>JALPQD010000090.1:5863992-6463992 GCA_023101885.1 Typhlomys cinereus | reverse complement strand
CCAATAGCTTGCTAAGTGGTCATTTTATTTTCCAAGTCATTCCCCAAATATAAGCTAGAGTGATCTTCTTATTATAGAAATCTGGTCAGTTTTATCTTCTCAGCTTGAAATCCTTCAACTTCCCTTTGCTGTTTGGTTAAACCTAAACTCCTAAACATATAAATTTGTGATTAGTCATCTTGCCATTTAATTCCTGGGCTCTACCTATGCTGTTGTGTGTGCATGCGTGCGTGTGTGTGTGTGTGTGTGTGTGTGTGTGTGTGTGTGTGCCCTGAACTCAAAAAGCATAGACCCACCTCATGGCCTTTATTCTTCTTGTTTCATTTACCTAAATATCTTTCTAAGATGTTTCAATGACTGTTCCTTTAGGGATTCATCTAATGTTTCCTCTTCAGGGGAGCTCCCTCGGCTATCCTATGGAAGGAATTCTCCAACTTAGCCTCCACTTCTCTAATGTATCATCTTGTTTAACTACCTTTATAGCATCTATATAGCATCTTTATAGCACTTTATAATTATTTTGACTCTTGCTCATTTACTGAGTTCTTCTCCTACTATTCTTCTTTTCCCCAGCTAGAATGAAATCAGAGACCATTTTTGTACAGTTCACCTTTATATTCCTAGCACTAGTACATAGTAGACATTCAACATTTGTTGAATTGTTTAAAAAAATTTTGTTTTTGTCATTAAAACTCTTGTGCAAATATATAATTTCATCTGTCAACTTGACACTTGGGAGGTGAGCCCCTGGGCATATTTATAATAAATTATTTAGATAAAGCAGGCTTCTGGTTAAGCCTGCAGGAGAGTGCCATGATTACTTTAATTCCAAGTGGGAAGACCTGACCTCGTAGGCAGCATCGTTCTCTGGATAAGGCAGAGAGAGTAAGTTAGTATTTTGGCAAGCTGACAAGTTAGAAAGCAAGTTTGTTGCATTGGTTCTTGTCCCCCCTCTGCTTTTGACATAGGGATATGATGTGGTGAGTAGGAGGATTGTTAGAAATTATAGGTAAGTGTAGGCTATAGAGAGAGAGCTTATTTCATTTTTTTCCTAAACTTATTTATTCACTTATTGTGTGTGTGTGTGTGTGTGTGTGTGTGTGTGTGTGTGTGTATCAGAGGGCACTGTGTGTCCCTGTGAAAGTCCAGGGTGACTTCAGGAATCATCTTGGATTGCTTCTACCTCCTTTTTGCTTCACTCTGGGATTTCTCAGGCTCCGCCCACCAGGGCTGGAAATGCAGGCTTTGGCCATTTCTATCTGGTTTTTAGATAGGACCTGGGATCAGAACTCAGGACCTTCTGCTTGTAAGGCAGAGTCTTAACCCCTATGCCATCTCTCCAGCCTGAGACCCTATTTCAAAAAGCAAGACAAGACAAAACAGGGAAAAATAGAAACAAGCAACTATGTTAAAAATATAAAAAGAAAAATAAAAGGATCATTTTATAGCTGGAAACGTAGCTCAGTGGCAGAGCACTTACCTAGTATGTGCAAGGTTCTGATTTTTTTCCCAGCACCACAATTCAAAACAAAACAAATCCACAAAACCTCCACAACCACAGCAGCAAAGAAAACTCTGTTTTATATTGGTATATTATATTAATAAATGCAAAGAAATTAGTATAAGAAGTGGGGTGCTCCTATAGCCTTAACCTAAAATATATATTGACTTTGGAGCTCAGTGGCAGACAGAGGCTGGCAGGATAGAGAAAATAGTCAGGAGAGCAGTGAGGAGACTGTTGTTGGAAGTCTCAGAAAGGGGAACCTGAGTTGGCTATCACCTGTGGCAACGTGGAAGCCAGAAGCCATATCTAACAAAGTTGTGAATTTCGCTAGAGAGATTTCCTGCCAGAATGCTGAAAATGCCAATTGGCTTATTTTAGCTATCTGTGAGAAGGCATTTCAGGAGAGAGATGTGCTTTAAAAAGGGGCAGGGCGTTGGGATGATGGATCAGTCAGTAAAGTGTTTGCCATTCAATCCTCACACCCGAAAAGAAAAGAAAAGGAAAGAAAGAAAGAAAGAAAGAACAAAGGAAGAAAGAAAGAAAGAAAGAAAGAAAGAAAGAAAGAAAGAAAGAAAGAAAAGAAAAGAAAAGAAAAAACTCAGTGACAGCTCATGCCTGTAATTCTGATTCTTACGAGCTGAGACAGGATAGCTGTGAATGAAGGTCACCTGGACTACCTAGCAGGGGCCTGTTTCAACAGCAACAAACAAAACAAACACACAAACAACAAACCACTCCTCCAATCTATTTAGTAAGCAGAATTTAGAGAAAATGTTTCTAAAATGACTTGCTAAGTTGAAAACTAAATTTCCTTTTCCTTTCTTCCTTGTTGCTCTTAAAGTAAAATATATATATATAACCTCAAGGTGAAAAATCAAATCTAGGGCATTATCAGTAGAACTTGGTGAGAGTGAAAACAAAGGAAAGGTCAGCTGTAAAACCCTTCAATATCTTTTAAAGGTCTAGAACTTTTTTGTTCTCATGCAGGGTTTCACTATGTAGCCCAGACTGACCTCAAATTCAGAGTGGCGTTCCTGTTTTAGCTTCTGAGTGATGGGATTACCAGTGTTAGCCAACCACACTTAGGGTTTGACTTGTTATAAAATAGGATGCTTCTAAATCTACAAACCTTATAGAGTCTTTTCTCTCCCTTTGGTTTATTAAGAAAAGATTTTTTTTTAATACAGCTTTGAACATGGGCATTTTGAGAGTGTGTGTTTGGGGAGATGTAAGAGACAGCCAGTATTACACAATCTGAAGCAGACACTCATGGCCTTCTCAGCAGAGAGGTACGGAGTCCACAGTCTAAGAGAGCCTCACACAAACAAATAAATAAATAAATAAATAGCTTCAGTTTGGACTAAAAGAAACAGAGATCACTCAAAATAGAAGCAGGGAGGTGGGGGCAGGGTGCAGTAGGGTGTTTGTTCTTGGCACTGAAAAAATACAAAATGAAAAAAAAAAACTGGTCTCTGTCTTTAGTTGCAAACACAAGTTATTTTTCTTTCAAAAGGAAGGGCATTATCAGAAGAGAGAGAGCCAAGGGCTAAGACTATGGACTTGAGATCTCAGGAGAGTAGTAATGAGCAGGATGAAAATCCCACAGAGCAGAATCAGACCCAACCAAGCAAATGCTAGAGTTTGGGGTACTGAGATACATGCCCGGATGGAAATCAGAATTTTTATGGGTCAGTGTTGGGCATGGTATTGCATGCCTGTACTAGCACTTAGGAGATTGAGGCAGGAGGATGACGAGTTTGAAGTCAAACTAGGCTACGCATGTGCAAGACCTGCCAGAGAAACAGCCATAGAGAGAGCGAGAGCCTTCATGAACCATTGGCTGCTGTGTCCCATTCCCCATAACTCATTCTGAAAAAGAATGTCTAATATGGTTATCCTGTCCCTGCCTTAGCTTCAGTATTGTGTGTTAGGTGAGTGGGAGGCAGATAACTTATTTTTAGGACATAGACAGTACTGTGTTAGTAAATGTTTAACAACTGGGCTCTAAGGGAAAGAAAAATTAAGAGCCCTAACTTGTATCATTTGCCAATTACTCTAGTATAAATTCTTCCATAATGTCCAATCTTAAGCTTCTAATGTGATTTTCCGTGAATGTGGGGCTGGGAAAAGATATTCATCATCAGCTCTCATGAGGCAGTATAAGTCAGTTTTAAGGCACAATCAAAGATACCAGGACCTGAAGAAATGTACCAGGGAAACTTCATCTAATTGCACCTGACTTCGAGGATGAGACCATGAACTCCAACTTCAGCCTGGTGCTGCTGGCATCATGGACGACAGCAGGGAGGATCCTGAGTCATAGTATATTGCACTGTACATGGGAATAACATGAAGCATTACAGGCCAGAAGACTGACTATAGAAGATGAACAACTATAGAAGTTTTTGGTTTTATGACTTTATCAAATTCCATCCTACTCGATTCTGGACTTGCTCACAGTGACATGCTTTGTCAATGGGACATGAGCAAAAAAAGTGTATGCAGAAGCTTGACAATCGTTTCTTGTGGAAATTGTCCTGCTGGAATCTAGTCACCATGATTTAAAGAAGTTATGGCTTCATGGAAAAAGGCTGCTGTGAATTTATGCTTGTGTCCCCTCAAAATTCATACATTGAAGCTGCGCATGGGCATATGCCTATAATCCTAGCATTTGGGAAGCCCAGGAACAAAGATCATAGGTTTTTTGGCCAGTCTGAGCTATATAGTGAGTTTCAGGCCAGCTTTGTTCACATAAGGAGACCCTGTCTCTAAAACAAAGCAAAGCAAAGCAAAACACACACACACACACACACACAAGAATGTTGAAATTCTAATCCTGATGTGACGGTATCAGGAGGTGGGGTTAGGGAAGTGATTAGAAGGTTGGAGCCCTCAAGAGGGGATCAACATCTCCATAAAAAGAGACCTCAGAGAATTCCCTTGTCTCTTTAAGTCCTCTTCCTACAGAAAGAAGATACTATTCCCATAAGTTCTGGGCAGAGCTGAATTCTGTATTTCCTGTTCCCTTTCGCTTCAGCACTCTAAGAACTTTATCTGCATTATCTCACTTAATTTTTCTCAACTATTCTCATTTTCTTCCTTTATAAATGAACTATACCCCCCACTCCAGGTCACACAGCCAGTAAGTGGCTCAGCAAGAAGAGAAGCCCAGGGCGTGTGGCTGCAGATTTTGAGTGGGGTCTTGAAGAGACAGGGAGTACCTGCTAACCAGGGGGGAAAGGGACGAAGAATGGGAAGGGTCTTCCAAACCTAAGAGCGAGCGTGGCAGAAGCCTCAGCCTGCATTCTGCTTCTAGGTTCCTGTCTTAGAATTCTTCATCTTCTCTCCAGCGCTACTCCCTTCTCGGTGGAATAGCTCCCACACCCACTCCCTCTTTATTGTTCATATATCCTTCAGAGTGCTATTTTGACCCTATTCTGATGCAGGGATTGTATGTAACATAAAGATCTAAAATACATGGGGCCTGAGGTATGGAGAGCTATTGTCATCTTGGTTCTTTAGTTTTTCTCTTTTGACCCAAATGGGGCTTTCTAGAAAAAGAGGCATAGACGATACAGAGAAAAACCTTTGGGGAATGGGAATCAGGGACTCAGATGCAAATTGAGGGAGACGGGGTGGATGGATGGGTTGGAAGAGGAAGTCAGGGATGAAATTGGCAAGAAGTTTCTCCTTTCCTTGAGAGGTCAGGTTTGGGGACAGAGCTGCAGAGCAGGAACCCACCTGTCTCAGCAAAGCTGATGATTTCATATTCCTGCCCTGGGAAGTCTTCCAGAAGGTCTCCCTGTGAAGACCCATGGAGGCGCTGCAGTGCAGTCCTTACAGCAGCTCTGGACACAGGCCGATTTGGTGTTGGGCGGTGGCTGAGGTGCAGCTTGTCCAGGATATTTCTCTTGGCCAGGTCGAGAAGCAGCTCCCGCTGGCTCTCCAAGTCCAAGGTGGACCCCCAACATGCTGGACATGGACCACCAGTTCTGAGGATGGCCACTGAGGTTGGAGTCAGGAATAGAAAGGCCAGGAACAAGGAGGAGGTCATTGCCGGAGGAAGCACTATTTGAAAACCAGGGGCTTAGGGGCTCAGCAGCAGTGACCTCAACTCTGTCCTGGCCACCAGGGGCCCTGAAAGGAGTGTGCTTCCAGCTGGCATGACTCCTTTTCCACCAGAGATAAGCAACCAAACATCTGACTTGGAGAATGTAGCCAGTAACAGGTAACTCTTGGCAGAATCTGCCATTGCAGTTAGTAAATGACAGAATGGGGGAGGTGGAGAGAGGCTGGTTTGTTTAGGGAAAGAGGTGTCCCTGGACTAATGTTAGGTGAATGTTACCCATGTGAGCTGCCAAGCCCCAGGACAAAGGTTAGAGATGAAAATTCCTCTTTCTTCCCAAAGCACAGGCCTTTCTGTGTAGCCTGGGGAAAGGTAAAAGCAATGATGGGACTGTTACTTTGTAACTGAGGCAGGAGAATCACTAGATCACAGAAGCTAATATACAGCAAGAGAGACTGTTTTGATTTAAAAATTATACTTTTATTATTTCACATATGATTATAGTGAATTTATGACAGTTTCACAACTTAATCTCTAGTCTCACATTCTCTCCCTTTCCTACTACAGTCCTTTCCTGCCAATCTCCCTCCTAGTATCTTTTCTTTTTTCTTTCCTTTTTCATGAGTGGTATACTGAGTTTCATTTGGGTTGTCTTTGATGGCATGTGCCAAAGCATAAGTCATTTATCAGCATTTTCCCTTCCCTACCTCAATCCGGGTTGACCTTCATTAGTCTCTCAGGGAGGTTGGTGTATCGGTGTGGCAGCCCTTCATATTCAGAAGACCCATTCTTGAAAAATAATAAAAAAAAGCTAAAGTGACTTTGTTTAGTTGTGTGTGTGATGTTAAAATGGGGATCTCATATAGCCCAGGCTTATTTTGAACTTGGTATGTAGTAATGGTTGGTCTTGAGTTCTCCTTCCTGAAACACTCAAATTCTGGGATCACAGGCATGTACTACCATGTCTGGCTTAAAGGGTTACTCTTAAGAAAGGATATTTTAGAGTTTCATTCTTTTTCTCCCTCCATTATAACCTTGCCATTTTCCCTTCCTGGAATTTTCAGTCCAGTCTTCTTTGCTAGCTTGACTGGATTCTGATCGGGGTATTTCAAAACTATTGTCTGGAAGTTAAAAAAAGTAGGAGAGAAATATATTAGCCAGAAATTGTTAGTGATATGTCAGAAACAGAGATGGATACTGAATAACAATAAATTTACAAGCTATGCAGCTTCATCGCCTACAACTTAAAATCAATTCAAAGTTCCCTTCATAGCATGGCTGCTGGCAGCTTAAGTTTTTTTTTTGGGGGGGGTAGGGGAGGTAGACTGTACACACATGCATACCATGGAGCACAGGTGGAGGTAGAGAACAACTTTTAGAAGTCATTTCTCTCCCTCCACCGTGTGGGTTTCTGGGGACTGATTGAGCCACTAGGTTTGGGAACAATCCCCTTAACCATTGAGCTAGCTTTCAGCAGTTTCTTTTATCCCATTCATAATTACTAATCTTGGCTCAAAGATAACTTATTACACGTTACATTATATGTGTTACAGCTTCAAAGGGGTAAGGAGACCACAAAATTCAAAGGCTTTATTGCATACAGAGACACAGAGTCATATAGATGCAGAGAGTAGCTGCAGATGGTTAGATATTGACAATGGAGGTGGAGAGCTGCTGGAGCTGGCAGGGACTCAAGGCCAAGCCAGGAGATGTAGGATCATAAGAATTGCAAGACCATCTTGACAAATGGAGCGATGGACTGTTAGGTAGATAGACAGATGGCAATGTGAGGCAAAGTAGTGGGGACTTGTGCAGAGCTGGAGTCCTGGAGACATTCAGGAGTTACCTGTCTGTTAATGGTTTGATGCATGTCTTCCTTTAGTCAGATGCCAGGTCAGTGGGACTTTCCACCACAGTGTAAGGTGACCTTCCTTTTTTGGAGTATGCGTGTTGGTACATATGTTTCACCTCTCTGTTAGTCTGGTGTTCCCAGACCTTTTTTGTTTTTTTCTCTTATGGTTTTAATATACTTGCTTATCTGTGTGCTCCCAATTTGCCTCTGCAAAAATAGAGCCAACGGTTGCTCTGTAAAATGGAATCACTCGGGATAAGGCACAGACTGAAAGTCAAGTAATTTAAAGCATGGTAGCCACTCAGATCAGGATACAGTCTGGTCTGCACACCAGGTTCCCTGTGCTCCTCAGTGGGAGGACTGAAGATGAGGAAGAGGCTCATGGTCTAGATCTGTTTGCCCTTTATAATTTGTTCTACTTAGGAAAAGAAATGCTGACATTGTTTCTCCAAAAGTCCCAAGCATATATGTGCCGGAGGAAAGGATTCTGTCACACATGAGGGACTTATCTGGCAAGGGGAGAGGATGGAAATAGCAGATAGGCTTTTAGGGCACATGGCCTTCGCTAAAGTTCTGCTCTCTGTAAACAAACTAACTTCTGGCTTCCCACTGGCAGGAAAGAGCTCTGCCAAGCTACATCCCAACCCTCTGTCTTCCTCTGATTGGCGCTGACTCTGAGCAAATTAATCTGTCTTGCCTAAGTTTCTTCATGAAAGAAACTGGAAAAAACAATCAAGAACTTCAAAAGCACTGCCATCCGTATTTCTTTTCAGTAATGTCTGGTAACTGAAACTGACATGAACTAAGGCCATTTATGTTTTTTAAAAAAAGTCACTGGGATTTTTTTTGTACAGATTAGGTTTATCTATCTATGTATTCTGTGAGTGTGTGTTAATCAGAGGGCGCTGTGTGTCCCTGTGAGGGTTCAAGGGTGACTTTGGGACTCATCCTGGATTGCCTCTACTTCCTTTTTGCTTGCTCTGGGATTTCCCAGGCGACGCCACTGTTTCTGCCTAATGTTTTTATGTGGGACCTGGGATCAGAACTCAAGACCTTCTATTTGCAGAGGCAGAGTCTTAACCCCTGAGCCATCTCTCCACAGCTGTACAGGTCAGGTTTAACCATCTGAGGTCTGGTAATACAGTTCAGTTGGTAGAGTGGTCAGTATTCCTGAATTCTCAAGGTCGGTCCCCGGTACTACAAACATTAGGTACGGTGGTCCATGCCTACAATCTCAGGACAGGAGATGAGCTCTAGGTTAGCCTGGACTAGATAGAGATCCTGTCGCAAAACAAGCAAGCAAAGTCGGGTATGGTAGCACACACCCGTAATCCCAGCATCCAAGAGGCAGAAGAATGACAAGTTTGAGGCCTGCCTGGGCTACAGAACAAGTTCAAGACTAGCCTTGGCAACTTGGTGAAACTCTGGAAAGAAAGTAAAAAAGGTTGTGGGGTCGAAGGTCAGCGAGATATAAAGAAAGGTCAGTGGATAAAGGCACTGCCTGCCAATCTCCACCGAGTAGCATTCCCAGAACCCCCGCAGAGCAAATGGACTCAATCAAGTTGTCCTCGGACGTCCACAAATGCGCTGCGGCTCCGCGGGCCGCACGTCCAGACCTTGTCTTAACGTCCGTCTCTCGTGCCAACACTAGCGTTCAGCGCCAGGCCGCAGGCCTCCGGGGTTAAACCCAGGGTCCCGCCGCGACGATCGGCCTTGTGCTCACTCGAGCAGCGCGGTTCGGAGCCCGGAGCTGGGGCGGCCGGGACCTCGGCGGGCCGGGGCGAGCGCGGCGGGGCGGCGAGGCTGCGCGCGCGGCGGGGCCCGTGGGTGCGAGCGGGCGCCGCCGGGAGGCGCCCACAGGAAGCGGGACGCGGTGACGCCCGCGCCCGACGTGCTGACGTAGCGCGCAGGCCGCAGCGGGGGGCGGACTCCGGGCCTTTCTTCCCCTTCTGCTTCTCCCCCTCCCCCCTTTTCTCCCTCTCCGGGCTCGGGTCCCCCTTTTCTTCCCCTCTCCCCCTCCTTCCCAAACCCCTTTCCCCTCCCCCGCCCCGGCCCCTCGCCGCCCCGCCCTGGGCCCCCTGCCCCTGCTGGGGAAGCCCCCTCCGCGAAGAGCCCGCCCCCAAGAGCGCGCCGCCGCCGCCGGCCGTCGGGGCCGAGCCGCAGCCGAGCGGCCGTGGGCCCGGGCGGCGGGCGGACAGCGGGCGCCCTCCCCGCCACGGCCCGCGTGAGGTGAGGCCACCTCTCCGGCCGAGGGGGGCGGGCGGCCCCGGGGAGGGGCGCGGCGGGGAGGGCCGAAGCCCCTCGGCCCGGGAGCCCGGAGGCGGGAGCTGGCGGGCCGCGGTGGGGGCGGCGGGTCGCGGTCGGCCGTCCCGGGGAGCACCGCCCCCAGGCCTCGGGAGCCCGGAGCGCGCGGAGCGCCGGGCGGAGCGGGGCCGCGGGTCGCGGGCCGCGGGCGGGCGGGCGGGCGGCGCCACCTGTGGCCTGTGCCGGGGAACCTGAAAACTGTTGCGCCCCTGCAGTGCCTGGGGCAGCGGCCCCGCGGGCTTCCCGGGCGTCCGTTTGCTTTCGAGCTCGAGGGAATGGGACACACACTTGCTGGGCACGGCTCGCTTCCTGCCCGGGTCCGAGTTTCTAACAGGACGGAGATTCGAGCTGGCACGTGCAGGGAGATGTTTCTGGAGCTTAAACAAGTTGGGCCTGCGCTAAACTCCTAACTCGTTCTTGAGCCCTTGAAAACTCGATTTGGTTTCTCGTCAGGCTAACATTTTTCAGCATCTGTCACCATTAGCCTAAGTAACGCCTGAGAATATTTACTCATAAGAAGATTTACTGTTCTTGGATAGCGATGAGGAGTGGCCAAATAACAGCTCCAGATTTGCGTTAAAACTTAAGGAAAGTAGGAACATTGAAATTCAAATCGTAGTTGAATGAATGACCTTAAAAATATGCATATATTTTCCAAAGGATATAGAGAAGCCACAGCCCTATCTGATATTTGTAGGTAACTTAGGGTTAGTACCAGTTCGGGAGTAATACAAGTTCCTACCAGCATCTTACTGTTTTCAGTTACTCAAAATGGCTTGTGACTCAGTTGTTCAAGGGTCTTCTTCCAAATGCACTTTTTTTGAGTAACTTACTCCTCCCCCCAAAAAAACTTGGCCCATAAAGATGATAAGTTTAGAGATGGGAAAGCTGTAAACCTGTTGTTTTCCTTTGGGTTTTCAAGAACAGAGGACCTTAACTTGAATGTCTGATAAACTGTCAGCAAATGAAACTTTACAGTTGCAATTCTAGTCGTTTGCAAAGGGGGTGGTGGTGGTGGTACTAAGTTATCTATTCACAGATTTTAAGATTTTACCCAGTAAAGCCAGTGGTGGTGACATAGGCCTATACTCCCCAGCATTCAGGATGTGAATCAAGAGAGTTCAAGGATAGCTTAGTTTACGTATGGAATTTGCAGCCAGCTTGTGGGACATAAGATATCAGAAAACATCAACCCAAAATGAAGATTTTGGTATATGATAGTAACTATCTTAATTCCAGCACTAGGAAGGCCAAAGTAGGAGGTAGGAGGAAGCTGAATTATAGGCCATCCAGAGCTGTCCAGTTGAGTTCAAGGATAGACTGAGCTTTTGTAGGTTGAGTCTGTCTCAAACAAAAAAGCCAAACAGAAAAGCAAAAGCAAAAAATGACCTAATAAAAATAGCACACTTTGAGCTACTCATTTGGCAGAATGCTTGCCTAGCATTCACCAAGCCTTAGGTTTGATCTCCAGTACTGCATAAAACCTTGTGAGCATAGTGATAATGCCGGTAATATCAACACTCTGGAAATGGAGGCAGGTGGAGCAGAAGTTCAAGATCATCTGCCACTATATATTGAGTTACAGGTCAGCTTGGGATACAGACCCTGCCTTGATAACAACAACAACAAAAAAGTCTTGATATTTTTTAATGTAAATCAGTTAAAAGGGGAGGTGGTTTCTTTTTCCTTTTAGAGTAAGAAGTTGCTCTTGGTATTTTGAGGCTGGGTCTCACTCAGAGGCTCACCTCAATCTTGCAGCAGTCCTGTCTCAGCCTCCCAAGTGCTGGTATTACAGGTGTATGTTACTCTATCTGGCAAAAACCAGTCTTTATATATCTTTTTCATACTGTAGATCTGGAGCATCCATTTCTCCAACTTTACATAGTGGCTGCTTCTAGATCACCTCAACACACTTCTGCCTCAGGGATTCTTCACTTGTTGCATAAACTTGGATTCCCTTTCCCTTACAAAACTGTCTGTCCTTTTGCTCCCTCCATTACTTTACCTGAAGTGACATTTTCTTGGCTGTCTGAATTGCATACATTTGCATAATTCCATGTCCCACTTCTCTCCTTACTCCTTGTTAACCTGTTAACCTTTTGTATGTTTTAGTTGTATGTTTAGCCTCCATAAGAGGCTAAGCTTCAGGGGACATTGTTTTGTTTACTGTGGAATCCTCTTTGGCAGTGCCTTGTAAGGACTTATTGTTTATTGGCCAAATAAATAAATAAGGAGGAGTTTTATTGTTTTGAGCTTCCCAGTCCGACCATATACTCCTAGGCTCATACATAGGCCCAGAGAGTTGAGACTCTAGGCAAGGGCTACCAAGTACCTGGCTTTTATGTTTGAACTTTCATGGTTATGAATTTATGATGAGGATTGGTTGTCTTTGGAAGTGTGAGATAGGTTTTTCACTAGTATTCTGTAAGGTACTCACTTCTAGGATATTTCTGTTTTGGTAGTTTTGCAAAGATAATAGGGAGTAAGACCTCTTTTGTATTGGTGATCTTACATGGCCAGAAACTTTCAATAGGCTGGGCTATTTTTCTGAGATTCACATCTTACTGAGACAGATAACATATCCTTACCTTTTTGACCTCAAAAAACTGAACAGGCAATTTTTTTTGTGATTTTTTTTCCTCCTAGACTGAAAATGTTAATATATGTAGTCCCAGCTTCATGGGTTAATCTTCCCCTCCATTTGTATAGGCAGCAGTTAAGGTGACAAACTATAAAAATAGGGCCAGCAGGAATGTTCAGGAGGTAAGGGGGCTTGCTAAATGGACTTGATCACCTGAGTTTGATTCCTAGAACCCACAGGTGGAAGGAGAAAATTGATTCCCCAAAGTTGTCCTCTGACCTCCATGTGAGAACCGTGGCACAGGATGCCTGCACACGCACATGTGCACACACTTTAATAAAATGAAAGTGAAGTTTCAAAAATATAAAAATAGTGGCTGGGGGGATAACTCAAGTGGTTAACCTGGTAAGCAAAAGGACCTGAATTTGAATCTCCAGATCACATGCAAGAATGCTGAGTGGGTATGGTGGCCTACCTGTAATTTTTCCCTTAGAAGGTGGAGCTTGGGAATCTCAGAGCAAGCCAGCTGGACAGACTAGGCCTAACGAGGTGCTCTGGGTTTAGAGACCTAGACTCAACAATGATAATGTGATATCGGGAATAATTCCCTGTATCACTCTTTGGCCTCCAACAGGGACATACTCTCAAGTGCACTTGTTTACATATACCTGCACACACATGTACACCCACCCACATACAAATACACCTACACACACAAGAAAAAAATATAAAAATAGCCTTCTCTAACAACAGGAATATTTGGTTATAGAGAACATTTTTTTTTCCCCTACAAGTTTATTTTAGGGGTCTGTCTGTAGCTGAATTCTGCTATTCTGCATTAAGCAGAAAAGAAGTAGGGCCCTTCATTTCATACTTTGGACTTTTTTTTTTTTAACTTCTTGGTTACCTTCCATGACTTGTCTAGAGTGGCCTGAATGAGATTCTTTTGGCAATAGTCCTGGCTACTCTTCAGTTTAGGAAGGGAAAGAGTAAGGATTCTTTTTGTTTTTTTAATTTAAAAAAAAATTAGTGTTTTTTGTACGCATGTGTGTGTGTCCAGGTGTATGAGGGTACCTGTGGAGACTCAAGGGTGACTTCAAGAATCATTCTGGATTGCTTCTACCTCCTTTTTGCTTTGCTCTGGGATTTCCCAGGCTCTGCCTTCCAAAGCTGGAAGTGCAAGCAGTCGTGCTTTTAAAAAGCACTGCGTAGGAATGTGGTGGTAAACATTTGCCAGGACATTGAAAACTGCCCATGAGAAAGGCCCATGACTAAGTAGCTTGTTGGAGATGATAGAACTGGGCTTCTGGTTTGCATTTTACTGCATCTGGCTCCAGTATTAGTGTACAAAGTAGTAGCATTGAAGTATGTTAGGCTGGGAGTGGTGGCTTATACTTGTAATTCTACCACTTGGGATATGAAGGCAAGAAAGATGAGTTCAAGGTCATTCTTATTTAGGCAATGAATTTGAAGTCAGTCTGTGTTACATAAGACCCTATCTCACATACAAAAATGTTTATTAGGTTTCATTTTATAATCAATATCTTTTTTACAATTTTATTATTGTGTGTGTCTTGTGGAGACCAGACGACAACTTTGTGGAGTCCTTTCCATCTTTTTGTGGGTTCTGGGAATTGAACTCAGATCTTGTATATTAAGCATCTTTACCCAGTGAGCTATGTTGCCAGCCCTGTTATGTGATTAACTTCTAGATGAACTTAGACATATTGGTAATAATACCTACCAAACTTTCACAAAATTTCTAACAAGGTTATATTAGACTTGAGAGACAAACATCTCTGTGTTATTTCACACCAATTATAGGTAAATGCTGGGTAGTAATAATGATTCTGTAGAGATAATTTCTGGGTGAGTGTGGTCTTAGGACTCTTCATAAACTCTTTTTTAACTTGATATTTATAAGTATGTGTGTTTGTGTGCATGTATCAGAGGGCACTGTATGTCTCTGTGTAGTACCAAGTGTCACTTCAGAAATCATCCTGGATTACTTCTACCTCCTTTTTCCTTACGCTGAGATTTCTCAGTGAGATTTCTGCTCACTGGGGCTGGAAGTGCAGGCCACCATGGTTTCCACCTAATATTTTTTATGTAGGACTTGGGATCTAAATTCAGGACCTTCTGCTGTGAGACAGTCTTAATCCCTGAGCCATCTCTTCAGCCCTCTTCATAAACACTTAAAGAAAGTTTTCAGAAAGTAAATTTTTGAGTATTTTGGTTTTGTGGCCCTAGTAAGTACAAAGGGGAGAATTTATTTAAATTTTTTAATTGCAGAAACTGTTCAGTATAAATGTTCCAAATCTCTTTGTTTTTAAACTTTATTTATTTATTTATTGTGTATGTGTGTATCAGAGGGCACTGTGTGTCCCTGTGGGGGACCAAGTGGGCCTTTGTTTTTGCCTGGCATTTTTACGTGGGACCTGGGATCTGAACTCAGGACCTTCTGCTTGCAAGACAGAGTCTTAACCTCTGAGCCATCTCTCCAGCCCCAGGAAAACCTTTTTTTTTTTTTTTTTTTTTTACATAAATACAGCATTGGCCCACATGAAGCAAGAAGGAAGTAGAAACAATCCAGGATGATTCCTGAAGTCACCCATGGTCCTCCACAGGGACACACACACCAAAAAAAAAAGGGGGGGGGTTTCCTATGTTGTTTTTTAAAGTTGCATAAGGAGCCAGGCATAATGGCACATGCATATAATCCTGACTTTTAAGAGGCAGAAACAGGAGGATAAGAGGATAACACAAGTTTGAGGCCAGTCAGGGCTACAATATGGAGAATTTTGTCACAAAACAAAACAGAGAGAGAAAGAGAGAGATTGATTTTAGATAAAGAACTCTGTCCTTTCATGGAATGTGTTGACAGTTTACAAGTAGGGAAAGAACAACTCAGGGCTTAAAGGTGTGTGTATGAATATGCTTCGTGGATCTAATTTTAGTCTATGCACAGTGGTTTGAGTATTTTCCGTGTATGTAGCCTTCCTAGCCTCTGTGTAGAAAACATTTTACTTGATGGTCTTTTTAGTGACTAATTTTTTTTTTTTTTTTTTTTTACCATGGCTGCTGATTTAGCAGTATAGCACTTGTCCCATCTTATCTATGAAGTTAACTCCATCCATTACTTTAGTATGTTTGATTTTATTTTTTTTAGAGCAGATATAAGTAGGACCAATTTCTTAATTTGATTTGGCTTTCTTTGAGTTTCCTTAGTATGTTTTCTCCAGTACTCAAAAAAGAAAAAAACCCAAACAAACTAGTGTTGTTGAATCTGTTAAGTATGGTAATAGGCATGTAGTTCACATTTTTTTGCTTGATTTTTTTTTTTTTTCTTTTTTGGAAGCAGGGTTTTCTTGTATAGTTCAGCTTGGTCTGGAGTTCTTTTTGTGGCCCAGTCTGGCATTGAAACTTTATAGATCCTCCTGCTTTAGTCTCCTGAGTGCTGAGGTTACCACCATACCTAGTTAGTTCTAATATTATGGAATAAGATTTTTGTTTTTTAGCTTCATTAGCTATTTTGTTGTATTACTTGATCAACTATCTTCTATGTGTGCTATGTGTGCTTTTTTTGGGGGGGGGATACAAGGTGATATTCCAGGCTGGCCTCCAACTTACTATGTTGTTGGAAAAAACCTTGAAGTTCTTTGACTAGGAAGATGGTTCAGTTGTAAAGGTACTTGAGCACAAACCTGGTAACCTCAATTCAATTCCTAGAGTCCACATGATAGGAGAAAACTGACTTCTAAAAAATGCGTGGCGTGTGCACCTGTGTATGTGTGTGTATACTCTTTATGTCTTATGAATAAAATTTTCTTAAAATTAAAAACCTTGAATATCTGCCTCTCCTGCTTTTACCACCTGAGTGGTATGACTGTGCCACTATACTTAGTTTTATGCAGTGCTGAGAATTGAACTTAGGGCTTTGTGCATGTTAGGCAAATACTCTACTAACTTTGCTATATCCCCAAGTATGTGCATGCTTTTGGTACATTTTGTGTTGATAGCAACATTTTTGCTGTAATTTATTATCATTATTGTTGCCGTTATTGTTATTAAGGCAAGATCTCATGTTGCCCAGACTGGCCTTGAACTCTGTAGCTAAGGATTACCCTCAACTCTGAATACTCTTGCCTCTACTTCTTGAGCACTTGTATCATAGATGTGTACAACTATGCCTCCTTTCCCTTTAATGCAGTGCTGGGAATCGAATCCAGAGCGTTGTGCGTACTAGGCAAACATTCTAACAGCTGAACACACCCCCAGCCTTACAGTTTATTAATAATTATCAAAACCACATCTTGTATCTACAAAGTATGTTTCTCTTTGCTAAAAGCTCAGTGAACCTTAAAGTAATGCCAGTGTTTGTTAGAAAAATAAGTCAAGTATGTAGTTCATATTTTTGTTGGGACATTGTTTTTGCTTCACATAATATTTGTAAGACTTTATATGTAAAGTTTTGGAATATGAATAACATATAGGTGCCAAATAATCATTGATGCATCGAAGAAGGATGGTTCAGACTTGGAAGGTTTTTACAGGCTTAATAACTTGGAGTTAAACAAATATTATCCAAATTTAATACTGGGTACAAGCCCAGGCTGGTGTCAAACTTAGCAATTCATTTGCTTTAGATTTCTTTTTTTTTTTTTTTTTTTTTTCAATTAGCAATAATCGCGCCTCGGATAAACCTCATTGGCTACGATACTGCCACTGCGCAAAGCTATTTGCTTTAGATTTCTAAAACCACTATTTTGGCACGTGAATGTGTGTGTGTGTGTGTGTGTGTGTACTTGAGAGTGTATGCCTGTAACAGTATGTAAGTGGCTTTGGGAATCATCCTGGGTTGGTGTTCCGCATTGCTTTGCTCTGGGTTTTCCCATGCTATGCCTGCAGAGCAGGAAGTACAGGCTGCTGCCATTTTTGCTTGGTGTTTTTTTTTTTTTTTTTTTAGAGTGTTTTTTTAAATTATTTTATTTTATTTTAATTCAGTTGTGCATGTGTGCATGTGTGTATGTGTGTGTGTGTATGTGTATGTGTGTATGTATGTAGAACCACGGACGAATTCGGGAACCACCAACGAATTCGGGAACCACCATGGACCACCTCCACCTCCTCCTTGTTTACTCTGTCCAGGGATTCACAGGCTCTGCCCTACCAGGACCAGAAGTGCAGGCTGCCCCCGCTTCCACCTGGCGTCTATAGGTGGGGTCTAGGATCCGAACTCAGGACCTTCTGCCTGCAAGGCGGAGTCTTAACCCTTGAACCACCTTTCCAGCCCTGCTTGGTGTTTTTATTTGAGGTTTGGGATCCATACTCAGGTTCTTTTGCTTTTGAGGCAAAGGCTTTAACCCCTCAGTTGTCTCTGCAACCAATAACTATTTTGTGTGTGTATATGTATATGTGTCGTGTGCATTTGCGAGTGCAGCCATATGTATGTCATGGTGTTTGGAGGACAATCTTCAAGGTACAGTTCTGCACCTTTCACCTTGTCAGAGAGGTCTCTTTAACTTGGTCTATGAACTTTTGAAGATATTTTGTTCTTTGACTCTCATTTCTCATATGTGCACTGAAATCACACTGCTAAAACATTTGTGTCCAACTTTAAATGCCATTGAGGATCTGAACTCAGTTTGTCAGGTTTTACCTGCTGAGCCATCTACATAGCCTCTCTTTTCTTTCATTTTAACTGAATGGGTTTGATGACTGAAAAGTAAGTAGATTTGGCAGGTATGATAGGACTACTTAAAAAATATTGAATGCAATGAGAGATTAAAGTAATAGTCCAGTAATTAAAAACTGAATTTTAACCTTAACAGATGTTCTCTGAGGCTATGTTAAGTTACATTTGTCTCTGCTGAGTCAGTTGTCTTCATGTACAAAATGTTTTTGATGGTCTGTTTCTTTTTAGGGCAGAGGAAGACTGACTTGGAGATATCTCATGGTTAGGTACAATACTTTTTTTTTTTTTGCATGTGCAGGTATGTGTGTGCATGCGTGCGTGTGCGTGTGCGTGTGTGTGTGTAAAAGAAGGCACTGTGTGGCCCAAGGGTGACTTTGGCATTCAGTTTGGATTGCTCTGACTCTTTGCTTTGCTCCGGGGTTTTCCAGGCCCTGCCTTCCAGAACCATTGGTGCAGGCCTCCTCCATTTCTACATAGCATTGAAAAGTGGGATCTGGGATGGATCTGAACTCAGATCCTTTTGCTTGGGAGGCAGAGACTTAAATCCCTCAGGCATCTCATACAACACTTCTTGATGCATCTATTGATTTAACATATAAACACTTGGCAATGGAAACTTCACTTAATGGATTTTATGCTAGCTTCATTATTTTATTCCACTTATATGTAGTAGGTTACAGAGAAGGACAAAAACATATCTATATATATTAGCAAACAATTTTCAAGTAGCTGGAATATAGTTACTCCTGTTTTGTGTCCAAAGTGCCATAGCTTATGTTGCAGTTCACCTGCATGGTTGCTGATGAATCACCATCAAACAGCTTAAGGGAACAAGGGGTTTATTTTCTTATGATATTCTGGTTACAGTTTGTAGGCCACTTTGATGGGAGAGCATGCACTAACACCAGGGCTGAGGGAACTGGCATTTTTATATAATGGCTGAAAGGGACAGTCCTTACTTGCCAGATCAGCCATGTCTGGCCAAGTGTACACAAGGATGCCAGCTCTCTCAACCAGCTCTCGGTATTTTATTCCAGGGCCTCGTCCCACCTACCATGAGCTGGGCCTTCCCCATCAGCTAGACAATCGTTTGAAGGTTTGCTCTGGGCTTAACTCAACCACTAATTCTCTACAAATGTGCTCAGAGCTCAAACCCTAACTGTCAAGTTGACACCTGTGCCTGACTATGACAGCTTACTTCACAGAAAGAAAATATATTAAACATTATGTAGCTACTGGTATTGAATATTGTCCAGTGCTGTTAAATTATGAGGATTTTTTGTCAGAGTCTTGTTCTTTGTTTCTGTTTTCCTCTCTATTTGCTCTTTTGTGTTTGGAACTAATACTTTCATAACTATTTTTCTACCTCTTTGTTGAGTTGTGGCAATTGCCTTTTTCATTTAAGTGGATGGGCTGAACCCAGCTATAGAATCTGTTCAGCTCCATAATGTGTTTGAGTTCATGAGAGTTTCTTCTCTCTCTCTCTCTTTTTTTTTTTTTTTTTTGTTAAATTCTGTCATGTAAAATTGGCCACGTGAGGCCCTCTGGAAAGGTGATAGATTTTCAATTAAGAGTTGGAGGAGTGGAGGTAGGTTCAGTAACACATGCACTTATAATTTCAGTCCTCCAGGGACTGAGGCAGAAGAATTTATTGTGAGTTTGAGACCAAGCCTGGGTTATGAACTATATTTCAGACTTGCTTCATCTACAGTATGAGACCATATTTCAAAAAAACAAAAACCAAACCAAACAAACAAACAGAGATCCTGTGTTACAATAAACAAACACTACCAGTTGTGGTAGCCTGTGTCAGTAATCCCAGCACTTGGATGACTGAGGTTCAATGAGGATCATTGCAAATTCAGGTCAGTCTGCAATATTGTGGAGCTGCTCCAGGCTAACCAAGGCTACATAGTGAGACTGTCTCTACTGTGTCTCAAACCCCAAAACCAACAACAAAAACACAAAAACGAACAGTGGAATTCTGGGAAGGCCATTTTATTTTTTATTTATTTATTTATTTTATCTCGTGTAAGTATTTGCGGGCATGTGCATGCTGCAGCAAACATGTGGCAACTTGAGGAGTCTCCTTCCACCATGTGGGTTCCAGGGGTTGAACTCAAGTCATCAGACTTGGTATCCTTACTTGCGACTCATCTGGCTAACCTATCAGGGAAGATTTTCTGTCAGAGGGAGAATCTTGAAGGACCAATAGGAATTACCAAGGTGGAGAAGTATGGGGAAGAATGTTCTAGAGGACCCTTATGTAAGAGCCAGAGCAGCATGTATCCTGTGGCAAACTGCAAGGTGTAGAAAGTGTCTATCCATGGGATGCTTATAGAGATTAGTCAGAGTAGAGATCAGAAAGATGAATATGAGCCATTGCTGTATCTGATTTAGGGAAGAATTTTTGTTTTGAGACAAGGACTTGTAACTTGGACTGTCAGGCATAATAATTTTCTTTTTTTTTTTTTTTAAACTTTTTATTATTCAATAGTGTGTGTGTGTGTGTGTGTGTGTGTGTGTGTGTGTGTGTGTGTGTGTGTGTGTGTATAGAACCAAGGGTGAATTCGGGAATCGTGGACTGCTTCTACCTCCTTTTTGCTCTGACCCGAGATTCACAGGCTCCGCCCACCAGGACCAGAAGCGCAGGCCGCCCCCGCCCCCGCCCCCGCCCCCGCCCCCGCCCCCGCCCCCTTCCGTCCGGTGTTTGTACGTGGCATCGAGGATCCGAACTCAGGACCCTATCCTTGCAAGGCAGAGGCTTAACCCCTGAGCCATCTCCAGCCCCAGGGATAATAATTTTCTAAAGAAATACTTGTGCCCCTCCCCGTGGCTATCTGGACCGCTGAAACAAGGCACCTCAGGAAACTGGAATTTACTCTGGGAATCTCATGTTGGGAGTTTGGGCTGGTGCCAGTCAAAAGGAGGAAGGAATTTCCTGACAGAAAAGAGTGAACCCAATGACGGGTCAGTGGTGGATGGGACTATACCTTTGACCAGGACTTCTTGATCATGCATGTCTCTTGCCTTCTGTTTCATCAAGAAGAGGTAAAAAGTAGTTGATGCCAACTTAGTAGGAAGGCAGGAAAATGTCCCTGGGAACAAATGATTATTGCAGCTGCTGAGACTTTTCTGTTTTTCCCCTCCCATCTGGAAGACACCCTGAAATGTACCTTTGATTCCTTTGTGGTTGCTATTTTGTTACTGGATGTAAGCTAGTAATAGCCTGTACTCCAATGGGCCAGGTTGAGCTACCTATCCTCGATTAATTAAACAGTGAAAGCAGAAAAAGATTTATTCAATGTGGTCCCATTGGCAAGAGGGACATAGAGATCCAGTGATCTAAGTCCATCTTCAGTGTCCAAATATAAGGTAAGATTTATATAGAAGGTACCTCTTTCCTGCAAGGAAATTCCTTCTCCTGGCTGGCCTCAGTCCTTTTCCTGTCTCAGCACAAGATTCCTGTGGGAAATCCCAATTCCTCTTAGAATATTTTCATCCTTGCCAATCTGGGTATAGTCACATGTATTCCAAGCTAGCCTCCAACTTACTGTGTATTTGAGAGTAACCTTTCATTTCCTACCTCAACCTCCCAAATTACAGGCATATACCACCATGTTCATCTGGACTGAGACCTCAGCATAGTTGTTTAGTAAAGGCAATGATCAAGAGAACAGAAGTTCTTGAGCATGTAGAAGTAAAATAATGATCTCATTAAGAAGTGAAGATAAGGATGAACGGAAAGGTTTGACATTTGAACAAATAATTTATAGTGGTTTCTGTTTTATCACCCTTTATTTCCTTGTGATGTAGGAAACCATCTATCTGCCAATCCCTATATCCTCCCTGATTGGTGAGATCAAACCTGTTCAGTCCCAAGTGACCAGGAAGGGAAGTGAGAGTGAGCTACACCAGATGTCTCGCTAGTTATATGCAATACATGACCGTGGCCTATTTTCTCTACTGAAGCGTGTTTCCCATCTCCTTTTTTTTGAAGTCCTTGTTCCCCTTCCCTCCTGTTTATAATCATTTGCAATTACAGTGGGTATCACAGAGATTTACCTTTGAATATGTGATTGAGTGGGTTTGGAACTAGGATCCACATATTAGGGAGTACATTCTGTGTCTAACTTTCTGTGTGTGGGATATTTCACTCAATATAATTTTTTCAAATTCCATCCATTTCCTGGCAAATTTCATTAATTCATCTCTTTGATAGCTGAGTAGTATTCCATTGCATAAACTGTACCACATCTTCATTATCTATTCGTTAACTGTTGGGCATTTGGGTTGATTCCATGAATTTGCTATTGTAAATAGTGCTGCAATGAACATGGTTGTGCTTGTGTCGCTGTAGTGAATTGCTGCATTATGGGGCATTATTCCCAGTAGTGGTACACCAGGGTCATATGGCATTTCAATCTTTAACTTTTTTAGAAATCATCATACTGATCTCCAGAGTGGTTGTATAAGCCTGCATTCCCACCAGCAGTGTATGAGAGTTCCCTTCTCTCCACATCCTCTCCAGCATTTGGTGGTGTTTGTATTGTGGATTTTCTCCATTCTGACCAGGGGGTGAGATGATATCTCAGGGTAGTTTTGATTTGCATTTCCCTGATAGCTAGAGATGTAGAGCATTTTTAAAGATATTTGTTAGAGATTTAATTTCGCCTCTCTGCCAGGCATTTTTATGTGGAATCTGGGATCCAAACTTAGGTCCTTTTGTTTGCAATGCAAAGATTTTATACTTACAGCCATCTCTCCAGCTCTTTGGTTGTTGGCTTTTTAAAATTTAAGTCTTTTAGAGTTTCATACATGAATATAACAAATTTATTTCACTTTTACCCCTTATTGGCTATTTGTTTTGAGACATAGTCTTTTGATATAGTCATAGTTTGCCTGGAACTAGCTATGTAGAATAGGCTAATCCTGGACTCGCAGCAATCTTCTTTTTTTTTTTTAATTTTTTTTTATTTATTCAATTGTGCATGTGTGCGTGTGTGTGTGTGTGTGTGTGTGTGTGTGTGTGTGTGTGTGTGTAGAACCACGAGAGAATTTGGGAACCACCTTGGACCACCTCCACCTCCTCATTTACTCTGCCCGGGGATTCACAGGCTCTGCCCTACCAGGACCAGAAACGCAGGCCGCCCCCGCTTCTGCCCAGCCTCTATACATGGAGTCTAGAACTCGAACTCAGGACCTTCCGCCTGCAAGGCAGAGGCTTAACCCCTGAGCCACCTCTCCAGCCTCTTGCAGCAATCTTTTTATCTTTTCATTTTGAGTGCTGGGATTATAGGTATCATTTTAATTCATTTATTTGGCTTTAGATACAATGGTAATTCACAGTATTTTGGAAAAAAAAGTCGATTGTGTTAGCAGCCTTGTAAATTAGCTTCTAAGATACCAAAAAAACTTAAAAAATTATCCAGCTTACTTATATTTATAGGGAATTCAGCGAACAAATGATATGGCTCTATTACAGAAGCATAGTAAATAGCACATGCTGGGTCTTTTATTTATTTTGTTTAAAACAAAGCTTTATTGCTTCAAAAGATTTTTTCTTCTTCTGCATATGCATATTTCTAATCTTACAAGCATATTGAGTACTTATCCCTGCTTCCCTCCATCCCCCCTCTTTCTCATTCCCTTCCCTTTTCTTTGTCAATCCACCCCACTCCCTCCCTTCCTCCTGCCTGTCTGCTTCTTTTTTTAAAAATTTATTATTTATTCAATTGTGTGTGCATGTGTGTGTATGTATGTGTGTGCATGTAGAACCACGGAAGAATTCGGGAACCACCATGAACTGCCTCCACCACCTCCTTGTTTACTCCGCCCGGGGATTCACAGGCTCCGCCCTACCAGGGCCAGAAACGCATGCCACCCCTGCTTCCGCCCGGTGTCTATACGTGGGGTGTAGGATCTGAACTCAAGACCTTCCGGCTGCAAGGCAGAGGCTTAACCCCTGAGCCACCTCTCCAGCCCCCCTGCCTGTCTGCTTCTATGGACCCCACGGTTTCCTCTGCTTGTCTACTCCTGTGGGAGCTCAGGCCTCTTGCCATATACCCATTTGCCATTCTTCAGGCCACCCTACTGATAGGGGCATTTCCCTTCCAGCTTTAGTCCCTAAGGTTTCTACTGTATGTTCTTATGTCTCTTGAGTTCCTGTGGGGGCATGTTGGTGTGTCAGTTATGCAGGTCTGATAAGGACAAGTCTCACTGCAGTGAGTTCCTAGATACAGCAATCCTGCCTTGAATGGAATATCTTGTTCATTGGTGAACTTTCACATGCTGGATCTTTTAATTATCAAAATAATAATCCCATGGAGTAGTTCTGTATATCTCCCATCTTATAGTTAAAATGTAGGGAAACTAGGTAAGATTATTTGCCATCATTCGGTAGCTTGAATATAAACCCAATTTGATGCCGAAACTTGCATTTAATTGCTCCTAAAATTACTTTTCAGGTTGTAACAAGAAATCTATACTGTTCTATTTTGGGTCCCAACTTTTTTAAAAATTTTTTTTAAATTTTATTATTTATTCAATTGTGTTCATGTGTGTATGTGTGTGTGTAGAACCACAGACGAATCGGGAACCACCATGGACGCCTCCACCTCCTTCTGCCCCGGGATTCACAGGTTCCGCCCTACCAGAACCAGAAAAGCAGGCCGCCCCCGCTTCCGCCTGGCGTCTATATGTGGGATCTGGGATCCGAACTCAGGACCTTCTGCCTGCAAGGCAGAGGCTTAACCCCTGAGCCACCTCTCCAGCCCCCAGGTCCCAACTTTTTATTTAGAAAAATTTCAAACCTGTAGGGAAGTTGAAGGAACAATAGTGTAAAATAGTGTGGTTTTTACCTACAAATTTACCAATTGATAATACTTAGCCAATTTGTGTGCTTGCTCTTCTACTCCCTCTTCTATTTTCCCCTCTGTACACATGTGTATACAATTTTTATATTATTATTGTTCACTAGGGTGCTTTATTAGAATATTATTAAGGAATAAATTATTGAAGACTTCTCCCAAGATTTATTATTATTGTTGTGTGGTGCTTGCTGAGGATCAAAGTTAGGCCTTGTGTATGATAGTTAAGTACTTTACCACTGAGCTGTATCTCTAGCTTTACTCCCAGATTTCTTAAGGATTTATCACTTAAGAACAAAAATATTCTCCTGTATTAATATTCTTACCAAATTTATTATTTCATGAAATATTTATATAATACATATTTCATACTCAGATTTTCAGTTATTTCAGCATGCTTTATATATCCCTTTCTGTTCTAGATTAAAATATCTTGGGTTGCAATTAATTGTCATGTATTTATAGTGTCCTTTAATTTAGAACATTTTTGCTTTTAGACAAGTTTGTTTTAATTTAGAACATGTTTTGTTTGTGATTGTCACTCAGTTATTGCTTAAGAAAGCAGATGGGTCTTGTATCCCAGGACTCTGAATTAATGTGCTATATACATTTCAAACATCATGTCATCAATACTTTTAAAGTGTCCTAATCAGTTATTTTAAAGAATATTATACAATTTGGATTTGTCATTAAATTCAGGGTAGGGTAAGCATAGTTTGACAAGAATACTGCTTTGGTGATGTTGTACGCATGTAATGTCATTTATTGGTGATCTTAAGTTTGATCACTTTGTTAAGTTGATTCTTGTTAGTTTTATTGTTGTAAAAAAGTGTCTTTTTCTCTTTTGAATTAAGAAATATTCTTTGTAACCTGGGCATGGTAGTATAAATCTGTAGTCCCTGATAATCAGGATTTGAGATGAGTCCAGGCAACAGAGCGAGATTAAATTCCTGTCTTGGAATGAGGCAGAAGAGAGAGAAATCTGGTGAAATTTTAAATTTATTATTATTGTAATTTTGTGTGTGCATGTGTGTACAGAGGACACTTGGTTGTATGTGGCTGTGGAGGTCCAAGGGTGATATTGGGAATCATCCTGAATTACTCTCCCTCATTATTGCTTTGCTCTGGGGTTTTCAAGACTCAGTCTTCCAGGGCCAAAATTGCAGGCAGTCACCATTTCTGCCAGTATTTTTATGTGGGATCTAGGAATCTGAACCCAAGCCCTTTTGCTTGCTAGGCAAAGGCTTTAACCTTTGAGCCATCTCTCAAGCCCCTGTTTTTATTATTTTTTAGAATGATTTTCTTTTACTTCTCCCCTGTCTCTCTCTTCTTCTTTCCTTTCTTTTCTTTGACAGAATCTCATGTAACCTATACTGTTCTCAGACTTGATTTGTAGCTAAGGAAGACTGAACTCTTCTTAATCTTCCTGCCTCTCTGGAGTGTTGGGATTATAGGTATATGCTGGTACCATGCCCAGTTTTTGTAATGCTGGGGATAGAACCCAGTGTTCCATGTTCCATTTGGTTGGCATTCTACTAACTGACCTATAATCTCAGTCCCTATTTAGTATTCCTCTCCTTTCTTTTCCTTCCTTCCTTCCTTCCTTCTTTCCTTCCTTCCTTCCTTCCTTCCTTCCTTCCTTCCTTCCTTCCTTCCTTCCTTCCTTCTTCTCTTCCTTCCTTCCTTCCTTCCTTCTTCCCCCTTCTCCCCCTCCTCCCTCCTTCCCTTCCTCCCTCGCTCCCTCTCTCCTCCTCCCTGCCTCCTTCCCTGCCTCCCTCCCCCCCTTCTTTCTTTCCATCTTCAAATAGAGGTTCACTTCCTTCCTCCCTCCCTCCCTTCTTTCTCTCCCTCTTTTTTCTCCCTCTGTCCCTCTCTTCCTCCCTTTTTCTTTTCTTTAGATAGAAGTTTACTGTGTAGCACAGGTGTGTTAGTTACTGTTCCTGTAGCTGTAATAAAAATAACCCAACAAAAACAACTTAAGGGAGAAAAGATTATTTTGGTCTTGTATTTCAAGGGTATAGTCCATC
Organism: Typhlomys cinereus; assembly: GCA_023101885.1. NCBI lineage: Eukaryota > Metazoa > Chordata > Mammalia > Rodentia > Platacanthomyidae > Typhlomys > Typhlomys cinereus. Next base: position 6,437,094 of record JALPQD010000090.1, on the reverse strand, counting down.
ATGATAGGGAAGTTAAGATAGTAGGAACTTGAAATAGCTGATCATATTGCATCCATAGTTAAGAAGTACAGAATAATGAATGAAAGTGTTCAGTTCACTTGCTCTTTTTTAAAAAGTAGTTGTGTGGCAGGGATGGGGATGGGCACATGTGCCACAGTACACCCGTGGAAGTCAGATAACAACCTTGTGGCTTTAGTTCTCTCCTTCCACCTTAATGTGGGTCCTGGAGATTGAACTCAGATCATCAGACTTATGCAGTGAGCACCTTTACTCACTGAGCCATTTTGTATCACCAGCCCCTTTTCATAGAATCGAAGATCCCATTGTAGGTTATGGGGCTGCCCATAGTTGGGTTTTCCCAACTCAACCTAATCAAGATGCTCTCCCCACAGGTAAGCCCAGAGGCTGAAAGCCCCTTCCTTCTTCACAAGTATGCCTGGAGGCTTATTTTCTAAGCCATTCCAGATCCTGTTGACAGTGAACACTACCTAGCATGCCAGGCTAGCCTTACATTCCCTACCTTCTCTCCTAGCTTGCTAAGTGCTGGGATTACTGATGTGTGCCATCATACCTGACTGACTGTTACACTTTTGAGATTTTATTTTTGTGCTTATTAACTTTTTGTTTGCTTGTTTATTTTGAGATAGAGTCTCATTTGGTATCCAGGTTGACCTCAAACTCAGTATGTAGCTGAGGATGACCTTGAACTTTCTATCCCTCGGGATTACAGTCATGCACCACCTTGCTGGCAATCCCTATAACCTTTTACCTAGCAGCATTGTCTTCCATTGATGACTAGTGTTTAAATCTATTACTTTATTAATGATTTCAAAATGTTAACTTTTCAGATTGTCTTACATTTACTAGCTACCATTGTTCTGTAGAGAACTTACCTCTTGTTTTTAATGCTTACTATTGTTGATATTTTAATTTTTAAAATTATTTTTTCGTATGTGTATATGTATATTTGTGCATATATGGTGCTAATGCAGGAGTAAAACCACAGGTTGATAGCAAGTATCTTCTTCTATTGCTCTTTACCTTATATTTTGAGACAAGATCTTTCACTGAACCTGGTTTCCGCTGGACTGGCTGGCCAGTGAATTTAGGGATCGTTCTCTCTAAACACCTCAGTCTGACTTTATGTGGGTACTGGGAATTTGAACTCAGGACCTCATGTTTACAGGACCAAAACTTTATGTACTGGGTCATCTCCTCAGGCCTAGAGTTGATTTGTGTAGTAGTTCTACATGGTTGCTGATAAAAATGACAAAACAGCTTAAGGGAGCAAGGAGTTTTTATTTTTTCTTATAATAGTCTGGTTATAGTTCCTTGTCCAACTTGGCAGGAGAGTGCACGCTAACACAAAGAAACTGGCTACATCATATTCACGTAACAGCTGAGAAAGGGACAGTTCTTACTTGCCCAGGTCAGCATGTCTGGCCAAGTATACAGAAGAATACCAACTTTCTCAACTAGCTCCCTCCATCTTATTTACCTGCCCAGGGACCAGTCCCACTTATTGTGGGCTGGGCCTTTTCCATCAACTAACAATCTCCTCAGGTTTGCTATGGGCTTAATTCAACTAATTCTCTACAGATGTGCCCTAAGCGGATCCTTAACTGTCAAGCTGACACATGACAGTGTGTGTGTCTGTGTGATATGTGTGTGATGTGTATATGTGTGTACATGTATCTGTGTGTGTATATGTTTGTGCCTGTGAATGGAAGCATGAATGTGTCACAGTATTTATGTGAGATCAGAGGACAACCTTGTGTGTTGGTCCCCGTCTTTCAGCTTATTTGAGACAGGGTCTCTCTTTTTTTTTTTTTTTTTTTTTTCCCTGTGTCTGCTAGGTTAGCTGGCCCATGAACTTCTGGGGTTTCTCTTGTCTTTACTCCCATTTTCCTGTAGGTTTATAAATAATCAAAGTATGTATTTGACTTTTTATGCTAAGCGTTCTCCCCGGTCTTAGTCAATATATATATTTTCTTTTTTTATTTACCGTTTGTGTGGATCTGTCTGTCTGTGTGTGGTATATATATGCTCATGTATGTGCAAGTGCATGCATTGTTGGATGAATATGAAAGTTGAGGAGGATTTGTGGTTTGCTCCCTTGAGACAGGGTCTTCTTTATTCCCTTGAGACAGGGTCTCTACCTGAACCTGGAGCTAGACTGGCCCTAGCAAGTACCAGTGAACCGCCTGTCTCTGTCTGCCATGGGTCTGGGCTTCGAGGTGGATGCAACTACATCTTTACATGGGTGCTGGGATTTGAATTTAGGGAAATGAGCTGTTTGGCAGAAGACTGGTCTAATATTGCTTTCTTCCTTCTATTTATATTTATTTGGTGACATGGTGAAAATAAGTGTTTATATCCTTGCTTTTAATCAAGGATGTAGTAACTTATGAGTTATTTCCCTCTTTCTATTTTCTTCAGTCTGAATTAAAGTCTTTCTTCTAAACTAGGCCTTTTTTTGTTAAATTTTTATTCATCGTGTATGTATGTGAGTGTAGAAGTCAGAGGATACCTTTTTTTTTTTTTTTTCCGGGTCAAACATGAAGTTTATTGTATACAGTCATCGAGTACGGGTGAGGGTTTGGTCGCTTGGAGTGTAGAAGTGTATTGGTGAAGGGGGGGGGAGCGTCCAGCAGGAAAGAAAGTACAGCAAACAAAGCTGAAGAAGGGTGACTCGAGAAAACGACGATGCCTCAGCAGCACAGGTGCCTTCCATCCAGAGGGTGGGTTTCTGGGAGGAGTACCAGGTGTGGGCACTCAGGTGTGTCACCTAGGGAAGTGACATCTGGACCTCGTGGGTGGGGCTCCACAAGGTGATGACCCCGCAGCTGTCCTGTCCTTTCTTCTTATTTTGTTAGAGTTTTGACATTGCACTTCTTCAGTGGAGGAGGAAGATAACGATTTTTCAGGTCAGGTGGTCCGCCTTGAAGTCCATCCACGGGGCAGTGAAATTTGTGCATGTGTTTCGTTTCGTCCTCTCGCATTCTCTCTCTTTTCTGTGCCCCAGAGGATACCTTTTGAGTCTGTTCTCTTTTACCATCAAGAAGGTTCTAAAGATCAAACCCTGGGTTGTTAAACATGGCAACAAGTAACTTTGCATGCTCAGCCATCTTGCTGGCCCTAACCTCAAGGCTTTTGTTATATTTCTTTTTTTTAAAATTTTTTTATTATTTATTCAATTGTGAATATGCATGTGTGTGTATGTATGTATGTGTGTGTGTATAACCACGGACAAATTCGGGAACTACTCCGCCCTACCAGGACCAGAAACGCAGGCCACCCCCTTACCTCCCACCCCCACCCCCTACCCCCACCCCCCTCCCCCACCCACCCCCTCCCCTCCCCCCTACTCCTCCCCCCTACCCCCGCTTCCGCCTGGTGTCTATACGTGGGGTCTAGGATCCGAACTCAGGACCTTCTCTGCCTGCAAGGCAGAGGCTTAACCGCTGAGCCACCTCTCCAGCCCCCTTTCGTTGTATTTCTGTGCATGTGTTTACTAACTGGTCTATGGATACAATCTAGAAATTGAAGTTAAGTTAGGGTATTTATCGTAGTCAACATTTCTTTTCTTTTTTTAAAATTTTTTTATTATTATTCAAGTGTGTGTGTGTGTGTGTGTGTGTATGTGTGTATGTGTGTATGTGTAGAACCACAGGCGAATTCGGGAACCCCCATGGACCGTCTGCACCTCCTCCTTGTTTACTCTGCCCTATCGGGACCAAAAACTCAGGCCACCCCCGCTTCCGCCTTGCATCTATAGGTGGGGTCTAGGATCCGAACTCAGGATCTTCTACCTGCAAGGCAGAGGCTTAACCCCTGAGCCACCTCTCCAGCCTCCGTAGTCAACATTTCTGTGGAGTACATGTGCACATGTGTATATGTAGAGGTCAGAGGCTAATCTTGGACATTGTTTTTTCAGGATCCATTTACCTTGATTTTTTTTTTTTTTTTCATATGGAATCTTTTACTGGCCTAGAACTAGCCAAGGATGGTTGACTAGAGAGCCCCACAGATTTACTTGTCTCTGCCTTTGCCTACCCAGCATGCCACTCCACCTGGCTTTTTTTATGTGGGTTCTGGAGACCAAATGCAGGTCTTCATGTGTGTACAGGGCACAACAAACACTTTATTAACAAAACTATGTCTCTAGCCTTTAAAAATTATTTAATTGTGTTGTGTTTGTGCATAATTGTGTGAGAGTACAGGTACACATGTGCCACTGTGCATGTGTGGACATCAGAGGACAGTTTTGTGGAGTCAGTTTTCTCCAGCTTCTTTCGTGCACCATCATGCCTGATTCTGGGATTTTTCCAAGTTCTGCTTACAAGGACCAGTGTAGGCTGCTGCTGGTTCTGCCTGGCGTTTTTATGTGGGACCAGGGATTTGAACTCAGGACTGTCTGCTTTCAAGACAGAGTCTTAACCCCTGAGCCATCTCTCCAGCCCCCACTTTCTTATTTCTACATGAAATGAAACATGCCACTCGCATCCTGAAAACATTTTACATAGAAAATGAAATCTGTTAAGTGTATATTTATTCCTTTGAAAAAAAAGTAAGTTGTAAGGAAGGTGGTAATGTTTTATTAATATGTTCTGTTTAAATATTTATCACTCTATATCTTTATGGCAGGGAAGAAGGTAGTGATTTCCAGAAGCCATAGGTAACTTTTTTTGTTTATTTTATTTTTAATTTTTTGAGACAAAGTCTTATGTAGCCTCTGCTCACTTCAAAGTTGCTATGTAGCAACTCTTGTTCTTTCTAGCTCTGCCTCTCAAGTACTAACTTTATTGGCATAAGCTGCCACACCTGGCTCAGGTGGGGTTTTAAAAATTTTTTAACATTTATTTTATTTGCGTGTGTGTAGTACATGTATATACATGTACATGAATGTGCCACAGTGTATTTATGAAGGTCAAAGGACAATATTTGCAAGTCCGTTCTCTCCTTTCACCATGTCAGCTCTGAGGATCAAATTAGGTTGCCAGACTGAATAGCTAACACCATTACTGACTTAGCAGTTGAATATATGGTTTATATATTTATTTTATTTTATTTTTTTATTATTATTTATTCAACTGTGCGCATGTGCGTGTGTATGTGCGCGCGCGCGCGCGTGTGTGTGTGTGTGTGTGTGTGTGTGTGTGTGTGTGTGTAGAACCACGGACGAATTCGTGAACCACCTTGGACGCCTCCACCTCCTTCTGCCCCGGGATTCACAGGCTCCGCCCTACCAGGACCAGAAGCGCAGGCCGCCCCCGCTTCCGCCTGGCGTCTATACGTGGGATCGGGGATCTGAACTCAGGACCTTCCGCCTGCAAGGCGGAGGCTTAACCCCTGAGCCACCTCTCCAGCCCCTATATATTTCTTTTATTTTATGTGGATGATTGTTCCAATATTTCTTAAGAAATAAGCTGCCTGGCATCATAAAAGTACAGATTTTAAAATGGATTACATGCCTTCCAACTATTTCTGTTGCTCGGTTAAATTTAGAACCATGTAGAATTGAAATCTCTGGGTTTTTAAAAATAGTTCAGACAGGCAATACTCAGCTTTTCAGAATAAGAAAGAAGATAGGTAGCTTCAAATTAATTTTCACACTATCATTAAAATCTTTTAAGACAGAGAGTCCAGTGAAAAGTCAGAATTGTTCTAAGAATTTTATTTGACTTGAGCCTGGGCTCAAGGCAGTGGAATACATGATTTTTTTTTTTTTTCTTTCCAGGTGACTTGCTAGAGACTATCAACCATCCATTCCTGAGTGTCTCTTCAAGTTATACTTTAAAAAATAACAGTTCATACTATTTCACCTGGATGAATGAGGCAGTACATTTGTGTTAGAAATAAGGTGAGTATTGTTTTTGGGCAGTTTTAGATAAATTTTATGATATTAGAATTATTTCCTGAGTTCAGACTAGAGCTACTGTAAGGTAGAGGGGAAAGTTATTCAATTCATGTACACTTGGATGTATACAAAATGTGAAGATCTGTGATGTAAACTCTGTAGGATTTCAGTGTAAGAAAAAGTAGATAAAGGCTTATGGAAATGGCAAATGGTGAAGTGTTTGCCGGACAAATGTGAGGACCTGAGATCAAATCTCTGGAACTCCTGTAAAGCCAAGTGTGGAATGAATGTCTATAATCCTAGTACGCTTATAGCAAGATAAGAGGCAGAGGTAGAAAAATCCTCAGAAGCTAATGGGCCAGCTAGCCTGGTAAACACAGCACAGCAGCAAACAACAAAGAGACTGTCTCAAACAAAGTGAAAAGGTGAGGACCATCACCCAAGATGATCCTTTGACTTCCACATGTGTGTTATGTCACATACGTGCCAGCACACATACACACACACACAAGAAAAGTCATAATTACTAATTTTTTTTTTACTTTAATTAGTGTGTGTGTGTGTGTGTGTGTGTGTGTGTGTGTGTGTGTGTACTTGCTGGCCATGGCACATACATGGAGGTCTGAGGACAACTTTCAGGAACTGTTTCTTTTTTTATACCATGTGTACTCCAGGTCATCAGGCTTGTTGAACCATCTTTCTGCACCTGAGGAATGGTTACTTTAAGTAGCTATTAAGTTAAATATAACAACATATGATAAGTCTTTACCTATGGTGAATAGTGATATGTTCGCTATCATACTTGTTAATTGGAAAAAGACTTTTGTTATGTAAAAATTTTAGAGACTTTAAAAATGTAAAAAACTTATAAACTAAGTCAAAAATTCATAAAAGTGAAATGAATTATTGTGATCCTAGATTTATATACATGGAAAAATATGAAATATTAAAAACGAATTTATATAATGCTGTCATGAATTAATCTTATGTAAAAGTTTTCTGATTTATTTATTATTTATATTTGCTTATATTATCTATATTTGCTTACTTTATTGTGTGTGTATGTTTGTGAATGTGTGTGAGTGTAAGTGTGTGAAAAGGGCACTTGAGTGTGTGTGCCTATAGAGACCCAAAGGTGACATTGGGAATCATTCTGAATTATTCTGCCTCCTTATTGTTTTGCTCTGGAGTTCCCAGGTGCAGCCTTCCAGGGCTGGAATTTCAGACAGCTGTCATTTCTTTTTCTGCTTGATGTTTTTACTTGGGATCTGGGATCTGAACTCAAGTCCTTTTGCTTGTAAGCCAAAGGCCTTAACTCCTGAGCCATCTCTCCATGTCATGGTTTGAGATGTGAGTTGTCCCCTATAGGCTCATGTCTTTGACTCTTTAGTTGTTTGGAAAAGTCGTGATACTTTAGGATGTGGAGCCTTATTGGAGGAAGACAGTCACAGGGGCTGAGCCTTGAGTTGGTTAGCCCCACTCTGCTTCAGTTAGTGAATCTGCTCTTCAGTTAGCAGTGCTCTCAGCCTCCATAATGTCTGAAATGTCTTAGGCTACCTCCAGCTTCTGCTGCCAGCCATGCTTTTCCTGCCATGAAGGACTGTATCTCCCCTCTGGACCTGTAAGCTGAATAAATCTCCCTTTCTTCCTTAAGTTGTTTAGGTCACAGTGGTATCGCACAGAACAGATTAAAGAGTAATCAGTACACTCTTAACTCTTTATTTATTTATTTATGATTTTTTTTGTGTGTGTGTATGGGAGAGAAAGAGTGAGAGTGATAGAAAGATAAATAGAAATAGATAGAGATAGATTGAGTGAGTGAGCGAGTGAGTCATATTTAGGCACAGGTATCAACTTGATGGTTTAGGGTTTGCGCTCTGGGCACATTTGTAGATAATTGGTAGATGAATTAAGCCCAGAAAAAAAACCTGCAGGAAATTGTCTAGTTGATGGGGAAGACCCAGCTCATGGTGGGTGGGACCAGGCCATGAACAGGTGAATAAAATACAGAAAGCTGGTTGAGGAAGTTGGTATCTTTGTGTACACTTGGTCAGACATGCTGGCTTGGCAAGTAAGGATCGCCCCTTTTTCAACTGTTATGTAGAAGTGGTGTGGCCAGTTCCCTCGGCCCTGGTGTTGGTGTGAGTTCTCCTGTCAAGCTGAACTGAGAACTGTAACTGGACAGTTGTAAGAGAATTAAACCACTTGTTCCCTTAAGCTGTTTGATGATGATTTTATCAGCAACTCTGCAGGCTAACTGTAACAGAGTGGGAGGGAGGGGAGAGAGAGAGAGAGAGAGACAGAGAGAGAGAGAGAGAGAGGACTCACCTGTGTACAATGGTGCATGGGTGGAGGTCAGAGGGCAACTTTCAGAAGTCATTTCTCTCCTACCATGTAGGCTTTCAGGAGTCAAAATCATATCATCAGGTTTGACAGCAGGTGCCTTACTTTATCTTACTAGCCCCCTTTTTTATTTTTTTGAGACATAGTCTCTCTCTGTATCCAAACTAGTCTGGAACCAGCATCAGTCCTCCTACTTCTGCCTTTTGAGTGCTTGGATTACAGCATCTGCTATTATGTCTGGTTTATAAAACTTTTCATTATGGAAAATTTTAAACATTAAAAGGCTGTAAGACTAAAGAAACTTCATATATAGTTATCATTAGCTCATGGCTAATCTTATTTCATTTTAAAAATTATTTATTTGTGTGTGTGTGTGTGTGTGTGTGTGTGTGTGTGTGTGTGTGTGTGTGTGGTGTGCCTGTTGAGGTCCAAGAGTAATTTTGGGAATCATCCTGAATTACTTCTACTCCTTTTTGCTTTGCTCTGGGATTTTCCAGGCTCTGTTTTCCAGAGCAAGAAGTGTAGGTCACTGCCATTTCTGCCTGGCATTTTTATGTGGGATCCAGAATCTGAACTCAGGTTCTTCTGCTTTCAAGGCTGAGTCATAACTCCTGAGCTCTCTTTCCAGCCCAGCCTTGTTTTATCTGTACTCTTACTGTTAAGGGAATTTCTCTGGGATAATGGACACAACAACAACACCAGGAATTGATGAGGAAGAGAAATTAAATCCATCAGTGGGACCACAGTCTGGGTCTCCCTATAAAAAGACTGGCCAGGCTGGGTGGCTGAGTAATTTTTATACTCTGATGGAAAAAAAGGAAGCAAGCTAGAAGTAAACTAGTAGCTGTTACAGAAAAGCAGAACTCTGCAGCAGTTATTGCTTTCAGCAAGCTCTGCAGATCCAGAGATAAGGTGGAGAAGGGCGCTTTCTGCAGGTGCTTTGTTCAGCTGACTCTGCAGATTCAAGTAGCTCCTGTGAAACAGCATGCACTATGTGGTAGGTTAGAATCCGACAAGTTTCTACTGACAATTTAACTTACAGCCAGAGGCAGCTGAGGTTAGGGTCTTAAATAGCTGAGGTGAAGGGTCTTAAACATAGGGGCTTTGGAATTAGTTCTGGAATTCTGTGTCATTACCTCCTTCCTCCCTGATAGTTAACTAATTTGTTTAGTAATTGCACATTTGTGCACTTGGGGTGCACATACATGAAGACCACCTAACCTCAGGTAATTGTTGCTCAGGAGTTATCAACTTTGTTCTTTGAGAGACAATCTCACTGGGACCTGGGGAGCTGCCAGTTAGGCACGGCTGGCTGACCAGCAAATTCTAGGATCTGCCTGTCTCTTCTCCAGTGCTGAGATTACAGACATGTTTCATCTTGCATGTGGTTTTCTATGGGTACTGGGGATTGAATTCGGGTTCTCATGCTTGAATGGCGAATACTTTACCATTGAGGTATTTCCTTAGCTACTCTTTTTTATAATTTAGTTATAATTTAGAAGCAAATCTTCAGGTGTTACTTCATTTATTTTAATTCACAAATATTTCATATAGTGGGGTAAAGAATAATGACTTTAAAATATGTAGTATATTGGCCTAGAGACATGGCTCAGGGGATAAGACTCTGTCTCTCAAGCAGAAGCCACACACATACATACACACACACACACAAATAAATAATTTTTAAAAAGAAATGAGATTAGCCATGAGCTAATGATAATTATATATGAAGTTTCTTTAGTCTTACAGCCTTTTAATGTTTAAAATTTTCCAGCCCCAATAGACTTTTTTTTTTTGGTGGTGTTGTGTATAAAATCCAGAATCCTAGGAGTTTTAGTAGTCTTCTGCATGTTAAGTAAATGCTGTGTTACTGAGCTACATCTCTTGGTGCTTTGGTTTTTTGAGATACGGTCAGCCTGACCTTGAATTTGGGATCCTCTTGCTTCTACCTCTTGAGTTCTGTGATCACAGGACTATGCCATGCCTAACTTGTAATTTTTATCTGTGTTGTGAAGTTATTGAAAAGTATAAATGTAAGGTGGTTACCTCAGAAATCCACTGCACAGACTAGATGTAAGTTTTAATTGAAGTTCCAGAACCTTGGGGCCAATTGAAACCACATGAGGACGAGTAGTGGGAAAAGGAAAAAGAGGAGAGGAAAGAGGAAAAGAAAAAAAAAAATAAAAGAGCGGAGAGAAGGGAATGGCAGGTTTTATACAGGGTTGGTGGGTGGGCTGAGGGAGCAGGGTTTGGAGGTGATTTCCCAGGACCTTTGCCCAGCCCAGGAAGTGAGGTAAGCATCAGTCTTTGATCTTCAGCCAGTGCGAGAGTGAGGCAAGCCCACGCTCTTAAAAGCACACCTGGGGGACAGCAGCCATCAAGCAGAAGAAGGGAATCCTATCAGTTATATTCTAAAAATTTATGCAGTTTACATTTTTGGGGGGTTCTTCAGCCCAGCCTTCACATGTTAGGCTAAACATGACTTACTTTCATCCCTGCAGCAAGTATTCTCACCAGCAATTGATTCAATTTTGAAACAGTTGATTTGAGCATGAAAAATATGTACAAAAAAATCCAGTGTGACTAACACCTTCATTAATGTGTATTTACAGCAAAGCATTCAGCATTAGATGATATTTTAACCTTGTCCATTCAACACACAATTGTCTGTGTGATAATATAATTTTTGTTTTATCCTGTAAATAAATAATTGTAGCAGATTAAAGTTTACCAGGACTATCAAGGGTCTGGAGTAGCAGAGCCTTGAAGTAAAAGCAGGGCAGAGAAAATTCTAGATTAGTAACTGCAAACTTTGATCTATAATTTTTTACTCTTTTAAAAACTGTTATGGGATAAGTGGGTAAGGTGCCTGCTCAAAAGTCTAGAGACCTGAGTTTGATCCCTAGAAGTCTACATGATAGAAGGAGAGAACTGATTTCTGAAAGTTGTCCTCTGACCTCTACCATGGGATTCATGTGTTCTCTCTCTTTCTCTGTCTCTCAAAAATTAATAAAAAAAGAAGCAGTCAAAAAATCATTTAAAAAACAAATTAAACATCTTGTTAGCAACTAAAAAGAATGTTATGGACTCTAAAGAACTTTTACTTCTGTTGTTTTTATTAGGCAATATTGAACTCTATTAAAGTGAAAAAATTTAAAAAAAACTTAGATATCTATAATTCATTGAATTCATTGAATAACTTAGATATCTATAATTCATTGAATTCATTGAATAATATGCTTAATGATAATATCTATAACTGTGTGTATTTGCCCAGGTGCGTTTGCCCAGGTGCATGAGAATTTGACACTGGATGTCTCCCTCTATTGTTCTTCACTTTGCATTTTGAGACAAAGTCATTCACTGAATCAGGGGATTATCATTTTGGTTAGACTGATTGGCCAGCAAGCCAGGATCTTCCCATCTCTCTCTCTCCAAAACTCCAAAGTGTCTTTCTTTTAGTTGAACATTACCACGCCTATCTTTTATATGGATCCTGAAGATCCAAACTCAAGTCCTCATGCTTGTGTTGCAAGCACTTTATTCACTGAGCCATCTCCTCAGCCCCTATAACTTATGGGGTATTAAATAAAAAAGATGCATGTTTGTAACCCCTGTGCAGCTAGTGGAAACAGGAGGCAGAGACTTGAGAATCCCAGAAGCTTAAGGGCCAGTTTGGCTTATATAGCAACTGGTTTCAAAATGAGGTAGAACAGTGAAGAACAATACATAAAGGTTGTCCTCTGACCTCCACATGATACAGTGGCACATATGCATTCACATGCATGTACACACACACAACTTTCTAAAAATATTTGGGATATTGTTTCACATTTTTATAAATCTATAACATCTGATTTTGTAGAAGGCTGCTGGGTTCTCATATTAATAGTATCCATTTTCAGTTTGTTGTGATATATCATTTTAGTTGAAGTATATGGAGAAAATTCAGCCTCAAATTCCCTCCAGGTAATTATGGGTATTCTTCTTTGATCTGTTCTCAAAGTTAGGTGAACAAATAGTATCTCCTTCACTTTTTTTGTGTATGTCATGCTGTGTAGCTCAGGCTGGCCTCAGACTTACTATGTGATATTCCTACCTTAGTCTCTTGAATATTGGGATTGCAGGCATATGGCTATACTTGTATTGTTGAACTGAAAACATTATTTTTGGTAACAATTAAAATCAGATGTATTACTGCTTGTGTAAAATTCTGGGTTCAGTCTTTATAATAGCCTGTTTTATAAATTAACTAGACCTACTTATGAATTGGTCAGTTGAAAAATACTGATTTGCTGAGTTATGTAGCCCATGCAAGTATTTGACTCATATCATAGATATATCATGTTCATTAATATTGCCACCATCAAAAAAGTCTTTATGAAACCTAGGACTATGTGCATACCAGCCAACTATTGTACCATTGAGCTATATAGCCCAGTCCTTGTTTGTACTACTTATTTATTTGAAAACAGGGTGTATAGCTATGGCTAATCTGAAACTTGATGTATAGCCAATATATATAGCCAATATATAGCCACAACACCCAGCTTACTTTTTATTTTTTAGGTAGTTTTACTTCATTGCCCAGACTGATCTTGAATTTGCAATCATCATGCCTCAGCCTTCTAAATAGCCAGGTTACACCACTAGTTGTTTAAGTTTTGAGAATCTATCAAGTTTGCAAGAGCAGATACATTTTTTAAAACTCTGGTTTTATATTTAAGAAGTTGAATTTTATCACTGGCAATAAATACCATTACTTATTTTCTTTGAAGTAATAAACTTGCTGCTTTCATGTCTGTGAAAAATACTGGCACATACCGAAGGCTGAATAACAGTTTTGCTCAAAGTTATTTAGTCAAGTAAAATAATTCCTTTAAAAAGAAAAAGCATTGTAGCCTGAAGCCCATTTATCCAAGTGCTTCTCCTTTAGTCAAATATATTTTGATATTGTATTGATTATTATTCTCATTGCTGTGACTAAATAGCTGGCAAGAAGCAACTTAAGAAGGAGAAGATTTTGTTTGGCTCACAGTTTGATAGTATAGGGTTTATCATGGCAAGAAAGCATGTCTGAGGGAGTGTGAGGTAGCTGTTTATACTGCAGTCTCAATCAGGAAGGAGAGAGAGATATAGATAGATATATGAATATAATGTTCAGCTGGATTTTTCCATTGCCTTTCCCTTCCCCCTCCACAATTACTGTACCATGTTGGTTAACCCTCTCTGGAAAAATCCTTACAGACAACCAAAAGTGTGCCTCATAATTTTGCTTCTTAATCCAATCTGGGCGACAATTGAAATTATCACAGATACAGAGTAGAAATAAGTGTGTGTGTGTACGTCTAGAGGGCACTGTGTGTGCCTGTGGAGACCTCAAGGGTGACTTCAGGAATTGTCCTAATTGCTTCTACCTCCTTTTTGCTTTGCTGTAGGATTTTCCAGGTTTTTCCTTCCAGAGCCAGAAGTGTAGGCCACTACCATTTAATTTTTTTTTAACATGGGAATCCAGGATCTGTACTCAGATCCTTGCCAGATACTTGCCAGGCAGAATCATAATGCCTGAGCCATCTCCCCAGCCCCAGGGTGTTTTCATAGTTATTACTTTATAGAATACTAAAAAGACATGAACTTGCTAGGTGTGATGAGACATGTCTATAGTCCTAACCCATGGGAGGTGGAGGCAAGAGGATTACTGTGAGTTCCAAGCCAGCCTGGGCTACAGAGTGAGACCTTATCCCAAAAAATTTAAGAGCTGGAGAGATGGCTCGGAGGTTAAGACTTTGTCTCATAAGCAGAAGGTCCTGAGCTTGGATCTCAGGTCCTACATAAAAACGCCAGGCAGAAATGGTGGTGGCCTGTGCTTTCTGGCCCTGGTGGGCAGAGCTTGGGAAATCCAGAGCAAAGCAAGGAGGTAGAAGCAGTCCAGAATGATTCCCGAAATCATCCTTGGTCCTCCACAGGGACATGCAGTGCTCTCTAATACACACACACACACACACACACACACACAAAAAAAACAAAAAAACAAAAAACAAAAAACAAAAAAAACAACAAAAAAAAAACTGAATAAAAAAATACATGCACTCAAGGATAGAAATTACAGAAACTCCTCTGTAACTGGGTTCCACATTCATTATTCAACCAATTGCACATCAGACATACTCAGAAAAAAAAGCCAATTACAGCTGTACTGAACATATACACTTGTTTCCTAAATAACACAATATAACAGATTTAAAGTCTGTGGGAAGGCTGAGTGTAGTGATACACATCTTTAATTCCAGCATGTAGGAGACAGAGGCAGAAGGATTGTTGAATGTAGATCCAGTATAGGTTAGATAACAAGACCTTCTTCTCTCTCCCTTCCCCATTTCAAAAATATTTTATTTATTGTGTGTGTGTGTGTGTGTGTGTGTGTGTGTGTGTGTCTGTGTGTGTGTCTGTGTGTGTGTCTGTGTGTGTGTGTGTGTGTGTCAGAGAAAATTGTGTGTCCCTGTGGAGGACCAAGAGTAACTTTGGGAATCATTCTGGATTTGCTTCTACCTTCTTTTTGCTTTGCTCTGGGATTTCCAAGATTCTGCCCACCAGGGCTGGAAGTGCAGGCTTTGGCCGTTTCCACCTGCTTTTTAGGTGGGACCTGAGATCCGAACTGAGGACCTTCTGCTTGTGCAGCAGAGTCTTAACCCCTGAGCCATCTCTCCAGCCCCCTTCCCCATTTTATGAAAAAAGCTTAGGGGAGAGCTTACAGAGTATATGCACATATTATGTCATTTTATGTAAGGAGTTTGAACATCTATAGAGGTCAGAGGGGTGGAGTGAGAGACAGGGGTGATCCTAGAACTAATCCCTTGTGGATACTGAGAGGTGTTTGCAGAATTTATTTTTATTGCATCATTGTGAACATTCTCTTTTTCTTACTTGTGATGTCATTGAATGTAGATCCAGATTAGGTTAGATAATATGACCCTGTCCTCTCTTCCATTCCCATTTAAAAAAAAAAACTTCCCCATTTTTTATTTTTTTTTAAAGTTTAGAAGAGGTGTACAGAGTATATGCAATTATTATTGCATTTTATGTAAAGACTTTGAGTATCTATAGAGATCAGAGGGGTGAAGAGAGGGAGAGGAGTGATCCTAGATCTAATCCTTTGTGAATACTGAGAGGTGATTGTAAAATTTATTTTTGCTGAATCTTTGTGAATGTTCTCTTTTTATTACCATTTGTGATGGTAGGGATTGACTCTAGGGTCTCCCATATGCTAGGTAAAGTACTCTACCACTGAACTATGTCTTGTCTTTTTTGTTATTGTTAACTTTTTATGTGAGCCAGAAACACTAAATTGTTCAAACTTTCTTCGAACTTACAATCTGCCTCTGTAATTGAATAGATGGGATTGCAGTCTATGCTGCCAGGCTTAGCTTTATTGAAAATATCCCTTTTTTTTTAATTCAATTGTGCATGGTGTGTGTGTGTGTGTGTGTGTGTGTGTGTGTGTGTGTGTGCGCACGGGCGAATTCGAGAAACACCATGGATCGCCTCCACCTCCTACTTGTTTACTTCTCTACTTTGCCCAGGGATTCACAGGTGTCTACGTGGGGTCTAGGATCCAAACTCGGGACCTTCCGGCTGCAAGGTAGAGGCTTAACCCCTGAGCCACCTCTCCAGTCCCCCTGAAAATATTCTTAAATTAATCATTTTTAAGTGAAAATGTGGAGTGATATAGACTATTAATGACATACTTTTTTCTTTCTTTGTCTTTCTTTCTCTCTCTCTCTCTCTCTCTCTCTCTCAGACAACATCTGAACCTCATATAGTTAGGTTAGCTTGCAGCTTACTATGTAGTAAAGGATGACTTTATTTGATCCTCTTGCTTCTACCTCCCCATTGCTAGAATTACAGGTGTGCACCAGCATGTAAGGTTTTTTTCTTAATATATGAGTATAATGAATTTATGGTATTTTCACACCTTAATCTCCAATCCTATCTCCTCTCCTTTTCCCATTACAACCTTTCTTCCCTGTCAGTTTTCCTCCCATTTTCATGTCTTTTTGAATGTGTGGTCCACTAAGTTTGATCTTAGATGCCTTTGATGGCATGCGCCTGAGTACTTGCTGGCGCTTCAGTCATGTGTCGGTGGGTGTATCAGTGAGGAAAGCATCTTCCTCCCCCATCAACATTCTTATTCCTCCGTTTCTCAGAGAGTTGTAGGGCCTATTGAAAAAAATTTTTTCCCTTACATGATAGGACAAATTCCATGCAGGTCTTGTGGAAATACATATAGCTTCAGTGAGTTCATGAATGCAACAACTCCCTCATGTCTAGAAGATAATTTCTGGCTCCATTCCTACACCCTTCTAGGCTTTTACAGATTCTCCCCCTCTTCTTTAATGTTCCCTGAGCCTTGGGCGAATGGGGAGCAACACTTAAGGTTTTATGCAGGGATCAAACCACAGCTAGTCAAGCCCCCTGCCTTGAGCTATATTCCTGACCCTCCTTTGTATGTGTGTGTGTGTGTGTGTGTGTGTGTGTGTGTGTGTATGTGTGTGTGTGTGTTTGAGTTGGAGTCTTGAACTATTTAGCTCCCCACTTTTGATTGATCAGTGCTTGGGTTCCATGAATGTGCTACCATGCTACAAATAATTTTGTGTATATGCACATGTGCCTGTGTGCTAGGCATTAAGACCAGTGTACTGTAAATCATAAGGATATGGCTTGCTCTAAGCTACTTTCCCAATTCTACTATTACAATTTGATGTTCCTACCTTGCTTTCTGTGAGGGGATTAGCAGTTTTACCTATAATTGCTTTTGTCAATGTGAAAAGGCAAGTAAAGATGGGCCTAGTGGCACAGGCCTTTGAACCAGCTGCTAGGATGGCTCAGGAAATGAGAATGGGCTTTCCTGGGCTTCAGAGTAAGTTCCAGCCAGCCTGTGCAGTTCAGTGATACTGTCTTAAAATGAAAAGTGAAAAGGGGATTGTGATGACATAGCTCAGTGCTTCGCTCTAGGCTCAATCCCCAGTGCCAAGCTTCCAAGTACAAATAACATGAAAGTGTTCTGTGAAACTAGTGTAAACTCTTAGGTCTCTTAGGACCTCATTTTTAAGAACTGCTGCTCTAGATAAAGAGTATGTTACATATTCAGAGTTATGGAAGTGAGAGAAAAAAGTTTTTTAGGTTGTCTACAAATAATTTATTTCTGAAACTCATTATAGTGAGAAAAAAAGAGACCAGATCACAAAAACAGCCTGATAAGGAATGTAGAATTTTTTTTTTATGGCCAGTGGGGAATCCTTGAATGATTTCTTAAGGAAGCAGATGTATATATGGTAGGTATGTGCATAGATTATACCATAATTACTTAACATTTTTCAAAAAATACTCTTGTGTCTAATGATAAGGAGGCTATTGGGATATACTGAGTTTCTAAATTAAGGCGCTGACTTATTCATGTCAGCATAGAAGACCATGCAGTATAGAACGGATTAGAACATGCCCTTCCTAAAACAGCATTGAGCCAAACAGCATCTTTGTGTAGGGTTAGCTGGGCAGGAAAACAACTAGCTACTTCTATCAAGTCAGTTATGAGGTGTCCTCACAAATAATATTGTTTAGACAGTCTCTGGAAACAAATCTACTTAGACTGCTGGGTATGGGAGCACAGCATATAATATGCTGTATTTGGGAGTCAGAAGTAGAAAGATCATGAGTTTAAGGCTAGCCTAGTATAGAGAGTGAGTTCAGAGTCGGAACTGCTTAGCAAGACTCCATCTCAAACAGGTAAACAGGCAAGCATAGATTCCAATGGTAATCATTACTGATTTCTATTGCCAAAAATTAATATTATTTATTTATTGATTTAATATTTTTGAAATTTTCATATACAAATAGAATAAATTTATGTGTCTCTGCCCCCCACTTACTCCTACCCTATTGATCTGTTTTTTAAATTTCATATTAATAGAACCATATAATGCTATTTATGTCTTCTTTTTGTTTAGCAATGTCTTTGAGATTAATGAATGTAATTGTATATAGCAAAAGTATATTTTTAAATCATTGCTATGTAGTAGTTCATGTTTGAATATAACATGTTTTCTTTTTATTTAGTTGTTTCCATTTTGGATTATTATGAGTAATACTAGTTGAAAGGTTCCCGTGAAAGTTGTATAACCTTCTTGTCTATGTGAGACATAAATTCATTTCTATTGGTTAGGAGATTAGGAGTGTTGCTAGGTTATAAGATATATGCATGTTTAGCATTAGTTAGTATTGCCAGTTTTCTAAAGTGATTAGTGTTAATTCAGTATCCACCAAAAAGATGTGAGTGTTCTGGTTATGTTTCTTCAATTTTTTTGTTTTCGTGCGAGCGTGCGTGCGTGTGTGTGTGTGTGTGTGTGTGTGTGTGTGTGTGTGTGTGTGTGTCTGTAGGCACTGTGGTGTGTGCCTGTTGAGGCCCAAGGGTGATTTCGGGACTCATCCTGGATTGCTCTTCTTCCATTTTGCTTTGCTCTTGGATTTCCCAGGCTCTGCCTACCAGGGCTGGAAGTGCAGGCTGCCTCTTGGCGACTTTTTTTGTTTTTGAGACTAGGGTCTAAATGTATATCCCAGATGACCTTGAGCTTACCCTCCTATATCTGCCTTCGAGTGCTGGCATTACAGGTGTTGTGCCACTATATCTTTTGTGTTTTCAGTTAATATTAGAATAAAACTTTCGCTTCTTTAAAGGATTGTGAAATTACTTTTATGTGATTTCTTGATTTGACAAGGTCCTTGCAACTGTTCTCCAAGTTTTATGAGAATACTTAGTGTTGTTTTTAGCTCTGTAATTTCAGATGTTAACACTTTAGCCTTTTTTTTTGCGTGCATGCGTGTGTGTGCGTGTGTGTGTGCGTGCGTGTGTGTGTGTGTGTGTGTGTGTGTGTGTGTGTAGAAGAGAGCACTGTGTGTGCCTATGGAGATCCAAAGGTAATTTCTGGAATCTTCTACCTGGCGTTTTTACGTGGAATCTGGGTTCTGAACTTGGGTCATTTTGCTTGTAAGGCTTTAACCCCCTGAGATATCACTCCAGCTCAGCCTCAGCTTTATTTATTTATTTTTTTAATATTGGCTATTTTTAAAAAATATTTTTAAAAATTATTTCTTATTTATTCAATTGTGTGTGTGTGTGTGTGTGTGTGTGTATGTGTGTGTGTGCGGTGACGCATTCGGGAACCACCATGGATACCTCCACCTCCTTCTTGTTTACTCTGCCCCGGGATTCACAGGCTCCGCCCTACCAGGACCAGAAATGCAGGCCACCCCCGCTTCCGCCCGGCGTCTATACGTGGGGTCTAGGATCCAAACTCAGGACCTTCTGCCTCCAAGGCAGAGGCTTAACTCCTGAGCCACCTCTCCAGCCCCAATATTGGCTATTTTTGAGAGAAAGGGAGAGGGAAAGAGAATGGAAAAGGCACAGAGAGAGAAAGTCAGAGAGTGTGGTGGGAGAGGGAGAAAAGAATATGCAGTCAGAGGACTGCTTTCAGAAAGCAGTTATTTCATTCCCACCATATGAACTTCCATCCCCACTTCAGTCTTTTTATGGGTTCTGTTGTTCCAATCTTTTTAGTCATTCATTCAGAGTTGCTAATATGTTCCTAAAGCAATTTTTTAAAAAAACTGGGTCCTCAATGAAGGCAGTGAGGAAAGGCTCCACAGTAGGAAAAGGTATCTAAATTTACTGTTATCTTGAGCAGGCAGTGTTTTTATATGTGAAATAAATAAGAATTTGGGTTAGGCGGAAATGTCAGTGACCTGTCAGCCTATCAGGATAGATCAGCAAAAGGCTGAGGTGACTTGTCAATATCTCCATAGTGAGCCTCTTGCTCTGAGTTTACTGGACTTCTTAAGGCAGCTACCATGCCCCTTATTTTAGAGAAAAGTGTCATTGTTGAAACTTTGACTGACTTTAAAAACTATTTATTTTGGAGGCGAAAGGTCACTTTCTGTATAAGTACACCATTAAAAGTGACATATGACATGATTATTTTCAAGGTTGTAGTCATTTTGGTCTGCCTAAGTGTTACAGTTGTTAGGACCTTTAAAATTTGTCTTTAGGTGACTAAAAGCTACTATGCTTCTGTAAGTAAGTTTAATTAATTTGTCTTGGATCATAGGCAAGTAGATTTATAACTGTAGCTTCTTATTTGTCTAATGACCAAACCAATGATAGATAGGAATAGGTTATTTTATTTTCACATATTTATCTATGTGTGTATGCACATGTATTGTCGTCTTAGCATCTATGAATTTTCTTTGTTTGCATTTGAATGAATCGACAGTTGTACATAGGGAATCAAAGAACATTCTTTGGACTACCTTTCTAAAAGCTATCATGGGTGCTGCTGATTACTTAGTGTACCAAAGATGTCACTGGGGTGAGATTTACTATTTGGACAAATGTAACCCCATCTTTTCAAAAATGTGCTTGTTGTCAGGTTTCCCTGAGTTGCAATCTTCTGAACACAGGCTTCTGAACTGAACACATGCCATTCCACATACCTAGCCTGTTTTTGTTTCTTTTATCAGTAATGCAGTGCATAGATATGACAACTTCAAAATACATTGTGCTTTTAGAATGTAGTACCTGGCATTTTTACTTGGGATCCAGTGTCTGAACTCAGGTCCTTCTTCTTTCGAGGTAAAGTCTTAACCCATGAGCCATCTCTTCAGCCCCAAATTGTTTTTTTAATTATGAAAAAATTATTTAAGTAGGGCAAGAAAACCAATAAGCACCAGTGTATATTTGAATTATGTTGCTTTTGATTTGCAGACTTACAGTTGGAGATTTACCTCTTGGTTTGTCAAGTCTCTCAGTGTGAGCCCACTTAAAAATCACACATATAGGCTTGGCTTGTGGGCTAGTTGAAAAAGGCAACTTTCTTTACAAAGGGAGAACAAGGTATTTCATAGAAAGAAACTCACAACATGGACAGTGTTTTAGAATGAAGGTTAGTGGTGTCTCTTTGCAACTTTAATCAACTGCCACATATCCTGACTCCAGGACTATGAGATACAGTACTAGAAAGAACCCAGAAGAGTTTTTAGATGGAAATCTCTTAAAAAAAAGTTAGAGAGCGAGCGAGAGAGAGAGCGAGCGAGCGAGAGAGAGAGAGAGAGAGAGAGATGTGCATGTGTGCTCATATATATGTTTCACAGAGTACATGAGTAAGTCAGGAAAACTTTGTAGAGTCAGTTATTTCCTTTCATCTTAATATGAATTCTGGGCATCAAACTCAGATCGTCAGGTTTACATGGTGTCATGGTTGGGCACAGGTGTCAACTTGACAGTTAAGGGTTTGAGCTCTGGCCACATTTGTGGAAAATTAGTGGTTGAGTTAGGCTCAGAGCAAACCTGCAGGAGACTGTCTAGCTGATAGGGAAGGCCCAGCCTGTGGTGGGTGGGATTAGGTCCTAGAATAAATTATAGAGAGCTGGTTGAGAGAGTTGGCATCCTTCTGTTCACTTGGCCAGACATGCTGGTCTGGTAAGTAAGGATTGTCTTATCTCTCAGCCGTTATGCAGTGATGGTGTGGCCAGTTCCCTCGGCCCTGGTGTTGGTGCATGCTCTCCCATCAAGCTGGACTGAGAACTGTAACCAGACTATAGTAAGAAAATAAACTCCTTGTTCTCTTAAGCCATTTGATGGTCATTTATTAGCAACCATGCAGGCTGACTGTAACACATGTCAAGTGCCTTTACTTGTTGAGCTATCTTATATAGAAATCTCGTAGGTTAGTTGCCTGCTAGAAATCTTTATAAGATATCAAGAGAGAAGACTTTAGTGATGTGACATTTGTGAAATAGAGTTGTTAAGCAAAATGGCATATGACTGATACTCCTGTCAACATAGAGCACGGGACAGTTTACAGGTAGCTAGGTTGGTTTTGACATATTATGGGTTCCAATGGTGGCATTCAGCACTATGGGCTCCTGAAGTAAATTTAGCAGCAACCAGTTCCCAGGATCTTGTAATGGCAATAGTAATAATGAATATGGAGTTGGGTGAGAAAATATTCTGTGTGTTCTGTCTCTAGCTTCTTTACCTGTTTCTCACCTGATAGGAAGAGTTTAAATGTTTGCTCAGTTTTAGGCTTATAGAGGGGAAGTTTGGTAAGACATGCTGTTAAATTTCCAGGAGAAAGACTGGATGATGAATTTTTATAGTAGAAAGTGGTCCAAGAAATACTTATTAGAATAGAGGAGTAATAGAGGAGAAAGAACAAATTTGAACAAAGGGTGGCGGTAGTAGAGTGTTCAGAGCAGACAACTTGGGGAAGAATGTAGAAAAAGTGCTGCTGTAAATTTTGAACTGGATTTCTTTATTTCTATGAGGATCTCAGTGTATCAATATCTAAACTTGCTCTTAACTTTTTTTTTTTTGAGGTTAAACTTGTTTCTTATATGAGATGCCATACCAGCAGTGGACTCATGGAGACTGAGCATTTGTTCAGGTAATAATAGGTAATATTTATGGAGCACTTTTTGTGTGCCAAGTAACAAACCAAGTGTTATACCTGCATCCTCATTTAATCTTCACACAACTCTGTGGGGTTAGAAGTATTTTTATACTCATTTAGTAGATGAAGATAACAAGATTCGGAGTATATCAAGATGAGTTCTGCTGAGTTAAAAAAAAATAAAGCTTTTTACTATAGTTGAATTGAGAGATGCAGCTAGCCTGGGTTAGATGATATCATTGTTCACTGTCTGTAAATACCATGAATATAAAGTGCTTGACTGAACTTTTCCCTCAAAATTTCATTGCTTTCTTTCCTGATGAATACATACTTTTTGTTTTTTTTTTTACACGTATGTCTCTGTGTATCTGTATCTGTGTGTGTGCACACATGTGTCTGTGTGTACATCAGAGGGCACTGTGTGTGCCTATGGAGACCCAAGGATGATTTGGGAAATCACCCTGGATTTTTGCTTTGCTATAGGGTTTCCCAGGCTCTGCTTTTAAGGCTGGAAGTGCAGGCCCATACCATTTCTATCTGGTGTTTTTTTATGTGGGATCTGGGATCCGAACTCAGGACCTTCTGCTTGTGAGGCAGAGGCATAACCTCTGAGACATCTCCCCAGCCCCATCGTTAGTCTATAAAACTATAGATGTACCTTTGGAAGATTAGGCATGGTGCTATTGCCTATAATCCCAGATATTCAGTCAGGAGAATCACATTTGAGGCCTGCATGGTTGCTGATAAATGACCATCAAATGGCTTAAGAGAACAAGGAGTTTATTTTCCTACTGATAGTCGAGTTACAGTCTATAGTCTAGCTTGACTGGAGGGAGAGCACGCACCAACACCCCAGGGCTGAGGGAACTGGCCACAGCATCTCTACGTAATGGCTGAAAGAGGGATGATCCTTACTTGCCAGACCAGCATGTCTGGCCAAGTGTACACAGAGATTCCAACTCTTTCGACCAGTTGTCTGTATTTTATTCCAGGGTCTAATCCCACCCACCATAGGCTGGGCCTTCCCCATCAGCTAGACAATCTCTTTCAGGTTTGCTCTAGGCCTAACTCAACCACTAATTCTCCACAAATGTGGCCAGAGCTCAGACCCTCAACTGTCAAGTTAACATATGTGCCTAAGTATGACACTATCTCAAAATTTAAAAATATAGCCAGGTATGTGGCTCATATTTGTCATCTTAACTACTCAAGAGGCTGAAGCAGAAGGACCACAAGTTCAAGATCTACTGGATCTACAGAGTGAGTTTCAGGCCAGCCTGGGGTACATAGTGAAACTCCAAAAAGAAACTGGGATTGTAGCCTAGTGATTATGACAGCAACTGTGGCTGCTTGCCTGGCATGGGACAGACACTGGGTTCAGAAATATGAAAAAATCACAGGAGACATTCCTTTTTCAAGGACTAGGGATTTTACTTAATGTAAAATATGTACTTAGAATGTTTAAAGGCCCTGAATTTGATTCCTGACATTGAAGAAGAAGGAAAAAAAGCACAGCAGTACTCTCTAAAAATTAAAAAAAAACTTTTAGATCTTTTTAAAAAATTTTTTTTACTATTATTTATTCAATTGTGTGCGTGTATGCATGTGTGTATGTATGTGGAACCATGGGCGACCGCCTGGCGTCTATATGGGGGTCTAGGATCCGAACTCAGGACCTTCTGCCTGCAAGGCAGAAGCTTAACCTGTGAGCCACCTCTCCAGCCCCAAAACTTTTAGATCTTTATATAGCTAAAAGTTTTTAGATAGGCTAAATTTATTTGCATCAATAAATATTGATGGTTAGATTATTTCTTTAATGGTCTCTTGTTAACTTTCTTTCACTTGAAATATTATTATGGATTCCTTTCCTTTTTTTTAGTTGGCATTGGGGATTTAACCTACTAAGTTTCTTAGGCTAGTCATGAATTTATTCGTATCCCAGCATGACTTTCTGGTCATTAAGAGTGCCTTAGAAGGGCTTTCTTCTGGTACCTAAATGCTGTTCATAGATGACATTGATAGCACTCATCAAATGCAGAGGAAAATCTAGATGTGATGGTGTACACCTGTAATCTCAGCAGTCAGGAAACAGGCAAAAGGATTGCTATGAGTTCAAGGCCAACTAGGACTACACAGTGTGATCCTATCCTCAAACCAAGCAAAAGTATAGGGAACTGAGAGGATTTTTAACCTTCCATTTGAAAGTTTCAAAAATGAAAATTGAATGTCTCTGAAATACTAATCTAGTTCAAGTAGAAATGTTTTAAGTTTATAAAATTCATATTGGTATGAATGGCTTTGAGGTTTTTTTTCATATTTCACTTAAAATCAGCTAGATAAATTAAAATTGCTTTTTTATGCTTTTCATTTGTTGAGTGACAAGTATGAATGACTGTATTCCTGTTATTTCCCATACTCTTTTTGTTTTTAATATTATTTTTTTATTTGAGACAGAATATAAATACAAGTGAGTGCAGTGTATATGTGTGTCATTTGTGTGCTATGGTTTATGTATGTGTCATGGTAAGCATGTAGAAGAAGCCACTTAATTTTTAAAAAATGTATTTTTTAAATTTTTCGTGTGTGTGTGCATGTGCGTGCGTGCATGTGTGTATATCAGAGGACACTGTGTGTACCTATGGAGGACCAAGAGTGACTTCAGGAATCATCATTTACCTCCTTTTGCTTTGCCCTTGGATTTCCAAGGCTTCTCTGATCAAGGCCGACGACAGTGCAGGTCCCTGACCTTTCCTCTTGGCATTTTTATATGGGATCTTGGATCTGAACTCAGGACCCCTGAGCCATCTCTTCAGCCTGCTTTCCTCCTATTCTTTTTTTTTTTTTTTTTTTTAACATTTTTTATTATTATTTCCGCTCATACAAACTTAATAGGTACACCGGTTCCCTCCCTCCCTCTTCCTTCCCCCAACCCCCCTGCTTCCCCTCCCCTCACCCCTCCCTCCCTATCCCCCAGTGTCTCCCCCCCAATCCCCAGAGAATCCTTTAATGTGCATGCCAGACTCTCCTCTGGGCCCTCCTCTTCGATGATGTACAAGGACCCAGTGGCATTTCCCTGAACCCTTTCCTGTATTCCCCTTAAGCATAGGAACATTACTGTGGCTGTCAATCCCTTGCCTCCAAGGATCTTGGTGCCTTTAGCAAATGCTAGACTTTGTGGGGTCAATAGTGTGTTGGACATTGAGTAGGGCATGCAAAGTCCAATTATGATTGCTTCGGCCCTAACTTGTGTGGAGTATCATGCATATCATTGCTCCTCCCATCCTTGTGCTCTTACAATCTTACTGCCCCCTCTTCCGCAAATGTCCCTGAGCTTCAGGATGGGGAGAGATTAGTCTGGCCTAGTTCTAGGTGGTTGATCTAGAGTCTCTGAAGTTCTGGATTATGGTTCGTTGATTTTCTTTTGCGGTTTTGCTGCTCCTGCAATGCCCTTCACTCCATCCTGATGGGTATTGTATGTCACCCCCTGGCCAGAGATAAAAAGCTGTTAAACTAGAGTCTTGTTATAAGAGTATATTCAAAGGTAGATGTAATAAAAGTAGGAAACCACAGTGAGGGAGGGGTCAATCACCCATTTGCAAAATGATTACTTTTTATCTGCCATATTATATGCCCTCCCCTTCTGGTGAGATCATACCCCCTCAGTTGTAAATGATCAGGAACGAAGGTCTGCGAACTTAACCAGATGTCTCATTACTTACTTGCAGTCCTTGATGGAGGCCTGTTTTCTCTGCTGTAACATGGTCTCCTCTCTCCTTGTTTCTGGTGTGGCCCTCCTACCCCATCCCTCCTGTTCATAATCTTTGCAATTACTGTGGGTATTACAGAGATTTATCTTTGAGTGTCTCTAGGTGGGCTGGGTGGGTTTGGTACTAGGAGCTACCTATTAGGGAGTACATACGGCGCTTAATTTTCTGGGTCTGGGATACTTCACTTAATATAATTGTTTCTAATAACATCCATTTCCCGGCAAATTCCAGTAATTCATCATTTTTGATGGCTGAGTAGTACTCCAGTCTACTCGTCAACTGTTGGACATTTGGGTTGATTCCATGACTTTGCTATTGTAAACAGTGCTGCTATGAACATGGTCGTGCTTGCTGCTATCGAGGTGAATTTTTGCTCTATGTGGGGTTATTCCCAAAAGTGGAATAGCAGGGTCATATGGTATTTCAATCTTTAATTTCTTTAAGAATCTCCAGACGGCTCGCCAGAGTGGTTGTATGAGCCTGCATTCCCACCAGCAATGTAGGAGAGTTCCCCTCTCTCCACATCCTCTCCAGCATTTGTTGTTGTTTGTATTGTGGATTTTTGCCATCCTGACCGGGGTGAGGTGATAGTTTTGATTTGTATTTCCCTGATGGCTAAGGAAGTGGAGTATTTTTTAAGATATTTGTTAGACATTTTAATTTCATCCCTGGTAAAGTTTCTTTTAATTTCCAGGGCCCAGTTTTTAATTGGGCCATTAGTTTCCTTAGTGTTTAGTTTTCTAAGTTCTTTGTGCACTCTGGATAATAGAGCTCTATCAGATATGTGGTTAGTGAAGATTTTCTCCCATTCTGAGGGTTGCCTTTGAGCTCGTGTTACAATCTCTTTATCTGAACAGAAGCTCTTTAATTTCACAAGATCCCATCTGTTGAGAATTGGTAGCAGTGACTGTGCCATTGGATGTCTGTTTAGGAACTGTTGGCCTAGCCCAATCACCTTGAGGGAGTTCCCTACCCTTTCAACTATAGTTTTTATAGTGTCTGGCCTTATATCAAGGTCCTTGATACATTTGGAATTAATTCTTGTACATGGTGACAAGTACGGGTCTAGTTTTAATCTTCTGCATGTGGAGATCCAGTTTTGCCAGCACCATTTGTTGAAGATACTGTTCTTTTTCCATTGAATTTTTTGGGACCCTTTGTCAAAGACCAAATGGCTGTAATTTTGTGGGCTTATATCTGGGTCTTCAATCCTTATCCATTGATCTGTGTGTCTATTTTGGAGCCAGTACCAGGCTGTTTTTATAATTATAGATTTGTAGTATAAACTAAGGTTTGGTATGGTGATAGATATCTCCAGCAGTGTTTTTGTTACTCAGGATTGTCTTTGCTATCCACAGTCTTTTGTGCCCCCATATGAATTTTGAGATTGTTTGGTCAACTTTCTTTAAAGAATTGCTTTGGGATTTTAATTGGTATAGCATTGAATTTGTATATTGCCTTTGGTAGGGTGGTCATTTTTACGATGTTGATTCTGCCAATCCAGGACCATGGGAGGTCTTTCCACCTTCTGGTGTCTTCTGCAATTTCTTTCTTTAGGGTTTTAAAGTTTTCATTGTAAAGGTCTTTTACCTCCTTGGTTAGGTTTATACCAAGGAATTTCATTTTTTTAGGGGCTATAGTAAATGGGATTGTTTTTCTCAGGGCTTTTTCACTTCTTCCTCCTATTCTTAAAAACAGCTTTATTAGGATATAATTAATGTAGACTACATATGTAAAATTTATTAATTTAAGTTTTTATATAACCTACACAATCACCAAAGTCAAAATAATGAACATATTCATCATTCCCACAAACTTCCTTAAGCTATTATGGAGTAATTTGCATTGTCTAGAATTTTATATAAATGGAACCTTTTTTTTTTTTTTTTAGGTTTGGCCTTTTGTATTCGGCATAACTATTTTATCAATGTCACATGTATCAATAATTTATTTTTATTGTAGTAATTTATTGTGTATATACATTATGATTTTTTATTCATTCGCTGATGAATTGTTTTTAGTTCTCAGCAATTACAAATAAAGCTATATTGTAAATATTTGTAAAAAGCTTTTATATATATTTTAAAGTTTTTTGGCAATAGAGATCAAACTTAGAGCCTCATGCATGTTAGATAGTCTCAATTTCCTGCTGGTCAAGTTTTTAAAATTAAGATGAAATTAATAATTTTTGAGCCATTTTCAAGTGTACAATCCAGTGGTGTTTAGTATATTTACAGTATTGTGCAAACACTGCTTTCTCTAATTTCAGAACTTTTTCATCATCCAATAAAACACCCCATACCCATGACACAGTCACTCTTCATTTTTTCCTAGACTCTCATCTCCTTATAACTTCTTTATCTGTTTTCTGTCCTTATACATAATAAAATAGGAGGAAACTGTAAGATAGAATTTTCTGTTTCTTCCTTCTTAGCCATTGTTCTATTCTGGTCATAAGCTTATGTGTCTAAATTGTACAACATGGTTTAATTAGTTTGCTTTAAAAGGTATTCAAATAAAAGCAAAAGTAAGGTTTTATGTTTACTCATATAGCTACCATTTCTGCTTGTATTACTTTGTTTTTTGTGGGGTTTTTTTTTTGTATCTAGTCTTAATAGATTTCTGATAATGAATTCTTGAGTTTTTGTGTGTCTGATAGTCTTTTTTGGCCTTTATTTTTGAAATACTATTTTTGAGAATATGGCATTCTTGGTTGTCAGTTTTTCTTTCAGTCCTTTGTCTTCTAGTTTGAATAGTTTCTAGTGAGAATTCTGTTGTCTTTACTTTTTTGTGTGTGCATCCTTTTTTCTGGCTGCTTTTAAGATTTTCTTTGTATCACTGGTTTTAAGTAGGTAATGAAGTGCCTTGGTATGATTAGGGCTTCTTGGATCACTGTATTTCATATTTCATGAATACATATTTAAGTTACTAGCTTTTAAAATATTTTTTCCCTTTCTAGTCTTTGGAAGTACCTGGCATATATATTAAGCCATTAAATTTATCCACAGATCATTGATACTTTGTACGTTTTATTGCAGTTTATTTCTTCCTCTGTTTTCTTTTGGGTAGATTTATGTGTCCTCAAGATTTTTTTACCTTTTTCTTTTTCCATAACTTAAAAATTTATCATTAGTATTGAGCATATGATGTGTGTGAGAGTGCGGGTGCACATGTTTCACAGAGTATGTGTCGTCAGAGGACGACTTTGGGAGTTGGATCTCTCTTTTCACTTCAGGTTCTGGGGATTGAATTCAGATTGGCAGGCTTTGCAGCAAGCATGTTTATCTCCTAAGCTATCTTGCTGGTGCCACCAGCTTTTTCTTCTGCAGTTTCTAATCTGTTTTAATTACATTGTGTGTCACGTGTATGTGTATGTGTGTGTGTGTGTGTGTGTGTGTGTGTGTGTGTGCACGTGTGTTGCATATACATGTGCATATTTCAGTGTTATAAGTGTATGTGCACCTGTGGCTGTGTGTGTGGAGGCAGAGGTTAGCCTAGAGTGTCATTCCTTAGGAGCTCTTTACCATGTTTTTTTTTTCGGGATCTTTTACTGGCACTTGGGACTCACTTATTAGGCTAGGTTGTCTGTCCAATGAGCCAGGGTTCCTGTCTGTTCTTCCCCAGTGTTCAGAATATAAGGACTACACTATATCTGACTTTTGTTGTGTTTTATGTGTGATTGGGGGATGGGGGTGTGTGCTGAATGGGGCACTGTGTGTGCCTGTAGAGACACAGGGGTGACATTGGGAATCATCCTGGATTGCTCTACCTTCTTAATCTGCTCAGGGGTTTCCCAGGCTCTACCTTCCAGGGCCAGAATTACAGGCCACCACCATTTCTACCATCTGGGGATCTGAACTCAGGTCCTTTTGCTTGTGAGGCAAAAGCTTTAACTCCTGAGCCATCTCTCAAGCCCATCCCTGACTTTTTTTTTTTTTTTAATTTTTTTTATTATTATTTATTCAACTGTGTGCATGTGCGTGTGTATGTGCGCACGCGCGTGTGTGTCTGTGTATGTGTAGAACCACGGACGAATTCGCGAACCACCATGGACGCCTCCACCTCCTTCTGCCCCGGGATTCACAGGCTCCGCCCTACCAGGACCAGAAGCGCAGGCCGCCCCCGCTTCCGCCTGGCGTCTATACGTGGGATCTGGGATCCGAACTCAGGACCTTCCGCCTGCAAGGCAGAGGCTTAACCCCTGAGCCACCTCTCCAGCCCCCATCCCTGACTTTTTATGAAATCTTTATGAAGCAAGAATTTTATCAACTGAGCTATCTCTTCAACCCTAGTTAGATAGTATATTTTTATTTTAATATCTAAGAGGTTTTTTGGTACTAACGTGCTCACTTTAATTAAAGCTTTCTTAGAGTACATAGAGGTTATGGTTGTAACTTTTAGATGAGTTTCTTTACTAACTATAATTTATATAATTTACTATTTTCAGTATTTTATTTATTTATTTTATGTGTATGTGTATCAGAGGGCACTGTATGTCCCTGTGGAGGACCAAGAGTGACTTTGGGAATTATCCTGGATTGCTTCTACCTCCTTCCTATTTTGCTCTGGGATTTTCCAGGCTCCACCCACCAGGGCCAGAAGTGCAGGCACCATCATTTCTGCCTGGCATTTTTACTAGGGACCAGGGATCTGGGATCCGAACTCATGACCTTCTACTTGCTATACAGTCTTAACCCCTGAGCCATCTCTCCAGTCCTACTATTTGTTTTTTGCTAGAAATTGAACCATGGACTTTGTGCATGCTGATAAGTCCACATTCCACGGCTGAGTTACACTTCCAACATTTTTTAGTTATTTATCTTTTTATTGTGAAATAAATATAGATTTATAGGAAGTTGCAAAAAAAAAAAAGCCAGCAATATCCCATGAACTTTTTACCTAGTTTCTCTCAGTGGCACTATTGCATAACTATAGGTCAATATTAAAACCAGTAAATGACATCAGTAAAATCTAAAAAGCTTATTTAGTCTTTTCTCTCAGGAATCACACATGCACTCTGTATGTGTATGTGTACATGAGTGTGTTTGTGTTCAGTTTCATCATCAAGATGTGGAATAGCTCTGTCCCCACAAAAACTTTTGACATTCAACTTTAATATAACTATATCTACTGCCTACCCCATCCCCAAACCTGTATCTTGGTTTTTAGAAAGCCATTAATATTATTTCAAGTTTTTTATATAAATTGAATAAAAATTATATATAGGGTTAAGGCTGTGGGTCAGTGGTAGCTCACTTGCTTGGCGGGAACAAGGCCTTTGGTTTGATCTCTATCACAGCAAAAAGCAGACTTAGCATAATTGTTTTGAGAATTAAGAAATATCTAAGTTGTTGTTTATATGGATAATTTATTCCTTTTTATTGTCAAGTACTCTTGCATGCTATGACTGTATCACAACTTGTTTAATTGCTCAACCTTAGTTGCTTCCAATTTTTATTATGAATAGAGCTAAAATATAAGTTTTTATTTATCTGTAATTAATACAAGGTGCAATTGCTGGGTGGTATCACAGATACACATTTCATTTTATTGTTGTTTATATTTTTTTCTTTCTTCACATTTCATTTTATAAGATATTGCCACACTGTTTTTCAGTGTGGCTTTACCATTATATATTCCTAGGATTAATGTACTTTTTCTGTATCCCTTTTGAGTATTGATGCTAGAGATTAAGTTCAGGGTTTCACACAAGCTAGGCTAATACTATCATTGTATAGTCAGTGTATTTTTACATGATAGACATGTAATGGATACCTTGTGGTCTTAATTTGTATTTTTCTAAAGGCTAATAGTTTTGGATATGTCTGTTTATATCATCCTATTTTTTAATCATATTTCTTTTTTACTATTGTCTTTTTTTAACATTTTTTAATCTTTAATATTTATTTTGCCTGTGTGTGCATGTGCATGCATGTGTGTGTGTGTATCAGAAGGTACTGTGTGTACTTGTAGAGGACCAAGGATGACTTTGGGACTCATCCTGGATTGTTTCTACCTCCTTTTTGCTTCACTCTGGGATTTTCCAGGCTCCATCCACCAGGGTTGGAAGTTCAGGCCTCTGCAATTTCTGCCTGGTGTTTTTTTTTTTTTTTTTAATTCAATTGTGCGTGCGTGCGTGCGTGCGTGTGTAGAACCACAGACGAATTCCGGAACCACCATGGATGCCTCCACCTCCTCCTTGTTTACTCTGCCCCGGGATTCACAGGCTCTGCCCTACCAGGATCAGAAACGCAGGCCTCCCCCCATTTTTGACCCCCCTCCTTCTGCCTGGCGTCTATACGTGGGATCTAGGATCCGAACTCAGGACCTTCCGCCTGCAAGGCAGGGGCGTAACCCCTGAGCCACCTCTCCAGCCCTACTATTAGGTCTTGAGAGTTGTTTATATGTTCATAGTTTGCAGTATTTTCTGTAATCTTCAGTTTGTTCTTTCCTAATAACTCTGGACCCCTTGACTTTCTTAGACTTCAGTCCCATCTTACTCAGAAAATATGTTGGACTCTGTCCTTGTTGTCCCTAGACTCTTTTCTGTGACATTACTTGATAGCATGCTGTAAACTAAGCATTGGATGATCATAGAGCGCTTACCTCATTAGCTTCCCATGTCTTAGGAACTACTTTCTTTCATATCCTTATATTGAATGTCTCAAAAAGAATGTTCTGTCCATTTTTTTTTAAATTTTTGCTAGGAATACAGCATTTGATGCCTAGTACTGTATGTTATTCACAATTGGGTAACCCAGTCCACAAACACATGATGTTTTTCATTGCTATTAGGTATATGCATTTTAACTGACTGCTACCCAATAATTCCTCCTTTCTTTTTTTTTTTTTTTTTTTTTCTTTTTATTACATGTGTGTATGTGTGTCTGTGTGGTGTCTATGTGTTTGCCTGTGGCAGCTCAAGGGTGACTTTGGGAATCATCTTAGATTACCTCCTTTTTGCTTTGCTCTGGAGTTTCCCAGGCTCTGCCTTCTAGAGTCAGAAGTGCAGGCCACTGCCATTTCCTCCTGGAGCTTTTACATGGGGTTCAGGATGGAAACTCAGGTTCTTTTGTTTTTGAGGCAGAGGCTTAATCCTTGAATCATCTCTCCAGTCCCCTTTCTTAAGATCTTAAAAAGTCCAAGTAGAGCTCAGACAAAAAAATAATATGTTATTTAGTGTCTGTTGCATCCTATTGAAATGCAGAACTTTGCAAATCAATCAGTTATAAACTTAAGAGCTAGAAATAGATTAGTTACTACAGCACAAAACAATAGTATGAAAAAATTTTGTTAATGATATGTCTTTCTTTACCTTTTTTCCTTTCCTACTTTTCCTTTCTTTCCTCTTTCCCCTCCTTTTGTTTTCTTTTCCTGAGACAGGATCTCACTCTGTACCTAAGGCTGAACTTGAAATGGTGTCAGTCTTCCTGCCTCAGCCTCCCAAGTGTGACCCCATACCCAGCTAATACAGCCTTTCTTCTTTGGAGTTCTCTTTGGATGTACTGCTAAATTCTTGGGATCTTATGCTTTTCCTGTTTTTTTAAAAGTATTATAAATTATTTATTTTGATAAAGTAGTTTCTTATATATTACAAAATTTAATTCTTTTATAAAATCTGAGCAAATTCCTATTAAACATTTTGAATTAAAACTTCAAGGCAATGTATTTTAGACTCTTTAAAAAAAGTTTCAAAAATTTCAAATAATAAACATATTGTCTCCATAGTCATAAAACTTACTATTATATTTATCACAAAGCTTTTAAGTTAGACCTAGGCTATCATTTCTGTAGTTCTATATTATCTTAGTATTTTGTAGCTATATACCAAAGAAAGCAACAGTTATTTGACCTGACCATTCCTGTAATCTTTTTTTTAATTTTAAATTTAATTTTTCTAGGTTTACAAGCATATTGAGTACTTATTCCTGCTTCCCTCCATCCCCCCTCCCTCCCATTCCCTTCCCTTCAATCCATTCCACTTCCTCCTGCCCTCCTGCCTATCTGCTTCTATGGACCAGGGGTCCTTCTGGCTTGTCTACTTTTTTGAGCGTTCAGATCTCTTGTGACATAACAAGTTGCCTATCTTCAGGCCACCCTATTGATAGGGGCATGTCCCTTCACTCATCCAGCTTTAGTTCCCAAGGTTTCCACTGTGTGTTCTTATCTCTCTTGAGTTTCTTGATAGTCTATGAGGACATGTTGGTATGTTAGTCATTATGCAGGTCTGGAAAGGACAAGTCTCACTACAGTGAGTTCCTTGATGCAGCAGTTCTGCCTTGAATGGAATGTCTTACTCATAGTTGAACCTTCCCATCTTTAAATTCTTACAATGTCACTGCCCCTTCTTCCTGGAGGTCCCTAAGCTGTAAGATGGGGAGAGATTAAGTTGGCCTGATTCTGGGTGGGCCTTGCTTGGTTGCCAGTACTCTGTATTATGGTTGGCTGTTGTCCCCTTTGATGCTTTTCCCACTGCCCTAGGTTGCATACTGTCAGGCTGTTGAGATTCTATATCTCTGTTGTAGAAGAAAACTTCCAGGCTGAGTGTTAAGTGTAATATCAGCTATTTATGAACAGTTTAGTGCACTGTCTTCCTACTATAGGTTCACTGGCTGTTTTCCCCTGTTTTAGGTTCTCGTTCTAGTTAACAACAACAGGAATGTGTTCCATTCTGACAAGCAGGTGTTGAGTTCAATCAGAAAGCTATGAAAAAAAAAAAAAAAGAAAGCTATGAAACTCATGCCACTATTACATTGGTACCTGTTGCCATAGTGATTTTAATTGCAACTTACAGATCTCATGAGTTGATGAGGCCTGTGATTATTTCTCTCGTCCAGCAGCTTCTACAGTATTGCTTGGTACTGTATAAACAAACTATCCAGTAAGAAGGAAGTTCTCAGACTAGTTCCAGTTGATGTATTTTGTCCATATTCTGTGATCTGTATGTTTTGTGTCTCAGTAATAGGGTCTTACTGACAGTTTTTTGAGGTGCAACCAAGAGCAATGGCAAAAGTCTATAACGCTGGAGGCCTTTGAGACCTCTTTGACCAATATTTTTATCAGGAAGTATCACATTCCTGTTACTTCTAGTATAGTTTTAATTGTCACTGGGTTCTACGTGGATCAACTCAGGATTCTTTTTTTCGCCCTGTTTTCCTCATTCTATGCTCCTCTGCATAGAGACTGCCCATTCTTTTTTTTTTTTTTTTTTTTTTTAATTTCCTTAAAGGAGCGGTCTTATTTGTAAAATCTACAATTTGTATATTTAAAGTTTAGAATTGACCAATTGAAAATAACTTTTTCATTTCCTTTCATTAATTCAAGTTTGTTAGTCAACATTTCATTCAAGTTTGTCTAGCTAGATAATTCAGTTTTGATCTTAATTACTTGTTTTGGAGCTTACATCAAGAGGTTAATGGCGTGTTATTTATACTAGGGTTTCTTAAACATTGTCTGTGTTTTCTAGAGCTGCCCTTATTTATGTAAATATCTCTGTGGGATATGGCATTTTATGGGGCTATTTAACACATCTAAGAAAATATTTCTTTGAAGTTACTTTCTGGAATTAGGCCAAATTTTAGTAACTTTGTGATTGTGAGCTCTGGAAATCTTATGTTAGAGCTACTTCTGATTATGTCAATTTCATCAAGGTTTTATTTTAGGATAAAATAAGAATTATAACTACAATTTTTTGTCACAACGACACTGATATAGTGATCGTAAAAACTTTAGTATAGATCTTTGAAAACGTTTTTGTATTGTAATGGTCTTGATTGTGGGTAGAATTATTCTCTAGCTAGGTGGTCCAGGACCGTATAAATGTGGAGAGAGTAGTTGAGCATAAGGAAGCAACTATGCCTGCATTTGTCCTTGCTTTCTCCTCTGCTCTTGCTGTGAATGTGATGTGATCAGTTCCCTCAGCACTTGCTGCTGTGAGTCTCTTGTTTTGATGGACCATAACCTAGAGTAGTGAGCCAATTAAATGCTTTTTCCTCAAAGTCGTTGGGTCAGGTATTTTATTGCAGAAATACATAATGAAACTAAAGCAGATGTTATCTTCTATTACAAAATAGTTATCACAATTATGGGCTCTCTGTTCAAGTCCCATTTTCCCAGTATATTAGCCAGGGTTCTCTAGAGAAATAGAACTGATAGAATAAATATTCTAAAAACGAATTTAGGGGCTGGAGAGATTATCACAGAGGTTATAGTTTTTGCCTCACAGGCAAAAGGACCTGAGTTCAGATCCAGATCCTCCATAAAAAGCACTGGTTGAAAATGGTGCAGACTTGTACTTTGAACCCTGGAGTATAGTGCCTGGGAAACCCTAGAGCAAAGCAGTAGGGAAGTAGAGCAATCCAGGATGATTCCCAAAGTCACCCTTGAGCTTCCACAGGCGCAAACAACTCTCTAATGCCCTGCTCCCTTACCCAACTCAAAAAAAAAAAAAAAAAAAAAAAAAAAAAAAGATAACTTATTGGATTTATTTGAGAGATAAAGTCTAGGTAATCCAACAATGGTTATATGTATCTACTTAGTTCAGGAGCTGAATTATCTCAGCATTGCCTGTCTGGTATTGAAGTTGGGAGGATTCCTGGAGAGTTACTGGTCTTCAGTCCACATTGGGAGCTAGAAGAAGCTGGCTTGTGATGTCAGCAAAAAATGGCAGCAACTGGAAGAACGAGCTTGAGGGCACAGGGCAAGAGAGAGAGCTTTTCTTTCTTGCACTTCCTTTTATCTGGTCTGCCACCCACATTTAGGGATGGGTCACTGTATTTCAAATAACTTAATTCAAATAATAACTTAATCCAAATAATTCTTTTAGGTTGGTCCAATGACGATCTATTAATTCCAGGTCCAGTCATAATGAGAACCAAAATTAACTATTGCAGTCAGTCAGTAAAACCAACAAAAATTTCACATTTTAGTTGTGACTTAGGGAACTGATGTTTTTTTTTTCTTCAGGTGTCTTGCTGAATTCCAGAACTTTATTTTCTCTTTTAAGACATAGAACTGAAGTTTAGTTTTTTGATAGCATTTATTTGACTTTTCTTTCTTCTCACTTCCTCATTCGCTGAACATTCCATGCTTATTTGATCTGATGGCTGCTAATTGGGTTCAGTAATTTTACATTTAGAAGCATTTCTAGATATCGGGCTGGAGAGATAGCTCAGGGGTTAAGCCTCTGCCTGCCGAGCAGTAAATTCTGAGTTCGGACCCTGGATCCCGTGCAAAATTGTCAGGTGGAAATGTCAAAGCAAATAGGAGTTAGAAACAATTCAGAGTGATTCCGGAAGTCACCCATGGTCCTCCACAGGCTCATATACATACACACAGAGACATGCGCACGCGCACACACACACACACACACACACACACACACACAAAGAGGCATTTCTAGTTAGTTATTTTACAGCTTTGTATATTTGGTCCAGAATATGATGTGTTAGAACCTGTTAACCTGTTTGTTTTGCTGCTTTCCTCCTCCCTGTCCCTCCTTCCTCCGTCCCTCCCTCCCTTTTGTCCCTCCCTCCCTCCCTCCCTCCCTCTTTTCCTTCTCCCTCCCTCTCTCCCTCCTTCCTTTCTCTCTCTCTCTCTTTTTTTTTTCTTTAAGAAAGAGCTTTGAATTCTGCTTAGGAAAGATTTATGTTAAGTCTTCCAAGTTTAATTGTAGAATTTAGGACCTTTCAGAGTTTATTTTGCTGATGTTCAGAAATATCATACATGCCTTTTGTTAATAGCATTTTAAGATCACTAAGAATTTTTTAAAGATGATCCCTTTTATTGTAAACTAGTTTTAACACCAGACCAATAAAGTGGGATACAGTCTTATTTAAAAAGTCTGTGAATGAGTACCTTAGCTAATTTTGGGATTTGTATAACACAGAAAGCATGTCTGTGGAATACCTCCCTTGTCATCATACTTTAATCTCAATTGAGCCTTGCAGATTGTGCTGCTGAGATATCTTTGCCAACCTACATTCTGCCTGTGTCTTACACATGTTACGGTGTTTAAAGCTGTTTTGAGGGCTAGAGAGAGAGCTCACTAGTAGAACCTTGAGCATAATAACATGGATAGTGTATTGGGATCAGTCCTTGCACTTGTTGACAATCAACAAGGCAGTGATCTCTTTGAGTGTGAATTACCTACTTCTAACCCTTGGTTAAAGAATTTGGAAACCCAAATAAATATTTTTGAGGGAATTGAGGATAGAAGTACGATATGCCAAAAAAAACTACCTTTTTCCAGCTGTGTTTTGGGCTTCTTCCTATTACATTCCATCATATTTAAAGCTTAAAACCCGAGTTTCAGCATTATTCCATTAGTTGAGTGATTTTTGCTGGTGGGATTATTTATTAAATTACTGAATAGCATTAGTGTTTCTTTGAAGACTGGTGAGGATAAGTTAAAGAAAACAGAAATGCATTTAAACTGAAAACACACTGTTTTCTTACTTCCTTCTTAAGGAAACTATCCTGAAGTTTAAGGAATCAGTTAAGTAAAGCAGCCATATATAAAAATTCCTTTTTGTTATTGTTAAATTTGCTTATGTATTAAACTGTGTGTTTATATATTAGTGTTGGGATATCATGTAGACACTCCATACTTGCTTTTTATTAATGATTTATGTAATAAGTACTTATTTTGAACAATGATCTAAGAGCAATGGATATAGTAATAAATAGAAAAAAGTCTATTACAGAGCTTACTTTTTTCCTTCCAATTTTTTATTGCATTAAATGTATATGATGTACTTTTTTTTT
This sequence comes from Typhlomys cinereus, assembly GCA_023101885.1. Classification (NCBI taxonomy): domain Eukaryota; kingdom Metazoa; phylum Chordata; class Mammalia; order Rodentia; family Platacanthomyidae; genus Typhlomys; species Typhlomys cinereus. The sequence goes on along the minus strand of JALPQD010000090.1, from coordinate 6,397,858 downwards.
TAGAGAGAAACTTATGTAGCCCAATCTGGCCTCAAATTTGCTATGGAGTTAAAGATGACCTTGAACTTCTAATCCTCCTGTCTCAACTTCCTAAGAGCTGAAATCATAGATATGGGCCATTACACCTGGTTTTATGTGGTGCTAGGTACTGAACTCAAAGTTTTGTGCATATTAGACAAACACTTGGACAACTGAGTTATATTCCCATCCCAATTATCTTAACCATTTTAAGCAAATTCTTTAGTGATGTGAATAACATTTTTAATACTGTACAACTACCATAGCCATCATTTCCAGAAAAACTTCCATCTCTGTAAAATTGTTCTGGGAACAGTGGCACATGTCTGGAGTTTCAGATTTTCAGGATGCTGAGTCAGGGCCCATAAGTTATCTGAGCCCATAAGTTCTAGACCAGCCTGAGTAGCACAGCACAACTCTGTTTTTTAAGTACAAAACACAACAAGGGTGTGAAGCCTGACACAAGTACCACTCTTGGTCATAAGTAAAGAGTTCCCATTTCGTCTTTGAAGGCAGAACCACAGTGATGCTTCTTTGATAACCTATCTATCCTTGCAGATAAATTACTAACAGGAGTTATATTCTAAGCCCATAGTCACATAAACACCCTGAATAAACTCAATGGTCACAAAATAAAACCAAATGATATAAATGTGAGACAAAGATTTGTATAAAAAGATTGGAATTTGACTGGTGTGAGAGGGAGATAAGAAGCAAAAAAGAAGGGTGAAAGTAACACAGTGCATTATGCACATTTATTAAACTGTTGAAGAACAAATTTAATTAATAGAAAATTTAAAAAATAAAATTCCAGGTTAACAAATGCAGAGAGCTGAGCATTAGCAAGCATGTATCATTGGTTCATTGTTCTTGATTGTAGATACATTGTGACCAGTTCCCTCAAGTTCCTTTTGCTGATGTTTTCCTGCTGTGATGCACTGTAACTTAGAATTATGAGTCAAATAAACTCTTTCTCCCTTAAGTTTGATTCTGTTTTTCTATTTATTTGAGAAGGAGGAAGGGAGAGAGCAGAAAGAGAGAGAACTTGGTTTTCTCCTTTTGTCATGTTGGCTTTTAGGGGTCAAACTCAGGTTGCCAAGTTTGTGCCATCTCCCTGACCTAAATTTTCATCTTTGTCCACAACAAGATAAGTAACTAGGATATCCAAGTTGACATGAAACTTGCCATATAGCAAGTCCTGAGCTCATCGTTTTTCTGCTTCCAGGTACTGAGATTGCAGGTGTATACCACCACACCTTGCTAATTTTTTTTTTAAACTGTCTTCCTAGGTTCAAGGAGATTGCTCAGTAGTTAAAGTCTTTGCCTTGCAAGATACTGTGTTAAAAAAAAAAAAAAGACGTGTGGATATGAGGCAGTCTAATTCTAGCTGGCTGTAATTCTGGCCTTGGAATGCCGAGCCTGAGAAACCCCAAAACAAAGCAATAAGGTGGATGAGCAGTCCAGGACATTTCCCAATGACACTCTTGTGCTTCCACAGGCACACACACTCAAGTGCTCTCTTGTATGCATGCCCCACACATATACACCACCCACATGCAAATACATGTATACACATTCATGCAAAAAATTTAAAAAGAAGAGCTGTCTTTCCCATGTCATTGGTGTTTGCTCTTCTATAGCACTGTTGCCATCCAGATGTGGCAATGCATACATGTAACCCCACTGTTTCGGTGGGGTGGGAGGGAGCTAAGTCAAGAAGATTGTCTTGAGCCAGCCCAAACTATATAGTGAGATCCCGTGTTAAAAGCAAAGCAAAGCAAAGCAAAACAAAACAAAACAAAAAAACAACCAAACTAAAATACTATTGCCAAGAGGTATTGTTGTTTATTAATTCTTTTGTTATCAGATTTTCCAGGTTCCTGAAAAAGACTTTTAAAAAAGTATATTAGAATTCTGGCAGTTGTTTTGAGCGGCAGTTTCCACAGCTGCTTTTATTGCAAAGGTCTTGGGAATTTGTTGACATGAAACCATTTTCTCTATGACTCCTGATTTCCCACCTAGGTGCGTTAGCCCGTGGTCTATTTTTAAATCCTGCTGCTGTGCAATGTGTTGTAGCAGTTCTTTTCCTGAATTATTTAGCATTGTTTGCAGTTGAATGGAATTGGTTGTTTTTTTTTTTTGTTTGTTTTTTTTTTTAACCACTGCTCATTAGAACCTGCAGTCTGCCTTCAACTTGGTTGACAGATTTGGTTCATGTTAAACCCACTGGCCCATTCTGGGAAGGCTGCAGGATAGTATGGGAACAGCCCAAAATCTATGTTACACAAGATAATGAGGCATTTTTCCTATTACTTTGTTTCAGAAGCAGTGGGACAGAGAGAAGCTGTGCCTTAGTCTTCCTTTAGATTCTGCTCAAAGATACAGATTGTGTTATGCTGGATTTTCTGATCCATTTTTGCCTTTATGGTTGTAACACTGTTGTTATTTATGTAAGAGAAACGGGGAGAAATCTATATGAAGAACACAGCAATAATCACAATTTCTTTTAGTTATGACCTAGATATTTATGTATACTGTTATTCCTTGGTTTGGGGCTATGGGTTATTCTCTTACAGTTTTTTTTATGAGTTTAGAAAAAAAAGATGACAAAACTGAAGAGTGAGGCAATTATTTTGAAAGATGTTTCTCCCTATTTCTGTTTTGCAGTGCATCAGAACTGACATTTCTCTTTAATCTTCATTCTGTTTTTTTCTGTATGGATTGGCTCGGCACACACAGTGCTCTCTTCTATACACACCCACATATACAAAAACAAAGCAAAACAAAAAACCTCCATCTCTGACCTGAAGCCATTTAGTTACAATGTGTTTTATGGCTCTTTACATAATTTTTCTTTTTCTTTGTTTGTTTGACTGTGTAATATGTATATTTTTATTAATATATACAAATGTTAAAAGTAATGAATATCACATCATTTCTATAGATACTTTAAAAATATTTTATTTAGTGTGTGTGTGTATCAGAGGGCACTGTGTATCCCTGTGGAGGACCAAGGGTGACTTCGGGAATCATCTTGGATTACTTCCACCTCCTTCTTGCTTCACTGTGAGATTTTCCAGGTTCTATCCACGAGGGCCGGAAGTTCAAGCCACCGCTGTTTCTACCTGGAATTTTTACATGGGACCTGGGATTCGAACTCAGGATTTTATGCTTAGAAGATAGAGTCCTAACCCCTGAGCCATTTCTCCAGCCCTATAGATACTTTTTACGGTGATAGTTGATGTTGCTTGAATCCATTCCAGTTCTCATTCACTACTAGAAAGATAAGTCAGAGTGAATGACATTGACCATAACAGGGCATTTCTCAGTATCCAGGGACTTTAAAGGGGTTAGATGAAAATGAAGTATCAAAGTGGACTGTAGAATATGTCAGTAGCCAAGAGCTAGATTTGTCACAAAACTTTTGTCACCCGGCGGAGACCCTTCGAGAAATCATGTCTTGATCAGGAACTGAAGCTGATTGGAGACTATGGGTTTGGTAACAAACATGAAGTCTTGAGGGTCAAGTTTACTCTGGCCAAGATCTGCAAGGCTGCCCGGGAGCTGCTGACACTGGACAAAAAGGATCCACGTCATCTATTTGAAGGCTCGTTGACATTAGGGTGCTGGATGCGGGCAAAATGAAGCTGGATTATGTCCTGACCTGAAGCTTGAGGATTTCTTGGAGAGCAGCTGCAGATTCAGGTTTTCAAGCTGGGCCTGGGCAAGTCTATTCAACATGCTCGAGTGCTCATCCCCAGTGCCACATAAGGGTCCGAAAGTAGTGGTGAGCATCCCATCCTTCGTCGTGCGCCTGGACTCCTGGAAGCACATCGACTTCTCCCTATACTCACCATATGGAGGTTGCCACCCGGCAGAGAGAAGAGGAAGAATGCCAAGAAGGGCCAAGGTGGGGCAGGAGCTGGTGATGATGAGGAAGAGGATTAAGCCTCTCTCTTCAGGGATTGGAAGTTATCTAGTTTTCTAGTTAGTAAAACAGGATCTATTTTTGGAAAAAAAAAATGGGTTGTAATTCAATGTAAATGGCATTTATAAGAAAACGAATTTAGTACCTGGGGAGCTATCTGACTGGGTAAAGTGCTTGTTTATGCAAGCATGAGCATCCATGTAAAATGCCAGGTGTGACATCCATGCACTTCTAACTCAGTGTTAGGGACAGATACAGGTGAATTCTAGGGACTAGTTGCTAGCCAGTCTAGCTGAAATGGAGAGCTCTAATTAAAGACTCTGTCTCAAAAAATAAGATGGAGAAAAGTCCTGACATAAAATTGCTGACTTCCACCCATTCCCACAGGAAAAAGTGCCTCTGTATACATGTGAATACTTGTATGCACCATATGCATACACATACCAGAAAGAGAAAAAGACATTGATGAGGGAAGTAACACAGGCAAGTAAGCAGGAGAAGTCAAATCCACTTGGTACTTCTATCCTCCAGAACTGTGATAAAGTCATTTTTGTTTGTTTTTTTGAAGTCACCCTATTTGTACTGTTTTGTTATAATGGCATCATGTATGTAGAAAGCCATAAAAATCCATAAAACCAGAAAAATTAAGCATAGGGAGGTTGTGATACATAAAATCAGTATAAAACTGAATTGTGCTGGACATTGTGACTCATACCTATTATCAGATACAACACTGAGACAGGAGGTTGATTGTTCAAGGCCAGCCTAGGCTACATGAATTCGTCTCCAACAATAATTAAAAACTTAATCAGCAAGAGCATCATACTGAAGCATCAAATAAGAAATTCTTGGACCAAATTTAACACATGTAATGCTTTTGCTTTTGGATATGAAAGTTGCTTTTGCATCAGAAAATTTACTATTGCGAAGATTTCCATCTGCTATGAGGCAAGTAGATGTGCTTCTGCAGCCATGACATGTTGCCTTACCAACAGTCCAGAACCAATGAAGCCAAGACCTTGGACTGAACCTTTTGAAGTCCTCATGCTTCATACCTTTCTGCAATCATTTTCTAACCTGTATAATAAAGATAAAAATCAAAGAACTATAATAATGAAGTGAAAACATGCAAAAGGCAGAGGTTCTAATTTTGAATAAATAGGCAAAATTTTGTTTACTGAAGAGTTTCTTGGGATACTGGGACATGCCAGTTTCTTTCCTGGGATGGTCATTGTCATTATACCCTGACCTGCCTTTCTAGAAGTGTAGCATGAGAATTTGAATGGTTCCAGACAGTAGCAAATACCCTAAACCTATAGTTTTTACTTTTGATGTGTGTACATATTAATAAAAATATATACTATACTGCCATTTAAGCAAAACAAAGACTTTCAAATAAACTAACTTTAAAAAATAGTTTGACTTTTATAAAATAAAAGAAGAGCTGGGGATATACAGTGTATTTGGTAATGTTTGCCTAGCATTACACAGAGCCCAGGGTTCTAGCCTAAGCATTTCATTAATCAGATATGTTGTGGGGACAGCTGTAATTCTATAACACTAGGGAAGTGGAAACAAGATCAGGAGTTTTGAGTTATCCTCAGCTACACATTGAATTTGAGGCTGGTCTGGGCTATATGAGACCTTGTCTCAAAAGACAAAATATTTCATTTCTTATTAGAGTAATCCATAAACACATTCCTAACTAATTGACAGACTTATTCTAAAATTTGTCTGGAAGCACAAAAAAATTCTTTTGCTTAACTCAAAGAAAAAAAAATCTCTTGGTGTAAAGTAGGAAGTTTTGATAAAATGCTGATGTTTTCTTTATCTGTCTACACATCTATTGATGTGTAGACACAGTTGTGATGACTGTCTTAGTTATGGTTCAACTCAGATATTTTCTTCATTACGTAAACAGATTTCAGAATCAGCAGCAGCTCCCGTTCTTGTCTTTCTGGTTCTTTAGAATTTAGATGTAGTTTTATTTCTTTTTTTTTTTTTTTTTTTAATTTTTTTTTTATTATTATTATTTATTCAACTGTGCGCATGTGCGTGTGTATGTGCGCACGCGTGTGTGTCTGTGTATGTGTAGAACCACGGACGAATTCACGAACCACCATGGACGCCTCCACCTCCTTCTGCCCCGGGATTCACAGGCTCCGCCCTACCAGGACTAGAAGCACAGGCCAACCCCGCTTCCGCCTGGCTTCTATACGTGGGATCTGGGATCCGAACTCAGGACCTTCCGCCTGCAAGGCGGAGGCTTAACCCCTGAGCCACCTCTCCAGCCCCAGATGTAGTTTTATTTCATCCATATGTGGGGAAAAAAAACTTAAAAGTTTATAAAGTTCCATCTTATTCTTCTAAACTGTCTAATTTTTCTTATGAAAGATTTAAACATAAACAGTCATCTAATTGAGCTATGAATCTAACAATTAGTTTTGTTTGAATGTATATATTTAAAATTTTAATATTGGGTCTTGCTGTATAACTCTGGCTGGCTTTGAACTGCCATCTTCCTGCCTCAGCTTCCCAGTGCTGGGATTATAGTTGTGTGCCACCAACAGCCACTTTTTTTTTTTTAATTTATTCAATTGTGTGCGTGTGTGTGTGTGTGTGTGTGTGTGTGTGTGTGTGTGTGTATGTATGTGTATGTATGTACGTGTGTGTAAAACCACAGGCGAATTCGGCAGCCACCATGGACCGCCTCCACCTCCTTGTTTACTCTGCCGGGGATTCACAGGTTTCGCCCTCCAGGGCCAGAAACGCAGGCCAACTCCGCTTCTGCCTGGCGTCTATACGTGGGGTCTAGGATCCAAACTCAGGATCTTCTGCCTGCAAGGCAGAGGCTTAACCCCTGAGCCACCTCTCCAGCCCCACCAACAGCCACTTTTAACATCCCTCTGCATGTTTCTTTGTTAATGTGTATTGAGGCAGATTATTTTAAATGCTTTTGATATTTTAAGGTGATGCTAAATTTACAGGAGCAGCAGAGAAGACAGACAGCATTAAAAACATACTTGAGGTTGATTGCACTAAGCACTAAGGAGATTGAAGCAGTAGGATCTCAAGTTTGAGGTCAGCCCCTATCTCAAAACAAAGCATTTGCTCTCCCCTCAAATGTAGTTGGATATAGGCAACTCAATTAGAAAAGCCAGCCTGATTGTAGTCTCAGCTACTGCAATACAGGAGGACAAGGAGATGGTTTTGAGCCCAGTTGGAGGCCATTGTGGGCAACATAGCAGAACCCTGTCTCCACCACCATGATAAAAATGCTGACATAAGCCAGGCATGGTGGCACATGCCTCTAATTCCTGTACTCTGGAGATTTGAGGCAGGAGAATCAGGAATTCAAAGCCAGCCTGGGCTACACGAGTCTCTGTTTTGAAAGGAAGAGAGGGAAGAAGAGAGGGAAAGAGGAAGGAAAAAAAGGAGAGAGGGAGACAGAAAAGGGAAAAAGAATCATCAGCAGATAAAAAGCATTGGTACCAAAATCTGACAAGCTGAGTTTGATTCTCAGAACCCATATAAAAATAAAGGAGAGAACTGACGCAGTGAGGTCTTCTGCCCTCTGAATTCCCATTGTAGTAGACATTACCATTGTGTACACACACACACAACCTTGTGATAAACAATGTTATAAAAAACAAAAGTTAAGAAATAGTCAGCTAGATGGCTCAGTGAGTAAAGACACTTGCCACCAAAACTGACAGCCTGGTTTCAATGCCCAAAACCACCCCTGCAAATTGTTCTCTGACCTCTACACACATGCCATGGCATAGATACACACACACACACACACACACACACAATGTTTTTATAATTAACATTTTTTAAAAGTTATAAAAACAAGTTGTCACTGTCTAGATACTTAAGTTTGTTTTTTTTTTATGAAAGTTGAACTGCTGAAACTTGTTCACAGAAACAGGTTCATTTGATTAATAATGCTCTGTGTCTCCACATTTATTATTACAAATTCAGCACACAAATGCAAATAGAAAAACTACCACTACTTGATTTTTGTTCCTTATTTTTCTACTTAGTTACTTAGATGCCTTTTGACCCCATGAAAAAAATGTATAGAATATTTAGAACTAGCAATAACAGCAAAATGAGACTGTTCTTTAGAATGAAATGTTTATCGTCATAATAGTTTTTTTTGGTGTATGTGTAATTTGAGACAAGGTTTTATTATGTGCCCCAGGCTGGCCCCATATTCCCAATCCTTCTAAATACTGGAATTGCCAAATAGATGTTACCATGTACAGATCCTGATTATTCTAGCACAGTTGTAGCATATTTGGGGTGTGTAACATATTGGATGGTGTCTTTAGCAAACTAGATAAGCTTCACTTGTATTCTACAAAGTACAGGTTGCTGTGCTCTAGAAGCATAGATCTACTTTGGGGCCTGAACAATTTTTTGCTCCAGGACCATTTGTAAGTCAGAAGCTCAGTGAATTAGTGGCATTCACAAAGGGCACAATACTAGGACTTTAATGAGTTTCTTTACTCTTTGAGTAAGCAAGTTCATTCCTGGATACATTACTACTGATTTATTTAAACACAGTCTATACAACCCATGGTATAGAGACCTTTTTACTCATCTCCCTTTTGTGAGATTTTGAAAAGTAGAAGCAGCACTGACCTTAGAAAGCAATTGTAGCATGATCCTAACACAATTGGAAAAAGCAAAGTTGGAATATTAATGTAAGCACACAATGTAAGTACATAATATAATCTGTAATCAGTAGGACTTTGAAAATCTAAACACTATTATCAGCTCACAAAATTAATGATTTTGAATCATGCTAGTTAGATTTATAGATGTCAACTTGACTATTGAAGACTGAGCTCTGGACTCATCTGTGAAGAATTAGTGTTGAGTCAAGCCCGAAGAAGCCTGTGTATTGATCAGTGTGGGAGACCCAGTCCAAGTGGATGGGGTCATTTCCTGGGCAGGAGGATAAAATAAAGGAAAGCTGGTGTGGGAAGTTGGCATTCTTCAGCATACTTTGGACAGACTTGCTGTCTGGCGAGTGAAGCTTATCCCTCTCTCAGCAATTCCTGTGGACATAGTGTGGCAGGTTCGTTCAGCTCCTGATGTTGGGATGGACTCTTCTGTTAGGCTGGACCAAGAACTGTAGCTAGAAATGTAAGAGAATGAAACCCCCTTCTTCCCCTAAGCTCTTCGGTTATGAATTTATTGGTAACACGCAGACAAACGGCAACACATGTAATACTCAGTTCATACTCGGTTTTCCCCAGTTGTCTGTAAAGATATCTTTTTTTAACAATATATATATGGAACCAAAGATGGCCTGTGGATTTAAATTTTTTAATTGAATATATTGTAAGAACCACAGACTTATTAAGTGTTTATTTGGGGATTCTGTAGCTGAAAATGTTTTAATTTTTTGTATTTATTTTGCATATGTATATGGGGGTACTCACAGGTGTGGTGCATATGTGGAGATCACAGGACAATTTGGAGAAGTCAGTTTTCTTCTTTCACCTTGAGGTCTCCAGGGATCAAACTTGGTCATCAGACTTGACAGCAAGTGCCTTTTTCTGCAGTCATCTCACCAGTTCCTGTAGTTTTTTTTTTTTTTTTTAATGATTCAGTCTGGAAGAAATTTACTACAAATATGGTACCACCATTTTAGAACTTGACAACTTGTTTTGCTTCCATTTGTGACGGTCTAAACACATCGTAATTACATAACTCAGTGAGTAAGAGTTTTCATTAATCTTAAACCCAATTTTGAAAATTTGTTTTGTTTTAAAGCTCACATTAGTGTCTTTAAACATGGAAAATCTTAAAAATAATTCACATGTGCTTGTTTTCCTTGTCATCTAGTTGGGTATAAGAATAACTTTTTTTTGCATTGTATTCAAATTTTTATTTTTTGAACAAGAATAACTTTTTAAAATACCTGTTTGCAAAATCAATCTCTGGTTATTAGACATTTTAGAAAATGAATAAAAGTATGCAAGTAAAAAATAATAGCTGCTATGATCTAAAAGACATATTTTTCTTTTATATATTTTAACCCATATCTTTTCATAAATATTTATATTTCATATAATGTACATAGCCTTATGTGCTCATTTGTTTCTAGACCATCATAATTATCATAATTGTCCCAGATCATTAAAGAATGTATAAACACGTGAGAAAACTTTAACTTATTCATGTGACTATGCCATCATATATCGTTTGTATTATTGGCTAGCATTTCAAGTTTTTCTCCATCATAAATAATACTTGTGAACATTTTTTTACATAGACTTGTTGTTTTTGCGTAGTGTTGACTCTAGGAGAGTAGGATTTCTTGTGTTGTTTTCTTTTGTGATAATAGGGTTTGAACCTAGGGTCTTCCCACATGGTGGCTAGTACTCTTAACCATAGAGCTATATCCCCAGCCCTCTTTTTTACTTTAATTTTATGACAGAATCTCTTTAAGTTGCCCAGGCTGACCTCAAACTTGAGATCTTCTTGTTTCAGCATCCTAAATAGTTGAGATTGCAGGCTAAGATCTTGTGAAGTGTAGTATTTCAATGAAAAGTATTTAAAGTTGAGTATGGTGATATACCTCTAATTTTAGAACTTTGAAGAAAGTTTAAGCAAGAAGATTACAAATTTAAAGTAGCATGGGCTTTATCACACACACACACACACACACACACACACACACACACATTTTAAAGTACCCATAATCCCGGCATTGCATAGGTGAAGGCAGGATTGCAAATTCAAGAACAACCTACACTAAAACAAAATATAAAAAAATTGTTAAAACAGTGCATAGGCTAGAGAAATTCTCAAAAGAGGCAATTGTAACTTGGTGTTAAAGCATGTAATTCTGCAGGTCTTTACATACTGCATATGGATTTAGCTAGTGATTCTTTTAAAAAATTTATTGTTCATTTTGAGAGAGAGGAATTGGGAGAATATATATGCACATATCATGGCACAAAGGTAGAAGTCAGAAGTCAGTTTTCTTCTACCATATGGGCTTCTGGGGATAAAACTCAGGTCGCCTAGTTTGTGAGCAGGCACTTTACCCACTGAGTTACCTTTCTGACGGCAGCAAATGATTCTTAAAAGAATATTCAAATACATTGCAATTTGTATCATCCTATAAGAATCCCATTTAATCCCCTTCCCTGCTCTAGGAACTACTTCATTTCTCTTTGCAGCAAAATTATTTGAAGAAATTGTCTATTCTTACTTATCACCAATTTTTCTCCCTGTTTTTCTGCTTTTAAATCCAATTACTTAGGCTTTCATCATTACTATTCTCTATTTCTAAATCCATAACAATTGTTCCTTTTATCCTTGGGAAATTTGTTCCAAGGCCTCAGATAGATTTCAAAACCTGCACATGCTTGAGTCCTTTGTATAAAATGTTGTATTTTTGGGAAGGAGAGATGGATCAAGGGTTAAGACTCCCTTACAAGCAGAAGGACCTGAATTTGGATCCCCATCCCATGTAAAAACACCAGGTGGAAATGGCAGTGGCCAGCACCTACCACCCTGTTAGGTGGAACCTGGAAAACCCCAGAGCAAAGGAAAAAGACGATAGATTAATCCAGGATGGTTCCTGATTTCACCCTTGGGCCTCCAAAGGCACATGCAGTGCCCTTTGCCTCTCTCTCAATCTCTCTCTCTCTCTTTCTCTCTCTCTCTCTCTCACTCACAAACACACACACACACACACACACACACACACAGAGAAAGAGAGAGAGAGGTGTATTCTTACATGAGATTTATATATTTCTTCCTGTAAACTTTAAGTTATCTTTAGATACAATGCTTAGTAAAATATAAGCCCAATGGAAATAGTTGATATACTGTATTGTTTAGGGAATGATGACAAAAAAGGAAAGCCAACGTCTTCTTCATACCCACAAGTTTTTGTTGTTTTGCTTTGTTTGAGACAGAATTTCATATTTATGCCCAGCCTGGCTTAGAACTTGCTATGTAATCCAGGATAGTTTTGAACTCTTGATTCTCTCCTCTCATCCTATTACAGAATTCATTTTAAAAAAATTTCTAATGTTTTCTGTCCGTGGTTCGTCAGATCTGCAAGTGAACACTTGCCCTCAGGGAAGCCACTTGGAGGTTCTTGTTTCATTTGACCTGTCAGTTCTTAATTTACCATTTTCCCTTTTTGAAATGCTGTTTTCACTTGGCATGTTAACAGCATACTTTGTTCTTTCACTGGCTGTTTCTTTGTCTCTGTCTTAGTCTCTTTTCTGTTGTTTTGATAAAATATCCTTTCAAAAACAACTTAAGGAGAAAGGGTTTATTCCAACCCACAAAGGAAGGTACAGTCTAAGTGGCAGAATCTTGAAGTAGCTGGTTACATTGTATTCATAGCCAAGAAGCAGAGAACAGGACTGGTAAGATATCTCAGTGGGGTAAGTGTGGGAACCTGGTGATCTGAGTTTGAACCTCAGAAACTACATATTGAAAGAGAGAACCAGAGTTGGAGAGATAGCTCAGGGGTTAAGATTCTACTGGCAAGCAGAAGGTCCTGAGTTCAGATCCTAGGTCTTACATAAAAATGCCAGGCAAAAATGGCTGTGGCCTGCACTTCTGGTTCTGGTGGGCACAGCCTGGGAAATCCCAGAGCAAAGCAAAAAGGAGGTAGAAGCAATCCAGGATGATTCCCGAAGTCACTCACCTTTGGTTCTCCACAGGGAGACAGGCAGACAGACAGACAAGATACACACACACTAAATACAATTTTTTTTAAAAAAAGAAAGAACTAATTCCTGAACATTGTCCTTTAATCTCTCTCTCTCAAAAAGTAAATAAAATTTTTTTATTATACATTTTTTATTATTATTTCAGCTCATACAAACTTAATAGGTACACCAGTTCCCTCCTTCCCTCCTCCTCCCCCCGTACCCCCTGCTCCCCTTCCCCACCCCCCTCAGTAAATAAAAATTTTTAAAAAGAAATCTAAACAAAAAAAGAAGCTGTGATGAATAAATGAATGCATGCATTCCACTCTGTTTTCTAATCTTTCTCCATTTATTATCCCCTGCCCATAGGAATGCTCCACCCACAGTGCTTCCTTCCACCTGGTTAATTTAATCAAGAAAATCCCCACAGGACACCTAGAGGCTCTTTTCCCAGGTGATTCTAAATCTCATCAAGTTGACAATTGAGATTAACCATCACAACTCTACCTCCTTTCAACTTGACACTCAAAACACATCACTTTAAATCATAACCTTCCTGTTCACATAGGTTCATGACCATCTTACAATGTAAATATATTCAGGCCAACATTAGAATTTCCTATAATCAAAATATAATATAATCAGGGCTGGAGAGGTGGCTCAGGGGTTAAGCCTCCGCCTTGCAGGCGGAAGGTCCTGAGCTCGGATCCCAGATCCCACGTATAGACGCCAGGCGGAAGCGGGGGGGGGGGGGGGGGGGGGGGGGGGGGGGCTGCGCTTCTGGTCCTGGTAGGGCGGAGCCTGTGAATCCCGGGGCAGAAGGAGGTGGAGGCGTCCATGGTGGTTCGCGAATTCGTCCGTGGTTCTACACACACACAGACACACACACGCGCGCGCGCGCACACATACACACACACACACATGCACACAGTTGAATAAATAATAATAATAAAATTTAAAAAAATATATAATATAATATAATCAAAGCCCAAAGTCTATTAACTGTAACTTTGTATACAATCAGAAGTTATATACTTCCATGTCATGGCACAGAGTAAACATGGCTGTTCCAGTGAGGAAAAAAATTAACATAGAGAGGAGTGATAGGACAAAAGCAAGACTAAAATTCTCCTGGGTAGACACTAAATCTTGCAGTATCATATCCAGCATCTAGGACTCATAATAACATTGTCTGGGCTCCAAAGGACATAGAACCATATGTGCTCCAGCCCTGCTGCCTGCAACATACAAAACAACTCCATTCTGTTCCTGTAGCTTTCTATGGTAGATGTCCCCGATCTGGGGTTTCCATTTAAACTCAAACTTTACCTTCATATCTTCTCACAAGTGGCCTCCTTGCAGGAACTCTGTCACCTGCTGCTCAATGTGTGGCTTCCTGTGTGTGCTTTTTCAAACTGTGAAACAAAACTCCAATACCTCCTCAGTCTTGTATTTTTCATGCCTGCAAAACCAGCTCTATAGGGACCACCATCTTGTCAAGTTCTGTTGCTAACTCAAGATCAAGATATAGCCTGACCTTGCATCCATTTCTGTGTGGTGACCCTGGGCAAACACTTATCTAGGCAATTCTTCTGCCTCAGCTGGCTGAGTCATACTTTGGTTATCTTAAACTTCTTTATAATTAGGAATGAGTGATTGTCTCTAACTCCCCTATCTCCTTCCTCCTCCCTTCTCCCTCTCCCATCCTCTTCTTTCACCAATTCATCTCTCTCACTCCTATCCTGTGCCTATTTGCTTGTGTGGGCCACAGGATTCCCTTCGGGTATCCTAATTCTAGTAGAGGCTCAGGCTACTGTGGCAGTTTAAAGGACCTTTCTTTGGGTCGATTCACAGATGGGGACGTTCCCCTTCACTTGTCTAGCCTTTGCCCCTAAGCTTCCCACTGTGTATAGTTATTTCTCCTGAGTTCCTCACTGATCTGTGGGGGAATGCTAATATGTCAGCCACTGTGCAGGTCTGGTAAGGGTAGGTCTCACTGCAGTGAGTGTCTGGGTGCAGCAGCCTTGTTCATGACTGGCATGATCTTGTTTGTAGTGTACCTCCCCTACCCTCAGGGCTTATAGTCTTCTGCAAGATTGCCTGAGCCTTAGGATGGGAAGAGGTTTGGTTGGCCTGATATGGGTTGAGTGTTATAAGGTTGTTGTTTGTTTCACTACTTTTCCATTGCAATAAATTGGGTGTTGAAATCTTTCCTATCCAAAGATAAGTGGTTTACTGTCTGGTGTTTATGGTTAGTATTAAGACATCTGATCCTGTGTAGTATCAATTTTCTCCCCTACTGATATTGTTTACATTGCTGGGCATGTGTTCCCTGTCATTGAGGAAGGATTAAAGGCCATTTAGCAGGTGGTTGGTTACCTGGAGGCTAACCCCATTTCTTACTGCATCCTATTCCTGTTCTTCCCTCTCTTTTAAGACTTTTCTCTCATTAATGCCTTACTTATCTGCTAGACTTTTTTTTTTTTTAATTGAATGTAGTGGTGATTCATGCCTTTATCCAGAACTCTGGATGGAAAGGCAAACAAATTTCCACAAGTTCAAAGTCAGCTATGGCTACAGACCCTGTCTAAAAAAAATAGCAAAAATAAAATTATTTTCCTAACCTCATCCCAGAAAGATATATCATTTTCTTTCATAGTTTTATATTCATTTTTTCCCTCTTTCCTGACTTTCTTTATTTTATTATTGTATCTTAATATTTTTCTTTTCTTTGTGTACTCTGAGACAAGTCTTGCTGGGTAACTCCAGCTGACCTTGAATGAATTCCCAATGATCCTGACTTAACACCATAGCACTGGCAATCTCAGGCATACATGTCTGGCTTCATCTTTTATATTTAGATCAATATACTTTTTAAATTAATTTTTATTTAAGGTTTTGGTCAAAATTCTTTTTTTATGTATAAGCTAATTGTTTGAACCTAATCTATGGAAAAGGCTGTCCTTTTCACATAAATTATCTTTGCACTTTTGTAAAAAAAATTGATTGGTGCATTTGTGTGTTTTATTGTACTAAACCCTTCTTTTTCCTGTCCCATAGATCTATGTATCTTTTCCTTCAGTAATGCCATACTGTCCTAATTTTTTTAACATTATAATAAGTAAAAATCGTGTACTTTGTTCCTAAAACTTTCTTCCATGAAATTGTTTTTCCTGTTTTGACTTGATTTTTCCACATAAATATTAGTATTAGTTCATATGTACAAAAATCCTGCAAATATTCAAAATGGAATTTTGCTAACTCTATAGATTATTTTGGGAGATGGAGACAAGAAGGGCCTCTGGAATCAAGACTAGCCTTGGCAATATAGCAAGTTCAAAGTAAGCCTGATCCACATGAGACCAATCTCCAAAAAAATATTAAGTACATAAATACATTCATTAATTTAAACTAGCCTTGAATTTCCAACACAAATCCCTCTTACTTATGCCACATTTTCTTTTATTCAGTCCTTATTTGTTTATTCATTCATTTAGTTTCCTATATTTTGTTATAGAGACAATTTTTAGAAACTACTGGTTTGGGGGCTGGAGAGGTGGCTCAGGAGTTAAGCCTCCGCCTTGCAGGCGGAAGGTCCTGAGTTCGGATCCCAGATCCCACGTATAGACGCCAGGCGGAAGTGGGGGCGGCCTACGCTTCTGGCACTGGTAGGGCGGAGCCTGTGAATCCCAGGGCAGAAGGAGGTGGAGGCGTCCATGGTGGTTTGCGAATTCGTCCGTGGTTCTACACATACACAGACACACACACACACACACACAGACACACACCCGCGCGAACATACACATGCACATGTGCACAGTTCAATAAATAATAATAATTAAAAAAAAAAAACACTTTAAAAAAAAAAAGAAACTACTGGTTTGATATTTTCTGTAATATTTTGCCTAGTTTTATTATTAAGGTAATTTTGGCTTCATAAATTAAGTCAGAAAGTACTGTGTACTATTCTGAAGGAGGTATAGAGAATTGATATTATTTCTTCCTGGTGTATATGCAAAAATTCACCAGATTAAATATCTGGGTTTAAACCAAACATGTTGTTGCATGCCTATAATCTCCGTACTATAGGAGGTAAAAACAAAACGATCCGGAGTTGCCTTAGCTACAGAGAATTAGAAGTTGTCCTTGGTTACTTGAGACACTGTCTCAAAACAAAATGAACAAAAATCTAGTTTATAATTTCTTTAGTAGATATAAAGTTATTCAGATTATCTATTCTATCTTTGGTAATTTTTTTTTGAGATAGGGTCTTACTCTGTAGTCCAGGCTGGCCTTAAACCATGGCAATTCTCCTGCTTCCACCTCTTAAGTATTAGGACTACAGATATGAGCTACTACTCCCAGTAGTAACTTTTCATATTTTTGTGATTATCAAGAAATTGGTGAGTTTCAACTAAGTGACTGAATTTGTGTGTATAGCCCATAATGGAGTCTCAAGGCTATAATCCAAACACTTGGAAGGTTGCCTCAGAATCGAAGCTAGTCTAAAGTATAATTTCAGACCTTGACTTAAGAAAAAAAAAAAATAGGGAGATAGCTCAATGGATAGAGTGCTTGCTTGCCTAGCAGTCACAAAACCTGAGTTCATACCTCAGGACTATATCAAACAGGCCTGGTGATGTATACTGTACAGTGACTTTAAGAATAACCTGAGTTATGGGCTGGAGAGGTGGCTCAGGGGTTAAGCCTCCGCCTTGCAGGCGGAAGGTCCGGAGTTCGGATCCCAGATCCCACGTATAGACGCCAGGCGGAAGCAGGGCGGCCTGCGCTTCTGGTCCTGGTAGGGCGGAGCCTGTGAATCCCGGGGCAGAAGGAGGTGGAGGCGTCCATGGTGGTTCGCGAATTTGTCCGTGGTTCTACACATACACAGACGCACGCACACACAGATACACACACGCGCGCGCACATACACACACACATGCACACAGTTGAATAAATAATAATAATAAAAAAATTTTAAAAAAAGTGTTTAAAAAAAAAAAAGAATAACTTGAGTTATGTGAGACTCTGTCAATAAATAAATAAAAAGAATTTGTTGTGTGAATGTATAGAATTATAAATAATACTCCTTTATTTTCTCTTTAAATATCTATAGGCTTTATAGGGATACATTGTTTTTATACTTGTTATTAGTAATGTATATTTTCTTCTCTTTTGCTGGTTATATTACTTACTTTTACCTCACTGTGACCCAAGTACTTGAAAGAATGATTTAAATGTAGATTTATTTTAGCTCACAGTTTCCAAGGTTTCATTCATCATGGCATAGAGGGCATGGTGCTGTACATTCAGTTCAGAATGGGCAGGAAGCAGAAAAGAGTAGTGATAAGACAACTCCTTCAGCCAGACCTCCTCCTCTAATTGAACTGCCTGTTAAAAATCTATTCATATTAATACAGCAGTGTATCAATTTACTTATATGGCAGAGGCTTTGTGACCCAATTGCTTTCCAAAAGCCCATCAGTGGCAATCAAACATCTAGAACATAAGCTTGTGGTGAAATGTCATATTTAGATCATACAATCAGTCTTGCTTAGAGGTCATTCATTTTCTTTTCTTTTCAAATAACTAATTTTCTGTTTCACTCACTCCTCTTACCCTATCTTTAGTGTTCTGCTTTTTATTATTTTTCATTCTAATTACTTTGAATGTATTGTTTTTTGTTTGGTTGGTTATTTTGGAGATGGTCTAGATTATGTATCCCAAACTAACTTTGAATTTTAGATCCTTCTGTTTTAGTTTCCTGAGTACTAGGATCACAGGCGTGTCTTACCAGCTTTTTTTCAAAGTTGTATTATTGGTCTGAGACTTTTGTACTTGTGTTACTTCTGGCTGCTGTTAGGAAATACTGCAGAATATGTGGCTTAAGCAGAGAAATTTGTGCCTCATAATTCTGGAGCCTGAGAAATCAGGAACTTTAAGTCAAGAGGTCCTGGCAAGGAAGGTTTCATTCAGAAACCTACTTCTCAGAGACTATAGTCTCACCATACTGCTTCCATGGCCGTTTCTTTCTCCATTAAATTCTGGCGTTGGGGGCTGGAGAGGTGGCTCAGGGGTTAAGCCTCTGCCTAGCAGGCGGAAGGTCCCGAGTTCGGATCCTAGATCCCACGTATAGATGCCCGGCGGAAGCGGGAACGGCCTGCGTTTCCGGTCCTGGTAGGGCGGAGCCTGTGAATCTCGGGGCAGAGTAAACAAGGAGGAGGTGGAGGCGTCCATAGTGGTTCCCGAATTCGTCCGTGGTTCTACACACACATACATACATACCCACACATACACACACGCGCACACATGCATACACGCACAATTGAATAAATAAAAAAATTTTAAAAAATTCTGGCGTTGGACAGTAATATGATCAGGTTCCCATTCTTATGGTCTTTTTTCATGTAATTATTTGTACACATATGCATGTTATGGCTCCTGAGTAGAAGTCAGAGGACAACTTTCAAAATCAGTTCTCACTTTCCACCAATTTGGCTTCTGGGGATCGAACTCAGGTTGGTCACTAGATTTATGAGCAGGTGCCTTGCCAACTGAGATATCTTGCCAAAAGCCTAATTTAACCTTAATTACTTCTTTAGAGGATCATCTCCAAATATGCAAACATAAGTAAGTATATTGGGGTTTGTGCTTCAACCTGTGAATATTGAGTAAAAACAAATATTTAGCTGTAACACTTCTAAATGCTATAACCAAGGTTTTACTATTTATATTTTTATATATTTATTTATGGTGCTTCAGGATTTGTTGTATTATCCTCCATACAATTCTCTATTATTCACTCATTGCTGGGGACCGAATTTAGGTCTTTGTGCTGATAGGCAACTGCTATACTATTGAACTATTTTTTTTCTTTGTTCTTTTAAAGTAGGTCTGCTATATAGAATTAGTTTTTCTTTATCGGTAAATGTCCGTATTTCTTCACAAAAGGATATCTTCTCTGAATATAGGATTCTGTATTCTAACAACTTTAAAAATATTGTTCTAACTTTTAGTGTTTATGATTTCTGATAGGAAATATGAACCCAGGCTGGGGAGATGGTTCCCCTATTAAATAAAGCTCTTGTTATGCAAGGAAAAGAATTAGATTCAGATGCCCAGATCCCGTATACATTGCTGAGTAGGTGTGGTAGCCCTCCTATTTTTCCTTTTCCAGCCTCAGAATATGGAGCTTGGGAATCCCCCATACCAAACTGGTCAGACTAGCCTATAATTAAACTCTGGGTTTGATTAGAGACTCAGCCTCAAAAGAATAAGGTGGAAGAGTGATGGAAGATGGATTCCTAATATCAACCTTGAGCATCCATACAAACAAACACATGTGCATCCATATACATATAAAAGAAAAAAAGAAGTATGAACCTATTCAAGTCATTGTTTCCTTCAAAACCAATATATTGTATTCATCTCTCTCTCTCTGTCCCTCGCTACCATTCCTTCATTTGAGACATAGTGCATGCTATTCTCAAACTCACTGTGTGCCCCAGGCTGGCCTTAAAGCATGTGATCTTCCTACTTCAGCCTTCTGAGTGCTTGGTGCTTAAGTTATAGGTATGTCACTATGTTCAGTTCAAGCTTTTTTATATATATTTTAAATTTATTTTTTTGTGTGTATATGGATGTGTATCTGAGGGTACTGTGTGTTCCTGTGGAGATCCAAGAGTGATTTCAGGCATCATCCTGAATTGTTCTACCTCCTCTTTTTCTATATGGGATCTAGGATCCGAACTCAGGTCCTTTTGCTTATGAGACAGATTTTTAACCCCCTCTCCAGCTCCTCAATTCAAGAATTTTGTCTTCAGCTTTTTAGCTTTGAAATTATGAGGAATTTGGGAATGGATTTTATTTAGCCTGTTAAGCCTGTTAGAGTATTACTAAGCCTCTTCAATCTGTTTTTGTTTTTTGTCAGATTTGTGCAGTTTTCAGACATCATTTCTTTAAATATTTTGCCACACCATTACTACTACTATTTCCTCTCTACCCCTTCTTCCTCTTTGCCCATGCTAAGCAAATACTCTACACACTGTGGTACACCCATTTTTTAAAAATTTTTTTATTATTATTTATTCAATTGTACGCGTATGCATGTCATGTGTACATGTGTGTGTATGTATGTATGTGTGTGTACGTGTGTGTAGAACCACGGACGAATTCGGGAACCACCATGGACGCCTCCACCTCCTCCTTGTTTACTCTGCCCGGGAATTCACAGGCTCCGCCCTACCAGGACCAGAAGCGCAGGGCGCCCCCGCTTCCGCCCGGTGTCTATACGTGGGGTCCAGGATCCAAACTCAGGACCCTCCGCCTGCTAGGCAGAGGCTTAACCCCTGAGCCACCTCTCCAGCCCCCACCCATTTTTTTATTACCTGTTTTGTTGTTTTTTGAGGTGAGATTTCCATATGTTGGTTAGGCTGGCATAGAACTCTTATGCTCATATAGTGACCTGCCTTGGGCTCTCTGACCAGCTTGGTTTACCTGGCCCATAGTAAGAATAGAAACACTGAACAAATGTGTTCCATTGAATGAATAGTTGAGTTTTTGCAGCAGGCTCTGTTGCTTTCCCCAGGTTGCCTTGGACTCTAGCCATAGGTATTTTGTACTATTGCAGATCTTTCACTACCTCTAATGTTTATTACTTCCTATAGCAATAGAGATTATTACCACCTTTCCTTGGACACTTAAAATTACGACCTTGTGCTAGGGATTGTATCTCAGTGGTATAGCCCAGCATATGTAAGGGCCCAGATTCCATCCCTATCCCAACAGAAAGAAAAGAGAAAAGAAAAAGAAAGAGGGAGGGACCTGAGGTTTGAGGTATATAGGTTGTGGATTCAAGTTTCATGAAAAGAAGGTAGGGGGGCTGGAGAGGTGGCTCAGGGGTTAAGCCTCTGCCTTCCAGGCAGAAGGTCCTGAGTTCGGATCCTAGACCCCACGTATAGACGCCAGGCAGAAGGAGGGGGGTCAGAAGTGGGGGGCGACCTGCGTTTCTGGTCCTGGTAGGGCGGAGCCTGTGAATCCCTGGGCAGAGTAAACAAGGAGGAGGTGGAGGCGTCCATGGTGGTTCCTGAATTCGCCGGTGGTTCTACACACACACACACACACACACACACACACACACACACACACACACACAAATTGAATAAATAATAATAAAAAAAGAAGGTAGGGAATGGAGAAAGAAAGGAATATTAGGTTTTTTACTCTAGAATCATGTATACTTTATTTATATATTTTATTTTTATTTATGTTTTGAGATAGGTTAGTCCAGGCTGTCTTTGAATTTACAGTAGTCTTTTTGCCTTAGTGTCCCAGAGTATGGGGTCCATAGGTGTGAGTCAGTACACTTTGCTGAACTCGGCATAGATGCTCCAGAGGTAGAGTGGAGATGGTATTCAGGCCTATTGCTGATTTTTTTTTTTTTTTTTTTTTTGAGACAGGATAGGATATCCCTGAACTCAAAGCAAACCTCCTGTCTCTGTCTTCATCATGTTGGGATTACAGTTGTAATTACATCGCTTGATCAGCATACATATTTTGTCCCTTTCTAGGATTATTACTCTTAAAGTTTTCTTTGGTTCTATGTATTTATCCTTATTTCCATGTATTCATATTCTCTTTCAGTAATATGCCTTCCTTGTTTCTTTATTCTCTGATTTTATAGTCAGTTTTCTCTTTATCCTTTGGGGGCAAATAAAGGCGGAGGAACAGATAGTTACTGGTGTTTAATGCTGTCTGCCTTCTGCCCCAAAATGAAAAATGGTTTTACTAAATATAGCTTGCTAGAAAGAAAATTCTCTGTAAAAGTAGGCTTGGTCTTTGTTTTACATTTCTAAAATTGAGCGTGGTGGTTTTAGGTAAAAATCATTTCTCTGACCTTAATTATTTTGCAGGTGAGAAAAGAGCAAGATAAATTTAAAGGTGAACTTTTAATCCAAAACATAGCTCCAAATCATTATTTTTCACTGAAAAGTCTATTTTGGCATCTGAACATATGCAGCAAAAAGGAGCCGGTGCTGTATCTTTAAAAGCTGTCCTCGGAGCTATGTGGAGGCAGGCCTGCCACTGAAGTACTTGAATGAGAGCAAGAGGAGGAGGTGGAAGGGGGTGCTCTTGCAGTCTCTCCTATCTTCTCCCTCCTTCCCTCCCTATCTCCCTCCCTCTCTTTTTCCCTCCCTCCCTCTCTCCTCTCTCTCCTCTCTCTCTCTCTCTCTCTCTCTCTCTCTCTCTGACTGTTGGCAGAGCTCTTGGTGACATCCCTAAGAACAGCTGGCCATGGTCTGTTTCAGAGCTGCTTGTCAGAGCAATTAGCTTGCTGGAGACGCAGCAGCCAGCAGGATCAGTAGCATTTCATTCAAGGGTGAAGGGGGCGGGTGGGAACTGTAGGCGTCTTGGGGGGGGAGGCACAGGTTTCCCAGAAGGAATTTCTTCCGGCAAAATTCCGGCAGTACAGATCATTACAATGAGGTCTCCATTAATAATATGAGCTTGCTGTTCGTGTAAGTGCAGATCAATCTGGGGTGAGTTTTGGATGATTTTCTTTCTTAAAATAAAAAAAGTCCTTGAACTTCATATATTGGGAGGGAAGTACTGACAAAAAATTGCTCTTTTATATCTTTATTGATTTTAACTGTATAGTATATACTATAGAAATTAAATTTGCAAATGTTAAAAATTTGTGAGGGTTTGTGGATATTTTCTATGCTGTTTTTTAATCTTTAAAAATTTTAAATATTGGGTTTTCTGGAACTTCTACTGTATTCAGATTCTATGTCTTCTGTGATTATTTCAAGCAAAGCTTCATTCATATTTGTTTGAGAACAGTGGTGATTTCTATTCCGTTTGGTGATGCTGTTGACGCACATTGCAGGAAGCAGGGAATCCCCTATAAATATCCTTCCCTGTGTCATTACCTAGCTGTCCACACCCGGCTGGTGAATGTGCCTCAGTGTCCTATGTGTTTATGTAACTGTCCCCTGGTCTTCAAATGTGATAAGAAAAAAATATGTCTTCCTTGCTATGTCTAAAGCAATTTTGTGGCTATAAACATCTTGGGAATTTGCTAAACACTCTATTAAAAATCTCATTATGTGTTAAGATTATTATATGTATTTTTTTGGTTTTGCCACTTTTTGATTTGAATGACTTTTTTGTAATTGGCTTGTTATTGTTTGCTGGCTTTGGTTTCTAAAGAGTGCAGAGATGGGATTCCCTCTACCTCCAGTGACGTATTATTTGTTTGCAGTCTTTTTCTTCTGAGAGGGAGGGGACGGAGAGAAGGCAGAAGAAAAATCCATCTGAAGTGGTGCGTCCTCCCTTTATGATTTGATGATGATGACTGGGTGCCACTGAATAGAGCTGAAGCTAAAGTGGGATGTTTTAATTATAGGGTTGCTGTTGTGTTTGATTCTTTTTAGAATAGGCTCAGACCAAAGTCGGGATTGCCGAAACAGGGTGCCTAAATTAACCCTGTGAGTGCTGCTGCCAGGGAATTTTACTTAGTTGCTTTTTCTAAATGCAGAAGGAAAAAAAGCTCATAAGCAGATTTCTGGAATTTAGAATCTATCAATAATTCTAGATTTGAATTTTGGAATTTGGGATTTTTTTCTGTACTATTTGTACTGGTCCTGATCACTTTGCATGCTGTTTTTCAGAGCTCAAAAATAGGTAGTTATATAAAAGTCCTTGCCACTATAATTGAGAGTACAATTATAATTTTGAATGCATATAGCTAAAGCCAAGCTTAGGAAGAAATTATCGGATGGACTGTGGGGTGTGAGCATAGCAGCCCAGCCCATCTTTTTTAGATCCAGTGTCTGGGCTTCCAGTTATTTTATGAATTCCATTTTAATACTGCTGAGTTTTGGAGGGCTGGCGCAAAGGTCAGGGAGAGCAACTCAGTAGAACCTAGAAAATTTAGGAGTCAGTTATCTATATGTGTTTAGGTACATATGTGAATTTTTACCTTTAAGGATTTACTGGTTTATTTTCTATCTTGATTTTCTGCTGTGTTCTGTTCTTCCATTTATTTAAAACTCATTGTGAGAAGTGAAAGGAAAATTAATGTCAACTGTTCAGCTTGTATTCTGAAGTCATTTTTTTTTGGTAGCCCAGTTACATTATTACATCCACAAATATTTCAAACCAACAAAATTTGACTTTAATTAGAGAGAAATGGGAGGGGAAAATAATTCTAGAGTAAATGGAAGGCATTCTATAAGACTAATCTAGCAGAAGTCTATCAGCGAGTGGAGCTGTGGGGTCAGTGGGGGCAGACGTCACGATGCATCTGGTGTCTGGATACTGCAGTAATATGTGGATAATGTCTTATTAGCTTTTCAGGAAACCCCTGTGGGTGGACAACTCTCCTTAATTGTTGCCGGGAGACTGTCCTGACGTCACTTAGAGCAGTTCCCGGTCTGCAACTAGAACAGGAATAACCTTTGAGGGGGAAAGAGAACTGTTGTGAAATTAAAAGATGATAGGTCTTTTTTTTGTGTGTGTGTTAACTTGGTTTTCCTTTGATTTAAGGGTAGATGGAGAGCTAAAGTCTTTCTTAAATGTTTTAGTCATTTTCAAGGAAAAATTACCAAAAAATCATTTTATTTAATCTGATTCAATCTTATTTAACCTAGCTGCCTTTTTAAAAATCTTTGTTTTTTAATCATCAAGGTTTTAGGAAAGGTCAAGGAAAAAAAGCTGTTGAAATGTGTTAAAAAAGTGAGATTTTGGTTTCTTTTTATCTTTTATTTTCTTTCACACCCTGGAGGAGGAGGAAAAGATCAAGGGCAGGTTTTGTAAACAGTATTTTAGCATGACTGTTTAGAATAATTTAAAATATATATGTAAAAAATACATTCTAGCTATATTGACTTTTTTGTCTGGTTTGATTTTTTTCTTTTTTGTTTTCTTTCTTTCTTTTTTTTTTTTTTTTTGAGACAGTGTTTCATATTACCCAAGTTGCTTTCAAACTTATCATATCTGAGGATAACCTTGAACTTCTGGTCTTCTTGCCTCTCCCCTCAAGTAATGAGATTATAAGCATGTGCCACTCTATTAGGCTCTGGCAGTGTTGATATGGGACAGTCTCTGAGCCTAAAAGTTAATATACCCATTTAATTCTTTCTGAAGTCTTTTCCTAGTCCCATCTCGCTGGAAAGGTAGACTAAATTCTTGGACGCTGGAATCCAATTGCTTTACCAATTGCTGATTGTTATTTTGGCTAAATAACTTGACATTTCTTCATATATAAAATGAAGATGATGGTAGTACTCATTTTGTAGTTTTCTTTTGAGAACTAAGAGTTAATACATTAAAAATCTGGGTATGTTAATTTATAATCTTAGCATACCAGAGATTAAGAGAAGTTGAGGGAGGCTGAGGAAGTTTGAAGTTGTCAGTTTAAGGCTAGCAAAAGCAACAACAACAAAAAAGTAAATGCACATGAAAATTTAAAACAGTTCCTAAGCATGTTGCTCTTTATTTTTATGTATTTAATTTGTGTATGTATATGTGCATGTACATGTTTATACATGTAGAGACCAGAAGTTCACATCAGGTGTCTCAGCCACTCTTCACCTATTTTTTTTCTTTTGAAAAAGAGGGGGGGGGGTGGAGAGGTGGCTCAGGGGTTAAGCCTCTGCCTTCCAGGCAGAAGGTCCTGAGTTCGGATCCTAGACCCCACGTATAGACGCCAGGCAGAAGCGGGGGCGGCCTGCGTTTCTGGTCCTGGTAGGGCGGAGCCTGTGAATCCCCGGGCAGAGTAAACAAGGAGGAGGTGGAGGCGTCCATGGTGGTTCCCGAATTCGTCCGTGGTTCTACACACACATACATGCACACACATACACGCACACACGCATACACCCACAATTGAATAAATAATAAAGAAAGAAAAAGAGAGAGCGCATGTATTTGTGTACACATGTGTAGAGTATGCACACATGTGTGAAGATAAAAGATCAAGGATGACTTCAGTTATCTCCATCTGTTTTTTGAGACATGATCTTAGCAAGCCCTATGGACCCTCCTATCTCTACCTCCCCAGGTCTGGGATTACAGGGATTAAAAAGATGCCTAGCTTTTTTAATAAATTTATTTATTTAATATGCATGTGTGTATCAGAAGGCACTGTATTTCCTTGTGGAGGATCAACAGTGACTTCGGGACACATCCTGGATTGCTTCTGCCTCCTTTTTGCTTTGCTCTGGGGTTTCCCAGGCTCCGCCCACCAAAGCCAAAAGTGTAGGCTGCTGGTTCCACCTGGTGTTTTTACGTAGGACCTGGGATCAGAACTCAGGACCTTCATACTTACAAGACAGAGTCCTAACCCTTGAGCCATCTCTCCAGCTCCTGATGCCTAGCTTTTTTATCTGGGTACTGGCATTGGAATTCAGATCTTTATGCTTGTATGATAAATACTTTACCGACTGACCCCATATTTCTCTCCAGCTCCAGTTCCTAGACATTTTATTTATTATGTAAACTTTATTTGTGAGCATGATGTTTGTGAGTGCAGGTGCCCTTCTGACACAATGTGCATGTAGAAGTTAAAGTCAGTTTTGTAGAGTGTACTCTCTCCTTTGACTCTTACATAGGTTCCAGCGATTGAACTCAGGTTGTCAGGCTTGCTCAACAAGTTCTTTTACCCACCTAGTCATCTCACCAGCCAGTTTTGTAGACATTTTAAAGATTGATTTAGGAGCCTGGAGAGATAGCTCAGGGGTTAAGACTATGCCTCACAAGCAGAAAGTTCTGAATTTGGATCCCAGGTCCCACAGAAAAATACCAGGTGGAAACGGCAGTCACTTGAACTACTGCTGGTGGGCAGAGTCTGGGAAATCCCAGAATGAAGCAAAAAGGATGATTCCTGAAGTCACCCTTGGTCCCTCACTGGGACATACAGTACCCTCTGACAATACATACATAGATATATACACACACACAGCCCATACATACACACACACAGCCAAATAAATTAATTAAAGTTTAAAACCTGCTTATTTTTAAAAAAAATTAAAGATTGATTTAGGGAAGAGATACATAGACACACACGCACACACGCGCACACACACACACACACGTGCGTGCGTGCGCACCCAAAAATAAGAAAAAAGGTGGATTTAGTATCAAGTACTGTTATTAATATTGAAAGTCAAATAGGATTATGCCATTTTTATCTTCAGGTACCCTCCCCCTTTTTTGAGATGATATGGATCCAATTTAGAACCTTACACATGTTATTCAAGCACTGTACCATTGAGCTACAGTCAAGCCACTCACATATAATTTCTTAGGAATCCAAAATAGATCTTCATGCCACATGAAATACTGTTTCTAAAATGAATTAAAATATAATGTAAACATTTCAGCTTTACACTGATACACAGTTGATTCTCTTGGGGACTAGTAAAATGGCTGAATGGATTAAAGGTACTTGCTGCCAAGCTTGATTACCTGAATAAAATAGAAATACTTTGGTTGAGTGTGGTGTGAGGAAGGAGAGGAAGAATCTTTTCTGATTTGGTGCTTAGAGGCAGATTGTGAACACATTTCCTAAAAAGATTGGCATTTTTCTTTTCTGACCATCATTCATCTTTTCGTTGGTTTGTTGTTTGTTTTAGAGATAGAATGTGATTACATAGACCTTTAACTCACATTGTGATCCAACTAGACTCAAGCTTACTGTTCTCCTGTCCAGGCCTCCTTAATGCTGAGATCACAGATATGTTTTTGGTTTTGACTTTTGGTTTTTGTTTGTTTGTTTGCTTGTTTTGAGGCAGGGTCTTACTATGTAGCCCAAGTTGGCCTTAAATCACTCTGTAGCCTAGGCTCATCTCAAACTCATAACTCTTTCATGTTTTGGCATCCAGAGTGCTGAGGGTGTAGGTTAGTGCCATCATGTTCAGCTGTTTTTCATGTTCTACTATTGGTTCTGATTTATTTTCACATCTTTGGACCCTTGCCTTAGGGTCCACCTCTCAAGAATTGCTACTTGATGCTTCTCTCTGTGTGAGTTAGTGTGGTGGTGTATTCTTCTTTTTCCATGTGTTTGTAAGAATATTTGATTTATATGAAATACTATGTGTGAAGATTACTTAAAATCACTATCATATTTTTAAATTTTTATTTATTTATTTTTACAAACATATTGAGTACTAATCTCTGCTTCCTTCCATCCCCCATATTTTTAAATTTTTTCAAAAAATTAGTGAGTGAGACTTGGGATTGAACGTAGGTCTTTGTGTATAGTTAATATATGTTAAACTACTGAGGCATATTCATAGCCAAGACATTGTGGATTTTAAATGGAGCAAATATAAAATCACAAATATTAAGTTGTCTCATATCCCATTCCTTTTTTAAAAAAGAAATTATTTTCGTGCGTGCGTGTGTACGTGTGTGTGTGTGTGTGTGTGTGTGTGTGTGTGTGTGTGTGTGTGAGAGGGCACTGTGTGTCCCTGTGGAGGACCTAGGGTAATTTTGGGAATCATCTTAGATTACTTCTACTTCCTCTTTTCTTTGATGTGGGATTTCCTAGGCTCCACCCACCAGGGGCAAAAGTGCAGACCTATGCTGTTTCGGCATGGCATTTTTACATGGGATCTGGAATATGAACTCAGGACCTTCTGCTTGTGATGCACAGTCTTAACCCCTGAGCCATCTCTCCAGCCTCCTTTACTTTCTTTTTAACTTTATGTTAAAAACTTAGAGAGTGGCTGGAGGGATGGTGCAGGGGTTAAAGCTTTTGCTTTGAGAACAAGATGATCAGAGTCCAATTCCCATATCCCAGCTAAAAACACTGGGCAAAAATTAGGGAGGCCTGCCAATTTCATCCCTGAAAGGTGAAGCCTGGGGTACCCTAAAGCAAAGCAATAGGAGGTAGATTCCTGAAGTCACCCTTGGATCACCACAGGCACACATACTCAAATGCCCTCTTGTACACACATACCACATATGTGGGCATAAAAAAAAAAAACCTTAGAATGTTGTTATTTTATATCTTTTAAGATTTTTCTCCCCTTTTTGAATTCTTTTTTTTTATTCAGTTGTGCGTGTATGTGTGTGCATGCGCGTGTGTGTATGTATGTGTGTGTGTAGAACCACGAGCGAATTCAGGAACCACCATGGACGCCTCCACTTCCTCCTTGTTTACTCTGCCCGGGGATTCACAGGCTCCGCCCTACCAGGACCAGAAACTCAGGCTGCCTCCGCTTCCGCCCGGCGTCTATACGTGGGGTCTAGGATCCGAACTCAGGACTTTCTGCCTGGAAGGCAGAGGCTTAACCCCTGAGCCACCTCTCCAGCTCCCGTTTTTGAATTCTTATTGAATTACCAAAGTACTTTCACAAGAGCCGATAATATGTATAAACATTCATGGCAAAAAGAGTGTGTGACTCCATGTGGCTTTTTATCCTTCCCTCTGTATTAATTTTCTTAGGCTAGTGGTTGTCAAGGAGTCAGGTGTGCATGCTTTCTCTAATGGAATGTATGGGGAAAAAAAGAGTTTTGTTTTGTTTTTTAAGTATACTGAAGTGAACTGAAGAAAAATAAAATGAGAAACACTGCTCAAGTTGAAGGTACCACCATGAGATCTGAGAAGGAGACATGGCATGTTGCTGTGGGAACAATTAAAAACCCCACTAATTTAATAGTATGACTGTGCTTTTTTAAAATTGGGAT
Organism: Typhlomys cinereus; assembly: GCA_023101885.1. NCBI lineage: Eukaryota > Metazoa > Chordata > Mammalia > Rodentia > Platacanthomyidae > Typhlomys > Typhlomys cinereus. The sequence goes on along the minus strand of JALPQD010000090.1, from coordinate 6,367,516 downwards.
TAAAATAAGGACATTGTTTTTTGATCTCTAGAACTCTCAAATGTATTTATCCTGAGTTGATGAGAACAGTTAAAGATACAGATACAAAGATGCTCACAGAATATTTTGTTATAAAGTTGATGGCTGCCTAAATTCTCATTAATGTAGAAATGGTAAGATAAATTATCAACTATGTATGTAATAGAATCTTACTTCACGGTCAAAGTAACTTAAAGCCACCTGTAGTGGTGTACACTGTAGTCTCAGCCCTCAAGAGCCTGAGACAGGAGATGCCACATAATGAGGCTACAACCAGCCTGGGATACATAAGATCTTGTCTTAAAATTTTTTTAAACCTGAGTGTGGTGATTCATGCCTATAATTCCAGCACAAGAGGATCACTGTTAGTTTGAGGTCAGCCTGGGTTACACAGCCAGTTCTAGTCTAGACTGTCCTGGGCTAGGATGTAAGAACTTATATCAAAAGACAAAACACATGATTGGTGAGAAGGCTCAACAGGTGAAGACACTTTCTGTCAACTTGACTTTGATCCCTGGAATAAGTGTGATGGAAGGAAAGAACCTGTTCCCACAGGTTGTCCTTTGACTTCCTTGTAAATGTTGTAGTATCTTCTTTCAGATACATATATATATATATATATATATATATATATATATAGAGAGAGAGAGAGAGAGAGAGAGAGAACAAATGGAGAAGAGAGGAGGAGGAGGAGAGATTTAATGTATATGCCTGTAATCTCATAGGACACTAAAGAGGCCAAGACAATAGAATCACAAGTTCAGGGCTAGCTTAGGATACATAATGAGTCCCCATCCCCCAAAAAATGTAAGTTGAAAAGGGAAAATTATTACAGTTATAGTAGATGTCATATGGTTACATAAAAATTACTAGATAAGAAAATATCTAATAAGAATATTAATTCTATACAAATACAGAAACAAAAATAGAAGGAATATCAGTATGTTGCTGCTATTGACAACACTTGCTGCAGTACAGATTATAGGTAATTTTTTTGTTGCCTTTTCTTTTTTTATTTTTTTTATTATTTATTCAATTGTGCATGTATACGTGTGTTCGCGTGTGTATGTATGTGTGTGTGTAGAACCACGGACGAATTCGGGAACCACCATGGACGCCTCCACCTCCTCCTTGTTTACTCTGCCCCGGGATTCACAGGCTCCGCCCCGGGATTCACAGGCTCCGCCCTACCAGGACCAGAAGCACAGGCTGCCCCCGCTTCCACCTGGCGTCTGTACGTGGGGTCTAGGATCCGAACTCAGGACCTTCCGCCTGCAAGGCAGAGGCTTAACCCCTGAGCCACCTCTCCAGCCCCATTTTGTTGCCTTTTCTATACTTGTGCTAAAAGTATAAAGAAACCTTAGCTGGACATGCTGATTCATAGCTGTAATACCATGTTTTAGGAGTCTGAGATAGGAGAATTGAACATTTGGGATCAGTTTGGGCTATATTAGTGAGACCAAAAGGGAAAAAAAAAACAAAAAAAAAACAAAGCCCTACTTTGTTTTTTCTTTTTTTTCAAGACAAAGTATTGCAGTTACTATGCATGGTTGCCAATAAATTCACAACCTTAAGGAAACAGAAGGTTTTATTCTGTCTTACTATTGTCTGATTGCAGTTCTTACTCCAGCTTGGCAGGAGAGTCTACACCAACACCAGAGGCAGAGGGAACTGGCTATACCATGTCCATATTGCCACAGGACTGCTGAGAGAGGGACAATCATTACTTGCCAGACCAGCATGTCTGGCCAAGTATACCAAAGGATGCCAACTAGCCCAACCAGCTCCTTCCATCTTATTCATCTGTCCAAGGACTAGCTCTACCCACCATGGGCTGGGCCTCTTCTTCAGACAATCTCCTGCAGGCTTGCTGGGGCTTAACACAGATACCAATTCTTTACAAATATGCCCAGAGCTCAAACCCTCAACTGTCAAGTTGACACCTGTATCTAACTAGGATGCAGGGTCACTACGTGTCCTTGAACTTGATGTTCTGCTTCAGCCTTTCAAGTGCTGGGAATATTGGCATGTGCCTTCTTACCAAGTTCCTGCTTTACTTTTCTAATTTTTTTTTAAATTAAAAGCCCTACTGTTAATTTTTGCAAATAAAATTTTAGAAAGCATTAAATTAAATAAATGTGATTTCTTTTCCTTTATCTTTCCATTTTCATTTGTGTGTGGGGTCATATTCAAATATGTGCAGGTGTGTGGAGATCTGAGGTTGATATGGCAATCATCTTTAGTCATTCTTCAATCTTTTTTTTTTTTGAGACAGGATCTCTAATACAAATCAGAGCTCACTGATAGTGAGCTAGTCTAGCTGGAAGCTTGCTCTGGGGATTTCCAGTGTTCACTTTCTGAGGCTGCCATACCCACCTAGCATTTTACGTGGAATGTAGAGATCCAAACTCCAGTCCTTTGCTTTTGTGGCAAGCATTTTAACCTCTGAGTCATCTCCCCAATCCAAATGAAATAATCTGTATAAATTCTGAAGCATAAGTACTCATGTATCTCAAACTGACTTTCAACTCAATATAGCCTGAGAATTGCTTTGAATGTCTGACTCTTTTGCCTCACCTCTTGGAGTTACAGGTGCATGACCATTCCTGGTTTGTGCAATGCTGGGCTACTTGGGGCACTAGGGCTTTATGAATGCTAGGCAAGCATTATACCAACTGGTCTCATCCCTACCCCTTACTGCTTCTATTATTATTTGAGAAAGATGGTCTCCTGTGATTAGAACTTTGGGCTTTGTGGTAGTTAGCTATCAGTATCAACTTGACAATTGAAGGCTTGAACTCTGGGCACGTTTGTAAGGAATTAGTTGAGGTAATCCTTGAGCAAGCCTGCATAAGTTGTTGGGGAATACCTAACCCATGGTAGGTGGAACTATCCCCTGGGGAAGTGGATAAGATGAGGGAACCAGTTCAAGAAGTGGGCATTCATTCTTTGGTGTACTTGAATAGAAATGCATCTGACAAGTGAAGTTTGCTCTGCTTTAAATAGCCCTATGGATATGGTGTGCAGCCAGTTCTTTCAGCTGCTGGTGTTGGTATGAGCTTTCCTGCTGAGAGGAACTAAGCAATATAACTGGACAATCATAAGCAGAGTAAAAAAATAATGTTTCCATAAGCTATTTTGTCATGGATTTATTAGCAATATGCGACGTAACTGTGACACGCTTTCTTATTAGGAGATAACATCATCTAGAAAATATTCTATTCATGTAGCTTTTTGTCCTTCTGAAGTGAGTAAATATGATCTTTTTTCATATCTACAACCGTAAGATCTTTTAAAAGAGAAAAATTCATGTGTGTTTGAGGGGAGCTCTGTGTATGATGATACTATCTATATTATCCCAGCCTTTGGGTGGTAGAAGCAAGAGCATCAGAAATTCAAAGTCATTCCTGACTACACATTTAGTTCAAGGCCAGTTTGGGCAACATGAAACCTGTCTCAAAAAGCAAAAAGTAAAATAAGAAGCTCTAGAGTAAACTGACTTACTTTTTTGATGCTATAGAGAGGTGACATAATTTCCTTGCTGTACCTTATTTTAATAGCTTTAATATGACTCACACTAAAAGTTGATTATCTTCTTCCGGGGTTTTTTCTGTAAAAGTTCTAGGGAAATAGATAAACTGGGTATAGCAACTCAACATTTGTAATCCCAGCACTTGGGAGGCTAAGGAAGAGGATTGTTATGACTTCAAGGCCATCTTGGGCTACAAAGGAGTCTCAAAAAAGCAAAAATTACAAAGTATAAAGTGTTTTTGGAGAAATTTGAAACAAAAAAGACATTTTTAGTTCTGGGAATTTCTGGAATTCTGCCTGTTATTTCTCATGTTAGTTGAGATCCCTTGGAACTCAATGCTGATGAAGCGATCTAGAAATCTATCTACTTTAATATTGTCAAATTGAGGTGATCATGTAAGAAATTACATTCAGAATGTATTCTAGAAATGCATATGCCAGTGTTGATAGTTATTTTTAATAGACAGTAACCAAGATTTTGTAGGAGAGGGTAGTTGAGATTGAACTCAGAGCCTGGCACATGCTATGCAAGTACTCTAGTACTGAGCTTTAACTCCAGCCCAAATCCAAGGTTATTAACTCCTTTCCTCCCTCCTCCTTCCCTCCTTTCCTCCCTCCTTCCCTCCCTCCTTCCCTCCCTCTCTTCCTTCCCTCCCTTTCTCCCTCCCTTCTTTCCTTTCTTCTTCCCTCCTTCCCTCCCTCCTTCCCTCCCTCTCTTCCTTCCTTCCTTCCTTCCTTCCTTCCTTCCTTCCTTCCTTCCTTCCTTCCTTCCTTCCTTCCTTCCTTCCTTCCTCCTCCTCCCTCCTCCCTCCTCCTCCTCCTCCTTCCTTCCTTCCTTCCTTCTTCCTTCCTTCCTTCCTGTCTGTATCAGAGGGCATGGTGTGTCTCTACAGAGGGTCAAGGGTGACTTTGGAAATCATCCTGGATTGCTTCTACTTCCTTTTCACTTCGCTCTGGGATTTCACAGGAAGTGCAGGCCACCGCCATTTCTGCTTGGCATTTTTACATGGGACCTGGGATCCAAACTCAGAATCTTTTGTTTGTGAGGCAGAGTCTTAACTCCTGAGCCATCTCTCCAGCCCTCTATTTTTTATAGCCATTAGAGTTCTTCATTGGCAAGGATGTAAGAGCTAGAGGATTGAATCTAGATCCTTGTACTCTATCACTAACCTATGTCTCACCCTGAAAATGAGATATTTAATAAAATTTGATTTCTGCTCTTTTTACCTAAGTTAATAAATGTAATACATACTGTTAAGAGTTGTTGTTGAGCACTGACCAATGAATTATAGTTTCCAGTCAGCCAGATGATCACAAGGAGTTGACATTGATACTCTACAAGGTACTGTACTGCTAAGCTGTGATGACCAGTAGATTAGGTATATTGAACACATTTTTAAATACTTTATTTATTTTGGAGAAGGAGAAAAAGAGAGCAGCCATACATTAAGACATACATGTGCCACAGCACAGGTATAGCAGTCAGAGGACAATTTGTGGAAGTTGGTTCTTTCCTTCCACCATGTAAACCTCAGATATCATCTCAGGTCACCAGCTTTGTACTCAGGTGTCTTTACCTGATGAACCATCTCACCAGCCCTTAAATACATTTTTATTTAATATTTTCAACATATAATAGGTTTATTGGAAGATAATCCATTGTAAACTGAAGAATATCACTTAATTTTCCCCACATTCATTAAATATAATCAAAGTAATAACTATAGTGTTTTTAATATAGCTTTTGTTTCAAGATCATCTGCTCTTTTATAATATGGTGTCCTTAATATTACTGAACTACATATTTAAGAATTGTTAAAATGAATGGGGAGGGTGGTTCATTTGGTAAAGTGCATGTCATGCAAGCAGGAAAGCAGGAGTTCAGTCCTCATAAAAACTGATCCCATAGGGCATACATGCATGCCTGTAATCATGGGACTGGCAAGATAATCACTGGGGCTCTCTAGTCAGTTAATCAGCTAATCTAACAGAACTATAGCAACTGGATTGACAAGCTCCAGGTTCAGTGAGAAATCCTATGTCAAAATAAAGTTAGGTGTAGAACAATTGAGGACGATATCCAGTGCTAGCCACTAGCCTCTACACACATGCATATAAAAATGCATATGCAGACACACATGAACACATGCATACACATAGGCACACATATTTAACACATGCATATGTGATGTTATTTCCATAGATACACTGTCATTGCTATTCATGACTTCTGTCCCACACTATGAATTTTTAAGATACTAGATAACAGCTTTTCTTCTTTTTTTTCAGGTATGTGTGTATGGGATGTGTGTGGGTGTATGTACATGAGTGCACTTGAGTGTGTATGCCTGTGGAGGTCCAAAAGTGATATCAGGAATCATGTGATTAACTCTTTCAATTCTGTTGTGAATCCAAAACACAGTCATTAGGGCTAGTCCTGCTAGTCAACTTATTCTGGGGATTCTTGGGCTCCTTCCAGGGCTGAAAGACAGCCTACCACCATTTCTGGCATATTAGTGGCTTTTTCTTATTATTTTATTTCTTTCTCTTCCATTTAGAAGTTACAGCTATCTTGACATTTGGTCTGAAAATAAAGCATTACCTGGGGATTCTTTCCAAGTCTTCTATCTTTCTTCTATACATTTGAGGGAAAGAGAAATAACAAGACAAATTTGTAAACTATGTGGGATATTAAGTAGTGATAAATGCAAAAGAGAAACTAATAGTAAAGAAGTATAACAGGATATATTTAGAGTTTTGTTTTTGTTTGGTTTTGAAACAGCATCTTGCTTTGCTGCCTTACTGGCTTTGATCTCCTGGACTTAAGCAATCCTCTAGCTTGGCCTTCTGAGTATCTGTGATCATAAGAAGACATCACTGCAGCTTATCATATATGTCACTTTAGTGTAGACAAAGAAGAGATTATTAAATGACTTGGTAGAATTTCATATGGAAGCCATGTGAGCAAAGACCATTAAATTAAGAAGGAAAAAAGTGGTTTATAGCACAGAGAAGAACATGTAAGCGTATGTGTGTGTGGGAGGGGAAGATATGAAGAGATCATGTCAGAGAACAAGTTAATAGCTCATTTAAGGTCTTATAGTTTGTTTTAAAGACCAGTTTTTGTTCAGTGTAAGATGGGGGTAGTTCCTGCATGTTTTGATCAAGGTAAAATCTTGTGACAAATGTTTCTACATAGTCACCCATGACTGCTGCTTAGAAAATACCAGGAAAGTGAAAATGAAAGAAGACTGATATAATCATTCAGCAAGACAGGTTATGTGTGAATCAAGCTTCTCCAGAGAAATGGAACTGATAGAGTGGAGATATATTTATTTTTGTTAAAAAAGGAATTTTTTAGGTTGGCTTATATAGTACAGTCTGGGTAGCACAATAGTGTCTGTCTTCACGCTGAAGAGGCTGAGAACATGCTGAGTCCATGAGGCTGAATACCTCAGCAGTCTTATTTTTGCACTGAAGATCTGAAGGATTCCTAGAGAGCTACTAGTTTCAGCTCACATTGAATTGAAGCTCTTGAGAAGTTGGATTCTGACATGAGCAAATTAATGTAGCAGCCACAGGGTAGACAAACTTGACCACTGACAGGGAAAAAGCAGGCAAAAAGTCCAAAGCCTTTTCTCTTGCATCTCTTTTTATCTAGCTGCCATCAGAAGGTACTACCCATGTTTAGGGTAGACCTTTCGACTCAAATAGTCTTATTAAGAAAATCATTTAGCAGCTTAAGGTATCTTCAGGCAAACCTGGCTATCTGAGTTCAGTTCTCAGAGCCCAAATAGTAGGAAAGAACAGTCTTTCAAAAATTGACCTATGACCTCACAAGCCATACTGTGTTACATTATTATATGTGCATTTGTTTTCTCTCTTTTTCCTAACAAAATATTTTTGGAAGGAAGTAAAAGAAAGGAAAGAAGAGAGATGTAAAACAATATGTAAAGACAGGACACAGTGACAAAAGTATTTGTAATCTCTGTACAGCTACAAGAAATGCAAAGGAGAGACCAACAATCACCAGAAGCTCAGGGCGAGCTAACTTGGTTTACACAGTGAAGAAGAGAGCCTGTCTCAGACAAGGTAGAAAGATGAGAGGCAACACCCTAAGAGTACCTTCTAGCCTCTGCATATATGCCTTCCCCCATGCAACCCCTACACACTCACTCACACACTCAAACACTGTCATGGTTTGAAATGTGAGTTATTCCCCACAGGTGCATGTGTTTGAATCTTTAGTTGTTTGGAAAAGTCATAGCACCTCTAGGAGAACTTTCTTGAAAGAAAGCAGTCACGGGGTGGACCTTGAGGTTAGTTATCCCCACGGGTTTGAGTAAGTGAGTCTGTTCTTGAGCGAGCAGCAGATCTCAAGTTCCATGTCTGCATGTGACTTAGCCCAACCCCAGCTTCTGCCAGCTAGCCATGTTGCTTCTTGCCATGAAAGACTATATCTCCCTTCTGGAACCATAAGATGAATAAATCTCCCTTTTCTTTCATTAAATTGCTTGACTTTGAGTGGTGTCTCACAGCAACAGAGAAGAGTAACTGGTACAGAAATTGGTACCAAGAAGTAGGGTATTGCTGTGAGATAAAGAGCATCTGGTACCACAACATGAAGTGTTTTGAAGTTGAGAGAAATTGGTACCAGAGAAGTGAGGTGTTGTGAGACTAAGAGAATCTGGTGCCAAAAAGTGAAGTTGTTGTTTGTGAAGCTGAGACAAGTTGGTATCCGGAAGTAGAGAATTAATGGCCATCACTGTGATGTGGCTTTTAAGCCTTTGGAAATGTTTGTTGGGAGAAATATGGAGAACTTTGGGACTTTGTGCTAGAAAAACCTTTGCATCTTGGAGATAGGGCCAAAAGGACCATTCTTGTGAGAGAGCTTAGAAGAAACTGATGTTGTTAGAGATGTGGACAGAGGAGCCCAGTTTATAATGGTCCAGAGAGGAGCAGAGACTGTGTTTGGAACTGTACAAGGAGCAAATGAAGTGATGCATTGACAGAGAACTTGATCAAGTTTTGCCCTCATCCTGAAAGCTTGCCTGAAGTTAAATTTGAGTTCTTGGCAGAGTAATTTTCAAGGCAATGTAGTCTTTACAGTGTGGCATGGCTACTTTTTAGCACTGTTCTTCAAAGTTATAAAGAAAGAGAGTAAGGGATCATGTAGAAAAGCAAAAACTGTGAGGTTTGATGATGAAAAATGCAATGACAAACTTAAGAGAGTTGAACCAGGAAGAGACAGACAGCAAAATGGCCACTGTTAAAAGAGATTAAGTCCATTCATGAACCAAAGCCTTTTCTTCTTTTGGATAATAGAAGAGACCCTATCTTTGTGACAAGATCCTCAGTGAACACTCCCACCCATAAGAATGCAAATTCTTTTGAAAGAAAAGAGCCAAAGGCAGAGCTGTAAGGGAATTGACTGCTCCAAAGCAAAGGCCCAGGAGAGATTTTGCCTACAATCAGTACTCTGAAGCTGAAGCAGCTGTGAGTCAAGGGGGCCAATCTCTAATCCAAGGCTATAGCAGAACTTGGCAATGTCATCCACATGGTCCTGATTTCAGAGGCATCAAAAATGCAGGAAGGAAAAGGTTATGGATTCCTTCTCGAAGGTTTCAAAGAATGGCAGAAGCCAGGCAGCATGTGGCAGGAAGCCTGAAGTTTAGAAGCCCAAGAAGGACAGTTTGTGCTGTGGAGTTAAAACCTGGTTTGCCATTGAGAAGTGAAGATGTTAGAGATGCCAGAGCCAACATGGGACATCTATCAAGGAGAGCTGTATACATGGAAGGAGCCAGCCCAAGAGAGTGATATGTTCTACAGACAGTTGTGCTGGAAGGGTAGAACCAGAGCCCTTTTGAACTAAGATGGTTTCAATGAGAGGTTTATTTATTGGACAAAGAGCTGCAGGATTTGGAGTTTGTCCTGCTGGCTTTTGGTCTTGTTATGGACTGACCTTCCCTGGATATGCTCCCATTCCTTCCTTTTGGAATGGGAATGTTTATTCTGTGCCATTGTATATTGAAGTATGTATCTTGTCTTTTGATTTTATAGGAGGCTTTGGACTTTCGGACTGTGTTGAAGCTACTAATGTAGTGTATAAGGACTTTTAAAGTTGAACAGAGGATGGTTTGCATAATGAAATAACAATGAGCCTCCGGAGGCCAGGGTTAGAGTGTCATGGTTTGAAATGTGAGTTGTCCCCCACAGGCTCCTATGTGTGACTTTTTAGTTGTTTGGGAAAGTCATAGCATCTTTAGTAGATGGAGCCTTGCTGGAAAAAGGCAGTCATCGGGGGTGAGCCTTGAGATCAGTTAGCCCCACCCTGCTTCAGTGAGTGAGTCTGCTCTTGAGCTAGCAGCATTTCTTAGCCTCCAGGATGTCTTCAGTGACTTAAGCCTTCTCTAGCTTCTGCCAGCTAGCTATGCCTTTTCTGCCATGCAGAACTGTGTCTCTGGAACCATAAGCTGAATAAAACTCCCTTAAGTTGTTTGATTTTTGGGTATTCTCTCATAGCAACAGATAAGAGTAATCACCAGTACATGCATTATACAAGTAATGCATTATACATGCATTATACAACAAGAAAGATAAAATTTTTAGGAATTAACAAAAAAAAGTGAGAGATTTAGTTAATGAAAACTGAAACTTTGCTAAAAGAAATTAAAGTCTAAGTGGAAGAATATCCCATATTCATGATTTGAAAGACTTAAAACTGTTAATGTCCTACTGCTGTTCAGTGCAGTCCCTATCAAAATCCCAGAGACACTCTTTTTGAAAAAATAGCAAAACCTACTTTAAGTTCATATGAATCAGTACATGGTGGTACATGTGTGTAATTACAACAATGAGGAGTCTGAGGCAAGAGAATTGAAGAGTTCAAGACCAGATTGGGTCACACAGCACGTCCCTGTCTCAATATAAGACTGAGGGGGGGATGGATGATCTGGGAATGTAGTTTAATTGGCTTGTGTGTGCCTAGCACTCATAAAACTGTGGTTCTATCCCCAGTACTACCTATAACCAGACAAGGTACATGCCTGTAAGTCAGTACTGGGAAGGTAGAGGCAGGAGGATCAGAAATTCAAGATCATCCTCTGCTACAGAATGATTTTGAGTTTAGCCTGGGCTAAATGAGACCTGTGTACCTCCACCCAAAAGAAGAACATTCATATGGAATCTCGAGGGACTCCAAATGGAAAGAAAGCTGAACATGAAATGCCTTTAATGTCAGCTCCTGGAATGCTGAGACAGAAGGATTGCAAGTTTGAGGCCAACTTGGGCTATATAGTGAGTTCTAGGCTAGCCTTATATCAAAAATAAAAAGTGGGGGATCGTAAGATGACTCAGTTGGTAAAGTGCTTGCTACCTAAGTTGAATCCCCAGAACCCATATAAAAAAAAAAATTAAAAAGCTAATGCAGTATGTGCCTATAGTCCCAAGCTGAGGAAGTAGAGACAGGTAGATCCTTAGACCTACTGGTTTACCAGTTTAGTCGAAGCAGTGAATTCCAGATTCAGTGACAAACCTTGGCTTAAAAAAAAAAAGTCGTAGAACTCATTTCCTGATTTTAGAACTTATTATATAGGCACAGCAATCAAAACTGTGATATTTAAACAATGAAAAAACATAGAACAGTGGAATAAAGAAATAAACCCTTACATATGCAGCCTGCTATTTTTTTTAGAAGAATAACCAAGACCATTTAATGGGGGAAAGGATAATCTTCACAACAAATTATGCCAGATAACTATATATTCTCAAGCAAGAAAAGAAAGCTGTGCTCTTTCCTAACACCGAATATAAAAATAACCTCAAAATGGATCAAGGTTTCTAAATATAAGACCTAAAACTATAAAACTTTTAGGAGGACGTGTAGACCAAATGCTCATAACTTCAGATTTGACAGTGATTTCTTAGATGTAGCACAAAAGAAAAAAATAGGCCAACTGGAGCTTTTAGAGGCCCTTTCTCAAAAAACAAATAAGCAAACAAAAGAGCTCTTGCCCATCACACATACACACACACACAAGAATTGACAGTTCTCCAAGAAAGATACATAATGATTGATTTAAAAAACCATAATAGTTAATAAGCATATGTTCAGAACCATAAATCATTAGGAAAATGGCAATCAAAGCTATCAATTGCTACCTCATATCTATGAGGATAACTATTAAAAAAGATAAAAACTGGGAGTGGTGACAAATGCCTCTAATCCAGCTCTAGGGAGAATTGCCTTGAGTTTGAGTCTGACTTAGAATACTTAACAAACCCTATGTCAAACACAACAACAAAAACAAAATCACCAAAAAACCTTCAACAACAGAAAACAAGTTAAGATGTGGAGAAATTACACCTTTTGTACCATTGCTAGGAATATGAAGTGGTATAACTGCTGTTTTACCATTTTACCATGCAGTGTGCAGTTCCTCAAAGGATTGGAAACAAAGCTAACATAGGATCCAGAGAGCTTACTTCCTGGTATACATATCCAAAAGAATGAAAGGTATGTTTTGAAAAAAATTATGACCTCATGTTCATAGCACATTATTCACAGCAGCTAAATTGTTGAAGCAACCCATTTCCATCAACAGATGAGTGAAAAGCAAACTATGGTATATATACAAAATAGAATTCTATGCAACATCAAAGTGAAAGAAATTCTGACTTGTGCTATATAACATGGGCAAACTTTATGCAAGTGAAACAAACCAGTCATTAAAAGACAAACACCATGTTCAAGTTGTCAGAATCACAGAGATAGAAAGTATAGAATGATGGTTGCCAGAGGCTGGGGAGACTTACAATTTAGTGAGTATATTTTCAGTATTACAGATCTCCCCCCAAATAGTTACTCATTGTGATTGTATTTAATAACACTGTACATTTAAAATGGTTGAAGTGCCAAAGTTCATTTTGTATATATTTAACTGTATTAAAATAATGTGCTGGAGGGCTCAGGGGTTAAGACTCTGCCTTGAAGCAGAAGGTCTTGAGTTCGGATCCTAGGTCCCATGTAAAAAAGGCCAGTGGGAGGAGCCTGGGAAATGCCAGAACGAAGAGGAGGTAGAAGCAATCCAGAATGATTCCTGAAGTCACCCTTGGTCCTCCACAGGGACACAGTGCCCTCTCTGTCTCTGTCTCTGTCTCTCTCTCTCTCTCTTTCTCTCTCTGTCTCACACACACACACACACATAGGATAAAGTTTTAAAAATATTTTTAAAAATTGAGAGGCCTTTCGTTTCTGGTCCTGGTAGGGCGGAGCCTGTGAATCCCTGGGCAGAGTAAACGAGGAGGAGGTGGTCCATGGTGGTTTCCGAATTTGCCCGTGGTTCTACACACACACACATGCACACACGCACAATTGAATAAATAATAATAAAAAATTGAGAGGCCTGTTTCAAAACATTTTATAAATGCAGTATTTTAGGTGTGCATCACTAAGCCAAACACTATAATTTTTATGTTGTTTATGAGAGAGAGAATGAAAACACAAATGCATGCCATGGCACACTGATGGAGGTGTGAGGACAACATTCTGAAGTTGGATTTTTCCTTTCACCACGTGGCCTTCCAAGAATCAAACTGGGCCCACCAGGTTTGTAAACAGGTGCCTTACCCCTGAGTTATCTTGCTAGCACCTGAACCATCCTGTTTTTGTATGTATCAGAATACATAGTAATTTTTTAAGACAGAATTTCATGTGCTCATGTAGCCTAGGCTGGCTTTCAACTTAATATGTATATGAAGATGATCTTGAACCTGATCTTCCTGTTTCCACTTCCCAAGTAATGGGATTATAGCTATATGCCACCATGTCTGGATTTTCTTTTTTTAATTATTCAATAGTACCCCATTATATGAATATATCATATTAAAAAATTCTATCCTGGGGCTGGAGAGGTGGCTCAGGGGTTAAGCCTCTGCCTTGCAGGCAGAAGGTCCTGAGTTCGGATCCCAGATCCCACGTATAGGCGGAAGCGGGGGCGGCCTGCGCTTCTGGTCCTGGTAGGGCGGAGCCTGTGAATCCCGGGACAGAGTAAACAAGGAGGAGGTGGAAGCACACAGACACACACACATGCGCGCACATACATATGCATACACACACAATTGAATAAATAATAAAAAAATAAAAAAATTCTATCCTTCTGGGACCTCAGATTTTAAACAATTTTTTAAATTTTTTCATTATTTATTCAATTGTGCATGTATGTGTGTGCACATGTGTGTATGTGTAGGTGTGTAGAACCCCGGACGAATTCGGGAACCACCATGGACGCCTCCATCTCCTCCTTGTTTACTCTGCCCAGGGATTCACAGGCTCCGCCCTACCAGGACCAGAAGCGCAGGCCGCCCCGCTTCCGCCTGGCGTCTATACGTGGGATCTGGGATCCGAACTCAGGACCTTCCGCCTGCAAGGCAGGGGCTTAACCCCTGAGCCACTTTCCAGCCCCTTTAAACAATTTTTAAAAATAATATTTCAAGTTATTTTTCTGATATTTATTTTATTTATTTATATATTTATTTGAGATAGGGAGGGTGCACACATGCATCATGGAATCAAACTTCCAGGGATCGAACTCTCAAGTTTCAGTGTTTGCAAGCAGGTGTTTTACCCACTGAACTTTTTCACTGACTTTTAAACAATTTTTTAAACTTTATTTATTTTGCATATGAGAGAGAGAGAAAATACTCTATATGTCCCTGTGGAGAACCAAGGGTGACTTCGAGAATCATCCTGGATTGCTTCTGCCTCCCCCCCCCCTTTTTTTTTTTTGTTTCACTCTGGGATTTCTCAGGCTCTGCAAATTCCTCAGTGTGTTGCATGTGTGAACATGGATGCACATGCATGCCACAACTCACATGAGGAGGTCAGAGCACAACTTTTAGCTTGTTTCCTCCTTTTTTGTTGTTGCTGTACAGTCACAGAGTTCAGGCATTTTGGGCCCTTGTGCTTTGACTCCAGATTTTGTAGTGGGAGGAATTGAGCCATGGACCTCTGGGATGCTAGGCTGGCACTAAATGATTCACTGAGCTACAACCCCAGCAAAGAATAACCTTCTTTTTACTTTGTGGGTTCCAGGGATAAAACACGGGTCATTGGGCTTGCATGGCAAGTGCTTTTTACCTGCTAAGCCAGCTTGATGGCCTATGGTTTCCCTTTTCTGGAGACACCTCCTGTCATCTGTGGAATATATCAATTCTTCTTTTCCAACGGTGTGAGTGAGTCTTTATTGTTGATTGGCTACCTGTCAAATTGGATCTGCCTCATTGACAAACCCTGTCGTTCACAGTGGGCTTTCATTAGTTTACTCTTTGCTACGAGTCTCTTAATTGCACCACAGAACCATATTACCTTGCCACTTCAAATTTATGGTTGTTATTTTCAGTCTTATCTCTTCCCTTGGGTTTTGCCCCTACCATGGCAAGCACTGGAGTCTTCTCAGCTACTACTTCATGAAGGAGGTACCACTGCCAGCGAACATAAAGCAGCACCAGAGCAGCAGAAGGAAAAGAAGTTATTTTTAAAAATATTTTATTTTAATAAGTATTTAAAATATTTATTTGAGAGAGAGAGAAAGGAAGAAGAGCAGACACACAAATACATAAATGCAATAGGTGAAGGCTAGAGAACAGTTTCTGGAAGTCATTTCTTTTCTTCTACCACATGGACTTCTGGAGATCAAACTCAGGTTACCAGGTTTGTGAACAGCTGTGTGAATACTTTATCTGCTGAGCTAGCCCTAGAAAAAGAAATTCTTTTTTTTTTTTCAAGTAATGCTGCTAATGGTGTGTATTTAAAGGATTGTACCTGTTGACTTTTTCTTTTTACTTTACTTATTTTATGCGTGTGTGTGTCTGTGCGCGTGTGTGCACGTGCACATGTGTGTGCATACTATTTGTCCCTGTGGAGGACCAAGGGTGACTTTGGGAATCATCCTGGATTGCTTCTACTGCCTTTTTCTGTGCTCTGGAATTTCCCAGGCTCTGCTCACCAGAATTGGAAGTGCAGGTTGCCACCCTTATATCCAGGCATTTTTTTATGTGGGTCCTAGGATCTGAACTCAGGACCTTCTGCTTATGAGGTAGAGTTTTAACCTCTGAGCCATCTCTCCAGCCCTGTTGGCTTTTCTAATAGAGTTGGTCTTCCCTATTTGCCCAGATCATCAATCTTTTAATATCCATTCTTATGAATTAATTTGATGCTGAAGTAGTAAATCCAACTCAAAATAGCATAAGTGATAACACTGTGCCCTTATGTACCAAAACATCCAAAGATAGGGATGATCTTGGTTGACTAATTCAGTGTCTGCCTGATACAATTAAGAATTTAGGCTTGTGCTCCTCCTGATCTTGTGTTGATAAGATGCCACTCCAGCCCAGGCATCAGCCACACACAAGACCACCTTCAGCAGAAAAAGTAATTTTTCTCAGTGGCTTTTAAAATCATTTAAATACAATTTGAAGCTTTTCCTTGAAGCTACTCATCCAACAAAGTCCCCTTGTGTCTCATTGGTGTTGATTGAATTACTTTCCACAACCAGTCACAAAAGGGAAATAAAATTAACACAATTGGTCTAGCTAAATAAGCTCCTTCCTGTGCTCAAGGATAAGATCACCTTTTTTGATTATGTGTACTCAGAGGAAGGCAAACACAGAAAAGAACTTTGCTTCTGATTAATGTGTGAAAAGAAGAAAAGGGATGTCTGGGTAGATAACCAAAATAGTGTACTCATCTACCTTTCCTGTGCTGCTTTCTTTTTCCTCCATGCTAAGAATACTTTAACTTAGCTTAAGAGGCCAATAATTTCAGGAATGACTGACTAAATTCTCAAAAGATTAGCTGAGTGTGGTAGCACACAGCTATAATCCCAACTATTTGAAGTCTGAGGAAGAAAAATCAAAATTTCAGGCTTGGATTATATTTCAAGGTCCTGACCAGTTTGAATAATTCAATGAGGCCCAGTCTCAAAATAAATGAAAATGGGCTGAGATGTATCTCAGTGGCAGAGAATTTACCTAACATAATATAAGCCTTGGATTCAATCCCCAATGCCACGAAAAGAAAATAAAGAAAAGGAGGAAGAGAGAGAATTAATCTCTATTTTATGGATGTCTGTAAAAGTCCAAAGTTCAATTGAGCTCAAAGTCTCACTATAATCTGAGAACTCAAGAGCCTGATAAAGAAGATTACCACAAATTCAAGACCAGACTGGGCTACATATACTGTGCCTTAACACACACACACACACACACACACACACGCACACACACACGCACACACACACATACATGCACACACACATGCACACACACCCAAAACAACATGGAAGCTTATGTTTTCCTGTATCTGCAAAAAATGAGTTAAAATATATGGCCACATTCTGTAGGTAGTTGTTGTGAAAAGCCTTTTCGATGTGTTTGCTCTCCTACTCTTTTTACAAAGAAACAGTATACCATGAAATTATTACAGGTGTACAGTTAATTTATCTTTTTCCTGACCTACAGGTGAAAGAGAACTGCAAAACTACCATTTTGATTTTTGAAATTACTCTGCATGTTGCAAATAATTTCACAATCAAATGGCTTAAGGGGGAACAAGGTAGCTTAAATGGGAGCAAGGGTTTTTATTGCAGTGTATTATTGTCTTGTTATATCCCTTAGTCCAGCTTGACAGAGAGCTCATACCAACAGCAGGAGCTGAGGGAACTGGTCACACCATATCCACAGGAGTGCTGAGAGGACAAACTTCCTTTGCCGGACGGCATGTCTGTCTGAATAGGCCGAGAATACTAACCCCCTGAATCAGCTAAAGAAGCAAGGCAGTGTGCTCATGTTCATGAATCGACTGGTCTTGCAAGCGCAGCTCAGGAGTCCCAGTCTGTGCTGAAGAATGCCAAACTTTACTAAGCCAGCTTCCCCCATTTTATCCACCTGCCCAGGGAATACATCTGTCTACCATGGGATGAGTCTTTTCCCATCAATTAGACAGGCTTGCTCAGGACTTAACTATTAATTCTTTACAGATATTCCCAAAGTTCACACCTTCAGTTAGTTGATACCTGTATCTAACTATCACATACATCTATTTGATATTTAAGACTCATCTTAGAAAAGAGACAATAGTGCTTTGTGTTTTTTTGTATTTTCTTTTTTTGACAGAGAAATTTGTTTGAGACTGTTGTTATATTGAATGTCTATTGTGTGGTAAATAAGTAAAATTAATTTTTGTGACCCTTAAGATTGTACTAGTTTTGAGATTAAAGCAGATTATAGTTTATTATAGGAAGCAATTCTATGACACTTGGAGCTCAGGAATAGTGACATAATCCTGTTTCAGGGTTTTTTTTTTCAGGAGAGGTTAGCAGGCCTCTCAGGAAGAAAAACAAAAGCTGTTCTTTGTAGAGCTGATCTGAGGTCATATCTAAGAGTTCTTCTAGAGAGATAGAAAGACATGTACTGAGTTTTATTAGTACTTCAAATTAAAGAAAATTGAGGCTCAGTTCACCAGTTAGGACAAGGAGTGGTATCAAATACATTCATCTATCCATAAATACATGCATGTGTGTATATATGTTCATAAATAAAATTCCATATATAGCAGATGATCCACAAACCTTTATAGGTTATAACTTTTTTATAGAATCCCATAGCATTGACTTAATTAATAAATAGAATAGTGACTTTTTCTTTCTCTCATCCAAGTGCTAACCCAGCTTGACCCTATTTAAATAGCTTCTGAGAGTTTTCTCCTTCCTACCTGAGCTTGCTCCTCAGACTCCTCTTGAACTCATGGCCCAAGTGAACATCTTGCTTCGGTCTCTGAGATGCTGGGACTTAGAGGCAGTGTACCACTATATCCAACTGTTAACCATTTTCTTTCATAGTAAGTTTCATTCAATATTTTTCATCTTTTAAATTCAGCTTTATGACTTCATGATTGTTATATGACTCTGCCTCTTTAAAAAAAAAAAAAAACTTTTCTGTCCTAAGTAAATTAGGTATCCAAGCTTAGGAGTGACCACAAAGTAAATAAACCGGTAATCTTGCATGCTATCTCACTTATATTGGAGGAGGCTGCCTATGCTTCTGAGAGCCTGTCAGTCTTATTATGTACACTGGTATGAAGGAGGAAAAAATGTGTACAATGATGACTTTCTTGAAGCAGTACTAGTCATTTGTTTAAATTAGATTATAGGGCCACACTGGGAATAGATGTAAGTGGATCTCTAGTCTTTATCAAGAAAGGAACAAATTATTCAGGATTTAACCAAAATTATATGCCTCTATGTAAGAAGTAACCTTAGCAAACAATTCTTAAATCTCAGTGTGTTTGACTGAGATGTGTTTGTACTGCATCTGCTTGAAGAACTGTGGGAGTCTTTAAAAATCCTGTATTTCCCAGGCAGTGATAGCGATAAAAAGCCTATTCCATCACAAATAATCAGTATCATTTGAAGGCAGTAGATTAATTGAACCCAAATCACAAATAGCAAAGTGAAGATTTTCTCCTCCTCCAGGAAGATACTAAATCTTTCTGAAGGACAGATGGCTAGAAAGTTCACTTCTCAGTTTTCAATTGTTTTAAGATAAGACAATGTAAGATACTATAACTATTGTCTAATTTAGCTGCTTTGATGGGGTGTAGCTTATAAATTGGTAACACTGTTATGACTTGTGGTAGCTGTGGAAGTGCTCTGTTGGAAAAGGAGGGTGTTTCTCCTGGTAAGCAGCTTTTTTTGATGCAATTTTCTTCTTTCTGAAGAGAATCTAATTATTTAAGTAATACAGCTGAAAATGTAAGCAACTTTTTGTAGGGGACAAAGGAGGATGTAAAGTGCCAAAGAAACTTGTACTCATTTACTTTAGAACTTAATACTGACAAATCTCAAGGTAATTGTGCTGAGGAAGAATATTTAGACAATACGATCCTATTTATATGAAACTCTGGAAAATGCATGTGGCTGGAGATGTTCACTATATACTTAGATATGCTTAGCATGTGCAGGGCCATGGGTTCAATCCCTAGTGTCTCATCCCCAAATCTCGAAAATAAAGATTAATTTGTTATGACAGAAAGCAGATCAGCAGCTGACTGGGGATGGTGGGAAGAGAAAGGGAGTTATGAGGGGAAGAGGTGATAGATATACTCACTATCTTAGTGATGGTTTCAAATGTTTGTGTGTGTCATAACTTACCAAGTTATATGCTTTAAATTATGTAGATGGCTAAACATAATGATGCATGCCTATAATCCAGCCAGCCCTTAAGAGATAGCTATGAATTTAGACTGGCCAAGTCTGCGTAGTGAGACCCTGTCTTAAAACGCCGAAATAAATAAATTATTTTTTTTATCACAATAAAGTTTAAAAAGGAAATAAATGAATCTGAGGGCAGCACTTTTCTAAGAGTTCTGGGAAAATTCTTTTATAGGTTGTAGCCAGACTGTTGGGTATGAAATTCAAGTACTATATGCATGTTAAATACAGAGTTATAATTTGCATTTAATGTCTTTGATGTTTCTTAGGAATCCGTAGAGACTCCTGTATTCTGCTGAAGAACATGTCTAACAGTAACACTACTCAGGAGATCCTGGAAATAATGAAAGAATCAGAAAAAAAACTGGTGGAAGAATCTGTAAATAAGAACAAGTTTATATCCAAGACTCCAAGTAAGGAAGAAGTTGAGAAAGAAGGTGAAGAGATCATTTTGCGTCAGGATACACAGGTGCGCTTACTCTTTATGTTTTTTTATCATAATAAAGTTTAAAAAAGGAAATAAATGAATCTGAGGGCATTTTGCCTTCAGGATACACAGGTGGGCTTACTCTTTTTCACATAACTATAGGAATCTATAGGAATCCAGTAACTGACATGAACTTTCTTTAACTTGAGCTCTCAAGAAACAATACTCAAAAGCCAGGCATGGTAGCGTACTCATGTAACCTGTTGGGAGGTACAAACAGGAAGATCAGTAGTTCAAGGTCATCTCTAGCTGCATAACAAGTTCAAGGCCAAGTTACATCAGACCCATCTCAAGAAAGAAAGAAAGATAAAGAGAGGGAAAGAGAGAGAGAAAGGGAGGATGGAGGGAGGGAGGAAGGAAGGAAGGAAGGAAGGAAGGAAGGAAGGAAGGGGAGCAGGAAAGGAAGGAAGAAAGGAAGGAAGGAGGAAGGAAGAAAGGAAGGAAGGAAGGGAGGGTGGGAGGGAGAAGGGAAGGGGGGAGGAAGGAAGGAAGGAAGGAAGGAAGGAAGGAAGGAAGGAGAAGGAAGGAAGGAGAAGGAAGGAAGGAAAGAAGAAAGGAAGGAAGGAAGGAAGGAAGGGGGAAGGAGGAAGGAGGAAGGAGGGAGGGAGGGAGGAGAGGGAAGGAAGAAGGAGGAAGAAAGGAAGGAGAGGAAGGAAGGAAGGAGGGAGGGAGGGACAGAGGGAGAAAATAAATGTCCATGATGTAACAACTATTTACAGATGCCAACTTGACAATTTAAAGCTGAGGCTTTGGGCATATTTGTGAAGAATTATTTACTTAAGCCAAATCCTCAGACTAATTGATGTGGGAAGATCCACATCATACCCAGTTATAGGTAAGACTATTCCCTGAGTAGGTGAATAAGATGGAGAGAGATAATTCAGTATTTTGGCAGGATGAAAAGCTAGAAAGTATATCCCTTTCCTAATTGTTCCTGTGCATATGGTATGGTTAGTTTCCTGGTATTGGCATGAATATAATGAGAAACTGTAAGCCTTTTCCTCTATATTGTTTAGTCGTGTATTCATAGCAGCAATAAAAGACAATTAAAGAATTAAATTAAAATTTTAATTAAATCTTAATTTTTAGAAAGAGAGAGAGAGAAAAGGAAAGAAAGAAAGAAAGAAAGAAAGAAAGAAAGAAAGAAAGAAAGAAAGAAAGAAAGAAAGAAAGTAGATAATGAAATCCCAAATCCACATAGACTGAGCTCATTGTTTCTTGCTATAGTTTCTGCATTTATTTATTCTTTCGTTCCTTCATTCAGTCATTTGGTATTTTTGAAGTAGAGCCTCATTAGCTTGGACTAGACTCAAATTCTTCTGTCTCCACTTCCTAAGTACTGATATTACAAGTGTGTGCTCCTCTATGCCTAGGAGCATCTCAATATTTTTTAACTATCAAAAAATAGACTGTTGGGGGTTGGAGAGAAGACTCATGAGTTAAAGCCTCTGCCTCATAAGCAGAAGGACCTGAATTAAGATCCCCAGATCCCAGGTAAAAACACCAGGAAGAAACAACAGTGGCATGCAATTCTGACCCTGCAAGGTGGAGCCTGGGAAATCCCAGAGTAAGGCACATATACTTACTGCTTTCTTATATACACACTGCCATAGATACAGGTGTCAACTTGACAGTTGAAGGTTTGAGCTCTGGGCACATTTGTAGAAAATTAGTAGTTAAGTTAAGCCCAGAGCAAACCTGCAGGAGATTGTCTAGTGGATAAGGAAGGCCCAGCCCATGGTAGGTGGGACTAGGCCCTGAGCAGGTGAATAAAATGAAAGGAGCTGTTTGAGAAAGTGGGCATTCTTGTATATACTTGGCCAGACATACTGGTCTGGCAGGTAAGGAGTGTCCCTTTCTCAGCTGCTTATGTGGAGAAGGTGTGACCAGTCCCTCAGCCCTGGTGTTGATGTGAGCTCTCCTGCCAAGTTGGACAAGCAATTGTAACCAGACTATGGTAAGGGAAAATAAACCTTTGTTCCCTTAAGCTGCTTTGTCAGATTTTCTCCGCAACAGTGCAGATGAACTACAATACACACACACTCACTCACTCACTCACTAAATATATTTTAAAATTAAAGAAAACAAACTGCTAGCTGAGTATGGTAGTATTTGTATTTGTATTCCCAGCCTAGGCTATATGAGACCTTGTTATAAAATAAAACAAGCTGCATATAAACACATATTGAATAAGTTATGAAATAGCTTCATAGAAATGATTCTTAAAATTAGAGTGCCTGGTTTTATACATAGTGTTAAATTCATATCCTGGTTGCATTGAAGCAGTTAGTATTTTATGAATCTTAATAGTCTTTGGAGCCAGGTATGGTGGCATATGCCTATATACCAGCATGAAAAAGGTCAAGGCTGAGTTCGAGCTCAACCTGAATTAGATACAGCTCAATTGATAGAATGCTTGTTTAGTATGCATAAAATCATGGGTTTGATTTCAGCATTTCATAGAACCTAGTGTGATGGCGCTCGCCTATAATAATTCCAGCACTTGGATATATGAGGATCAGTTGCTGTTTTCCCTCCAAACATACTTCATTATAGAAATACAGATAGTAAATGATTCTCCTATGTTCTTTGGTGCCTCGCCTAACCAGACTCTGGCTCTTCTAGTCTGCCTAGTAGAGTGCTCTTCTTTGTGGTTACAATTCTATTTATTGTTTCCTTTGTGTGAAAGTCTGAGACTGGTCTTATTATAAACCCAGGAGATAAACTATTAACTCAAGCAAAAAACTAGATTAAAACCATGAATGACACCATTTTGGAAGGTTTGGAAATCGAAGCATAATTTTTCAAGACAGCTTAATTCATCTAGACCTTGTCTTCTTTAAAAAGTAAAACAGTAACAGAATAAAGGGGTGAATTAAAATTAGACAGGTCTCTAAGATACTTTGTTCTCTGGCTGCCTGATTTTCTGCCATTTTTTCTTTTACAGCTTGCCAGGTCTATGTCCTGGTTGCTTTTCTTTCCATTTTCTTCTTATTATTATTTATTATTTATTATTTATTCAGTTGTGCATGTTGTGCGTGTGTGTGTGTGTGTGTGTGTGTGTGTAGAACCACGGGTGAATTCAGGAACCACCATGGACCACCTCCACCTCCTCCTTGTTTACTCTGCCCTGGGATTCACAGGCTCTGTCCTACCAGGACCAGAAACGCAGCCCCCCCCCCCCCGCTTCCATCCGGCATCTATATGTGGAGTCTAGGATCTGAACTCAGGATCTTCACGCCTGCAAGGCAGAGGCTTAACCCCTGAGCCACCTCTCCAGCCCCACTTTCCATTTTCTTTCACATGTTGTTACTCCCTGCTCATCCATCCAGAGGATGTAAAAATAGTCTGCCACAGTTTCACTTGTGCTTCAGCCTCCACTAATACCAATATTGAATTTTAAATACTCGGGATAGATAAGTGATGGGTGTTTAATTATATGCTGTCAGATTACATGAAAGATAACTAAATGATCTTTTATATCCAAATTTTCTATTCTCAGTCTGTTATGAATGATATTTTTACCACTACTGTGTGTACTTCTTGAAGATAGAATAAAGAATTTATAGACTTTATGTTCCTTGTAAGGCACTCACTCAGGTTAAAAAAACTTTTATCTGGATGTACAATTAGATTATAGGTGAGGTTGCCCTCCCCCATAGGCCCACTGCTGCCACCTGCTGGAGCTCCTGTTCTGGCTGCAAACAGTCTGGCCACCCACCCTGTACCTAGGGAGTAGTTCCTGAGGAGGCCTTCTGTCCTCTACCATTTCTCAACGTATAACACACGTTCCTTCAACAGCACTAAAAATTCTGCTTTTATCTTTCCTCTCCTCTACTCCATCAATCTAACTTATACTATCAAGGAAGTCTCAATTTTGAGTTGAGGTTGGAAAGTTTGAAAGAAAAGGAGCTTCTTTTTTTTAAAACTGTGGATCAACAACTAGAATTTGGAACATTTTTTACACAGAGATAGTGTTATAAGATATAGGTTCTGAGATTCTTTTTTTTAATTTTTTTATTATTATTATTTATTCAACTGTGTGCATGTGCGTGTGTATGTGCGTGCGCGTGTGTGTGTCTGCGTGTATGTGTGTCTGCGTGTGTGTGTGTCTGCGTGTGTGTGTGTCTGCGTGTGTGTGTGTCTGTGTATGTGTATGTGTAGAACCACGGACAAATTCTCGAACCACCATGGACACCTCCACCTCTTTCTGCCCCGGGATTCACAGACTCCGCCCTACCAGGACCAGAAGCGCAGGCTGCCCCCGCTTCTGCCTGGCGTCTATACGTGGGGTCTAGGATCCGAACTCAGGACCTTCTGCCTGCAAGGCGGAGGCTTAACCCCTGATTCACCTCTCCAGCCCCTGAGATTCTTTTTAGAATAGGCAAACCTTTGCTTAACATGTACTGAACTCAGGTGTGTTCTATAAATAACCATCTAGACTTTCTGCTTTTGTACTTATAACCCCTTCTGAGTCATCTGTCATGCTGGTTTAGAAAGATAATTTTGAAATAAAGAATTGATTGTATTAGTACTCTTCATGTTTTCTCTGTATCTTACTGCCTAAGGCTGTGTCTGTTTTCTAGCATGTGATATTGTGACCTAGTCCCTTACTTCAAGCCATCTCTGCTAGTAGTCTGTGCTTCAGTACTGTCTTTTGTGAGAGCTGAAACTGAAAAGTTTGGGGAAAGTATGTTTTTGTACATGTCTTCTATACCTAGTACACTTCTCTTTCCCTGGCCTCTTCCAACTTCTAAGCCCCTCCCCTTATCTACCTAATGCCTCTTTATCTTTAACTCAGACTCTTCTTGTTTCTCTAGGAATCCTTCCTTGACAACTGTACTCACCATTGCAGTTTGTACTGTGTAATTCTTTGGTTAATTGTAATTGATTAAACTGTAAGGTCCATGAGACCCAGGATTAGGTCAATTTGGATTAGTAGTTGCCTAAATCCCATGGCCTAACACGATGCTTTGCATATAGTAGGCACTCAATACTTGTGAATGTGTAAGTTTATTTACTGTCAAGTCTCAGTTGGATGCTTCTACTATATGCTCTTATAATACTCCATGAATACCTTTGTAACATACTTAATTTGATGTACTGTCTTATAACTGTTTATTGTCTGTCTTTTTCAACAGGATTATGAGTTTCTTTTTGACAAGGTTTGTGTCTTTTATTTCTGTGTCCTCCAGTAGCCAGCATAATACCTACTATATGTTAGACTTTGGTATGGTTTTGGTAATTAAGTAAAAGCTGTCTACTAAAAGAAATAGGCAGAGACTGGCAAGATGGCTTAGCGGTAAGACACCTTTGTGCAAGCCTGGTGACCTGAATTTGATCTCCAGAAGTCCACATGGTAGAAAGAGAGAACTGATGTCCTAAGTTGTCCTCTGAATTCCATCAATACACCATGGCATGTATATGTATTTTCTGTCTCTCTCAAAAAAACAAAATAAAAACATTTTTAAAAAATGGATTGTAACATTTAGCCAAGAGAAAGAAATGAGCAGATTCATGCATCATTAGTAGAGATACACATTCATACAACACTTTTAAGGACAGTTTAGCAATACTTTACCAAAATTTTTTTAGATATTTGCTTATTTTGTGTGTGTGTGTGTGTGTGTGTGTGTGTTTGTATGTGTGTGCATGTGCATGTGTGTATCAGAGGGCACTATGTGTCACTGTGGAGGACTAAAGGACTCGGGAATCATCCTGGATTGCTTTTACCTCCTTTTTGCTTCACTCTGGTGTTCCTAGGCTCTGCCTACCAGGCTAGAAGTACAGGCTGCCACCATTCTGCCTGGTGTTTTTATATGGGATCTGGGATCCCAACTCAGGACTTTCTGCTTTTGAGACAGACTCTTAACCCTTGAGCCATATCTGTAGCCCTACAAAAAAATTTTTAATGAACTGTAGATACACTATATTTATAAATATATTCAATGACAAAATCATTGTTTATACTCTCATGGATCAGAAATACCCTAAATAAATTGATTTATAAACATAATAAATAAGCTGATTTAATAAACATAAATTGAGATGGGTAAAATAAGTTATGGCATAGCCACATAGTGGAATACTATGTATTGATTAAGATAAGCAGAACATCTTTTATGGAGCGATTCAATGAAAACAAATCTAATAGTAAGGTTCAGAGTAGTGTGTATAGTAGATCTAAAAAAAAAATTGCACAGGGGCTGGAGAGGTGGCTCAAGGGTTAAGCCTCTGCCTTGCAGGCTGAAGGTCCTGAGTTCGGATCCTAGACCCCATGTATAGACGACGGGTGGAAGTGGGGGCGGCCTGCGTTTCTGGTCCTGGTAGGGCGGAGCCTGTGAATCCCAGGGCAGAGTAAACCAGGAGGAGGTGGAGGCGGTCCATGGTGGTTCCTAAATTCGTCCATGGTTCTACACACACACATACACACATGCGCATGCACACACGCACACACATGCATACACGCACAATTGAATAAATAATAAAATTTTTAAAAAACTGCATGCATATTTACAGTCTATATATACATTAAAAGTCTATGGATAGATCTGAAAGTAATTCAACTGGGTTCAACTGTGTCCAGTATGCCCAGAAAAGAAAACAAAAAACCTTTTTGACTGGCCCAAAAGGCTCAGTGGATAAAGACACTTAACCATCAAGCCTGATAATTTGAGTTCAGTCCCCTGAGGCCATGTGGTGGAAGGATAGAACTGACTCCCACAAGTTGTCCTCAGATCTTCAGCATGCATGCATCCACATGCATGAGTATGCACACACACACACACACACACACACACACACACACGCACGCACGCACGATAAATAAATAGAATAAAGAGAGAAGAAAAAAGAAATTCTGGTTTGACTGGTTAACTCTTTAGGAAAGAACTAGGTCAGGTATCTAGAATAGATATGAAAAGAGACTTGCTATTCACTATAACTCTGTTATACCTTTTGAATGTTGTTGTCATGTATATGTGTTGTTTATTTCATAAAGGAATGAAGGGCTGGGGAAATAGCTCAGCAGCTAAAGTTCTTGACACACAAACAAAAGAAGTGCAGTTTGGATCTCCAGATCCCACATAAAATAGTGCTGGATGGATGTGGGAACCCAACTGTAATTCCAGCCCAAATCCTAAACCAAGCTGGCTAGCCAAACTAGCTTTTATCTGTGAACTGTGGATATAGAGATCTAACCTTACAAAAATAAGGTGAAAGGTGATCTAAGATAATTCTCAATATCAGCTTTAGATCTCTACAAATACTTAAATGTACCCACACCCATGAGTGCACACATATGCTATCATGGTTTGAATGTGAGTTGTCCCCCACAGACTTATATGTTTGAATCCTTAGCTGTTGTTAATGTTTGAAAAAATTGTGGCAACTTTGTGAGGTGAAGCCTTGCTGGAGAAAAGGATGTCATAGGAGATGGTCTTGAAGATGAATAGCTCTTCCCTGTTTCTGCTAGTAGTCTGCTCTAGCAGTCTTCAGCTTGTTCTCAGCCTCCATGATGATGAACATGACTTCAACCACCTCTAACTTCTGCTGACTGCCTCCCCTCTGGAACTGAAAGCCAAACAAATCTCCTTTTCTCTCCTTAAACAGAAACTGAGATACATGCACACATTCACATGCAAAACTAATACACATATATGCATACATCCCCTAGACACACACATAAAAATGAAAAACAAAAAGAAAAGTATTAGTTAGTTTTATGGAGGTTCATCAATCTATTCTTATTGCAACATGTCTACCGGTTCTTCCATCATTTCTTACCTTTTCCATCCACCGTCAGGTTCAATCCAAGACTGAACTTCCTGGTTCTCCATTTTGCATTGTGGAAGAATTGTTTGCTAACTTGTAAAGAGGACCAAGGGAAGAGAAGTCTTTGCACAACCAAGACTATGCTGATATTCTCTTTCTTTTCCTTTCCCACCTGGCCAGCCTCCTAAATGTCTTCTCCAGAATTCCATCTTTCCTTTCACATATTCAGAAACCTTACTAATTAAAGAGTAGTTCATTACCACACCCCACTCCCTGCCTTCATTCTTCATCTTTCTCAGCTGCTACTATGTTCCTTATCTATATTCTCCCTTTTTTTGGAAGAGTTATCCTGTCTTCCATATTCTTTTTATCCTTTCCCATGTCACGTCTTGACCCAGGCATGTTAGGAAAGTCAACATTAGAATCTGAGAGAGTTTTCATATTTAGGAAGGGAAGAATTTGGAAGGAAAAGTCTCTATTCAATTTCTATAACTACAAGGAGAGGTGTTTTCAGTAATTCAAATTGAAACTTTGAATGTGTTGACCCATAAAGATGTTATTAAAGGGGAGGTAGTTCGGGGTTAAGCCTCTGCCTTGTAGGGGGAAGGTCCTGAGTTCGGATCCTAGACCCTATGTATAGACGCCGGGTGGAAGTGGGGGCGGCCTGCATTTCTGGTCCTGGTGGGCAGAGCCTGTGAATCCCAGGGCCAAGTAAACAAGGAGAAGGTGGAGGCGGTCCATAGTGGTTCCCAAATTCGCCCGTGGTTCTACACACACACACACACACACACACACACACACACACACACACACACGCACGCACGTATACACACACATACACACATGCACAATTGAATAAAAAAATTTTTTTAATTTTTTTAAGATGTTATTAAAGGGAGGGAGGGAACTGGTAAAAAAATTTTAAAATGTATAATTACATTTTTAATAAAAAAAAAAGAAAAAAAAGATGTTATTAAAGCAGGGTTTGGTAACATTCCTGTTATTTCAGTGTTTGAGAAGACAAGGCAGGAAAATTGCAAATTCAAGTCAGGCTAATGAAATTGACCAATGATAAAGATAGCTGCTTAAAAACTTGATTACCTGAGTTTGATTTCCAGACCATGTGGTGGAAGGAGAAAACTGACTTCAGAATCTGACCTCAACACTCATGCTGTGGCATGTGCATTCTCTGTCTCTGTCTCTGTCTCTGTCTTGTCTCTCTCTCTCTCTCTCAGTGAATTCAAGGCAACCTGGGATACATAAGACTGTTTCAAAAATAGAATAAAAAATGATGTTAGGATAAGTGGTAGTAAGGGAACTGGGGAGATGTCTCAGTCAGTAAAGTGCTTGTTGCACAAGCATGAAAGCCTGAGTTCATTCACCAGAACTCAGGTTAAAAAGCCAAGTGTGGTGACATGCACTTGCAATTCCAGCATAAGGAGGTGGAGACAAGCGGGTCCCTGGGGCTTACTGGTCAGCTCCTAGCCTACTTAGCAAGCTGCAGGTGAATAAGAGACCCTATCAGAAAGCAAGGTACTTGATGCCTGAAGCAAGGTAGTTCTGGCCTCTGTACACACATTATGTGCAGAGAAAGATCGAGAGAGAGAGAGAGAGAAGAAAGATAAATAAGTGATAGTTAGGGACCATATTTCATTTCCATTATGGACTAAATAGACTACTATGAACAAGCTTGGAAGAAAAAAAATACCTCATGGTTTGGTAATAACATTTCCAGAAGCATATAATTAAGAAAGGAGTCCATAATTGTTCAGAGATAATTTTTATCAATCTGCGAAATAATCCAGCAAGTTATTGTCTTCTACTCTTCATCTTTGTGGTAAATTGTGATTTGATTAAAGATGGTCTGGGATCCATTCTTTGTCAATTGCTGGAGTTGGAATAAGGCAACAAACATGATTTTCACTATAGTTTAGTTGCTGAAATTTAATAATTAATGCTTTTGGTTTGGCACACATTATTTTTAACTTAACTGTTTATTTTCCATACTTTTAATATTTTCTAATCCTCTTCTAACAGAGACGGACATCCAACCATAGTCATGCCAGGAAAAGAGCCAAGGTAAAAGTTCTTCTTTGTCGCTTATTTTCTAATGTTAGTACATTTTAAAATGGGCATATTATTGATACCTGGTTTATTCATCTATAAGGTAGAGTTTTCTTGTCTGCATTTTCTATTTTAATGAACATAGTCATAACCACACACACATACAGTTTTTAATGGAAAGTCTAACTTTATTTTCTTTGTTATCTCTATCTCTAGTTCAGGCATCTGTTTCTTTGTCTGAAAGGATACCCACCCTTACACGGAGCCTGAGAGTATGTGGTACTGATTATACTGAACTGCTACTTTCTTTGCTCACTTCTGGCCTCTCTAGGAGAATGGCTATTTTTATGAGTGTTAAAATTCACTTTGATGCTCTTTCCATGAAAATTTTTCTTTAAGATAAATCCTGCTCTCTTAGTAGAAATGACTCAACCTTACTGAATATCCCAGAAGTAGAAGCAGATATGGAGGCTTCCTCTTTCTCCTGTTCTTCTTCCTCTTCTTTTATTTATTTATTCATTCTTTCATTCATTCACTGTGTGTGTGTTTGTGTGTGTGTGTGTATTAGAGGGCATATGTATCCCAGTGGAGGGCCAAGAGTGACTTTGGGAATCATCCTGGTTTGCTTCTACCTCCTTCTTGCTTTGCTCTGGGATTTCCCAGCCTCCACCCACCAGGACCAGAAGTGTAGGCTGCCACCATTTTTGTCTGTTGTTTTTATGTGGGACCTGGGATCTAAACTCGGGACCTTCTGTTTGTGAGGCAGAGTCTTAACCCCTCAGCCATCTCTCCAGCTCTCTTGTTGTTTTTTTAATACTTCATTTTCTATACTGATTCAGGGAAAAGGATTTTGTTTCTAATCATTTTATGGTAAAATTATCATATCATAGTTTATTTAAGCAGGGTTACTAGGAAAGATTATATATATTAGTATTCAGTAGCTGTGAACAATAAAATATTAAACTTTTCTTGGAGGAGGAAGAATTGTTTTCAGAAGTAATAACTGAGGGTTCCTCCTGTCCCCAGGAAAGTAATGATAACATTTAGTAGTAGCCTAGCTAGTTTGTAAAAAGATTTGAAGAGGGCTGTGAGATATGGTTTAGAATCAGAGTCTGGGGAAGGGGTGGTAGGTATCATGTCTGGCTGTGAGGGTGGCAAGAAGCTCCTGAAACAGCACAAGAAAATAAGTCAGGAAGATAAGACTTCGAGCAGAAAGAAAAAAAACAGAGCAAAGGAAACTGAACACTCTGGTGAAGGGACCCTGATCTCAGATGGAATGAAGAGGTCTGGCAAGAAGTAGGAGAGATGGCCCAAGGGTTAAGCCTCTGTCTTGAAAGCAGAAGGACCTGAGTTCAAATCCCATGTAAAAACACCAGGAGGAAATGGCAGCATCCTGCCCTTCGGCTCTGGAAGGTAGAGTCAGAAATCCCAGAAAGAAGCAAAAAGGCGATAGAACTAATCCCGGATGATTTCCAAAGTCACTTTTAGGCCTCTATAGTCACACACAGTACCTTCTAATACACACAGGCATACATACATAAAAATAAATTTAAAAAGGGTCTGGCAAAAAATAAGCCATTCCTTATGCCTGAGATGGTGAGCTTGAAATTCATTATTTTTTTAAAACATCTTGATTCTGTGCTTGAAACAGTCTTTACCTCCTTTTTGGCATTTACTAAAACCAAGTGTCTTAGAGTCTTTTGTACATTATAGTAAACTTTTTTTTTTAATTTTTTTATTATTATTATTATTTATTCAACAGTGCGCATGTATGTGCGTGCGCGCGTGTGTCTGCATGTGTATGTATGTGTATGTGTAGAACCACAGACGAATTCGCGAACCACCATGGACGCCTCCACCTCCTTCTGCCCCGGGATTCACAGGCTCCGCCCTACCAGGACCAGAAGCGCAGGCCGCCCCCGCTTCCGCTTGGCGTCTATACGTGGGATCTGGGATCCGAACTCAGGACCTTCCGCCTGCAAGGCGGAGGCTTAACCCTTGAGCCACCTCTCCAGCCCAACTTTTTTTTTTTTAAGTGATAGAGCTAGGGCCACAACCTCTTGCCAGACCTCTTCATTCCATCTGGCAAGACGGTTGTGGCCCTAGCTCTATCACTTAAAAATAGAAGTGGTCCCTTCACCAGAGTGTTCAGTTTCCTTTCCCTAGGGGGAAAAAGTGTTAAAAATTGACTCTGTGTCTTGCATCACAGAATCTAATCTATAGTAATGACCTTGACATTAAAGTTCACAACAATGGAAGCCACCCACTGCTATTTTAGGTCCTCTGAAACTTTTTGAAATGAGTAATATGCTTATTTTACTCATTTTCAGATGAGAAAACTTGAGTTACAGACTGAGTAGACTCAAAGGACATTTAGTATTAATGGCTAAATTAGGTCTGATGTTGTATTCTTCAGACTCACAAGATCTTTTCCTATGCTGCTATCATGTTTGTGCTTTTGTATTCCCAGTAAGCTTGGGTTTATTGTTAAGACCTCAGGAAAAGTTGATAGATGGATTTTAATGTGTCATGTCATTTTTAAACTTTTGACTGTGAGGATCCTTAAGAGAGTAGTGAATGGCATGTAAATTAGCATTCACCAGCCATTAGAAGTAGAGCATGTAGATGAATTTTTTGATGTGTTTTGTTTATTGAGACAAGTTCTCATTTATCTCAAGCTGTTCTTAAACTTGCTGTATAGATGAGATGACCATGTGTCCTAATCCTTCTACCTCTACTTCCTATGTATCCTAATTCTTCTACTTCTACTTCCCAATTGTAGAGATTATAAGCACGTACTACCATATCCATCATATTAACTTTTTATTGCATTACATGTTGGTGTTAATCGAGTTTTACTTTTCCTTTATTATCCATTGTATACTATTTAATGATACATATATTAGGTGTTAAGGAAAAACAAGTTCAGAGAGGTCAAGTAATTTGCTTAAAGTCTTAAAGATTGTAAATGCAAAGCAAGAAGTTGAAGTCAGGATGTCTAGCCCTCATGTCCAGTGTCTTTCTATAGTGTTGTTGCTACTATATATTAGTAGTAAGTAAGCTTTTAAATCTGAAATTGGGATACTGGGCTAGAGAGAGAGAAAAACTAAGGGAAATAGTTTTCCTACCATCTGTCTAGATAGTCATTTTTGTTTTTACTTGTCTTCTGAGAATCATCTTTTAAGTGAGCTAGACAGACACAAGTAGGAGCAACTTAAAAAAACAGCATGACTAGTTAATAGAAGCAACAGCTAGCAGAACCTAAAGAGGTATTTCTGACTAGCCACCAAATGAATTTGTTTTTTCAGTCTAATTCAAAACTGAAGTTGGTACGAAGTCTGGCAGTATGTGAAGAATCCTCCACCCCATTTGCTGATGGGCCACTGGAAACCCCGGTAGGTCTTTTACAAATATAAGTATAGCTTTTGAGCATGTCAGTTGTTTGGTAAAGTATAGTATAGCAGTCACAACATCAACTGCAACTCTGGAAATCAGAAAAGATAGTTTTGCTTTATTGTGTTTCATGACAGGATCTCTTATATCCAAGGCTGTTATTTAACTCCCAGTGTGTCCAAGAATGATCCTCCCATCTCCATGTCCCAAGTTTTGGGATTGCAGGCATGCTTTACTATGGCCAGGATGAGAATGCTTTAAAATAAAAGCTCTTACAGTAAGGAGGGTATGTTGAGAGCAGAAGTATGGGTCTTAATATTGTGACTGTGCTGGATAATACACAGAGGATTCCAGGGCCAATCCTGTTCTGCACCCATGCCCTTTCCCTTGGATAGTTAGAGCCATCCATGTGCTCCACATGAAGAGAACAGAGGACAGTTTTTAAGATTTGGTTCCAATGATCAAACTCAAATCATCAAGGCTCGATGATAGTCAATCTTAATCCATCCAGCCTTCTCACACATCCTCCATCTAGTTCTTACAGGGATAGCAAGTGAGTGTAACTTGAGCTTTTCAAATTGTAAGCTGTGTCTGTTGACAGAAAAAAAGTTGGTCTTCAACCCTCTTGGTGGAAAAAAAAAACAAAATAATTAACGTGTGTGTGTGTGTGTGTGTGTGTGTGTGTGTGTGTGCGCGTGTGTGTGTGTGTACACATGTGTACATGCATGCACACCTGTGGAGGCCCAAGAGTGACAACAGGAATCATCCTGCATTGCTCTACCTTCTTACTGCTTTGCTTTGGGATTTCCCAGGTTCGCCTTCTAGGGCCAAAATTCAGGCTGCCACCATTTCCTCCTGGCATTTTTTTTTAAATCAGTTGTGCGTGTGTGCATGCGTGTGTGTGTGTGTGTAGAACCACGGGTGAATTCGGGAACCACCATGGACCGCCTCCACCTCCTCCTTGTTTACTCTGCCCAGGGATTCACAAGCTCCGCTCTACCAGGACCAGAAATGCAGGCCGCCCCTGCTTCTGCCCGACATCTATATGTGGGGTCTAGAATCCGAACTCAGGACCTTCAGCCTGCAAGGCAGAGGCTTAACCCCTAAGCCACCTCTCCAGCCCCTCCTCCTGGCATTTTTACGTGGGGTCTGGGATCTGAACTCAGGTCCCTTTGCTTTTGAGGCCAAGACTTTTAACTCCTGAGCCATCTTCCCCAGTCCAACCAACATATTCTTTTATAAGATAAAATTGTGCCTGGGGAGGCAATTCAACAGTCAAAGTTTTTACTGTGCAAGAGTTCAGAAGCCTCAGTTCCCTTGCAAGAATGCCTATTAGGTATGAATGCCAGCTTGTAATTCAGTCCTGGCTAGGTGGAGTTGGGAATCCCCTGAACAATCTGGCTAGTAAGACTAGCTCTAATGGTGTGCTCTGGGTTTAACTAGAGACCCAGGCTCAAAAGAACAAGGTGGAAGAGCAATCAGGGATGATTCCCTGTAATATTTCCAGTTGCATGTGCATGGGCAGATGTGTACATGCACACATACATGGTGCGCCCACATACATGCAAACATAGCATATGCATGCACACATGTACTCTCTGACACACACACATGAAAATTACCAAAAAAAAAAAAAAGATAAACCTGCCATCCCAAGATTTACTTTCATTGAAATTCCAAGGGAATAACAAGAAGATTGAATTTAACTTTTTTCCCTTTTTTATTATATGCCCCTTACCCTTTGTTTAAGGACATAATTCAGTTGCATATCAGCTGCCCTTCTGACAAGGAGGAAGAAAAGTCCACAAAGGATGTGTCTGAAAAGGAAGAAAAGGACAAAAGCAAAGAAAAGGTGCCAAGGAAGATGCTATCAAGAGGTGAGAACTTTTCCTGTTTTTCATATTTTTGGTGCCTGAATCTCCCATTGTTCTCATACTCTGTGTGGCCAAGGGTAACCTCAAACTTCTGATTCTTCTGCCTCTACCTCCCCAGTTCTAAGATTGCAAGCATGAATCACACCATGCCTAGTTTCAGTGTAACGCTGGAAATCAAACACAGGGCATGGTGCATATAGGCAAGCACTCTACCAACTGAGCTACATTTCTGTAGCAGTTAGTCTTCTCTGTTACTGTGAGAAACACTCAAAGTCAAGCAACCTAATGGGAGAAAGGAGATTTATTCAGTTTAGGGTTCCAGAGGGGAGATACGGTCCTTCATGGTAGAAAAGGCATGGCTGGCCGGCAGAAACTGGAGGGAGTTTAAGTCACATCCCATCCATCTGTCAAGGAAACTAAGAGCTGCAAAACTGTCAACTTGAAGCACACCTCTCTAGGAAGTAGGGTGGAGCTAATCCACCTCAAGACCTACCCCTGTGACTGCATTCCTTTATCAAGGTTCCCCTCTTAAAGGTGCCATGACTTTTTCAAAAAACTAAAAATTCAAACACATGAGCCTGTGAGGGACAACTCATATTTCAAACCATGACAATACCTAATCTGTTTCTTTGTTTTTTAATAATGTATATCTGCCTTTAATTATTAGACTCTAGCTTTAAATTTGGGGGCTGGTAACAAAAAAGATATAATTCATAAAAATATTGACAAGATAAATTATTAACAAGACAGAACTAGGGATTAAAAATAATCAGTATTTAGATATATTTATGGAGATTCTGGAAAATTCAGCAACTGCTTATTAATGTTAGGTGATATTTCACTGTAATATTAATGTAACACTATGTTTTATTGTTTTATTGTTGTAAAAAGAACTCTTTTTTTTTTAGTATGTGTGAGCTGTGTGTGTGTCTCTTCACTGAACCTGGAGCTCACTCACCAATTCAACTAGATTGGCTGGCCAGTGAGTTCCAAAAATCTGCCTGTCTCTGTTCCCCCAGTCCTGGGGTTACAGATGTGTGCCACCATGCTTGACTTTAAAGTAGATGCTGGAGGAGCTGAACTTAGGTCTTCATGCTTGTACAACAAATACTTTACCCAATGAGTCGTCATCTCAGCCTTCTTCTCCTTCTTCTTCTCCTCTTCCTCCTCTTCCTCCTCTTCCTCCTCTTCTTCCTCCTCCTCATTCTTCTCTCTCTCTCTCTCTCTCTCTCTCTCTCTCTCTCTCTCTCTCTCTCTCTTTCTCTCTCTTTTCCAATACTAGGTATTAAATCTAGGGCCTCATGTCTTGTAGACAAGAGTTCTACCATTGAATTACAACCCCAGCCCATGATAAAAGACTTTCACAAAGCTAATCAATGTCATCTGAGATTCTATGTTAAGACTATGAAGTTTGATTCTAGTTTCCCATTCTCAATTTTCATTAGGCTTTGGACTTCTGACAGTAGTTACCACATAAGGCAATTTCAGTTTTATAAATTCCTTTTGTTGTGATTCTAGACTCCAGCCAAGAATATACAGACTCCACTGGAATAGACCTACATGAATTTCTTGTAAATACACTGAAAAAGAACCCAAGGTAATAATAGGATTGGTGTAAGAGGAAATTGGGGTGGTGGGGGGAGGGACAGCAAGATTTCTTAAAGTCATACAGCTTTTCAGTGTTTTTCCATTATTAGAATATATGATATGAGTAAGTTCAAATACTTTTTCAAATACTTTTCAAGTATAATTTCATATTCCGCAAGGGATTTCTGCTGTTTGAAGAGCTGAGAAAAACTTGTGGAAGAGTAGTACAATGACAAAGAAATATGAAGAATTGAGAATACACTGATGAAAAAACCCAGACGGGAAAGATAATTGATTTGTATATAAGCCAAATCATAACTGCTTTAAAGTTCTATGTATTGCTAGATGAGCTATAGACTAGCATCACATTTGTGTGCATAAAGTATGAGTTTACATGAATATACAGCCTACAATTAGATTTCTGATGTGGGTAACAAAGTACATTATTAGTAGAAGTGTCTGCAAAGTGTTCTTTTTCAGAATTCTATAAGATAGTCTAGCAATTAATGCATTATAGTTTATTACTAAGAGTGTAGGTATATCCCTCAACTTTGGTGGCAAAGAAGTCGTGTTTTCAATATCTGTTTTCAGTGTCGATAAGAAGGCTGTATTTTGTTTTAATCTTTTTTTAAACAGGGACAGAATGATGCTGCTAAAATTAGAACAGGAGATTCTGGAATTTATTAGTGACAACAAGTAAGTTACATTTCTTAAATTCACACTGGAAAGAAATTTAAGTACTGTTTTAGGACATTCTTTTGCTCAGAGTTAAAAATTTTGAAGTAATTATTCACTGGGGAACCAAAAGAATTAGGAAAAGCGATCAGAATAGATTAAAAAGTATAAGAAAAAATGAGGTCATTAAGCTACTGCATAGTCTCAAGTTGCTTTTATATTTTTAAGTTTTTATTTTTTAAGCACTAAGTTGTGTTCTAGATACTAAGTTTCTCCCATTATTTGCATCTAACATCATCTAAGTGGGTGGGATCAAGGCCTTAAGAAGTAGTATTAGGGGCTGGAGAGGTGGCTCAGGGGTTAAGCCTCTGCCTTGCAGGCAGAAGGTCCTGAGTTCGAATCCTAGACCCCATGTATAGACGCCGGGCGGAAGCGGGGGCGGCCTGCGTTTCAGGTCCTGGTAGGGCGGAGTCTGTGAATCCCTGGGCAGAGTACACAAGGAGGAGGTGGAGATGGTCCATGGTGGTTCCCGAATTCGTCTGTGGTTCTACACACACACATGCACACACGCGCACACCATACATGCATAATCGAATAAATAATAATAAATTTTTTTAATTAAAAAAAAGAAGTAGTATAAATAAAACTGGGTCAATGTGATCTGCAAAAGATTTAAAAAACCTTTTTGTTTCCCACTGAGTAAATTATCTCTCTTCCATGTGTCTGTTTCTCCTAAGAAATTCTGCACATTAGACACTGGTAAGAAAAATGAGTTGGCTGCTATTGCTGTTGTTTCACTTTTCCCTCTGGTGTCCCTTCAGTAACCAGTTCAAGAAGTTTCCTCAGATGACCTCATATCACCGGATGCTATTACATCGAGTAGCTGCCTATTTTGGAATGGACCACAATGTTGATCAAACTGGGAAAGCTGTCATCATCAACAAAACCAGCAACACAAGAATGTAAGTGAGAAAACAATAGATTGGGAAGAGTAGCATGGGATAACTTGCTAGGAGAGAAAAGGAAGGGGTAGAATCCAAATGTTACTTTTAGGGGAGGGACAGAGGGTTATATGTCATCAATTCCTAGTTTTGAGGCCTTAGAGATAAATTCCAATGTAGAGATAATTTCATGAATACTGGTCCTAGCTTCTCTTTACCTTCTTTAATAGAGCAGGTACAACTTTAGAAGCAGAAAAGTTACCTATAATCTATTCACTTAGCAGATAGAGGCAACAGGATCAGGAGTTCAAAGACACCCTTGACTACATAGTGAATTCAAGGCCAATGTCGACCCTATCAATGAATGAATGAATAAGTGAATGAATGAATGAATGAATGAATGATAGATACAAAAGATAACCTTTTAGATACTCCAAAAATCCTCTAAGTAGAGAGAGAATTTAAGTGAGCTGTGCCTAGGAACTCTCCTTCCTAATAAAAAAAGTCTTTTTTCTCTCTTCTTTTTATATTTCTCTCCAAATTTCAGCCCTGAACAGAGATTCTCAGAACATATAAAAGATGAGAAGAGTACAGAATTTCAACAGAGATTCATTCTCAAGAGAGATGATGCCAGTATGGACCGAGATGATAACCAGGTGAAGAATGGAAAAGGGTGGGTCTATAGAGAGACTGCAGTAAGAGAAACTGGGAAGACAGAAGAATTTTTGTGGGATGTTGAAAATTCAGAATTTTTCCATAGAATGGAAAAAATATATATACAGTTACACTGAATTAGCTTTAGCTTAACATTGAGGACTGACTATACTTGTTGAATTGAATTAGTTGCCCTCTTAGTCCCAGAGAGACATGGTGCTGAGGTTTGCTAGGTGATCTCATTTGGACTATATCTAATTTTTTTTCAATTTTTCTACTTTTAAAAGCATATTGAGTATTCA
Organism: Typhlomys cinereus; assembly: GCA_023101885.1. NCBI lineage: Eukaryota > Metazoa > Chordata > Mammalia > Rodentia > Platacanthomyidae > Typhlomys > Typhlomys cinereus. The sequence goes on along the minus strand of JALPQD010000090.1, from coordinate 6,327,949 downwards.
TCCACTATATCTAATTTCTGCCTTCTAACTACATGTAACAACAAAATACTAACTACAAAATAGTCCTTTCTGACTCAGCCTTGATACAGCTGATGGTTTAGTTCTTTTTTCTTCTCTTTTCTTTTGTCTAATAGTTAAGGTCTACATTGGGAACAACCAAATTCCACTTCCATTCTTACCTTAGTTCATGAATAACTTTGAACCACCAAAATTGTGGTCTAATTTAATTAGTTATTAAAGGTATCACTGATTCCTTTCTACACATCCCTTAAATTTAATTTTTTCCCAACTCCTTTCACCAAGGTGAGTTCATTTGACTTTCAGTTTGGGGAAACTCAAATCTCTTTGTGATCCAATCCTGGGGAAATAAGAAATTAAAAGTCTGTTTTATCCCTTTATTTATGGTACACCTGACTGTTACTCTGACCTCTGGCCCAACATGTAGATAGCCAATGAATGGGGCTAGTTTTTCTAGCTAAATGGAGGGTTTAGAGCTATCCTGAATCTGCTTGGCCTCTCTAGGGGATAAGGTTTGAAGGGTTTGGTTGGGTATAGGCAATATGAGATTGGTAATGACTGGTGACTATAATAACATCTTACCTCCAGAGTCAAAATTAGCTCTCTTGGAATATATGGGCTTGAGACGAGGATCTTTCTTGCTTCATACTTGAATATTGTGAGAGTCCTTTTAAGAAAGGTATCATTATCTAATGTGGACAAACCCGCTGGTCTGACTGAAAGCAAAGAAACATACAAAAAGACATATGTTTAAAAAAAAATACGAGAAAGAGCCTTTCCATCCTGATGCCCTTCTTTGCGTTTTCCCAAAACCTTTTTTCCATGAATCAGGAATTATCCAGGCCTAGAGGCATATAGGGACAGAATGATAATCTGTTCCTGTTGAGAATTTTTTAATCTCTTAGCTTCAAGCTTGATTTCTGTAAGGTAGACTGTACACTTTATGACCGTAGTATTAACAGTAGGCATAGTATTCCTATTTTATTTTTCCCTTGAACTAGGCTTTGCTTTAAACATATATGCATTAGTTCTTTTAATGCTGTCCACAACCCAATGTAGATGGGATTATTTATCCCACTTTACACATAAAAATGCTGAGTCTGAAGTATCCTATGTTGCTTACCTGAAGTCATTTTACTGAGAGTTGGCAGAGCTGGAATTCTGCCTGATTCCCTGTTATGCTTTTTCTCCTTTGTCATTGGTTTGCCAGTGCTAAGGGCTGAGCTCACGTCTAAGATACAGGTTCTAAATAATAGTGAAAATCATATCTAGTCAAAGTAGAGACTCCTGAAATTGGGGATGCTTTTGGTGACTGGTTAAAGATCAAGAATGCCAGTCAAGAACAGAGATTCCATAGAGCTTCAGATGAAGCTTCCAAAACCTCTAGATTGAAGGTAGCTTGATGACATTCATTTGGTGAGTTCTTTCAGAACTCCTTGGTTTTATGAGTATTATAGAAAGAATTCTCTGTTACATCCTCCCCAGGACAGTGTTCACGAATGGCAGCTAAAAGAAGTGATAAAAGTTAAGATAGTAGCTCTCCAGAGGTAGTCATCTGCCCATCAGACATCCCTGCTCGTCACCTCATGTATTTGTCAGAGAACATAAAGTTCTCTCTCTGTCCTCCACTTTCTTCTTTTTCCTTTCTGTCTTTCCCTCTTTTCACTGTACTTCATTTATCTGTTCCTCTCTCTGCCCATTTCTTTCTATTTGGTCACCTTTTCTTTCTCTTCTGTATCGCTCTGTTTTCTTTGGTCTTTATTTCTGTAATTTTGTCTCTCCTTAACTCCCTTCAGTTGCTATAATTAAAATGAGAAAAATGCTCAGGTTTCGAGTCTAGCTTCACCCTTGAGATTTCATTTCTAAGACCCTCTTTACTAAGCTCCATGTGGGTCTTCAGGCCATGGCAATAGTGACCGAAGAAAGGATAGTTCTGTAAATCTCCTTTCCATTCAGCTTTGCTAAATACTTATTTCTTTTCCCTCTCTAGCTTCCTTCTTTCCCTTACTTGTCCTTTAAAGCAGTGTTGTTTATTTTTGCAGGGCTATTTTCTTGATCCTTACTGTCAGACCAGTACCTGGTTACTCCAGGGAAGCCACCTAATCCTCATAAATAGTTGTTGCTCTTGATGTTCTGGGGGGGTGCATGGATGGCAAATCCTCGACCATCCAGAAAAGTTGATCTCCCAAACTGCATGGTCAGATGTACCCAGTGAAACCTGTCCAGGACTGGAAATTTTATTTCTTTTTTCTCCATTTTTTTTATGGCAACTATAAACTTTCCCGGTTTCTCTTCCTTGCTGGTGTGCAGTGAGCGTGCAGTACGAGGAGAACTTAACTAGCTTAATTCTGCTCATCGATCTAGATCAGAGTTCCATTGCAGGATGGAAGGAGGAGCAAGTCAATAGAAGAGAGAGAGGAGGAATATCAAAGGGTCCGAGAGAGAATATTTGCCCGAGAGGTAAGTGTAGCTTCTGAGAGTTGTCAGCCCATAGTTTTTAGCTCTTAATCTTTGGAACTGTGAATGGAATGAACCCTCCATAAATGTTGCTGAGTTGTTTTTTTTTTTTTTAAGCCAACATCAGTCAGTCCCAGATTTGACCTTTAAAATTAAGTGTGATTTATTGAGAAGCTACAGGTTTTTATTTGTTATATATTCTGTTTTATGACATATAAAGAAAACCAAAACTTGGAATGGCTGAATTTGGTAAATATAAATAGACTGAACATAGAAATGATTTTGACAAGGCTAATGAAAGGGTCCTAAATCTTGTCTATTGATCCCTCCTCCCACTTGCCCTCTTAGACTCCCACTGTCCATTTTAGGCATCTTTGCTTCTGAGTGGAAAACTTGATGTCCACACAGACTTTGACATCATCTTGCTTTACCAGTTTTGTTTTTAGGATATGTTGCTGATTATTCGAGTGTTGTTCTGGCATGATTCTCTCCAGGGTCTGTATTCCACATGCACAGAGGTTACCCTATTCCTTCTAGTCCTGACTAGAATGAATGGGAAGTCTACTTCTTCCTATAGTTGTCATCTTGCTTCATAGAACAGGAATGGCTCCATGGTCCAAAAAGAGGCATCAGCCAGTTCAGGAAACTTTATTCTTACAAACTATGGGCCATATCAATTGCCTTTGCTCTCAGTATAAGAGATGTTTTGCATAATTTTGGAAAAAGTATAGATAGGCAAGAGATGAACAAATTAAAAAAAAAAAGTTAGCTCCAGGCATGAGAACATCTCACAGGTTAGCAACAAAGAAAGTTTTAATCAGTATACTTGTATGAAATCTACTTTCTTCCCATTCCCCCATTTTTCCTCTCATCAAGACACCCCTCCATTTTATCACACACACACATGCATACACGTGTGTGTTTATCTTTCATCATCACCTCACTCAGAAAAATAGTCTTCAATTTTTTAAAAACTGAACACCTATATACTTTCTCCATTATCTCAAGAGTCAAGTGCTTCTAGGGATACTCTCTGGGGAGTGATACATAACAAACTTGTAGCCTAAAGTTGAGAAGGAACTTCTTATCTTCTGTAACATAGACTTCTATTATGAGTCAAAAATGTCTGTCCTCCATATTATCTAATTGTTGTCAAAATGGGTTCAGTATTTTTCCTACAAGCCAATTGGAGGAAATAAGACAAGAACAAATCATTCGTACATGGTTGTGGCCAGTGATAATCCTGAATTGTGGATAGGACATTTCGATGCTTAATGGCAAATGCTTATGTAATATTTACCATGTTTTAGGAACTATTCCTAGCACTTCTAGGTTAGCTCATGTAATCCTGACATGTGGCCTGTGAAATCATCTATGTTATTTTCCTCCCCATTTTTTAGGTGAAAAAGTAAGGCACAGAGAAGTTAAGCGGCAGCCTAACATACATTGGCTAGTTAGGAACTCAGGCAGTCTGGCTCCAGAGTCCATATTCTTAATCCCTAATGGAAACTACCTATTAATGGCTTACTTTTTCTGCTCTGCACACTTCGCATTAGATAATTCCAGCAATGACAGCCTAGCCGACTATCTGTATACAGTCCTCTGCTTCACTGACACATAAAAAGGACTGTCACCCCCCCCCCACACACACACCTCTACCCACCCCCTGCTGATCAAGTCCTTTGCAAAGCCCTATATTCTGAAAGCACAGGCAGCTTATAATAGGGTATTGGGGCTTGTTGTGAACAACAGCAGAATATATCTACCACATCCACAATAAAAGCAAAGCTAGCTTTTCTTTCCTTTTTTTCTCCTGTTTTCTAGTCTCTCAAGCCTGTATTAATATACATACCCTTGTTAACTCCTCATGGATTTGTCACTTTAGTTTCAACACTTCCCAGCTCTTATTACATTAGAGGAATCTCAGAAAGTCTAGATGAGGAAAAATAGCCAAAACCCACCATTCTCCAAAAATTACTTGTACAGAGGAACCTGGTCTGTCAGAGGAAATGATTAATGGGGTGATGCCAGAAGACAGATCTAATAGAAAGGGAAGTGGCAAGAAGGGTGTTCGGATGGAAATGCTGTTGCTGCAGCCTTCTCTGAAGCTTGAGCTTTGTATTGGGAATGCAGTCTCTGCTCTGTGCAAAACCCACTATGCTCAGCAGCTGGACACTCTTACTACCTTTCTCTAAGGCTTGGGAGTCCACCCACAATGCTCCTTTCACTCAGCTCGGTGATTTTGTCAGAAAATGATCCCACTGGTACTGTTTCAGGCTTTTAATGCGTTTATTTTCTGTAGGCTCTAACAAGTACCTGCTTGCCCAATATCCTTACATTTTGAGGCTCAGGTTACAGTGTATTTTATGTGGGCTAATGGAGAAAACAGAAAAGAATAGTTACTGCGGTTTTTTTTTAAAAAGTGAAATTGTTTTTCTCATGTCTCTCTTTCTCTTCCTCAGAAAATAACCTGTAGAATCAAATACATCAATTATTACATTCTGTTTACTCCTAGGGCAATAAATTTAGCTCTAAAAAGGAACTAATAATTGGGTTAATAAGTTTCCTTTTCCTCTTTTCCATACTCCTCCCTTTATCAGTCTTTATTTTTAAACACTATGGAAAAGCTAAAAACACCAAATGTGCTTTCCCATTAAAGATGTAAAGTCAGACTGGGAGTGGGGGTGTGGGTCATACTGTCCTTACTTCCTCTCTACCTATTGGTGGGATGAACTTTGATTTGAGAACTCTGGGTTTTCATAGCATCATGGACATCCTTTTCCATTATGCCATACTATTTTCTTATAAGTTATTTTCCATTTTCTCCCCTTCACCTAGACTGGCCAGAATGGATATCTAAATGACATCAGGTTAGTACCACTTAGCATGTTCTCTGCTTCTCATTGAGCTTTGTCAGTAAGGTTAATATAATCCTAAAATGATGCTATTTTTGTTTTGTTTTGTTTTTATTTTTGATGTTAACCAACAGACTCTGCAAAGAAGCCTTTTCTTCTAGCTCTCACAAGAGAAGGCAGATTTTTAGGTACATGTGTGTGATCTATATCCTTTCTTTTTGTTTTAAGTTTTGTTTTGCTGTAATCTTTTTAGTGAAGTGGGTTTGCTCTATGCATGGCTACTTGTGAAATAATTAAATTTGTGGGTTTTGCAACATGGGATTATTTTATCCCATTTGAAGGAGGGGGTGGGGAACTCCTTATTAATGACTCTATTTTTATTATCATCAATTTCATTTTGAGTACTGATAGAAAGTGATGGGGATCACCTAGTTGTAGTTAGGACAGGTACTATTCCAGAAGTTTGCTGGAATTGGGCACTTTTGAAGATTCAAACATATAGCTGTAGTCAAATGGAAGAATGGATGATTTCTATCTTTTCTGAATCCATGGGAAGATGTGGACAGCTGATCCTGAACCCAGAGCAGGGAATATTTTGTATCTTTAGAAAAAAATAATATATTTACATATATAAATACATATATGAGTGATTTTGTATGTATAGTTTTCTTTTTAAGAAAGGATCTGCTTGCTTTAGAATGGATTTAGAACATGTTCTTTGTATCGTAATTTGTTACTTACCCTTTCTTCATGGTGATGAAAACTGTTATTTGCTGCACTAACTTGTCCAGTACCCAACTTGCTCTATTTTTACATACACAAAAGTAAATGTAAACAAACACATATGAAAGTGTCCTTTTTAGTCTCTCAGTCCTTCCCCAAGGGATAAGGTAGGGGTAGGAAAAATACCTTATGCTGGTATAACCAACTCACTTTAAGTGAGTATATTCTTTTGAAGTTTTCAACAGAAAAGCTATAGATTACACAGACTATGACCACTTAACACTATAATTCAGTGCTAACTCTTTCCAAAGAATTTCTCAGATTTTTAAACCTAAACTTGATAAGGACTCAGATTAGAAGTCTCATTCCTAGCACTGTAGCTGCCCTCTCCTTCCTGTCCTCTCTAAAGCAAGGTAAATTGTGTAGAACTTGAAACAATGAAATTCCCCCCTTGAGATGGAAGATCCCTATTTACTTAAACTATCCTTCCCAAAATCCATCTGAAACAAGAGGCATAGTGAGCTTTGGTGGCACTAAAGAAAGTAAGTCCTCATACTTGAAAACAAATTTTTGCTCCATAATCTATACTTCAGGATCTAATCATTCTGGTATAGCTATAATAAGTGGGATTTTAAGCTAACTACTGTGTATGAACAGTGCCTTACAGTTTCCAACAGTATCCTTTATCTGGTTTAAGTCTCTCAATATCCTGATTTGGTCATCTGACTAAGAGCTAAGAAAACAAAAGCAGAGAGATGAAATCAGGCCCAAGTCACATAGGCTATGAGTGGCAAAAGTGAGGCTAATTTTTGTTCAGTATTTTTTTTTAATTTTATTATTATTATTTATTCAACTGTGTGCATATGCGTGTGTATGTGCGTGCGCGCGTGTCTGTGTGTGTGTAGAACCACGGACGAATTAGCGAACCACCATGGGCGCCTCCACCTCCTTCTGCCCCGGGATTCACAGGCTCCGCCCTACCAGGACCAGAAGCGCAGGCCGCCCCTGCTTCTGCTTGGCGTCTATACGTGGGATCTGGGATCCGAACTCAGGACCTTCCGCCTGCAAGGAGGAGGCTTAACCCCTGAGCCACCTCTCCAGCCCCATTGTTCAGTATTTTTTTTTTCATTGTCTATGCCATATCTCTACAGACTTTTCAAAGATAGTATTCTATTTGGTGTCCTAATTTAGATTCACTGCTACAAATTATGCTGTTCTGTGAGCATCCAGTTACATCAAACTGTACAGATAATAGTGTGAAAAATCTAGTGAACAGCTGCAGCCCTCACCTCTCCAGATCTCTTTTTTTTTTTTTTTTTTTTTTTTTAATGCTGATGCTTTCAAACTGAGCTTTGATTAATGGGCTAGGTGAGAAGCTAAGGATATAGCTCATTGGTAGAATGTTTGCCTGTTGTGCACAAGGTCCTTAGTTAGTCACCAGCATCACAAAACAAAAAACACCTTGCATATCTGTAATCCCAATACTGGGAAGGTAAAGGCAGGAAGAAAAGAAGTTCAAGGTCATTCTTGGCTACATAGATAATATGAGGCCAATTTAAGCTACATTGACCCTGTGTCCAAAAAAAAAAAAAAAAATTAAGTAATCTAAAATGCAGGGTCATGGATTCTTACGTGAGTGACTTCTTCCTCTATTTTGGATAACTAATCCAGAACTGTAAATGAGTTAGAGTTTATCTTCTATAACTGCTTTATACCTTCTGCCACTATTTTTGTTTTTTAAACAAATGTAGTATACCACATTTCATTTTCCTACATTGGCAGTAACTGTGAAAACTTTCCAGTTCTCTGTGAGATCCTACTCCATTGATAAACCACAGCGAGGCTTGTGGCTCTTTATTGCCATCTCCTCCACAGGCCTCCTTGGCCATTCTTCAGATGTAATATGCTGAACGATCCACTTTTAAAATATGCTCACCATGCAGGAAGCACTGGATTTAATCCCCAGCACCAGGTAAACTGGCTGTAATGGCACATGATTATAATACCAGCACTCAGGATGTAGATAGGAAGATCATAGGTTGTGAAGATGGCTTACAGTAGATAAGGCACTTGCCATCTAAGTATGAGGACCAAAGTTAGAATTCCCCAGAACCCATGTAAAAGCCAAGCAGGCATGGCAGCCACCTCTACTTCCAGCACTTAAGAAGCAAAGACAAGGAATCCCCAAGACAAGCTGGCTAGCTAGGCTAACAGACTGGCAAACAGTAGGTTCAATTAAGAGACCCTGCCTTAATGATAAAAGTGGAAAGTGATCTAAGGAGACATCTGGCTTAAACTTTGGACCTCTACATTGCATGTGCATATATGCATATGCCCCCGTGCACACACATGTGCACTCACACATGTATGAGCATATATACATACACCATACACACATAACACCTGCAAAAAAAGTTGAAGATTATCCTTAGCTACATAGCAAGTTTGAGTCTAGATTAGACTATATACAACCTATCTCAAAACAACAAAAAGATTTTTTTAAAAAAGTTCCAATTTTGCAAGAACATGAAATATGAGTGTTCTTTATCCTTACCCTGTAAGGGTAACATTAACACAACTCAATCCACTCCTCAGAATTGAAATCCCTAATTGCCATATTTATAATGAGATGAAAGAGATAACTAAAGGTTACATTTATTTGTAAAAACAGAAACCAATCAGTTTTCCCTCTAGATTTTCTCTCAGGGAATTGTACCACACAATCAGATAATCTACATTGTGAGCATTTGACCAATCACCACCTTGGGAAAGTGGATGTGTCCAGAAGTGCTACTGTTTTGGTTGTAGTTTCCTTCCCCATATATTTGATTTAAAGTTGCCTTGCTCACTGTGTGTTCTTTATCCTTACTGTGCGCGCGCACACGCATGCGTGTGCGTGTGTGCGTGCGTGTGTGTGTGTGTGTGTGTGTGTATGTGTGTGTGTGTCTCCGTCTGTCTGTCTGTCTGTCTTCCAGTGCAGGTCCCAGATATTTCCGCCTGGCATTTTTACACAGGATCTGGGCTCCAAAGTCAGGTGCTTCTGCTTGTTGGGCAATTTTAACTTCTGAGTTATCTCTCCAGCCTGTCTTACTCACAGTCTGCCTGGTAGCAAGAGAAAGTAAATGGCAGGTCTATTCTAATAGAGAACAAAGTATAGTTGGAAAAGGCCATTAGTTTGTCCTACAGAATTCATGCTGTGATGTCTAATGAGTAGTTCCTTTCATTAATATTGCTGTATCTCCTTATCCCACAAGTATGTATTGTTATTGAATTTTCAACATCCTGACTTTTGTCCTTTGAGATAATTATTGGCTCTCACATCAGGTCTGATTCTGTACCTGGAGAATTTGGTAATTTATGCCTCTTGTTTCTTTTTCTTTTTTAGGCATCCAAAGAGAAAAGGTTAAGTCTTCAAGAAAACAAAGATTTTGCAGTCCCCTATTCTAACTGTACATAGAAAGGCATGAGATTATATTCACATGCATTACTTGTTAGAGAAAATCGGCATATTGCTACTTAGTTGTGCCAGTATGTTCTCAACTTTCCACAGTTGATGTGGTTAATAGAAATTGACCATAAGCCACTTGTGGTGAAACATATTTATAGCACCAGCACGTGGGAGCAAAGACAAGGTGATTTCAAGTTTCAGGCCAGCACGAGCTTCTTAGCAGTTTCAGGTCAGCCTGAGCTACATGGTGAGCTCCTGTGGAGAGGGGAGAGAGGAAAGATGAAAATATTTATCTTTACTAGAATTACTCAGAGGCTTAAGCCTTTAGAACTAAGGTGATTAGAATAACATTTTGTATTTGCTTTTGGCGGAATGGTGGTAAAAGAGGAAGGAGACTTTTTTTGGGGGGGGAGGATTTTTCTCTATGCACATAAAATCTTTGCAATTGTTGTCATGTGGTTTCTTTAGGTCAAAAATTGTTAGGTTGTGGGAAAAATACTTGTTCTTAGTTACATATTCATTAAGAAGCAGTAAGAAGACTAGGGAGATGACTCAGCCTGTGAAACACTTCTGTGCAAGCATGAGGATCTTAGTTTGAATTCCCCAGAACCCACAAAAAGCCAGGCACAGATATAACCCCACTGCTGGAAGAGGGCAGAGATAGAAGATCTCTGAAGCTCATTGGTCAATCAGTCTACCCAAACTGATGAGTTCTACGTTCAGTGAGAGACCCTTTGCCAAAAAAAGTAAGATAGAAAGGAAGACATACATACCTAACCAACTCACATCACACAGACACACACACACACATACACACACCCTCAGAAAGACAAGGTTTTCAGGTCAACCCTGGCTATCTTGAGGCATACTCCTATTTATTATAATCACAGAAAATGATTGTAATGTCAGGATAGTTCTGACATTCTAGAGCAGAATAAGAACAGAATTCCTTTCTCATTCATTCCACCTTGCCCAGAGTAAATTGACTATGAATATGGAGTTAATTAGGCCCAGTCAAGCCTCTGCTTGTATCCTGTGTTCTAAATGGCATATTTGCTTTATCCTCCTGAGGACTTAGCCCTGGACTAGACTCTAGAATCTATTGTTCTCAAATATCAGCAATGGAACTTCCATAATGGGTTGGAATTATCAGGTGAAAATCCAATATACTGTTTTTCCAACTGCTGGAAAGATATCCATAAGCAACACCCCTGCTAGCTTAGGTGCATGTTATTATGTCCAAGGTCTTGTGGGATTTATCCATGTCACTGGCTCCTCCTCCCTTCTATCAACAGTAACTTCTAGGAGTCCTTTTGTTTTAAGAAGTCCCAGAAGTCACTGCTACCCCTCTGCTGCCTACTATTTCCTGCATGTATGAGATGCTCATAGGATGCAAGGAAGAGACCACAGCCAATCTCAGCATCATGTATGTGGCTTCCCATCTGCCTCTAGTCCAAGTGTATTGAATTAGTTGCCAGTGTGCTGTCTTTCAGATTTGCCTTCTGCTCTTCGTTACTACACTGGACCTTGTTCTGTCTGCTCTTAATAAATCTCAGTTGGCCAGCCAACTAACAAGAAGTCAGTGTCTACACCTTTTCCTTACTCCTTCTCTTTATTAAGAGAATAAAGATGAATTCTCTCCTGGCCCTTCTGCTGAAGTGGTGGGTGGGGGTGCTCTGACCATTGTGGTTTCTGCAGGGGGAACCGTGAAGGGCTGAGCCGAACATCAAGCAGTCGCCAGAGTAGCACAGACAGCGAACTCAAATCCCTGGAACCACGACCTTGGAGCAGCACAGACTCAGATGGGTCTGTCCGGAGTATGCGACCCCCTGTCACCAAAGCCAGCAGCTTCAGTGGAATCTCTATCCTTACCCGAGGTGACAGCATTGGCAGTAGTAAAGGTGGCAGTGCAGGAAGGATTTCTAGGCCAGGTACTATCTCTTCTTTCATTCTGTGCCAAACTCTTCCCTTCTTGTGTGTCTTCTGCAGAACATCACTGTAACTTACTTAAAGCGCGCGCGCGCGCACACACACACACACACACACACACACACACACACACACATGACTCAGTATAGTTTCTTAGAAATCTGAAGCATTAATCAGAAGAGAGGAATTCAATTTCTCAAATCTATTCCTCTTTTGAGAATCTAGTCTTCTTTCTGGTTTTTTTTTTTTTTTTTTTTTTTTTTTTAATAAACCTCTGATTTAGGGAAGGTAGGCTGATTTGGATTTTCTTTTTTAAACTTGATTTGGGGAGGGGTCGGTCTCACCTTTGATGGAGATGAAAGAGCCCTATCAGCCAAGACCAGGTTACACACTAAAATGTAAATGACAGCTGCTTTCATTCTCTATCTCTTGAGATTATAAGGAGACTTTATAGAATACAGAAAGTCCTTAGGAATATAGCTGTCTGTAATTAATTAATAATGGTCAACAGGCTAGAACTTAAAGCATATTTCTATAGCTATTTCTCTAGAGTTGAATTACTGGAAAGGAGCAGACCCTCATATAATTCCCATAAAAGTCTGTCACACCCTTCAGTGCTTCTGAGCTCCCTGAGTGTGTTCCTGCTGTATTCTCACAAGAGGGATATTTAGATCTTCATATGCAGCTGACTTGCATTTTGCCATCCTTGTGCTTTCAAGATTTGTTGAATCTCATCCCAAAAGTTCTATAGGTGAAGATTTTTGCCTCTCTTAGGTCTCTTCTGCCTTCTGTGTTGCCTCTATTGCTGTTCCTTATTATCCCCTTTCAAATACCACTGCCTCTGCCTTTAACTAGGCCTTTATTAAATCATGATATTAGCCCACACATTGATCTCCCTGATCTATTCTTAGCCCTTTTCAGAATCAATTTCCTAATCCAAAACATATCAGTTCAGCCCTTTCCTAAAAATACTCATTTTGAGGCTGGGGAAGCAGCTGAGTAGGTGCATGCTGCACATGCCTTAGAACTTGAGTTCAGTCCCCAGCGCCCATATAAATAGCCAGAGCTAAGAAAGCAAAGGCTGGAGACGCCCCGAGTCTCTCTGGCCAGTATCTAGCTACATCTGTGAGCCCCAGAGTTCACTGAAAAGTCCTGTCTCATAAAACAAGGTGCATAGCTCTTAAGAAACAACACCTGAGGTTGACTTCTGGCCTCCACATAAACGCATACATGTGCACCACATACACATAAACATACATGTACACACATAAAAATAATTATTTTCTACATTACCTGCACAGTAGTCAAGCTACTTAATACAACAGAACTTGAGTTGTTGCAGTTTCATTTCTAAATATCCATTTTTCTCTAGCCCCCCTTACCCATTTCTTGACTGTTATTAGTTTTTCACTCTCTTAGTCTTACATGCATCTTCGGATCATCCGTCAAACTCACATCTTCTATCATTTTCTCTTCCTTGACTCTCATAAAAGTTACTGCTTTCTCACATTTGCTGTCATACAATTTTGGTGGTATCTCCAATTCATTTTTTTTCCTAATAACTGTATGGATGTCCCATCCGAAGATCCCATGGCTTTCAAAAGGCCAAGGACTATATCATTAGTTCATTCCGCAAAAGTATGTTGTGTGAAGAGCTAAAATAATCATTTTTCTCCTTATTTAAAAAAAAAGCGTTGTGTAAATGCATATATGTCTTGGAAAATCTGAAAATACTTGGGAAAATGTGTATGTGTAGTAGCCTGAAGAAGAAAATTTCCTTTTCAGCATCTTTTTATAAGAAAAATAAAAGTTGTGAAGAAAGAAAACAGGTCCCACAATTGTAAGAAAATGTATTTTCAGCTCTTCCATCATGGTAGACAGATTTTAGGCACTTTAGGGGAGATGCTTCAATGGCTTCATATTTTGTTCAATTTCCAAAATAAATATCAATGTCAGGGTTATTTCTGACCCTGGGTAGCAGGAACTTGTTAAGAGGTACACTCCCATCAGCAAAATAGCTACACACATCTTCAAACAATGGTGGGGAATGGATGGACAGTAGTGAAGAGAAACGGTGAAGAGAAAAAGAGAGTCCAGTAGCTGAGCCCTTCAGGGGTAGAATTTTCGTGGCTTATGCTTACATCTGTGGGTGGTTCTCCTTTTTGCCTTAGGTATGGCACTAGGTGCCCCAGAAATGTGCAACCAGGTCACCTCACCCCAGTCTGTTCGGGGCCTTCTCCCTTGTACAACCCAGCAGCAGCAACAGCAGCAGCAACTTCCTGTTCTCCCACCTACTCCTCAGCAACAGCCACCCTTAAATAATCATATGATCTCACAGGTGAGTCACTACTCAGTGTTGGAGTCCCCTTTGCTCTGATTTAAGCAAACTCTACAAGTATAGCCATGTTTCTTATTCTGTAGGTGGCAGAAAGGATCAGTTTTTAGAACTGTGCCACTCCCATCTCTGTTTCCCATTTGTTAATTGTTGGCAGAGATAATAAGGGGAAATGATTGGCGAAAGTACTCTTCTTATTCTGTTTTGTTTTTGCTGAGACGGGTCTCAGGTAGCCTAAGATTGGCTCTGATGTTCAAGATCAGTCAGCAGTTGGTAGGCCTGAGGCAGGAGGATCTGAAGTTTAAAGCCAGTCTGGACTACATAAGGAGTTTGAGGTTAGTTTGAGCTTGGAAGACTTTATCTCAGAAGGAATAATAAAACAAAACATGAAGTGCCTAAACTTTTATCTGTTTGACCTGCTGTAAAAGGGCTATATCTTTTTCCTTTTATTGCTGGACTGGTTAATATTGATGCTAACTAGGGTTTGAAAAGTATGCTTCTGTGTAGCCCATGTAAGCCACCAGCCTGACAGTTGGGTCTTATTCTACTTTGGAACCTTACTACTCTGAGCAGAGCTGTGCTGAGATAGTCACTGATTCCCATCTTTTACAAACAGAGCTTTTCACGAGTGGAGCCACGTGTTTTATCCAGAAATGTTCTGTGGCGGTCAAAAGCCCATGTGTCTATACTTTCCTGTTACAATTTAAATTTAGATTTTCTGTGCCAGCTCTCTCATTGACTTGACCAATTTGTCCAGCATAGCTTTAGGTACAAAAAAGCGGTCCCAAGCAGTAGCAATCCACAAATTCAAATGGGAGAAATCACAGAATGGAAGATGGCTTTGCCCCATGTCAAAGATTATGCAAAAAACCTAAAATAAAAGGCAGTGAGGTTCTAGGAAATCCTACATTTTTGTCTTAGTAACCTATGTGAGGATCATTCTAGTCCTCCATTCTAATCTATAAAGCTGACTGTATTTCCAACTCTCTTGTAACACCATTTGCCCATTAAGTCTTATTTTTTTTAGCTGTTCTGGCTTCCTACTGAGGCATGGCATGTGTATAGTACTTTTTTCTACCTGTGTCTTAATTCAAACCTATGAATGGCAAACTCTGTGCTCCTCCCTCCAGCTGTCTTCCATTGTGTTTTTGCATGTGTATTCTTGTTTTTCCAAAGTCCTAGCATTTTTTGTGAACGTGAATATTTCTAAAAGGTGAATATTTTAATATAGTCTTGCTCTTTTCTCCTTCGTAGTCTTCTCTCTGTCTCTGCTTTCCACCGGCTATCCATACCTAGAAACAGATAACAAGAATGGGAGAGAAAGTATGATAAGATGGCTCAATGGGTACAAATACGGTGACCTGAAATTCAGTACCTGGAACCCACATTATGGAAAAAGGAAACCAGAGGATCAACCGCCAAAGTTTCCAAAAATTATCCTCTAACCAACACACATGCATCATGGCACATGTATACCCTCCCCATTCTAATAAATAAAAAAAATATGGAATTTGTAACTAAATCAAATTTATAATCATCTATTAAGGATATTTAGAAATATGAGGAAGAAATCACACTGTTTAAATAGTTACTCTCAATTTTTTAAATCACTTTATTTTTCAGAGTTTGGCATTGTTAGTTATATAAACATTCACTCCTTGACAAAGTACAGAGAAAGATAATCTGGATAAACTTTTAACTTGTTGGAAAAAATACTCCAAAAATATAAAATAAGTGATTTATTCAGGTCTCTTCCTGTCTTCCTCATATACACATTGAAATAAAGGGACAGAGAATATTATAAATATTACAAAGTTAATAAAAAGGGTCATCTAAATAATAAAAAGATAATCTTACTATAAGAGAATTTTTTATCTAATAATGAAACAAGTCCAAAAATTATTCTCTTTATTTATATATCTTTTTAGAATATTGAATGAAAAAAAAACACTTTGATAATAAAAATTTATTTTGTATCTCTTATGGGAAATCCAGTGCTTAGAATTAAAATAAAAGGCAGTAGAATTTTAAAAATATATTTATTACTTTAATGAGAGATGAATAAAAAGATAGGGAAATAAGCATTTGACACTAAAAAATTTAGGCTGAATGTCCA
Source organism: Typhlomys cinereus (assembly GCA_023101885.1). Classification (NCBI taxonomy): domain Eukaryota; kingdom Metazoa; phylum Chordata; class Mammalia; order Rodentia; family Platacanthomyidae; genus Typhlomys; species Typhlomys cinereus. The sequence continues at coordinate 6,312,068 of JALPQD010000090.1, read as the reverse complement.
AATTATAGGCCCTAATAAACCTCACACTTCTCAGTCCCCATGCTTGCTGCTGGATTCTGTAGTTTAGTGGCTGAAGTGTTGGCATAAATTCATCTCTTATATGGTTAGATGGATGCTGTAAGTTGGGGGTTGGGGATCATTGCTTAGTATAAAGATGCTTGTTCCCTCAAAAATATAATTTCAAGATTAATTATGATTACATCAAACCAAAGAATCATATCCAGCATTGTAAAAGCATTTATGATAGCAGCTTGCTAAAGTTATGCCACCATTTTATTGTGTATCTCCCTTTTTTCTTATTTTTTTCTCATCTCTTTATCCTTCTTCCTCTTCATACTGCTACCTTCTTTCTCTCCCTCTTTTTTTTTTTTTTTGGGTAGTGGTGGTTGTGCTAGAGTTCAAACCCAAGGTCCCTTTCTTCCATCTTCCTTTTTTCCTGCTTTCCTTTCTTTTTTGCTTTGGCCTAAGTTGACTGTCATCACTGTGGGACTTTCCAAACTGCAGGTGCTAAGACCAAGAATAGTATTGTCCAATTCGTCAAGCAGTATATAACAGTGTAGGAATGTAACTTTTAAATGAAAACTTGAGAAAGGATAATTATCTGTAGTTCTACATTTGCCCAGGCCCAAGGACAGTCCTGGCAAAACAATATTCTTATCCTTACCCTTACCCTTACCCTTTCTTGGTAGGCCTCTTCTGTCTAAGCAGACCTTTATCTCATATGTAAGTGAAGCAGGCAAAACAAAGAAAAGAGTCTGAGGATAAAGAGTTAATGGCTATCTTTTATCTAATTCACTTAAACCAGAGTAGACCTCTTTCTTACAAAAGAGCTCTCTTAATCTCTGGTCTAATGTCACCCAAGAGCCAGTATACTGGCTATTCCCAAATTTACCAGTAGGTGGCAACCATGTCCTCATTTAATAGTTTCTCAGCGTGTCCCTGTTCTGGATTTTGAGACTGTCCAAAAACAAGAGCACTATAGCTGACTATAGTGATAGAATAACAACAATAAAAGCATTGCGGCCTCTTCCTTTCCAGTTAGGGGAATCTAGGAGAGAAATATTCTCTCTCTTCACTCTTTACTTAAACCCTGCAAGTATCAGGAAAATCAGAGTTGTCCCACTTTACTGTTCTTACTTCCTAGAGTATATAGGACCTGAATCAAGTTAAGTCCTCTCCCAAAAGCAGGAAGAGGATTAGAATAATAGAAAATGTGTATACAAAAGAAAAGAAGGAAGAAGGAAACCCGTATATAAGCCACGGGCATTTACAACTAAATGCTTGGCAGTTTGAACATCATTTGTGTTTGGAATGCCATTGACTTACAGTAAACAAGAGGGCCAGTGCAGCTGAGTTGATTTTCCAGGCCACTGCCATGTCCCTCCTGAGGGATTTTCAGTAGCTTTTTATAAATCTAGATAGCAGGTTATCTAAGGCTACTAGCAGGTTATCTAAGGCTACTAGCCCACTTTTGGGAGTATTCTTATTCCTAAACTCTGCCTTCTGCACTGTTAGTGCTGTGTGAAGGAGTCTGCCAATGATTTTATGGCAAGACATCCATACTACAACCCCCATCCCTTTTAGTGCTTTGAATGCAGAAGCCTATGGTAAAACCTGAGAATTCTGTTTGCTTCTTCCTTCACCTCTTCCTCACTTTTAGTGTGAAATGGCATGAACACGTGTTCTATACAACTAGGTTTCAGTCCCAGCTCTGTCATACTAGTTGTGTGATTCCAGATGAGATAACTAATTTTTCTCAGCCCTTCTTTCTTTTGGAGGGGGCAGGGAAGGTGGTACTTGTGATTGAATCCAGGGTCTTGTATATATTAGGTAAACTTCTCTATTAAGCTATATCCCTATCAACTTTATTTTTCTAGTTGTAATTAAACCTTATCAAGTCTCTGACATTCTTGAGAGACTGTCATGAGACAATGCGCATAAATGTTGTTTCCCTCTCCCTTACCTCTATCTTTCTCTCATCCCTTCTACCACCAGGGGCTATAACTAGAGAATCAATCAAGTGATCCAAATGACAGGAAGGGAGAAATAACTGTCCATTTGTTGGTTTAGAACACTGTGTGGTCCTAATAAGTAAATTCTTCTACTTGAGGCTAGTCAAGTTAACTTTGTATTTTATCCTAAGTCCCCCCTTTTTATTTATGAGGGTATTTTTCATACTGCTTTCACATCTTGGGGGAATACAGAAAATTGTGGAGTAAGAGAAAGTAGCTGGAAGCGGACATCTACTGGGTTTTTATTCTTTTTCTGCTCTCCCAGAGGGAGATGATCCACGTGGATGAGCACTTCCTCCGGGAAAGCTGCCCTTAGCTAACCCATTCAACTGAAACAGTGTACACAGGAAGCCCTTCTCCAATGGGCATTTAGGGGTGTGATTTTTTTTATTTTGTTTTGTTTGGATTTGTTTGATTATCTGTTTGTTTGTCATGCCAGGGATTGAAAACCCAGGGCCTTTCTCATGCTAGGAAAACACTCTACCAACTAATCAAGCTACATCCCAAACTCAGGAGGGTTTTGATCAAACTTCCTAGAGGTCATATATCAGGAAAATAAAAAAATGCTTTCGGAAAGCTTTGTTCGAAATCAAGACAAAGATCCTGGCCCTGAGATTCTGCAGATTACTCATAACAGCTGTGGAGTTCTAAGTAATTAGTGGGACAGGGAGTATGTTGGGTCTCTCCTGATAGGTGAGATTGCTTCTTAATCAGACACGTGAAAGCCACAAGTTTTTCTAGGTTTGGTGACTTGCTTGCTCAACAGCCTTGTGATTCATGTGAAGTTTCTTTTATGACTAACCTTGTTGTTCCTCCCTTTTTCCCTCCCTCATCTCTCTGCCTCTCCTTGCACCTCCTTTTTCTCTTCCCTTTTCACATGCCTCTCTGCTGGTCCACAGCCAGTCCCGGCCCTGCAGCCCTCTCCGCAGCCTGTTCAGTTCTCTCCAAGCTCCTGTCCCCAAGTCCTTCTACCAGTTTCTCCGCCCCAGCAGTACAACATGGTATAAATTCCACTCCCCATTTTTTGTCTTGTCCATGTGTGACCTGTATCTGTGGTATGTCTGGGTCAGTCTGTGGTGGCCTTGCAAATATGTTGTGCTTTTGTAGGGGATGTTGAAAGCTGTTCCCTGCAGGCTGAACTACACTCCATCCTGATGGTCTCATCACAGCATACCAAAAGACATGTATTGTATTTTATTAAATTATTATATGATATATATTCCCTGCATATCAGGAGATAGAACAGGATGTTCATCTAATTAACCTAGGTCCCTCATCTATATCATGTACATCTTTCATCTAATTTGTTCCTAGTTTATTCTGTGCAGAATGGTTTTCTACAATCTCCTTTTATTGCAGATTTCTTAAGTACCAGTAAGTAAAAAAATTTAAATCTTACTGCTCTTATTGTGTCATTTTACATTTTCTTTGTTGCATAGTACATGCTGTTTAAATTGTTAAGTGGGCTTGGTGGAGCATACCTTTAATCTCAGCATTTAGGAGGTTTAGGCAGAAGGATCATCCTAAGTTTGAGGCCAGCCTAGACCACATGATGAATTCTAGCCCAGCCTGGGCTAGAGTAAGATCATGTCAAAAATAGCAAAGAAAGTAAAAAGAAATAAAATCTTTTTGTGTACTAAATACAGATGTCTTATAGGTCTGATTTGCCTAATAACAGACAACTTCATTATGGTTGTAGGAGCCCCTTCTCCCCTTTTTATTTAACTTTATGTTAATCATACCTCTCTGCTTTTTCACTAGAATCCCTTTTTTTCTCCTACTTCTTATCTCCATTCTGAAAAGTGGTAGAGTATGGATTTGCAGTCTAGATTTCTTGTCATCTATTCTTGACCAATAAAGTAGCAAACAGTTCCTGAAAATTGAATGAAACTATAAGGCAACATTTTCTTTTAGTTTCTGCTATATTCTTTTGCAAAAGAACTCCTACTCTAGAGAGAGAGAGAGAGAGAGAGAGAGTGTGTATTATTGTACAGAAAGTGAAAAAGAAAACCTATTATCGTCCAAGTGAGATGGAACACCATCACCCAAGCTGCTCAGGGACGAAGGCTGAGAGAAAAGGTAATTACATCCAGCTAGTCAGTCTCCCCACCGCTCGCTCACTCACCCAGGTCTCCTCACAGAGGTGAGAATTGGAAATACTTTCTGAAGGGCAGGAGAACTCTAGGCCAGTGTCAAAGCACAAAGGTGGAAATGACCTTGAAAGAGAATACGGAGATAAGCAGCAGGAGTGGAGCACCAGTCCTCTTCTGTGGAGACATGTGAATCTAGTCACCCATAATCCATTCAAGGTATTTTCCAGGTACTATTATAAAAATAGGATTTATGTAAGGTAGGAGCCTTTTTTGTGATTAAGGGATGAGGAATACAAAAAATGGAAAGATTCTTAGAATCTTTTTTCTTTAACCCTCTAGTCTGTCATGTAGTTTTCTATACAGATTAGTCCTGGAGACTAATCCTAGTAACAGTCATAATCAGGGTAGCCATTATTACCCATGTAGTAGGGATACTTGCTCTTGATTTCAGCTTAAAGTAACTGTTCAGTTCATAACAATTTAAAATATTATATGACAGAGGCTTATGGCTAAAATGTGCTTCTCAATGCATAGAGGCAGGACTATCAGGACTATCAGGAATGTTGTAGAGCATTTCTCTTTCTGTTTGTCTTTTTATTCTTGTTTTTGGTTTGTGATATTTTTGAGACAAGACCTCATGTAGCCAAGGCTGGCCTGGAACTCAATGTGTAGTTGAAGCCTTAAACTCCTGATCCTCTTACCTCCCAAGAGCTAGGATTCACAGGTATGCACCACCATGCCTGGCTTTGTCTGTCTTTCTGTTTTGAAGTCAAAAGCATGAAGTTTGAGCCCTAGTCCTTGAGTCCCCTACTCTCTCAACAGGCAGATGACCTCAGCAGCCCCTTTGGACAAATGAGCCTTAGTCGCCAAGGTTCTACTGAAGCAGCTGATCCATCCTCAGCTCTGTTCCAGCCCCCACTTATCTCCCAGCATCCTCAGCAGACTAACTTCATCATGGCTTCCACAGGACAGCCCCTTTCCACCTCCAACTATTCCACTTCTAGCCATGCACCTCCTACTCAGCAAGTCCTGCCACCCCAGGGCTACATGCAGCCCCCTCAGCAGGTGAGCTTCAATTACTAATTCTGTTTTTCCAGTACTATAATCCTTTCTTCCTCTAATTTAGGCAGACCAGAGAGAATGTTATCCTCATCATATGTCTAAGGGTATCTCTCTGGCTAGAAGGTCTCTTTTCTGTATAATATAAACTCGTGTTAAATAATTCTATAATTGCAGACCCAAAATCTCTTTTATTTACAGACTTCTAGTCCTCAGCTCTGAGACATTTGAAAATTTGTAGATGTTGGGCTGGAGAGATGGCTCAGGGGTTAAGACTCTGCCTCACAAGCAGAAGGTCCTAAGTTCAGATCCCAGGTAAAGCCAGATGAAAATGGCTGCAGCCTATACTTCCAGCCCTGATGGGTGGATCTTGGGGAAGCCCAGAGTGATGCAAAAAGGATGTAGAAGCAATCTGGGATGATTCCTGAAGTCACCCTCGGTCCTCCACAGGGACACATAGAACCCTCTGATACATACACACATATTCACACACACACACACACACACACACACACACACACACACACACACACAGAGTAAATAAAATATAAAACAAAATTTGTAGATGTTAAGGCTAGATTAGAGGGACTTCTCACACCTGTTGCTTCTCACCCTAGATCCAAGTTTCTTACTATTCGCCTGGACAATATCCTAATTCCAACCAGCAATATCGACCTCTCTCTCACCCGGTGGCCTATAGCCCCCAGCGTGGTCAACAGCTGCCTCAGCCATCTCAGCAGCCTGGTAAGAGGAACTACTAGTATAAGACAGTGATATACAAGGGAACCGCAGAGACTAGGAAAGAAAAGAATCACCTGTCTCACTTGGGAAGTGAGGAAAGGAATAATTAGGACTCTAAGGAGGGGCCCAGAAAAAAATAAAACTTCAGAAAAAGAAAAAGTAAAATAGAATGGAGAAAAGGGCAGTTACTGATGGGAGATGGGGATGACGTGTTAAATATACATGCTGGCCTCTTCTGTGCTTTTTCCATCCCTAGGTTTACAGTCCATGATGCCTAACCAACAGCAGGCGACTTACCAAGGCATGATTGGGGTCCAGCAGCCTCAGAACCAGGGCCTGCTCAGCAACCAGAGGAGCAGTATGGGAGGCCAGATCCAAGGCCTGGTGGTTCAGTACACTCCACTGCCTTCTTATCAAGTGGGTACATTCTGTGTTGGGAGAGATCACCAAGTCCTTGGGATGAGAAAAGGACAGCTTCTCAGGGTCATTCAGACTGAAGATTCAAATACTGAAATATCATTTACTTTCTTCCTAGATTTCAGGAGTGTTTTTCCTTCAAAAAAAAAAAAAAATCCAGAAAATCTGAGAAGAGTCTTTAAATTATTTGGTCTTTATATAGTCATGCAAATGAATGTATACCCAGGAAACTGGAATCCAATGAAAGAGTCTTTTTCCTTGTGTCATATGCCCAAGGTGGTGTTCTGAGAAGGGGAAATGGAGATGGCTTTGTAAGCATTTCCTTTGGGCAGATGAGAAATGCTAGAAAAATCTCTAAAGAGTTGGGGAAAGAAGTAGTAATGCCCAGGTCTGGGTGAGCTCACTGAGATCACTAGTAGTCATGCCTTCTTCATCCAGGTTCCAGTGGGCAGTGACTCACAAAACATGGTCCAGCCACCTTTCCAGCAACCCATGCTGGTCCCTTCGAGCCAGTCTGTGCAAGGAGGTCTCCCAGCAGGGGGTGTACCGGTATACTACAGCATGATCCCCCCAGCTCAACAGAATGGTGCAAGGTGAGAGCTGTTGGAGATCCAGTCACACCCCTACACTTTCGGCAACAGTCACACCATGTTCTTGTCTGCACTAAACTTGAAATCCAGGATTAAAAATATCAGTAGTAGCTTGATATGGTGGCACATATTTGTAACTCCAGCATTTGGGAGTCTGAGTCAGAAAGATCACAGATTTGAGGCCAACCTTAGATATCTGATGAAGCCAGTCCCCCCTAAAAAAGTGGGGTTTCATTTTTCTTTTTCCTCACTGATTTAACATTTACAGTAGCTTAACAGAATAAAAACTTGTCTGTTTCAGAGCAAAGTTTTATCTTGTCTTTCAAATCAGTGGAACTCAGAGCCATGGAATAGAGACTGCTGGTTATTAAGAGAACAATTTTGGAGTATACTTATATGAGTATACTGTGTACCTTTAATGATATGTATCCTCTCTCTCTAATAAAATCACAAGCTAATAAGAATACAGCAGCAGGAAAGGTGTCTGTCATACTTGTTTTATTTTAATTTTGTGTTTATGTTTGAGACATGATCTCACTATATAGCCCCAGGATGGCCTTGAACTGTCCATCTTCCTGCCTCAACTTTCTGAATGCTGAGATTGTTTGGTATCTCCACTTTTTGGAGACAGGGTCTTACTCTATAGCCCAGGCTGGCCTTGGATTTATAGCCATCTTCCTTCCAAAAGCTGTGATTATAGGGATGAACCACTGTGCTCTCTCCACCCATTTTCTCCTTTTAATTGAAGAAATTTCAGCTAGTAATCTTAATTAATGTACTCAAAAGTCATATAACTGGTTAGAAATAGGACTGACCTAGAATTAGTCTTGTGTTAACTACATGTTTCTGTGCATCCCCTATATGTGTTTTTATCTGTCTTTTATGTATATATCTCCATGTTGTTTGAATTTTGTGGATTTTTTTCATATTTGTCTTTAAGTGACTGTCAGTGTTTGCCATTGTATATAGATCCTAAATCATTCATCTCCTTAATTCTTTTTTTCATTCCTCTCTTCTTAGACTGTGGGTACCTGACTGTGGGTACCTGTGCTCCTTTTGTTTCCAGAACGTGTGTGTTCTGTGTGTGTGTGTGTGTGTGTGTGTGTGTGTGTGTGTGTGTGTGTGTGTGTGTGGTGTTTCCCCACTGTTGGGAAGAGCATGTGTCACTAACATTCCATCTGTAGCACTGATTAGCAGCTTCCTAATTGAAAGATGATCAAGTACAAATATATATAATTAACTTTGAACTGATGAGTGATTTTAGAAATTGCATGGCAAATTGGTCTGGGAATGGCTTGGAGCTGCCTCTGCTTCTCACAGGGGAGGCCTAGGAGGCAGCAGCTGTTTGCCAGGAGCTGTGTTCCTCCCACTAGCAGTTCACCACTCCTCTTTCCTCCTCTCCCAGCCCTTCTGTGGGGTTTCTTCAGCCTCCTGGCTCTGAGCAGTACCAGATGCCTCAGTCTCCCTCTCCCTGCAGTCCACCACAGATGCCACAGCAGTACTCAGGTAAGAGGATAAAGGGGAGGATTTAGGCATTAGCAAGAGCAAAAAAGCAAAAACTACTGAGGGGCTGCCAGAGCTGGGAAGGGTTCAGAGACCTTATCACAAAGAAAGACCAAAGCCTGACTGGACCTGGGTCTAACCTTTATTCTAGCACTCTGGTCTTACTGTTTTTTTGTTGTCTTTTTTTTTTTTTTTTTTTTAGCAGTGTGATTGGGATTCTATTATCATACTCACATATCTTTGAGTCATGAAATAACTCTGTCTTGCTGAACTCATTCTTCCTTTGGACTGCTTTTCTTTTCTCTTGGATAGTTAAGAAAGTTGAGAAATTTTTTAAGTCATATACCCATATATATATATATATATATGTCCTCCATACATTGTAATGTTTTCTTTCTGACCAAAATTTTGTGAGAAGGAATTTAAGACTCAGAGAGAATAAGCAACTTACCTAAGGTCACAAGCCTGTGGACTTATGCCCCTTGATGTCTGTGTCACATACCAAGGACAGCTGCCCTTGTTTGTTTCTCTTTCAGCGCTCTCTGCAGTTAAAGAAATCTCAAGACTTGGGAGGAGTCTTAATTTAGTCTGGGACCATCCCTATTTCATGCTTTTGTAGGGATATCTGAGTGCCCTCTTCTGGCAAAAGGGAGCTATTTTGTCAGTTTTCCCTATTTAGAAATGAAATAGTTTTCACCTATTTTGTGTGTTTGTATGCACCCTCACTATGTTAGATGTTATAGGGCAATTACAAAATTAATCTTGCCCTTAGACATCATACATTTTTACATTTTTATACTGAAAGCAGTGGCTTCCAGTTTCGTCCAGACAAAACATGGATTCCCTCATAGGCTGAGGTTTTTAGATTCAATAGCCTTCATTACATGAGTAGCCTCCCTAACTGTTTCTCTTAGTGTCTGCACTTGGCAGTGAAATTCCCAGTGAAGTATGGAAATTGTAGAAACCAGTTCCAAGAACCATTGTGTCCTATAGTAGTGCTTGGTATCTCAGGGCATTTTTCTCCTGTTTGTAAGGTGGATATATGCACATTCATAAGGATATGCTTGCATGCACATTTTTATTTGCATCTTGTGGTATGTCAGTGTGTCTCTTTTTTATAAATCTTTTTTTAATATTTCTTTGAGAGAGTGAGATGAGAAAGAGAAGGAGGGAAGGAAGGAGAGCAAGCATAAAACCAGGTATTACATCTACATATGGCACACATATGAAGGTCAGAGACCAACTTTCAGATGTCACTTCTCTCCTTCTACTTTCTATCTTGTGGATTCTGGGACCCAACTCGGGTCACCAGGTTTGCATATAGGTGCCTTTACCAACACTGAGCCATTTTGCCAGCACACATCACTTTCTTAGGTCTTCTGTATCTGTTCTCCAAATGTTTAGTCTTTGGATCAAAAACAAGAAAAAATAAATTTTCATTACCTTTTTCACCTAGTACTGAGTTAAGCCAACTAAAACATCTCATGTTCTGGAAGCTTGGCAATACTAAAGATTTGAGCTAAAGGTTAGAAGAAGGAAGTAATGTAGATTTCCCAAAGAAAGGAAATAAGAAAACTATTTTTCTTGCTTATTTGGAATTTTCCCCAATTATATCTCCTTTGTTCCTTAGATTGATTTTAGGCTTCCAACTGAGACTTTTATCATACCCTCCCCAGGCGGTAGGGCCCTCTGTTCTATCCATGCTGTCTAAGAGAATGTATTCATTTAACTGATGATTTTGAAAGTTTTTAATCCCTCCTCATGGAAACTTAAGAGGAAATGGAAAAAGAAAAGTGAATGTCTCTTCTGTCTTCTTTTCAGTTTCCTGTTAATGAAAAGGTAGATGGCAGGCACAGTCTGCAAGGGCTACTGTCACCTTCAGAGGACAGTCACTGCCCTCTTCTCATGTAGCAACATGGTCACTTTTCCAAAAATAAAGGCAGGGATTAGGATTGGCCGTTCCTGGAACAACTGTTCTGGTTTATTAATATATTTTTTGTAGTTGCCCAGTTTCCCCCAGGCCTGAACTTTAATTCTGCCACTATTAATACTAGATATAACTTTAACTCTAGAAAATACTTTTCTTCCCACTAAAATGGTGGCTTGCAGGTCCCTTGAGGTTTCTGCAGGAATGCTTGTCTGGGGAAGATGCACGCAAACATGGAATAGCAGCAATACTTATACCAGACTCCCAACTCACAGTGACACAGCAGCATGGACAGCGTGAAATACATTCAGAAATAGCCTCTCATGTGCACTCGCTCATTTTTAAGCTTATTTTTAAGGGTTTCCAAACCAAAACAATTCTCTTCCACTTCAGGAAGATCCCCTTGTCCTCCACAAATAAATAAGGAAAAAAAGAAGACCAAGATATTGATTTCTATCCTGTAATTTAGGTTTTATTTCTTTGGACATTCTTTTTCATAGATTTGGTTCCTGATGGTAGGACAGAAGCTCTATCAGTCTTCTCCCTCAATGATTAAAAGAAAAAAAAAGCTACACAAAAAATGAGAAACAATTCTGCCAGACATAAATGTCATCTGTTTGTATTTATGCGGTTTGCTCTGCCCAATCGACCTTTCTGCCCAGGTTTAATGATGCCACTTAAAAAGCCATTCACACGTCCCCTCTCTTTTCAGAGCTTTCAAGTTGAAATTGATTTCCTTATTCATCCCCTTCCCCTTCTTACTTCTCTCAACCCAGGCTCATTCCCCCAACTTGATTATATGGAAGTGCTGTCACTGGGCAGTGGATTTTTTGTCTTTTTTTTTTTTTTATTGCCATGTCCATTAAGAAGCAGAGACAGTTCGGCTGCTAACGGATGCCACCTGCTTTTGGCTTGAGGAAGAGAAGCATAAAAATCAGCTCATCAGCGGAGCAGTGCTCTGTGTGCTTGGTTGAGTGAAAGAACAATGCTCCAGGCCAGTGGGGGAGAACTGGGTGTGAGGGTGAGCATAGCAGAGAGGCTGCAGATAAGAAACTGTCTGTTTTTTGTTGGGATAGAGAAGATTTAGAGGAGGTTGTTTTTTTTTCTCCTCCTTGAGCCTACAGTAGCTCCTCATGGCTACATGTTGGTATTAGAAAGAACTTCCTCGATCCTGCTCATGTTCACCCTGTATGCGTGCATAACCTCTACCTTTCCTAGCCCAGGGCGTTAGGCTCAGATTATGAGCTACCTTCTGGAAAATTTGTAGATTTGATTATTTTTGCATTGGCCCCTCAGGTAGCAATGAAGAGTTTGAATAAAGTCAATTGCAGTTTTGTTGGTAGAGAACTTTGGAGTGAATAGGGCTTTTAAGATAAGGAAATAAAATGCCCAGAGCAACTATATTAAGGGAGAGTTGTTAAATGCATGACACTCCACAAACGTGCAATTTTCTCGTGGCCCTTCTACAAGCCACATGGATGAATACCCCTATGCCCCTTGGCAGGGGATAGGGAGAATTGGGCCTATTGCATTGAGTATTTGTGCTCTCTGATTGGATGAACCTTGAAAGGTGAGATACACAAATTGGCCAGGGAATAAAATCCAATAGACCCTATGTTTCCTGAGCTGCTCTCTCAAGCACTCTGCTGTTTCTTTTGACCTGAGCAAAACACCCTGATTGGTGCCCAGAGCAGAGGCCATAATGTTTCCCATCATAGGAAGTGATGTGATAGTAGCAGCAGTGGTAGCCCAAAGCACCGAACCATGAAAAGCCAGTAACTCAGCTCCCATGCTCCCATCATTACACACATCAGCTCAGTCTCAACAGGAATACACTGTAAATAGCCATGGGCAGAAACTTAAAGCTGGTCAGTCCCCTGTGGGGATATAGAGCTCCTACCTATTTCTGTAGTAAGGACTATCCATCAAACTGCATCTTCTTGACTCCTTGCCTTCTTTTTGCTATGAGAAAGATTTGGATTAATGTCCTTCCTCACCTGTACCTTGAGTAAGGGAGCTATCGTTTTGATAGTTACTACTACCAAAACCTCAGATTCACATTCAGTTTGACCCCTAAATCTGTCAGTATAGCCTTCAGAGGGTCTGAGTTCCCTCTGTTCTCCTCTGGCAGTATCCTCATTCAAAATCTTATTTGGGGTAACAAGATGACTCATCTGGTAAAAGAATTTACCTCCAAGCCTGATATCCTGAGTTTGATCCCCAGAATACTGCATGATGGAAGGAAAGAATCAACTTCTACAAATTCCTCTCTGATCTCTGTATATAAGACCTGGACTAGTGAGGTTTAAAAAAAAATTATTTCCTCTGTTTCATAGTCTTCCTGCCACTGGACTCTCTGCCTTAATCATCCTATATTTGGCCAAAGCAAATACAGGATTGATTCTCGAAACAGTAGTCATATCCCAGCAACTCCAGAATAAAGCCCAAGCATCTTACCAAAATGCAGTTCAAACTCTGCTATCAGCTCTTTGCTTAATGCTGAGTCATTAATAGACTATCCATCTCGTGAAGACAGAGGGATTAGGCTTGTTTATTGTACATTAGTACCCTGTGTAAGGATTGGCACATAGTGGATATTCAATTAATGTTTACTGAATAAGATTTTAACTTCCAAGTGTTTTTCCTTCATTTCCTGAAGATAACATACATCTCCAGACCAGTCCCTCTGTTTGAAATGGCTCCCCACTGACCTACCCTTGACCAAAACGTACATCCTAAGTTTGGCTTAGTGAAGCTCTGAACATTTGCCTATTGAGGACAATGAGAGTTTTATGACTTACCTGCTGTCCTCATCAGAAAACTTACATGTTATCTGTAGCTCTGGCCCATACCCCAGATCAGAACCAGTATTGTGCCCAGACATTTGAGCAATCTGGCCTGGGTATTTGGTAATATTCAGCTTTAACAGACTAGAGTAGTTTTTCTGCCAATCATAACAAAGTGCCCTCCACCAGAAAAAGGCCAACAGAGCATTGGCATCTGGGTCTCATCTCAATTCCACTCAAGCTATTGCTGGTTGGAGGGGAGGGAATTAGAAGCCAAACCAGCAACCATCTCAGATTCCTGGCAGGACGAAGTCTGAGTGACCCTGAAGTGAGTGGGTGGATTTGCTTATTGGCTTTCCCATTCAGGGATAACTGGATAGCTAAAATACAGTTTGGATTTCCAACCAACTGCTTTCTTCATAACAATCAGGAGTGTCACCTTCTGGACCAGGTGTGGTGGTCATGCAGCTAAATGTCCCTAATGGACCTCAGACCCCCCAAAACCCATCCATGGTCCAGTGGAATCACTGCAAATACTACAGTGTGGATCAGCGGGGTCAAAAGCCTGGAGACCTGTACAATCCTGACAGTAGCCCCCAGGTGAGTCTTCTGACCCATCCTTGTCTTGGAAAGGAAGGGACCAGCTCTTCCCTGGAAGCAATGTATGTGTCATTACCAGAGTAGCTTCTTCTACACGCCTTTCCCTGGATATTTTGAGGAGAAGTACAAGAATAAAAGATAGTATCTTCTTTCTTTTTATTTGCATTTATTTATTTAACAGAGAGAGGAAAGGAAAGAAGGGGAAAGGAAAAAGAGAGACCATATAGGCAGTATGATAAGACAACCTTGTTTCTTGAGTGAGGTCAATTTGAAACCATGCCACAGGAACATACAAAGAATAATACTTTGTTTATATAACATGTGTTCATCTCTTCCACAGGCCAACACACAAATGAGCAGCAGCCCTGTCACGTCTCCTACCCAGTCTCCAGCACCCTCTCCTGTCACCAGCCTCAGCAATGTCTGCACAGGACTCAACCCCCTGCCTGTCCTCACACAGTTCCCCAGGACTGGGGGTCCCGCACAGGGTAGGAGCTAGGTTGGAGAGAACTGCTGTGGAATTCATTGTTATATTCCTTCCTCTAGATGAGAGATTAGAAGATAGTAAAAAGCAGGAAATCAGTGGAACTGATCCAGTTCTGGAAACTAACATTTCATCCGACATCTCTGTTGAGACCAAGAACACCCACCAACCCCCCTACTAATATGTTTAATTAACTTTCTCCAATATTCTTTTACATATTTAATAGTCATCACCAAGTAGGGTAAAATTTATCACCAAGATGGGAAAAAGAAGGTAACTCAATTTTCTAATGAACAGAAGAGCTCAAGCTAACATCAGTACCAAGTCTTAGGGCTGAGAACATGAGGCTTGGTCAGAACAGTGTTATTTTAAAAAAGGGAACCCTAGACTTTGGTTAAATGACTGAGATCCCAGAAGCACAGAGTAGCATTATGATGGTGGACAAGTTACTTAAACTGAGAATACATAAACCTTACCTATCTCATTTATAAAATGAGGTTAATTACAGATAAAATGTTAATAGCCATATCAGCTTTTGCTTTGACTGTCAAAAGGCTAGCAAGATGAGATGTCTCAGTGACTAAGGTACTTGTTCAAGCCTAACAACCTGAACTCAATCCCCAGAATCCATATAAAGATGGAAGGAGAGAACCAGTCCCACAGAATTGTCTCTGAACTCCACATAAGTGCTCTGGTATGCACATGTATACACACACACACACACACACACACACACACACACACACACACACCTACTAATAATAAATAAGATTTTAAAATAAAAAATAGAAAAATAAAAAAGATTAAGACATCACTCAAAAACTTTGAGGTTTCCTGAAATGTAACATTTTACAATAAGTAACATTTGATATACTTAGTGTATAGCAAAGCATTACTACAAATACTGTATATGTCTTATACTCATTTAATCTTCCGCTTAACACCAAAAAAAGTGAAACATCCTAACACTGAATTACCAGTAATAACCAATTTTTAACCTGGGCATCTGGCTCCAAGTCTAACATCTTATGTACTACACTGTGTTGCCTTTAGACTGAGGAAAATCTGCAAAAGAGAAGACATTCAGAAAACTCTATAGACTTACTCCCTTTCATTGATTTTTTAAGAATATTAATTTGTAGGTGAGGTTAGCTCAAAACTGACTTTTTTTTAAAGCACAGTCTTAAATCATATTTCAGTGTTAGAATTGCAGGCATCTTTGATTATTTCCATCGGGTCTTTCATCTGCAGTGGACAGAATGCTTCTTCAGGGGTGTAGGCATCTAATACTTAAGTTAGTGAAGTAACTGAAAGCCAAAGGGTTTAGGAAGAAACACAACTATTAAATCGATCACATGGCACTCCCATCATAGAAAAGGTGGGAATAGTATGCATTGTTACTATCTATCTCCAAACCTCCCTGAAATCTCCTAATATCCATACTATGAACCACAAGTGCTTTGAAACAAAATCTGTTCTTCACTCTCTAGGTGATGGGCGTTATTCCCTCTTGGGTCAGCCATTACAGTACAATCTGTCCATCTGCCCTCCCTTACTCCATGGCCAGTCAACTTACACGGTGCACCAGGTAAGGACCAGTCTTAGGACTATTGGGTACCCCTTTCTCATCTGGACTCCAGTTTGTGAGTCATCTGCTTCAACCAGCTGGGTTGAATAAACAAAGCAGAAAGTGCCTTATCCCATTCCAGTGCCAAGAGTGGGCAGTGTTTTGTATCTCAGTGACCACTCCCTGGGTACTCTGATTGCCTGGTGAGGTCAAGTCCTCAGGGTGTGATATTGTTCCTTATTCTCTAAGAAACAATTGAGAGTTATATTAAATTTGAAGGGACAGAGTGGATTGAAGCATGGAAACCGGGGCAAGAGACAAGCACTCAAATCTGCCTCCACTGACCTTGGGACAGCAGATGTTGGTGAGTAAAAGGATACCAAATACAAGAGAAGGTGCCCATCTCTCCAGCCCTTCATTTCCGCTGTAGGATAAGTGTGAGAATCAGCTTAGATCTGGGGAAATGGGATCATATGTACTCAAGACCAAGCAAAAGGTAGAGAAGTGAAATATCTCAAGTCTTCTTGACCAAGCCATCCCTGGTCTTGAGGCAAACCAAAATAGAGATTTAGAATAGTACAGTGGCAGTAGGAGCCAATCCTATTAACCAACAGTCTCCTGGAACAGTCAAGACTTTAAAATATCCCCTTGGTAGTCCTAGACCTGATTTAAGAGTGTGGTAGAAAATATTGGAGAGTTGCTTCTTCCTACAGGCTTTCCGTGCTAGGCATGCAGGTCTCTAGAGCTTCCCTAATCCTCAGCTGTTATACAAACAAGAAACGGTAGGGAAGGGAAAGCAGACCTCTGCAAGTAATAAGAAAGAGATCTCTGCTTGAGCCAGCTTCTGAGTGTGAAAGGGAGTTATGGAACATGTTTCACATTGGTCTTCTGACATTAAAAATCACCAGTGGGAGCTGGAGAGATGGCTCAGGGGTTAAGACTATGCCTTGCAAGCAGAAGGTCCTGAATTTGGATTCCAAGTCCCACATAAAAATGCCAGGCAGAATTGGCCGGGGGGGGGGGCGGGGAGTAGAAGGGTGAACAGGAGGGGAGGCCTACACTTCTGCCCTGTTTGCCAGAGCCTGGGAAATCCCAGAGTGAAGCAAAAGAGGTAAAAGCAATCCAGGAGATTCCTGAAGTGCCCTCTGATACACAAACACATGCGTGCGTGTGCTACACACACACACACACACACACATACACACACCCGTGCGCATTCACGTGCTAAATTAATAATTCATTAAATAGTTTAGAAAAAATCATTAGCAAAGCCACATTTCCTTCAGAGCAGTGACACTCTCTCAAATGATCAAGGTATAGACCTCCAGATCATAAATGTGAGAATTAATTCTCATTCCATTCTTACTTGTACATCTGGGTTAGGAGAGAAGAATAAACTCACTTTGTCTTTCTGGCTACCCTGGTCATAGACTGGATTGGAGTGGATTGGGGTAGTATGGGGGGGGGAAGGAGTGCTTCAGGAATTTATATACAGGTATGGTCCACTGAATACTTCACCACCAGACCCCTGTCCAGTTCTTACTGCCTCTCACAACCATAACTTTTTCTTTCCCTTCCAGTGCTAGGACGGGTGCTGGAGGTGACAGATCTCCCTGAGGGCATCACCCGAACAGAGGCAGATAAACTCTTCACTCAACTTGCCATGTCTGGCGCCAAGATCCAGTGGCTCAAAGATGCTCAGGGGCTGCCTGGTGCGGGTGGGGGGGACAACAGTGGGACTGCTGAGAATGGCCGCCACTCGGACCTTGCTGCCTTGTACACCATTGTGGCTGTATTTCCCAGTCCCCTGGCTGCCCAGAATGCCTCTCTTCGCCTCAACAACTCTGTGAGTCGCTTCAAACTTCGAGTGGCCAAAAAGAACTATGACCTGAGGATCCTGGAACGAGCCAGCTCCCAATAAATGGAGAGGGAGGGAAGGGGCTGATGGCAGGAGAGCTGGGGGCAGGATGGAAGGAGCGAGGCAGACACTGGGACAGAGAGCAGACAGAAGAAGGCAGACACCAGACTGGAGCCTGCTGACACTAAGTCTGAAGAAAAGCAGGAGGATGATTTTCACACTGGCGCTGGACTCCTTCCCCATCTCCTACTATGGGTTCCTTTTTTTCCTGATTGGTTCCCTTCTGCTTTCGTCTCCTTCCCATCCTCTTCTATCATTTTTAAAAATCTCCCACCATAAAGTTAATTTCATTCATATTTTTTGGTCAGGTAATATTAGAAGGGTCCCATGCTCCCTTCTATTTCCTCACCATCTCAAGCTCCCTTTCCTTTTTTTTTTTGGTCTTCATGAATATATTTATATGGACAGAATTAAGAAAAATAAATTGATTTCCCTATTCTTGCAATTTCCCCATCTTGTCTCCCCCAAACCACACAGTTAAAACTTGGGATTCCCCCACCCCCAGGACACATGTATATTGCTTGTTTGAGGTTTGTGCTGCAGTAACAGACACAGTATTTAACTGCACATACAGATGTTTTCTGGGCATATTCACTGTAAATTTTATTTAATCTGTTTTTGTGGGGGGGGGCTTTGGGGAGAGGTTGGTTTTTTGTTATACACACACACACACACACACACACACACACACACACACACAAAACTGTCATTGGATGTCAGTCACTGTTGCTGCCTGGTACAGGTAAGGGCTATAGGCGGTTGTCGTTACTCTCTGCTGCTCTGAGACAACACTAGACACAACTTAAGAAAAGGAAATTTATTTGCTTATGGTTTCAGAAGGGATGTTCATTGTGACAGGAATCTCATAGTAGAAAGTATGCTTAGAGGCAAAATCAGAGGGCTGGTTCTGATCCCTGCAAATATGGAGGCAGAGAGACAAAAGCAAATTGAGGACGGGTGGGCTACCAAACCTCAAGGCCTGCTCTGCAGCAAGGCTCTGCCTCCTAGAGATGTGACAACGTTCCTGAACATTAGCACCAGCTAAAGATTGGAACACATTAACCTTCCAGGGACGGGGCCCTGAGTTGGTGGGATCCAACAACTATTGGAAGGGTTTATCTTAGAATGGGTTGGGGTTTTCCCCAGCATGTGCACCTACATTTTCCTAACCCTATTCCTTTCCTGTTCTCCCTTCTCTTCCCCATGTATCTACTAGCTGGGTCTCTTTGAACCTTGTTTTCAGGCTCTCCCAGCTCTGCTGATTAATCAAACACCAACTGTCTACTCTGGATCTTTGTATCCACATCAGAGGCTTCTTCCTACCCATTAACTCTGCTATTCATTGCAGTCATAGGTACTGAGTTATAGAGGAGTAAGTGAGGTTCAGACCTGTGTTGAGGTGCCAACCTGATTCCTATCCATCTAATCTTCTGAGAACCCTTAGGGATAAACAACGTGCGCTCTCAATTCTAAATCCGGAAGATTGGGTTCTTCTTGGCATACAAAAGTGAATGTTTCTTACAATAAAAACTACACCAACTGAACTTGCAGTGCCAAGATGCTCTGTTTTCCAGACACATCCAGTAGTCCCTGTCCAGGAGAGCTGACGAAAACAAAAACAAAGTCACCCATCTGTAAGGTGAAGCTTCCTCTGGAGTCTCAAGGCCATCTCTGTGCTCTGCAGCCTGTCGGCAACAGGCAGGAACAGTAAAATATACATATGTAGAAATTGGAGGGAGAAGGCATGGTGTGTATATCATGGTGCACAGATGGAGGTCAGAGGACAACTTTCAGAAGTTGGCTCTTTCCTTCCATCATGTGGACTTCCAGAGATCAAACTCAGGTTGCCAGGTTTGCCATCAGGGCCTTTGTCTCCTGCGCTTCTCACCAGCCCAGGCCAGAAACATTAAAGAGCCTGTAGTCTTGAATCTGTCTTCCCACCAGCACCCCCATTTTGTTGGTTTTCTATTTTCTTGGTGTTTTGAGGCAGGGTCTCACTCTAACGCGTTCAAAATCACTGCAGTCTTTATGCATCAGCCTCCAGAGCAGTGAGAGACTGTAGACATGAACCCATTCCAGCAGCCCTCTATGAAAGGAAAAGTCAGGGGAATGACATAGCACTTTGCCCTGGAGATCTCTTGAGTCTGAGTAGCAGTGTCTATCCACGCTCCTCCAAGAGCTTGTCTGACCCAACCCCAGTGTAGTGTTTGTTTTTCACATATATAGATGACAGAGAAAGCAGCACTCCATTACCACCGTGACTTTGCTGTTCTTCACAGTCTCTTAGCCATGCAAAAATCCAGAGTAGAGAGAACTGTACCCTTCTAGGAAGGCCAGCCATCTCTTGGGCCTTTCAATTCATATGTTGTGACTTCAGAGGCGAGAGGTGGGATTGGGAAATTAAAATGGTTTAGAGATGTAAAGCTTGGTTCTCCAAGAGTTTCAGTTCTCTTGAGGATGAGGACATTATTTACAGATTATAAAAATAAGCCACTATGGAAGGCAATTATAACTTCCAGGTTAACTAAACCCTCTACCTGGTCATTAGACATTTTTTCCTTAAGTGGAGTGCCAATCTGGATTTTTTTTTTTCTGCCCCATCTTTTTTAGCAGCTCTTATATACCCTTACCCCAGGACATGATTTTAGAAGAAAAGAGAAAAGTTATCTCTGGGGGCTGCCAAAGGAACATAGCAGTATAACATATTCTTCATGTACCCACAGATGAGATAGCAACCTAGCATAGTTGGCAATTCTGAGATTCATCCTTTTCTCAGTTCCATGCCTTTCCTAGCCTAAAGTCTTAGGACTAGATCGTTTGCTGGTGGGCTTGGAACATGACTCAACATAACTGAGAAAATAACTAGATCCTAAACTTGGCCTAGAGAAGGTAGAATTTGGACCTTGGGAAGAGAGAATAGGGAAATCAGCTTATAATTCATCTTGACGTCACCTTCAGACACTTAGAAACTCCTCGAGTTGAATATGAAGAATGAATAAAAACCTCCTTTCCCGCTGAGGATGTGGTTTAGTGATAGTGCACGTGCCTTGAGTATGTGTAAAGCCCTGGGTTTAATTCCTGAGACCTGGAGTGAGGGTGATTAACCAGTACTGACCTGCTCACTATAACTGAAGAATCAGGGAAGAGCGGCTGGGGGAGGGGGATGGGAGGAGCTAGGGTCCAGCCCTGCCCAGGACCTCCCCGGTTCCAATTTCTCCATGTCAGCTGTGCTGTTCAGCTGTCCACTTTCCTCCAGTCCTGTCATTTCGGCTCTGCCACCAAGGTGAGGGACTAGGAGGCCTAGCACTACATCTGGGTTCAGAGGGTACTGGGGGGCTTAGTCCCGAAGGAAGAGAACCAGCTCTCCCCAGCACCATCGTCAAGGCCCCAGGGGCTCCCTGTTCCTCCACAAACTGTGGACTGATTTAGGGAGTCCCAAACCCCATCCAAAACGTAAGTTGCTTCTTTGCATTTTCCCAATCCCTGGTCTGTTTGGCTTTTTCATGTCTTGCCTTGTCACTTAGTAGTTTGGATTTTAGAAGTGAAATTATTATATTTCAGAATGGACCAAGATTGGCAGCAGGGGGTGGGGTGGGGTAGGGTCCAGGGAATGTAGTAAGGGAAAGAAAGGCTCGTATTACTCTGAAAACTTAAAATAGCTGAGGCCTGAAGCAGGCCAGGACAAAACCAGGCACAAGGCCCCCAGGACTCTGGAGAGAGAAGCAAGAGCCAGTCTCTTAGGCCATCCCCCCATGCATGTAGCAAATACACGTTTAGCCTCTTGAAGAAGTTGGGAAGGTGTATGTCATGTCAATCATCCGTAAATACTTATAACAAAAATCCAGAAGCCAGTCAGGTAGCTTTGAGCAGTGTAAATTCATAAACACTGGGGCTACCCCTTGGGACAGAAAGACAGGTATCAGTTTGAGGAACTGATTTGGGAAGTTCTTCAGTCTGGTAGGCCCTTTTCTGGACCTCCATGGGATCTGTTCACCAGCTCTACCAAAGGCTCTCTATTTAACCAAATTTCTCCCAAAGTCTCCTCTTCAAGGACCACCATTGTGTGAGGACTAAGAAAGGAGACAGTGTCAGTGATTAGCTTTCATAGTGGGGGTCCGACCTCTTGCAGGATGACAGAAAAGGAGGTGCTGGAGTCTCCTAAGCCCTCCTCAGCAGAGACTCCGCAAGGTGGGGTGAGTCTGGGCCTTTGACCACTGGGTGGGTTGTGGGGGTTTGAGAAGACATTACAGCCTCCTAAGAAAACTATTTGAATTGACTCCACTACAATGACTCATTTATTGTTAATCTAACCAACACCTGTAACCCTCTGATCCTCTAATCCCAAGGGCGCTTTGCTTGTCCCATGCTAGAAAAAGAAGGTAACAGTCCTTCTAACACTGGGTTTCCTTCCCTCCTTCAGCTACAGCGCCTTAAACAGTTATTCAAGAAGGGCTCTCCAGGGACAAAGGAGATGGAGCTTCCTCCAGAGCCCCAAGCCAATGGGGAGGCGGTGGGAGCTGGGGGTGGGCCCATCTACTACATCTATGAGGAAGAAGAGGAAGAGGAAGAAGAGGAGGAACCACCCCCAGAACCTCCCAAACTTGTCAACGACAAGCCCCACAAATTCAAAGATCACTTCTTCAAGAAGCCAAAGTTCTGTGATGTCTGTGCCCGGATGATTGTGCGTGAGTCTTTATAAGGGGAGTGGAGAGTATGAGGTAGAAGGCAGAGTGTGGGAGGGTTCAAGAGAGGAGCATTTGTAAAGACAAACTAAAAGATTCACCTTATGAAAATTCTAGAGATTGACCATGTAGGGTCCCAGAAGAGGTCAGATCAAAGCTAAAGTAGCTGCAGTGGTACAAAGAGAAAGAGGAAGGACGCTAAGACATTTCTCAAATGTTCTCTCCTTCCAAGTAAATAACAAATTTGGGCTCCGCTGTAAGAATTGCAAAACCAACATCCATGAACATTGTCAGTCCTATGTGGAGATGCAGAGATGCTTTGGCAAGATCGTAAGTAGGCTCTGGGGGACAAGGAAATGGAAGGGAGGGCATGACATGTCAGCCACCCCCTTGTTGGCCCTTCACATCACCCCACAGCCTCTCCTGCCTTTGCCTTCTCAGTCAGTCTCTTACTCTGAGAAGGGCTGAGTGTTCCTGGGTAAAGTGGAGTCCAGGGCACAACCTCACTACTTCTAATGTTCCCCCATCCCATCCCACAGCCGCCTGGTTTCCGACGGGCCTACAGCTCCCCACTCTACAGTGACCAACAGTACGCTTGTGTCAAAGATCTCTGTAAGTGTTCCTGCAGGACCTGCGGGAGAGAGCACATCTCGGAGTCAGTTCACACAGCCTTTGCTCTGGGAAGAAAATTATGAAACAGAACCATCCTCTTCCCCCACACTGCTCCCTCTGCTTAATATGTTTACAGCCGTTCTGGATGCAGGCAATATTCCTTTAGTTTAGAGCTGAGGGAGGTAAGAGTTAGCTAAGGCTACACAAAGCCAGAGGTAGAACCAAGACTGAAACCTTCATCTATCCTTTCCAACTGTTTCTAAGCAAAGAACAAGGATTCTAGATTGTTCTCATCCTTGTTACAGAGTGGTGTCACCCTAAGGGCCAGATCAGGAGTTGTGGAGATCCTGAACGAGTTCCTAATTTGGCAACCTTGACAATCTGCTCAAAATTTACATGACAGCGACCTGAACTCAGCAAAGAGCATGGGCGTAAAAGATTGCGTTTGGCCACAGTATCTTAGCAGAACAAAAGCCAGCAGGATAACAGTGATTCCAAGCATCTCAGCTCCAACATTGTCTTTCCACTCCCTCATATGACATTCCAAATACAGTGATATTTCTAGCATCCTTTCTAGATTAGTAGCTTAGCTATTACACAGACAACTCCTTGTTTCTTTTCCCACTTCCAATCACTCCCACCACACACAAGTCCTTGTATCTCCTGAATCCCACCTGGGTCTTTCTGAGGAACTCTCTCCTCCAAATCTTTCTGTGCCTCCCCAGTAATGTCTTCTTTCTCCTCCTATTCCACTAGCTTCTGCTAATCGCAATGACCCTGTATTTGAAACTTTGCGCACTGGGGTGATCATGGCGAACAAGGAACGGAAGAAGGGACAGGCAGATAAGAAAAATGTGAGCACTGTGTGTCCCCACAGACACCCCTGCCAGAAACTGAATGGGGAAGGTCATTTCTCCTTTGGGAAGCTGTCAGAAACTTTACAATCGCTGTCCCCAAATGGTACATAACCGAGCAGAAATATTTTGCATGCAACTTGAGACTTTTTTTTTTGGCATGTGTGTGCGTGGGTATCAGAGGAAACTGTGTGTCCCTGTGGAGGACCAAGGATGACTTGGGGAATTATTCTGGATTGCTTCTACCTTCTTGCTTCACTCTGGGATTTCCCAGGCTCCGCTCACAGAGCCTGAAGTGCAGGCCTCAGCCATTTCTGCCTGGCGGTTTTTACATGGGACCTGGGATCCGAACTGAGGACCTTCTGCTTGTGAGGCAAAGTCTTAATCCCTAAACCTTCTCTACAGCCCAACATATTATTTGTTTGTTTGACTTTACATCACTCATTGTAAACCTCAGCTTAATTTCTGCTGCAGGGCTCGGTAAGTAGTTCAATGATAGTGTGCATGTTTGAGGCTTCCTGAATTCAGTCCCCAAGATCAAAAAAACAAACTCACTCCTGCCATCATTTGATGTTTTCTCAACTCCCTTCTGGAATTGCTAAGATTAAGTTGTCACAGAAGGCTATGTCCCCATGCATTGCTGTACAACAAAAGCAAGTGCTATACTTTGGCATTTGGAGAAGAGAAATTGTTATTCCAAGTAACTGGACAATTCTAGCACCATGCAAGTAAGTGTCTGAGAAGATCATTAAGTGTAAGCCACTATCTAACAGTGAAAGTGAGGCATGAAGCTACTGGTCAAGAGCAACCTCATTGCCTTTTAATAGAGTTAGTAGTTTATCTTCGTGTTGCTGATATGAATACATAACTCAAACAACTTAGGGAAACAGGGTTATTTTATTCTAGCTTATGACTTTTGGTTTACAGTTCATTGGCATGGCAAAAGAGTTCATATCAACATCAGCGGCCAAAATAACTGGCCACACCATAACCACAGTTAGAGCTTGCCAGTATGCCTATATGCCCACCTGCCTGGGAGCTGGTCCCACTCACCATGAGCTGGGTCCCCTCCCGTCAATTAGTGTCTCCCACAGGCTTTCGCAGAGCTTTCTGTAGGTACTAATTCTTCAAAGATGTGTCTAAAGGCTTGTTGTCAAGTCAATACCTGCGTCTAGGTGGCATAGTTGGTAATGCCATGGATATGTATTCTGCTTTTTCTGGACAAGCAGATGGATTAATATGAAATTGCTGTTAGAGCAATTTTTAAAACTGAATGACAGCAACTAAAGGATCCTCATTGTTTAGGAGTGTTTCCAGCTACAGAGATATTTCTGTTGCTTATAATATGATTTCATTCACTGATTCAAATGAAAACATACATAACATAATTGTTAAGTTAATTAGAAAATAAGAGGGAAAATTCATAACTGAATATTTAAAAATCTTATAGATAGGGGGCTGGAGAGGTGGCTCAGGGGTTAAGCCTCTGCCTTGCAGGCGGAAGGTCCTGAGTTCAGATCCTAGACCCCACGTATAGACACCAAGCAGAAGCAGGGCAGCCTGCGTTTCTGGTCCTGGTAGGGCGGAGCCTGTGAATCCCAGGGCAGAGTAAACAAGGAGGAGGTGGAGGCGGTCCATGGTGGTTCCCGAATTCGTCCGTAGTTCTACACACACATACATACATACACACAGATACATACACACACGCACACATACATACACGCATAATTGAATAAATAATAAAAAATTTTTAAAAAAATTTTTAAAAAGATGGCAAATGCCTGTAATCCTAACACTTGGCAGGTGGATGCAGGATCAGCAGTTCAAGTCATCCTCAGCTACCTAAGAAGTCTGAGGACAGCCTGGGTTAAAAAAGTAATCAAAAATACAATTTTTAAAAAAAGAAAGAGAAAAGAGTCCAGAGATGCCTCAGGGGCTAAGCCTCTGCCTCACAAGCAGGAGGCCCTAAGTTCAGACCCCAGATACCACAAAAAAAACAAAAATGAAAAAAAAAATGCCAAGCAGGTGTGGCAGTGGACTGCACTTCTAGCCCTGGAAAGCAGAGCCTGGGAAACTCCAGAGCAAAGCAAAAAGGAGGTAGTACAATACAGGATGGTTTCCAAAGTCACCCTTGGACCTCCACAGGCACACACAGTGTCTTCTGAGATACACATACAAGAGAAAGAGAGAACTCTGAGAACACTAAGCTGTCCTTATACATTTGAGTATTCTTAAGGTAGATAGTATAATGACGGGCCTGAAAGCAGAATCACATGGGTGACTTGAAGGAATGAAAATTACTGGAGAAAAAAGTCAGGGCATGTCAGCTGTCCTCAGATATTTAAGACCAAATCAAGGCCAATAACTAAAGATATTATAGGGAGGCTGACATAGGGCTTAATGTAGTGAATTGTCCAAAATTGTATGAGACTACTTTGTAAGATAGTGAACTCCCTGTCGTTGGCTACGTTCAAGCACAAATGTAGGTGACTTATCTGCCCAGAGGAAAATCTGGCATTAGGCAGGTAGATGGACTACATAGTCTCCCCAAGTATTTCACAACCCCAAAATACTATTATTCTATGGTCCTCTAGCTTGACTGAAGAAGGTAGGTCAAGCGTGAGCTCCCATGACAGCATCTCTAAATTCAGTGTCTCTTGCAGCCTCTGGCAGCCATGATGGAGGAGGAACCAGAGTCAGCTAGGCCAGAGGAAGGCAAGCCCCAGGAGGGTGAGTGTCACACAGCTCCATCCACAGAGATAAGGATGGAGTGCTGGCTCAAGTCTTAACTACTTAGAAAGTGGAACAGGAAAGGTTGAGAAAGAGAATCGGACCCCCAGTACAACAAGGGAATGAGGGCTGCCCTCCAGAAGGCAGAAACAATTTGTCAGTGTTTCCCATCCTAGGAAACAACCCGGAAAGGGACAAGAAGGCTGAGAAGAAGACCCCTGATGATAAAGTAAGAATCCTTTCTCTCTGCAAGGACTCTGCCCCCCCCACCCCAGGCTGACAGCACTCACAGCTTTGGTCCGACCTACACACACATCTTACCTCAAGCAACTCATCACCCTCTTTTCACTCCCAGCACAAGCAGCCTGGCTTCCAGCAGTCTCATTACTTTGTGGCTCTCTATCGGTTCAAAGCCTTGGAGAAGGACGATCTGGATTTCCCGTGAGAAGCCTTTTTCAGAGGGTGTGGGGGAGCACTGAGGAGTGAAGAGAGAGGAGAAGGGGTGGGAACCTCCGGGCTTAGAGGCTTGTTGAGACTGGAACCGGGACAGAACCAAGAACTGGTACAGAAGGGTAAGAGAGCTTCTCCACTCCGTCCCAGGCCGGGAGAGAAGATCACAGTCATCGATGACTCCAATGAGGAGTGGTGGCGGGTAAGAGAACGGTTAGGGCCGAGGGGGGCTATGGACTGAGTCTGGAACCTAAGGGAGAGCAAGACTACCCTGCCTTCTGTAGGGGAAAATTGGAGAGAAGGTCGGATTCTTCCCTCCAAACTTCATCATTCGGGTCCGGGCTGGAGAACGTGTGCACCGCGTAACAAGATCCTTCGTGGGGAACCGCGAGATCGGGCAGATCACTCTCAAGAAGGACCAGGTACCCTAACCCACCCCAGGCCTGAATGTTTTTCTACCCACTGCAGTCTTTAGGGAACTTAAAGCGTCAGTGAGACTAAGACAGAGCGGCTATAGTACATCCCGCCCCGCCTTTGATTCCTGCTCCTACTCCGTAATCCTTTTTTTTTTTTAGATCGTAGTCCAGAAAGGAGACGAAGCTGGAGGCTATGTCAAGGTCTACACCGGCCGCAAGGTGGGGCTGTTCCCAACTGACTTCTTGGAGGAAATTTAGGTCTACTGGCGCCGGCAGGAGGGAGATTCTATGCCTCCTTCTGGGCGGGCCCAGGGGAGGCCAGGGAGGAGAGGGACTAAAGCAACTGGACTACTGAGTTGGGGGGAGAGGGATGGAAGATCCTACTCCGGCAGCACCAAGCTCCTGGCAAGAAACTGACTCCCACCTCCCCACCCCCCACCCCCCGGTCTGGGGCCGTGAATACCTGGCGACCTGAACACCTTTATCCGTAACCATCAGGCTCACCCAGCCTTCCAGAGCTGGAAATGCTATGCGTCTCCACCACGAGGCGACCAGAGGGACCGCTGAGATGAATTGTCCAATGTTGTGAATGTATTAAAGTTTTGACAAAAGTTAGAAAAGTTTGCTTTTAAACTGGGGATAACGGGCAGTGAGAATCCTCCACATTGCTCCATCACTACTACCGGATAGCCGAGATCCATGGAGGTGAAGCTGGTGGGAGCTGAAGCTGGCGGGAGGTGAATGGGCAGATGCACTCGCTAAACGAGGCTTCTAAAGGCAGCGAAGAGAGGAGAGCCGGACTGGAGCAGTTCCCCAGCGCCCTAATACGGTAGCCAGAGTAGATCCCCAGCTTTGGGCGATTTAGAGGTAGGTAGCGCCCCCGTCCCCTCCCGCTTTTCCAAACCTGGCTTCACGCCGAGCTAGGCCGCCAGGGGGCGATGCAAGATCTCAATTGGAGACGAAAGGATGGGGAGGGGGGTTGGTTAAGGGGAGAGTACCAGAGACACCAAGCCAGAGACCCTAGGCCTGGGAGGGGGTGGGGTGCGTGCCGTCTCCATGGCAACACTTCCTCTAGTCCTCTGGGAATTGAGCTGGCTAGGCCTGGGGGCCTAACCCCTCCCGCGCGGCCCCTGCCCCAGCTCTTACCGACAGGTACGAAGCGAGAGGACGCAGGGCAGACAGTGAACCGGCTCACGCGGAGACACCCCCCCTGTGGGCACCGTATGCAAATGTTGTTATTTGCATATGTAAATATGCAAATAGGCCGGCCTTGGTCAGGGCGGCAGGTGGTGAAGAGCGGGAAGG
This sequence comes from Typhlomys cinereus, assembly GCA_023101885.1. Classification (NCBI taxonomy): domain Eukaryota; kingdom Metazoa; phylum Chordata; class Mammalia; order Rodentia; family Platacanthomyidae; genus Typhlomys; species Typhlomys cinereus. The sequence goes on along the minus strand of JALPQD010000090.1, from coordinate 6,283,322 downwards.
TGTGGGGAAGGGAGCAGAAGGAGAAGAGGAGTTTGGGGACCTAGGAGCCGACCACTGAGAGGCAGCCGGAGGTGGTCGCTGGAGTAGGGCAGGAGGAGGGTCTTGGGCTTGATTGCGGGTGGGGGAGGGTCAGCCTGACCAGCCAGAAGCTCCTCTTCTTGTCTGCCCGTTGTCTGCCAGGACTGAGGTTGGCACCGCCTAGCAAGGTTGGCAGCAGGAACCCGGGCACCATCTGCTGCTGGCGGGGGGGGGGGGTTAGAAGCTCAGCTGGGATGGGAAGAGGAGGGCCCAGGATGGACACCCCCCTCCTCCTGTACAGAAGCTGAGGTGTGCTGGGGGTAGGGAAGCACACAACAAAACTGGCTGCGAACAAGATTTGGTTTCTTGCTCCCTTTGCCCTTGATCCTTCTGGAAGCCCAGTGGTATAAGGAAGGGAGTGGTGGCCTAAAAAAAGATTCAGGAAGCCCCTCTTTTATCATGATTGGGCTGCAATAGGAGGCAGTCACAGGCATGCACACGCGTGTGCGCACGCACAAACACACACGCGTCAACCTTTTGCCCTATCCCTTTTCGGATTCCTCCTACCACAAGTGAGGGGAGGGATTCTGAGGGCCCCCATCATCTCTATTCATTGAACGAGCTGAGAGATTCAAACCTTGATCCCCTGAGATCATTGAGAAGGCCCCCCAACAATGCTGAAGCAAAACCAATTTACTGGCTCATTGGGCGGCACTGCTGGCGTGGGGGTGTCGAGGATCAGGGAGAGCGGCTGTTCTCTCCCTACACTCGCGGGGCGCCCCCCTCCCTTGCCTTACCGAGCCGGCAGCTGTCCCTAATTAGAGCGGCGGTTTAATTGGATTTATCAGCAGTTAATAGGAAATTAAGCAAAGGGCCCGAGAGAAGGGGGGGCAGGAGGAGGGGGGAGACAGGCTGTGCCAAACTGAAAGGAGGGGGGCTTGGGTGCCAGGGGTGGAGGAAACAAGGCAGTGTCACAACTGAACCCCATGATCACATCTTTCCCTCAGTACTCTCCTATCCTTAGGTGTGAGTTCTGGGAGTCCCAGAAGAGAGCAGGAGATATGACAGTGACTGTGTTTGAACCTTCAAGCGCCTTCTACTCCCACAAACAGCAGCTTTGTGGGTGATAGATGATGCTGTACACACTGCAAAGGTCATAAGTCTGGTCCAAGGAGCACGCTGAATTGAAAACAGATTGGAGGAAGGGCCGGGGTACTAGGGCCTGACACAACTTGGACATCCTTGTTTCTCTTTTTCTTTTTCCTTTTAAACGAAGTGCTCCACCTTTGAAGATTGAACAGCAAGGGGGAAGAGGTGGGTGCAGAGTGGCCCTCTCTTCCATCTTCCTTCACCATCTAGTCAAGGCTCCTGAGAGCCTCCTACTGCTCCAGCCAGTGTTCCAGCGGCCTTCATTCCCCTCCCAAGTGCTGAAGTTGGGGCTGGCAGAGCCTACTGGGATTGCCACTGCAGGGGTTGCTCAAGGTGTATAACGCCTGCCCTGAAGTCTGGGAAGAAAGCTTTGCAGGCAGTCAAGACCAGGCCACAGGCTTGAGTCCACAGCTCCAGGCACTTCCTGTCACCACTACCTCATTATACTGCTAGGCTAACGAGGGCTGCTCTGGGACCCCAGAGACCTCTGACACACTCAGCCCCTCAGGGCACAGATGGCAGCTTGTATATATACTTGGGCGCAAGTCTCTGAATGTGTGTTGGGAGGGCTTTTTCTGTGCCCCTGGCAATTATGGATGTCCATACTTGTGGTGTGGTGTGGTGTGATGTGGTGTGTGTGTGTGTGCATGTGTCTGTGTCTGTGTCCTAGGAGTGCTAAGTGTATCTGTCTGAATCCCAAGTGTTCATGTATGTTTTCTAAGTGCCCCCTCACCCCTTGCCTGTGCTGTCAGGTTTGTGGTCCACTTCCTACTTCAGCCTTATCTCTGTGATTTCTGTCTGTAAACCCGAGGACGCATGGGTGTTCCTTTATATGTGTTTTGACATGTCTGTGTGTTTGTGCTCTCCCCGGCTGGGTGTGCCTCCCTCTGGCATACGGGCGTCTCCGGTTGTCTCTGCCTCCAGGATTGTATGTGTGAAAATCAAGAAGCAGCCACTGGTTAGTGTGTGCGGCTCTGGCGTCTCCGTCTGCAGGTGTGTGTATCTCGGTGACAGTGCGTGGGCGTGTGCCTGGGTGTGAGCCGTGCGGCAACATGTACTCGAATGACAGTGTGACGCACGCGCGCATATACGCGCGCTCCTGTGCGCGAGAGCATCTGATTGAGTCTCCCGCCCCCGCTCCTTTCTCTCCCTATTTCTATTCCTCTCTCCTCTCCCGGCCGGCTCGGCTCTGCCGTCCGCATCATCTCCATCCATTATTGAAGAAACAGCCGCGTCCGCTCCAATCACATCAACACCCCGCCCCCTCCCTGTTCCGCTCGCCTAGTGGCCCCTCTGGGTGCAGGGGAGAAGGAAGGCCCAGGCGAAGCGGGAGCCCTGGGCAGAAGCAGGTTCATGACCCTGTGCTCAGGAGTAGGCCAGCACGGGGACACCAGGGTCCCTGGCAGGAGAGCGCTTTGCATAAACAGATGGCGCTGGCGTCTTTGTCTCGCTTGCTCACCGCGCGGCTCGGGCTCCGCTTCGGTCTGGCTGATGCAATCATGATCATTCCCAGAACCTCAGGCAGGACCCAGCGCCTTTAACAGTGGCAGCAGGGGTCAAGGGCCCTGGGGCTCCTGAGCAGATGTTGGGCACCGTGACTTTCCTCTTGGGCGCCCTCTCCAGCCCCGGAGCTGCAGCAGGAAGACAGAGCCCGCTGCGAGGTGACTGGAATGAAGAGGTGGCGGGGAGGGAGGACCCTAAGCAGACCCAGAGGTGTCCCCTGGCTGTCCCATTGTACTGCATCACATTCCTCTAGGGGCAGGCAGTAAGCTGTAGAATAGCAATAGAGTTAGAGAATGGGTGGGTGGGGGAAAGGGGAGACAGAGAGGAGTTTGCAAGGAGACACGGTTAGATGTGGAAGGAAGGACAGACGTAGAAGGGTAAAGCCAGCAGACCAGGCAGAAGAGAAACAGTGGGAACATGAGAAACAGAAACACAGACATACGGGAGGAGAAGAGCTAAAGACAGACTGCCTGAAGAAGAAAGAAAGACACCAGGGGCGTAGGGAAGGCCAAGTGAGAAGTGGAGGGCAGTCTTCCTTGTAAGTTTCAGAGCAGAGAAAGGAGAGGATTCTAGGTGTCTGAAGCCAGCCTGGCGAGTAGACCCTCCCTGAGTCTTCCTCAACCGTTTCTAGCATCCAGTCCCACACCAGAAGAGTAAAGGCTTAAGGGCTCACTTTTCATTGCGGGGAATAACGGGAATAAGCCGACCCACACAGACCTGTACCCTCCAGGTGCCCACTTAACCTGAGCCGACACTGGAAGTGCGGGGACAATGTTGCCCGACAGGGGGAGCTCGAGACTTCTTCCCTGGGCTGCAGAGCAGCTCGGCCTCAAGAGGGCATCAGTACCCACCGCCCCTCGCAATCTGCTCGCTCACACGAGTCCAGCTGCATTTGATTTGCAGTGTCGCCAACCACGCGGATTAGTATCCTGGAGCGGGCTAGAGTTGAAGAGTCTGGTCCCGGCGGGACCTCAGGCTGCGCTTAATCCGTGGCTAACGACTCCGGTTGTCCGTCACCCTGCTGTGCCAAGGTGCACCCTCTGCCCCCTTACCCTCCCTGCTCCCACTCCCCCCTTGTCCCCTGTCATTGTGGCAGAAGGCAGGGAAAGAGGAGAGTTGAGATTTGGAACCCCTGATCTCTGTATATCGACTCCCCGGTAGAAATCCCAATCCAGATATGGAAACCAAGCACGGGGAGGGGGGTCTTGAAATAGGCTCACAGAGATGGGATCAGAGGCAGGTGAGGCGTAAGGAACTGCAGAGAGGCAGGAATGGAAACGTGGAAACGATAATGTAATTTTGGAGCTTGGAGAGCTGGCCAGAGACCCAAGGGAGGAGGAACCGTAGAGCCATAGAGGCTCAAGGAAAAGAATAGGACCAGAGGCTTTATGTCTGTGAATCACCCAGGTCAGCAGAACACACACACATGCACAAGCACACACACAAGCACATACACACACACGTGCACTTGCACATGCACACACACGCATGTGCTCGCACATGCACGGACAAGCACATGCACACAGGCACACTCATGCACACATGGCAGAGAACAGCAAACCCGGACCCAAGTGCAGAGCACAGGCTAGACCTCTCTCTCAGCGTCCTGACTCCCCAGCTGTGACACAGAGTGCCAGATGTGCAACCCAGCTGTGTGGCTGCTGATTGATATTTAGCACCCTCCTCCCCCCACAGCCTTCAGTATGGGGGCATGGTGGCAGGACCTCTCCTCCCTGGCCCAGCCCCAAAGGTGCCAACGCTCAGAGGGCCTTGCTGGAGGCTCTGACATCCTGTCAGTCCCCTGTTTTCACCTCCCCCTTCTTCACCCCCCAACGGCAGTGAGTCTCTGTCTCTTTGTTCTCGCCATGTCTCTGACACTTTATCTCATTATCCGCTGGAGGGAGGCGGAGAGCCTGGACCCCGAAGCCTAATTACAGCTGCGCTTGTCAGCTCAGGGGGTTGAGGGAAGTATCAGTGTGCAAGAAAGGGAGGGGCACCTCAAGAAGGGTCCTTTCCTATCCGTCACCCGGGGGGGCAGCAGCTGGTGCACGGCTTACTCTTCGATGGTGCCCACCATACCGTGGGTTTCTTAGGGGAGAAGCGTGGGAGTTCCTCCCACACCTGAAGCAAGAGGAGATGATTAACATAAGAGTGAAAAGGGGATGAAGCTCAGCTTATGTGTCTACAACACCCCGATTCTCCAAAGTCGTGTGTGTGTGTGTGTGTGTGTGTGTGTGTGTGTGTGTGTGGAGACTTTTTACCCTGATAATATAGCATATACCTGAATCAGTTGAGAGTCACTCCATAGTTCTATCTTGTTCTCTTTTGTATTTTGGTATCTATTTTGTATTCATTTAACTACTGCTCTCCCCCCATGCTCTTCCTCAACTCCCAAAGCCAAAGATAACAGGGGCAGGGTGTCAAACACATCCTCAAAACCCCAAACTGCCACAACTTTAATCTTTTGTCCTGAGCCCATGTATCAGACACACCTAGTTCCTTCTCCTCCAACCCCAATTCAGAGAAACTGCTCAGAACGAGAGGGGCCTGGAAACTCTACTGGTGCTCACTTGCCTCCTCCTCTAACACATTATGATGAGGAACATCCCATACTTGCATTTTGCTAGAGGACTGCTGCGCATCCTGGTAGTCTTCAGTCTCTGGGTACTTGAGGAACCTATCACTCAGACACCCAGAACCCCAAATATAATGGTGTCCCATGAGCCAGCGTGCAGGCATCTGGAGGAGTCGAGGAGAAACTTCACTGCTCAATGATCTCCCGCCTACTTTGGGCCTTGAATCACTGGGAGGAAGCAGGCTGGGTGGAGCATGTTGGACTAGGTTGACCCCTCCCCGGTGGGGGGCGGGACCCCAGGAGGAGGGATAAAGCGGATCCTCTAGAGAAGATCAGACCCTGGAAAGACGAGATGACTGGAACCAGTTTAGGGGCCCGCTTCTACCGGCAGATAAAAAGACACCCCGGGGTGAGTGCCTACCCTCAACGTTTTAGATCCTAACTTCTAATCCTCTTCTGCTCTATCTCTCAAGACCCCAGTGCCCTGCCTCCTGTCCAATTTCTCCAGCACTTCTAATCTTCCCAGGAACCTGTCCCTACTTCCCTGGACTAGTCCATGTCCTTGGAACCTTTCTCATGCATGAGGACTGTAGAGGAAAGGAGACCATGCTCAAAATATAGCATAGGGAATTCCAGGTCACTCTCCCAAAAAGAGGGGAATACGCATCTTGCATGAAGATGGAAAGGGCAGAAAACCTTGTACAGGGCAAGAGGGAACCGGGGGCTGGATCAGGACCCTGAAAACACATTGTTTCTCTGCGCAGCTCATCCCGATGATCGGCTTCATCGGCCTAGGCATGGGTAGTGCTGCACTCTACTTGCTGAGACTCGCCCTGCGAAGCCCGGATGTCTGGTAAAAGCTGAGCTTGGGACACAGACAGGGGTCCCAGATAGACTAAACCTTTTAGAAATAGTGAGGATACATGACCTTAGGAGGGGTCCTCAGGGTATGTGCCTCCTTCCTCTACGCCATCATCCAGCACTCCCAAGGACTGGAGCAGGTCCATGACCTGGGAGACACTAGCCCCCCTCCCCCTGAGGAAAAAAAAATCCCATCTAGTCCACCTGGCAGCTCACTCATCAGCAGTTCACCTCCTCGTGGATTCTGGCCTCACAATCCATGCTGCTCCTGGCATGGTTGCCATGGCAATGCAGCTCTAGTAGCCGCCTCAGGCTTTTGGGTACCTCTCTACACCCCCAGGAGCACTGGAAGTGTGACAGTGGGAAGCTACTGGAGACACCTCTAGGCCCCAGGTGTTCCTGAGACTTCAAGTCCTGCCAGAGGGATGAGTACTGTCAGGCCCTTTGATGGGCAAAGAGCAAACCCGCCCATTCTGCTGCTGGAATTTGAGCCACACCACTAAAAACCCTGTCCTCTGAGATTTCTGCCCGATTCCCAGGGTTATCTTCAGGGGGGGAAGGGAGGGTCTCTGCAGTGGGTTGTCATTCTGTCACCAGGCCCCAAGCTGACAAAGGTGGAAAGTTTGTCGAGCTTGTCAGCACCAACCACCATACCCCCTTTCTTGCCAATCTCTAAGAAACGCCCGCCATACATAGTAGAGCAAGGGGTGACAGCACTGTGGTGGAGTCAGAAACCATGGCTAGACCTCGGGTCATGCTGAGCGCTAGAGTCTTGGATCCCACAGAGGAAACTCTAACCCTTTTGTCATATTCACAGCTGGGACCGAAAGAACAACCCAGAACCCTGGAACCGTTTGAGTCCCAATGATCAATACAAGGTAATTGGGTAGAACTAGAGGCTTTCCCATTCACTCCCTTTCCCGTCCCTTCATCTACCGTCTTCCTCAACAGAAGCAAAGGGAGGCAGCAACAATTGCATATTCTTCTTCTCCCTCTTCACAGTTCCTTGCAGTTTCCACTGACTATAAGAAGCTGAAGAAGGACCGGCCAGACTTCTAAGCCAGGCTGGGAAAGTTCGACGTAAACCAGACATTCCTTCCACTCCCTGCATCAATCTAACCACCCTGTCCAGCTTCTGCTTAGAGGCCTGATTCCCACGGAAAAGAGAGGCAATTCCACCCCCCCTCCTCCCTTACTCCCACAAGCGGAAGAGCCTCTGACCCTCTCCTGGGAGTCTCACGCGGGGGAGGGGAATTAAGAGGGCAGGCAGCAGCAGGGGTTGATCCCAAAGGGCCTGTACCAGCCCCCTGCTTTGCTGTGGCTATGCCTAGCAGGGTGTGGCACAGGCTACGTGTTGATCGTGACCAGCGTGAGCCAACAGCACGCAGGGGCCTCTGAGTGCCAAGAGACGTGGCAGGCCTCACGTGAGCACAGGCTTCCAGCAAGGCCCAGGGGCGGCGCTGCTCGGGCGCGACTGGGCTCGTCCTGGCTGCCCCGCGCACCCATGATGAGGCACCGCTGTCATGCCCCACGCTCCTCCTCTGCCTAAGCCTGCTGCCTCCCGTTGCGGGCACCCCCTCCCCACCTTGCACCTGGGCCTTCCTGTGCTGTTCCCTACCCCTCCCCTCCCTTGCTCCCCTGTCCCTAGGGATCAAACAGAAGCAGCCGTGGGCAAAATACAATTTCATTTAACAAATTGAATTTGCTGCGCCTGCTAATCACGTCTGGTGTCGGCTCTGATCACAGACAGAGAGAGGAGGCTGCAGCCCCGGGGGTCCTGGTGGTGGTGGTGGTGGTGGTGAGAGGGAAGGAGGAAAACATGCTGAAGGAGCCAAATCACCAGCTGGCCCCCGGAGGACCCCTCCCACAGTAATAGGAACTCGGGGCAGGTTAGCATTTTATTAGATAAAAACAGGAAGGAGGGTGCTTTCCCTACCCCTTCCTCTGGCTCAGCACGCAACTCCCCCCTCCCCAGGAAAGAGCGAGAGTCTATAACACTGAGATGATGGCAGGGGGATGGGGCAGAATGCTAGCATTGAGGCTGTATCCTGGTAACCCCGGTACTGGAGAGATGAAAGGAGGGGGGTAGGTTCAAGGCCAGCCTCGACTACTTAGGACCCAGTCTCAAAAATGAAAAGAAAGAAAAGATAGGTAGGGTATGTTGGGAGCTCCTTCTAAGTGCTAGGTGCAGTTATGAAACAGAAATCTCAGCTGCAAATTTGGGGGAAGGGGACTGGGTGGGAGCCTCCCATTTCCACCAAAACCCAGAGAGGTAAGCGGTACTCCTTTGCGGGCCCAGAGAGGTAAGGAGAGTAACTTCCAGTCTGCAGGCCTCGATTCCAGGAGTCTTCACCGCTCGTCAAATCCAGGCATGGGGAAGGCCCTGGCGAACTGCTCCACCTGTTGCCTGAGGCCAGCCAGACGCTGACTTGTCTCTGGATCCTTGAGCAAGAAAGATTTGAAGTCCTGAAGCTTGGCTAAAGACAGAGGGGAAAAGACCATCAGAGCTCCGGGCAAAGAAAGCGATGAGATCAGCAGACGGGGTGTGAACTGGTTGGCTCTGGGAAGGGAGGTCTTTGTGGCCTACTCACTTGTCTTGCTTTTCACCTCCAAGCCAATTTTGACTCCTTCATCAATGAAGTCCACAACTCTCCTGAAGTCATCCTCACGGAACTGTCGGGAAGTCAGTGCTGGGGCTCCTAGAGAGGCAGCAGAGCAATTTGCACAATGTCATTGGGAAGCCGCCCAATAGGGAACCCTTTTCTTCTTAACCCCCCCACCCCGCCTCACCAAGTCTCAGGCCCCCTGGAGTAATGGCACTCCGATCTCCAGGGCAGGTGTTCTTGTTGGCAGTGATGGACACAAGCTCCAGCACGCGCTCGGCTCGAGCTCCGTCCAGGCCCTTGGGCCGCAGGTCGACCAGCACCAGGTGGGTGTCAGTGCCTCCTAAGGGGGTGGGTGGAGGTATAAATCATCAGGAAGTGAGGCGTCCTGGGCCTCGACCTCACCCCCTCCTCGACTTACCAGACACCAGTGAGTAGCCTCGCTTGAGCAGGGCATCAGCCATGGCCCGGGCATTCCTCAGCACCTGAAGGGAGTACTCCCGGAACATGGGTGTGCAGGCCTAGAATCCAAACAGCATCTCCTGTGACCCAGGTCGGCTGCAGGCCCTGCCCCTCCACATCTAGCAAGGTTCTGTGACCCCGGTCTTGACCTCTCCCACCCTGGCCACTGCCCTTCCATCAGACTCAACACCTTAGTATACAAGGTACAGAATCAAAGCCTCTGGACCAAGGTACCCCAACAGAAGGTCGGGTTTCCCAACCTGCTTGAGGGCCACAGCTACTGCAGCAATGGCATGGTTGTGGGGCCCCCCCTGCAAGGATGGGAACACAGCAAAGTTGATTCGGTCTTCGAATGTATAAGGGATCTCTTGTCCAGTCTTGGGGTCCACAGTCCGTACTCCCTTCCGATAAAAGATGAGTCCTGACCTGTGTGGAAGGCCAGAGGTCAGCATCTAAGCCAAAGGACGTGTGGCGAAGAGAAGCAGGTATGCGGCTTGGGTACAAAGGCTCTGAGTTCCTTCCACGGTGCTTGGATTTCCAATGGCTAGAGGGAACCCTTACCCCACTCCCACATTTCCTGCCAAGGAATGCCCACCACAGGCAAAAGGAAGAGAATCATCACACACTGGGTGGAAGAAGTCTTCGGAGTTGCGGGTAGGAATAAATTTCTCTCAGATCCAGCACATCAATACCCTGAGTTAGGGCATAAAGGCAGGAAAGGCAAGGCCTGACCTTAGGGGAGCCTGACCTGGCCCCTCGGAGAGTCTTATGAGTGGTGGTGGTGACAATGTCCGAATACTTGAACGGTGAGGGGATGACCTTAGCAGCCACCAGGCCGCTGATATGGGCCATGTCTGCCAGCAGGTGTGCCTTGACCTCATCACACACCTGGACAGGTGGAAAGACAACTTCAGTCCAGGGAAGGCCCAGACAGGCACATCCCAGGCTCCCTGTCACCCTCCCCCCGTCACCCACAGGATGGAATACCCGGGACTCCAGCCCCTCACTCCCACCAACCTCTCTCATGCGGGCGTAGTCAATGAGGCGAGCGTAGGCACTAGTACCAGCTATAATGAGCCGTGGTCGGAAAAGTCGAGCTGTCAACGCCAGCTGGTCGTAGTCGATGAGGCCCGTTTGAGGCTGAACAGATAAATAATCCGCTAAAGCCCTGAGATGACCACAGGGCAGCTGGTGCTCCTCCCTGCCACCGCGGGCTGCCAGGGACTTCAGTCCCCCCCACTGCTCAGGAATAGACCCCTCAGCCTAGAGCACTTACATTGAGCTTATAGGGCATAGACTCAAAGAAAATGGATGTAGCAGAGATCCTCTTGACATCAGACATGTAGCCATGGGTGAGACTGGGAAGAAAAGAAGACTCAAAGTGTAATAGCCAATCTTATCCCCGGCCTGGATTGTACCACCCATCACTGCTCTGTCCATCCTGTGCTGGGCACCGAAGTGTTTGGGAACCTGATGTCATCTTCCTCATCTACTGGAACATGCAACACAAGGAGATGTGTGGTCCGTTTCCATGGGATCTGGCAGATACTAAATGTCCTTTCCCACGCCATTCCTGCCCACCACACCCAACCACCACCCCATCCACACTCACTGGCCCCCATCGGGCAGGTCCAGCCCCATGATCCGGTCATGAGGTTGCAGAAGGGCTGTGTAGGCAGCGAGATTGGCCGGGGACCCTGAGTAGGGTTGCACGTTGACTCCCCAGTGTGTGGGATCCAGGTCAAAGGCTTCCAGGGCCCGGCGCTGGCACAGCAGCTCGATTTCGTCCACCACCTCTGCTCCCCCGTAATACCTGCCACGGAGAGGGGTATATAAGGGCAGAGAAAGGATTCTTGACCAGCAGCAAAGGACTGGGAAGACCACTGCTCCATAAAAGCCAACAGGGTCTACACAGTAAACTTCCACCACTGGGCGTGCCATCCCTGATGCTGCCCTCCAGCCCTTCGGTCTAGCCCTCACCTCTTGCCAGGGTAACCCTCCGAGTACTTGTTGTTCAGACACGACCCGAGGGCCTCCAGCGCAGCGCGGCTGCAGAAGTTCTGGGGTGGTGGGGGGGCAATGTCAGAAGGCAGCGAGTCCCTTTTCCTGGACCCCACGGTCCCACCCCTGTTAAAAGCCCCACAGACTGTGGGGCGGAGGCAGCCGGCACAAAAAATTTCTGTGTGCCCTGGGTTCCTTGCTGGGCATGAGGTAGGACCAGAAGTGGCATTCTTTAAAAACTCAGCTGTTATGATGAGAATCCCTACGAAGGCCACCCGTTCACCGAAACATGTGTGTATAGGTCCCTTTCTTCTTGGGAGGAAGAGAGAACAGATGAGACTGTAAGGATTCTGGAAGGCTCTGAAAATTCCCTAATGGCCCAACCCCATCAATTGGTTCTGCCTGTGCTTGAGAGGACAGTACGAAGAGAGGAAGAGATAATAAGCCCCGGGGAAATCGGCCCTGCATCTGACAGGAAATACTAATAGGAGGGCTTTCTGCTTCCTGTACTCAGAGTGGCCGCCCCTTCCCCAATATCCCCAGTCCCACCTCAGAGGCAATGAGCTCCAAGCCACGACACTGCCTGTCCTTCTCTCTCTGCAGAAGTTCCCACATTTCGGGGTCACTGTCTGACAGGCTCTCCTGGCCTGTCCAGCCCCCAGCTGCTTCACCAGTCTGAGTCTGGGCCACCTTGCTGTGCTGGGCTCGGGTGGCCTTTCCAACCAGCTGACCACATCTCTGCAGAGGCTAGGGGCAGGAAAAGTCAGGATTAAGTAAAAATTGTCCAGACCTTTCCCAATCACCCTCGGTCATGTGTGCAGATAGAACGCTCTGACTGTGCAGTCAGTGTATTCAGTCCTCCCTACCCCACTCCGACCTTTAAAAACCAGTTCTCCAGCCAAGGTTCAGACCAATGTCCAGAGGGTAGTTCTGATTGGCTCCACTCACCTTCCTTCCTCATCTCCCTCCTCCTCCTCCCATTCTGCAAGACCAGAAGTCCATGTCCCCCAAACTCTGGACAAAGCCACTAAGATTCCAGGGTCTCCTTGCTCAAAGGAACAAAGGGGTTTTCTTCCAGGGCCTCCATGAACAGATACCCCAGTGAGGGAAGGGACCAAGTATACATTGGTTGAAGCCATGGGCTGCAGAGGGGTTTTCCCCTAGCAATGAAGGGGGGGGCAGTCCCTGGGGAAGAGAGGTGTACGGTCGGGGAAGGGGGGGGGATGAGTGTGATGCACGGCAGAAGGGTGTGTGCTGCACTCAAGTCCGGCCAGCATCTACACCCCCTCTGGCCCTCACCTCTTCCTGTCCCCTCCTGGCTGCCCTGTCGCGGGACTCTCGCCTGAGGAAAGCGGAGACCGGGTTGCATCATCTGCACGGCTCAGAGCTGGCGGGAAAGCTCGATTTGCGCTAGTTCGCTAGTTCGCTCACACCAGGGTCTGCTTGGCATCTGGAGCCGACCTCAGATGCCACGTGAACTGGGTGGTCACGGGATCCTGGGATGTCTGATCGTCTGAGCGAGGGTCCCCTTTCACAGCACAGGCGCCCACAAGGAATCAGGGATCCCCTGGTGAAGCGGCTCTGAGGCTCCGGAGCACGTGCGGTAAAAGCGCCGAAAGAACCCCGGAGTTTGTGAGAGGAAACTAAAGTAGCGGCGGGGTGGGGGGTGGGGCTTCCACCGGTCACCCAGTCTCCAAAGCCCCCTTCTTACCCGAGTAGCCCTGAAGAAGGAGAAGGGCACCATCCCAACCAGAGGCCACAGGAGGTCCAGCCACCAACTCTGGTCCCAACTAGCAAGGTGGTCGGAAGAAGACTAATCCTAGCACGCATGCGCGAGACAAAAAATTGCCCCGCGAAGTCCCAGTGAAGAGGAGGTGCTGACGCATACGCAATGACGAGTCCCTCGTGGCCTTTTGGGAATTGTAGTTTTTCTCTTCCAGCCCAATCGCCGTCTGTAGTTCCAGGGTTAAGGGAACCTTGAGCGATAGAGATCCAGAGTTCCTCTATTTCCTTACTGTCTTGGAGCTTTCCAGGATTTCGTTTTCCTATCAACTGTCAACCCAAGCTTTTTAAAAACATTTGGTGCCTGTGGAACAGCTAGCTTTATTAGGTTCTCCAATACACTCCAGAAACACGCATGCAAGAGAGTACACTCTGGTTTGAAAGGGCAAAGACCCAAGTTCCAGCTGTAGGGTTACAGCAAAGTAACCTATCTAATCCCCAGTTTCTTTGTTTATAAAACCATAACAGAGCAGTCATGGTAGCCCACACTAGTTATCCCAGCCCTACAGAAGTGGAGGCTAGAAGATTAGAAGTTCAAGGCCAGCCTCAGCTATATATTGACTTGGAAGCCGGCAGTCAGTGAGTTCTTGCAACTGGTTTTCCTTTTAGTCTTACTGCATTTGAATCAAACTTTGAGGGACATTCTCACTGTCAAGGGAAGATTCTCAAATGAGTCCTGGACCTTAGAGGTTCTAATATAACGAATATCAAAAACACACAATCAACGCTCTTCTTGGGAATTTCTGTAAGCAGTGGGTTTGAAAACCATTGCCTCATACATTCATTATCACACATTCATTCATTCAGTGGATCTTGAGGTCCTACCCCATGTCAGGTATGCCCTAGCCCTGGAGACATAAGGACTCGGTGACTGCTAGAGCATGAAACAGTGATGAAGTGACCGCATTCAAGTGCAATAATGGGCAGGGGGCATCTCAGTTTGCTCTGATATCCAGATACACAGCCTTGAAGGAGGGAAGTTTGTGACTAGAAGGACAATTCATGGAGGGGCACATGATCCCTATTTACATCCTTGTTCTTTCTTTCTTTCTTTTTCTTTCTTTCTTTCTTTCTTTCTTTCTTTCTTTCTTTCTTTCTTTCTCTTTCTTTCTTTCTTTCTTTCTTTCTTTCTTTCTTTCTTTCTTTCTTTCTTTCTTTCTTTCTTTCTTTCTGTGTTAGGTGTCAAACCCAAGGTCTCATACCGTATGCTATTTCATTATGACTCTACAAGTAAGACTCGAGATTCAAGAGGGCTAACTGGCTGATTACAGTAATTCCCATCCCAGACAGTCTTATCTGGTTCTCATACTAGGCCTCAGAAGTCCCTCTAAAGCTTTAACTTCCTCCTCACTATAGCTTCATCTTTCTCGAGTGTTCCCAGGCTCTGAGGTAGGGAGACCTCTACTCTCTTCCTCCAATCTCTGACCCAGACAGGCTTCCCATTTCCCTTCTCCTTTCACTTGATCCTGCTATCCATCCATTCATCCATTTGTTTTTTGGTACTGGGATTGAACCCAGGACTTTGTGTATGCTGAGTAAGCATAAGTGGTCTACCACTGAGCTACATTTTCAACCTAAGATACTTATTTTTTCTTGTGGAGTTTTCATTGCCAGGTAGGTCTGATTTAGACCAGTTTCTGACTCAGTGTCCCATGGAGACTTGACAACTCCCTGGAAGACATTGTCTTTTCCCTATGTGCTTTTTGAAGCGGGACTCCCGGTAAAGAAAACAGGCTGAAGAGGAGTCTCTCAGTGTCTCAACACGTCTGAATCCCCTCCCTATCCCCAGTCAGGGGGTCCCAAGGGGAGGGGGGCTACTGAGCTGAGAACTGCTAATGAAGCCGCAGCCAATTAACGCCCAGGCCAGGGTTGGGGGCGGATAAAATTAGCAGCTAAGGCTGCAGGAGGGAGCTGGAGGCGGGGGTGGAGAGGGTGGGCAGCTGGCTGAAGGGGGCTGTTTGCTAGCCGCCAACAGCAGCCACTCGGCCCCGCCCTTCAAACCTGAGCCCGTCCCTTCCCCCATACCTTCATCCCAATGCTCTCTCCCTCCCTCCCTCATCTGTCTGCAAACTCAGCGCCCACGAAATTAGGAAGGAAAAGGAAGATCGATGACTCCAGATGCCGCAAACACGGTTCTTCTCCCCCAACCTGCCGCCTCTCCAGCCCCGCGGAGCTTAGCAGGTTGTCAGCGCTCTGCCTACGCGGCCGGTCCAGGCTTCTCCATCCCATTCAAGGTCTGATACCTCTTGCCTCCAGTCATCTGGGAAAGACCGGTGGAAGTACCAGATGGGGTCCAAAAATCGCCTTTCTGTCGGCTTTGTCAGGCAGTAAAACCTCCACTTCTGGCAGACTGTTACCCCAATGGCCCGTACTCATCACTTCTTGATCAGTTCTCCGATGACCTACCTCCGAGGTGCGGGGTGGATCAGTCTTTGCCTCAGTTTCCCTAGTGGCCGCCAGGGAGGAGGCCCTAGCCTAGGCTCTACCAGACAGAAGCCCACACCTGCCTCCCTCTTTCCTACAAAGGTCTCGCACAGACACGTATTGGATTTCACTTTATTTTGTTCCCTATCCCCGTCTTGTTTTGGCGTAGAAAAAAATATCACCGGGAGGAAGCAGCCGGGAGGCAGGTGGAGCTGGACCGCAGGGACGGGAAGGAGGTGGGCAGAGCACCCTGGCTCTGGAGTTTCGCTTCAGCGAGGTTAGGAGGAAAAGAACACTGACACGCGGCAGGCAGAAAGGGAGGGGTACAGGATGGGGTTTAGAGGCCTTACCAAATCTTTGTGTGTGGTGGGAGCTGGGGCGGGGCAGGCGTGGTAAGATCAAAGCTTGGGGCGGAAAGTCAGAGGGTGCCAGGTAGGTGTTATTAAAGCTGCGGAGACAAAGGGGATGCCCACCCCAGCTCCATGGGCAAAAGGGACCCTAAGTATGTATGTAGGGGACCCTAAGAAAGCTTCCAAGGCCCACCTACTTGGGAGCTGTGCTCTTTTCTCTCCAATTTGGGTATGTTTGAGAGGGTTACCCCAGCTTCACAGGCTCTCCCTGTAAGGAAACGGAGAGCCACACCGGCTTAAAGTTCCAGACGGGACTGTCTCCCTCTACCCCACTCCCAGGGTGGGGCGGGAGAAGTGGGACTAGTCAGGTGGAAGGAGGGATGGGATATAGGGAGGGTTCCCATCTATAGTGGTTGGGATCTGGTGGGAAGCTCAGGGCCCAGGGCAAGGGTGCTAGCCAAAGTAGGGGTGATCACTCTGGAAGTTATAGTCTGGGCACACCTTCTGCACCAATTTGTAGTCAAAGCTGAGGAAGGAGACGAAGATACAGATGACTTTAAAGGGCTTGGCGCAGAGCCAGGCGGCCTGGCTCTGCGTGTGCTCGGTGAAGCACACCTGCGACGGGTCGTACAAGCACGGGCGGTGCTTGCGAGCGCGGTTTGTCTTCTCATATTCCACGTGGCAATTGAAAGCGCGTGACTCTTTGGCCCCGGGCACTCCCAGTGTGCCCCCGAGTGGGCCCGTCAGGGCGCCCCCGAGGTTGCCCCCAAGCCCCGGTCCCGCAGCCATCCCCAGAGGGGGACCCAGTCCAGGAAGCACTCCTTCCAGCGCCAGCGTAGATTGCAGAGGGTGGGGGGCAGGCCCAGGCAGCCAGACCCCCCCAAACTCTACACGTTTGGAAGGCGGCACGATGCTGACACTGAGATTACCCAGGCTGGACGAATTGTGGCGGAAATAGACGCTGAAGGTACCGTTCACGTGGTCCACGATCTTGCCCGTCACCAGCAGCGAGAACTTGAGGGTATGCACCCGAAAGTAAAAGTCCCCCCAGCCGAAGATCTTTTTGGCGCGGGCGGCTTTGATGGAGGGTTTCCTCTTGGTGCGCTGCGCCTGCAGCCCGCCGACCGCCCCCGGCCGGGCCAGCGCCCCCGTGTGATTAGTCGGCCAGGCCCAGCTCCAGGAGCGAGCGGGGCCCAGAGCCTCGGTAGACTTGGGCGCCTGGAGCTGGTGGCCGGGGGCGCCCCCTCCGGCCACGGCGGGGCGCAGCTCCAGGTACTGCGGCCTTCCGGACTCGGCGATCTGGCCGACGACCCCCTGTGTGGGAAGAAAGAAAGGGAGGAGAGACGCTGGAGTGGGAGCCCCTTTCCACCGTCACGAGGAAGCCCAATAAAATCAACCTCCGAGGTTTGGGGGGTGTGCTTCCTCCGGAGCTGATCTGTACCCCTTTCAAGCTCTATGATCTTGGCCAAGTCACTTCATCTTTCCGGACCTCAGTTTTGCATATCTGTGAAATGAATTGACACCCCTCGTGTTCTCAAAGAGCTAGCTGCACGTGGGCCCCAAAGTCCAAGTCGGCGTGGGAGCGGGTGGGAGCAAGAATGATCGCCGGCTCCTTCTAGCTAGATGGCTCCCAGAAAAGGACAAGTGAGGGTGCGAACGTCCGCATCGCCAGACACCGAAGCCTGGAATGTTCTTCAGGGAGGGTTTACTGAAGAGGGGAATCCCGGGCACGGGATGAGTCCTGGGGGACAGAGTGCTGTCCCTCCTGTCCCCGGAACCCCCGGGTTGGTTAGGGCCGCCGCAATCGCCCCGCCAGCCCCGCCGTGCTCGCGCGTGTCTCAGGTGGCTGCCGATCCCGGAGACAGCGCGGGCGCGAGTACAAGATGGATCGAGAGGCGGGATCAGCGGGGCCAGGCCCGGGCCATCAATTATCTTGGGTGCGTGTGTGGAGGGAACGGCCCAGAGTGAAGGAGACGGGAGAGAGCGACGGGCTAGAGCCAAAGGAAGAAATATGGAGATGCCGCTGCAACGCGGGGAGCGGGAGGGAGGGAGAGGAGCAGAGCCGTCCGAGTGTGTCAGTCATCTGTGCGAGACACCGCCGTGCTGCTTCGTGTGGCCCTGGCTGCAAGCAGGTCCCGGGGGACAGGCAGTTCTGTATGTGTCAGTCTGGGCGGCTGTATGTTGGTTAGCCTGAAATGGTTGTGTGTGTGTGTGGTATGGGTCTACCCAGGTTAGCTCTGTGTGTTCTGTCTGGGGTAGCTCACACATGTTCAGTTTCTGATGACTCTGAGTGTGTGTGTGTGTGTTGATTCTCTGTGTGTATGTGTGTGTACACCTATGTATATCTGCCTGTCTGGGGAGCCTATGTGTGTACCCCCCTGTGTTCTGTGATAGCTGTGCTTGAGTCTGGATTGGCTGACCGCGGAGCAGGGCATCTGTGTGTCAGTTGGGGGAGTGGTGTCTGTGTGGCTGCTGTGGTCATGTGCCTGAGTTGGCTGGACGCTTGGGTACAGGGTGGTTATGTGTGATTGTCTAGAGGTGTCACCTTTCACATGTGGGTCCCTGTTATCCTCTGTCCACATATCAAAATCTTTCTAAAGGGGGTGTATCCACAGTGACAAAACGAATGTGGTTGGTGTTCCCACAACAGGAGTGAAAATACCTGTCATCCATCCATCTATCTATCTATCTATCTATCTATCTATCTATCTATCATCTATCTATGCAAATTCTCTATGAGTGATATGAAATATGGGGGCATTCAGGCCTGCAGGCTGATCCGAGTAGGTAAAAGACTGGAAAGCAAGGGTGCCCTCTCTGTGTACACCGAGTGTATATACTGTACACAGCGGTGTACACACGAGACAAGAACAGCAGAGCTAGGCTAGAATCTCTACCGCCTGGTCGTCATCCCTGCAGCGCTGCGATCCCACGTTATTAATGCTGCCGCCACCCGCTCGTCATACATATTTATCGCCCCCCTCATTCCTCCTCCCATTCAACCCTCCTCCCAGCCCAGGTGAGGGGAGTGGAGATGACAAGAGTGATTGACTCAGGCAGAGAAGCTTGAGCTGGCATCTAACATCCAGAGGACACACCTGAGTAGTGCTGGGTGGGGAGAAGCCCACGCACCTGAGGGGCACGGGGGTGGGAGAAACAAGAAAGAAAGGGTGGAATTGGGAGCCAGAAAGGGTCTGCAGCGAGGTTAAGTCAAAGGGTGGGCTGTTGAACTTTGATCCTTAATTTTTTCCCCACTGAAAGTCAACCCCTCCCCTTTCTACAAAGTTCAGCCATTTGAGCCCTCTCCCCAAGTTGTTTGATGTTAACACCCCAAATGCCCCCAAGATAGCTCTTCCTAGAACATCTGAGCATCCCATGTCCTGTACCCCACCTAGGCCCCGCACCCCACCTAGGACATGGCGGGGCTGGTCAGTCTACTCTACCTGGAGGCAGATATTGGGAAGGAAATAAGGTTTGGGGGGCAGGAAGAGATGCCAGGACGTCTCCCCACCTCTGATCCCAGACAAATTGCTGTCTCTGCTTCTGTGATCCCAGCAAATCCCTGGGCTTTGGGTCCTCACACCCCCCACCCGCTGTTGGAGAGAGTGATATAAAAGGGAAGAGTTTGGGGGGGGGAGTAGCTGAAGCGACCTTGGGGGTGGGGAGCTCGGACAGGGAGGGGTGAGAGTCTGAGAGGAAACGAGCCGAGAAATGGGAACATGGGATAAAATAAAATAAAATCCTCCCTCTGGCTTCCTTGATCGCTCATGCCCGCTCTCCCTCCCTCCCTCCCTCCCTCTCTCTCTCTCTCTCTCTCTCTCCTCTCTTTTCTCAGTCCTTTCCCATCTCAGTCCCCCCCACACACTGTCTTTTTATTCAGCCTTCAGGATATCACCCCACCCTGTTTCTGTCTGTCTAATAGTGGCTCTTTTCCTCCTCTGTCCTTCAGGTCTCCAGCAGTGTATTGGGGGTGGGGGGGCAAGGTGGTAGGGGAGCCCTTTCTTTGCCAGAGCCCAACACCCTCCCATGGCTGAGGGCCTGAGTAGGGTGTTGTCCAAGGAGGGGACCCCCTTGCTCCAGAGCCGGTTTAATTAAGCTAATTGGGCGCAGTGACATTTGCAGAGGGGAGAGGCTAGCGGGCTGGCTGTCAGCAGCTGGAGTGGAGGTGTGCAGAGGCTGGGGGGGGGGGCTCTCGCAGTCTCCTCCAGGGCCCTGCAGGAGGGAGCTGGGCCCGGAGCACTTCGCCCCAAGGCAGCCGGCCCACGCACCTGAGGGGAGTTGAGGCTAAACAAACTCCGCTGGGGAAGGGAAGCAGGGGCCCTCTGTGGAGAAGATTTCGGGAATGTGGGGGAAGATCCGGCTGCCAAGGGCCCCCCAGCCGCATTGCAGGGTGCATCTCCTCTGGGCCTCCAGGCTGTGTCCTACTGTGGGTCAGGAGGAGTGCTCAGAATTTACCTGAGCGGGCGGGGAAGGAACACCCTGTGTCTGAGGAAGAAACATCTCAGGCCTAGGTCGGGGAGGGAAGAAAAATAAAACAGCATTCTGAGCCCCTGCACTTGGAAAGAGGTCGCGGCACACCGCAGTCCCTGTAGGCAAAGTCTGTCTGGAGGTTAGGGATTAAAAATGGGAGTGACACAGAGGTGGGTGGGTGACAGGACAGGCTAGGGCAAGGGCTGGGACAGAGACTGAGTGGGACCTTGAATGAATAAGGAAGGGCTGGTGGAGGCACAGGTGCAGAGAAGGGGGTGTGACAAGGACAGGCAGGGGGACAGTGAGGAGGGTGGAAATGGTGGTGAGGCATTGGACAGAGAGACTTGGATGTTGATGGGATAGAGACCAGAAAAAGGAGAGGCTGGGCTGTGGAAGAGGACAGAAGCTGCAACAGGGAAGGGGCTGTAGATGAGGGATGGGCACTGGAGGCAGGCAGGGATGAGGACCGGACAGTCTGGGAGGCGGTGGTGGCAGAACAGAAGCGAGCAAGAAAGATGGCTATTAGGCAGAAACGGGGATGCTGATGGATGCTGAGGCCTGGGAGATGGGAGTGGATGGAGCATGCCAGTGGGGACTGGAATAGGAAGCAGGGGACCAGGAAAGTGACAGGAGTGTGGATTGAGAGCACCGCTGAGGGCAGGCGATGTCAAAACTGGAGAAGACAAGGCCAGCAGCAGGATCAGGCTTGGGAGGGGCCGGGCAGGTGCAGGCAAAAGTAGCTGGTCTAGACCCTCTATGGCAAGGGGTGAGGGCCTCCTGGTGAGGTGGGCTCTGCCCTTGGGCCAGGCGCCCTCTCCCTCCCCCCCAGCCCCGCCTGTTCGCCTGCTGCGCAAGGCTCACCGTTATCTGAATTTTGATTTTATTTTATTTTATTTTATTTCCCTGCTTCCTAGAGCCGGCGCGGTCCCCCCGGGAACGGCCGCCCCCCGCCCCCCGCCCCGCGCCTCACTTTATTATTGCAATAAATGTGCCTATAAAGGCGCCGGCTCCAGGGCGCGGTGGGGAGGGGGGAGCCGCGGAGCGGGGATGTAATTTCCCGAAGCCGGAGCCGGAGGGGGAGTGGGCGGGGTGGAGGTGGAGGAGGGGCAGGCGGGGGAGAAGGGGAGACTCGCCAGTTTCCTGCGCTCAAAGCAAAGTGCCCGGCTCCCCATTCCTGTCCGCAGCTCCTTCCACTGTGGACCCACATTTTCCCAGAACTAGAACCCGAGGACCCCTCCACTGTGACCTGGCCCCTATGCTACCTTGCCTCTCTTGCCTATGTCCACCTTGAGTTATGGGGACCCTGCGCAAAGTTCCCCCGCTCCTTGCCGACTCCGCCACCACCAACCCCTGTGAGGACCCCCTCATTTACTGCTGGTTTTCAAGGTTTACCTCGCCCCTTTCCAATTACCTGACCCCGACCCCAGTGACTCCTCTCGGCCTTGTCTCTGTCCTTCTCGCCTTACTCAGCCAGTCACCCCCTCTTCCCCTCTTCCATTCACAGCTCCTCACCTGCCCCAACCCTGACCTTCCCATATATTCTTTCCAACAGTGCCCCTCCCATTTAGGACGCAAAGCTTGGCTGCAAGCTCTCACCCAAGGGAACTGACGCTGTACCCCCTCTCCCCTGTATCCCTGGCCCAGCTGCGGCCCTTGATTACCCCCAAATCCCTACCAGCAGCTCTGGGCCTTAGCCCGGGCGGTGCGTGCCTAAGTGGCCCAGCCGGAGATTAGCTTGGGGGCTTGAGGAGGGTGAGGAAATGGGAGGGGGTGGCTGCAACCCGGGTGGTAGCTAAGGTAGACAGGAGAGACTTGCTTAGGTCTAATTCTTCCCTGAGGCATAATAGCACTGAAAGGTCCCACAGGGCCCCCACCCCTGCCCTTCCCTGGCTAATTAGTAATTAGTGATTAGTGATTAGTGACTATTGATCGCCTGCTGTTTCTCCCAGTAGGCAGCTGCTTTGGCAAGGGGTGAGGAAGACAGAGATGGAGGGAGAAAGGAACTGGAGACTGTATTGGAAAGATCCTGAAGCAGCTGGGCTAGCAGAGGTCAGAGTCCCACAGGTCCTGGGCCGAGAGGAGACCTGGAGCTTAAACCAAGGAAAGAGGCAAAGAATGGGGCGGTATATGTGTGCTTGGTGGGGGGCAGCGTTGGGAACGTTAATAGTTAGATTTTCCAAAGAGGTACCCTCTAAACTGTCCTACCAGCCTCTCCGCCCACCCCCGTGTCAGCCTTACCTTTCGTCCACCCCTACCCACCCCTAACGCTGTCATTGAGATATCCCTGAACACGCACACACACACACCACATTCAGATATATGCTACATCCCAAGGTTCACAACCCTATGCATATACTCAAACTGCACTTGAACATGCGGGGTATGTTCAATCCCAGCCTCGCAGATCACACAAACACCCCTAAGACCCTGGGTCTACACATATGCACACACTCTACACCCAAGTACATCTGAGAACACCCAGATGGGTATTTGGAACACTTCCTTCCCCACATTTTCCCCATGTGCAGTATTAGGCATTCACACACCTACAACATACACACACGCCACGCATGAACACAAATTCTTACATGAGCACAACCTGGACGAAATGGCAGATTTGCTCTTTCCCGCTGACTTGAACACGGAGGCCCCACAGCTGCAGCATTCACACACACGCGGATAGACCCATCGCTCATATCCTCACGCTCACTCTCCCTCAAGTCTCTACCAGATGTTTCATTCCCCTTCAGGGGGCAAAGGAAATTAAACCAGATCTGTCCACGGGGGAATTTATTTGATGAGGAAAGTGGAGAGGAGAGGGGGGAGGGGGCAGGTAGGGGGGCCAGGGCAATGGTTCTCATCCCTCCTCTTGACCCCAGGGCTTCGCATACCACGCGGGTGGGCCTGACCCTCTTTTGTAGTTCTCTGGGGGAGCAAGTCCAATGTGTGTTCCAGCCAGTGGGAGCAGTTTTCACACAAGGGGCTCCCCTGCCCAGTTTTCAGCCCCTCAAGGTCACTAGGTGGGACTGGGACAATCAGGAAGCTCGACCACCAGCTCAAGGGGGCAGCCTCTGCCTTGCCTAGTTAGCGTTAGGGTATAGGACTACCGCACTCTTTCTGGACTCTACAGGGAATAGGGGGCTAGAGTGGAAGGGGGAGAGCTTAGGGAGCCATCTAGTTGCTCCTAGACTAGGTAGGTCGCAGTTGGGTAAGGAAGACTAATGGAGGGCGTTGGGAGACCAGTCCTAGGTCCCATGACCTGCTCACAGATGGCTGCACTTTGAAGCAGCACTTACACTCACCCAAGCAAATCGTGCATTCCCATGGCGCCCTGGGCCCCAGTGCTCAACACCAAGCCGGGCTTCCCTGGACACCCGCTCACAGGTGCTGTGTTAACCAACACACTCCACACCATACACACAAGCGGAAGCTTCTCAATCAAGAGGTGGGCAGGATCGTGTCCTCACCTCATCGCCTCGAGGTCCTTGGCCAGGAACCTCGGGGAAAGAGGCAGCAAAGAGGGGTGGGGTGGGAGGAGGTAGGAGGTCAGATTTCCTCTCCAGCCAACAGTCCCCCTTTCAAGGGGCGGGAAGAGGGGGGTGTGTCTGCGAGGTTGTATGGGGGACGTGGTATCTTCACCGGAAATGTGATGGGAGATTGTAGTCAAGTTCAGCCCTGTTGGTGTGGGTGCATGTGAGCGCGTGTGCCCGGGTCATGGGCGTTCTGAATGCCTACCTGGCATTGTGACAAGTGCGGAGAAGAGAAATGGGAAGATGGGGAGGAGGTGGGATGAGGAGCGGAAAGACAGACAAGAGGGGAAGGCAGGCGAGGTTGGCGCCGAAAGGCAGTAAGGCTAACACCCTGCCGGCTTGTCTGTCTGTCTAGCACTCCCTCTCTGTCTGGCGCACTCACGGGTCGCGCTTCGTCCCCTCCCCCGCCGCGCCAGAAACCCGATTGGAGACTGGCCTCCAGCAGGCACCTTGTCTAACCCTCGGACAACTTGCGCCAGGAGAGTGCCAGTCCTAAAACGGGCAGTCTGTCTGTCCGCGTCCCCCACGACGCGCAAAGTTGGGACGTTTTGGTGCGGGGGCGGGGCGGGCGCTCAGTGCCCCTCGCACTCCGGGATCTTTGCGCCCGGGACCCTCGCGCCTCAGGCTGTCACCCTTACCTTCCTAAGAAGCCACGGGCCAAAGAGCAAGAGAAGCCATTCCTGGAGCAGCCGCATCTTCCTGGGCGGCCGCGGGGGTCGGGCAGGGCGGGTCCCGGGGCGGACCGGATCGGGCGCGGGGCGCGGGGCGCGGAGCGCGGGGCGCGGGGCTGCCGGGCAGTGGGGCGACTGCAGGAGCGGCGGGAGCGGGCGGCGCGGCCCGCGGACTGAGCGAGCCGAAGGGAGCGCGGCGCTGGGGGCGGGGCGCGGGCGGGGGAGAAAGTTGGGTCTGACTCCGGCGGGCGGCGGGGGGCGGGGCTCCGCGGTGCTCCAATCCCGGCCGCGCCCCGCGCGCCCCCTCCCGCCCAGCTGGGGGCACCGAAGGTGACTTTCACTCCGACACGCCCCGGACACGCCCCTGGCCCAGGTGCGAAGGGTCAGGGGGACTTGGGGGCGGCGCCGGGGAGAGGCCAGGTTTGTACCCTGGCTACCAGCAGGGCAGGGCGTGGGCTCCAGGTTCTAAGCCCGTGCGCGGGAAGAGGGCGCAGAGAAGCAGGAGCCCGGCGAGGCTCCGCCGCGTGGCAGGACTAGGGTCCCTGGATGTCCCGGGCGCTTTCGAGGCTCCGGGCCGAGGTGGGTCCGGGGGCAGAAGCAGGGCAGGGGCCGAGGTGAGGGCGGGAGGAGCCTAGGGCGACTGCCGCCGCGCGGCACTGACGGGGATGGATGGGCGCCCCGCGGCTCATTCGGCCCGGAGATGAGAATCATTGATCACGGACGGAAACCCCATCACGTCTGTCAATAGGGCTGACAAACGGCGCCCGCCGCCCCGCCCCCGCCCATGGCACCTTCGCAATCCCAGGACCCTTCACTTTGGCTTCTCGACCCTCATTGCTGACCCTTGCCTTTGCCCGGGAGCTGGATAGGAGGTCCTCAGTGGCGCCTGCCCAGTCTCTTGGTGCAGTCTCCATACCTTCCCTCCACTGTCCCATCTTTTGACACCGGTTCTTCGTCTCGTCGTCCCCTTTCCTGTCTGTCTCTGTCCTTGTCTCTGTCCCCATCTTCTGGACTGTTTCTTCATTAGTTCCCTCCTCCCGCTAGCTAGTTTCTCTCTTCCCTGCCTAGGGGAGTCTTCAGCTGTCAGCTGTTGCTATGCACTGAGTCTGACTGAGGTTGTGGTATGACCACCATCTAGACAGCAAGAGATAGGGACGAGCAAAGAGACGGAGAGACGGGCCCACACACCTCCAAGCACTGCCCACATTCATAATACCTGCCACACTATAACAATACATATACACACAGACCAGCACATACAAATATAGTACAAGCACACGCAGATGGGCACATGTGATTTAAACACACAGGAGCACCCGGTGACATATGTGCTTGCAACAAGAGAAAAGCACAGGTACTCAAAGCACTCTCACATTTTGCCTTGGCAAAGGCAATGCCCAGAGATGGACGGACACACACACACACACACACACACACACACACCACACACACATAGGTGTATGCAGGCACTGGCAGTCCAAATGACAAGCTGAAGCATACGTAAAAAAACAGACACACACATATGGGATGTGACAGATTAAAAAAAAGGGTCAGAGAAAGGACAGGGATGCTGAGATGATGAGGTAGATGTTGTGACATCTAGGGAGACAACAACAACAAAAGAGGCAACAACAGGAAGCAGGGACTTGGATGCAGTTAAGGCAGAAAGAAAGCAACGAAGGGGCAGAGGTGTCTGGACCAATGCCAATCAGCCCCGACTAGAAGTCAGGAACTTGGTCTCAGCACAAAGACTGCTTTAGCAGTGGGTAGGGGCTGACGTGGCTCCCTAGTCTAAGCTTCATAGGACAGAAACCCATCACGAAAATCCTTATCCCCAGGAGACTTGACATCACTCTTCTGCTAATCTGAGGGCAATCTGCTCTCTAGAGACCTACACATGTATGTGTTGTGAGCACACGCATGCATGTGTTGTGTGCCCAGTACTTGTCTCTGGTCCTTGCCTTTATTCCTATACCTCCCCATCTCCGAATCTCTCTCATTCGGTCTGAATCAATTTCTAATTTTGCTTCCGTCCAGTCTCTGTTCTGTCCCTGAGACTGCCTCCCACCTGGCTGGGTGGATTTTTGGGAGGCTCTTCTCGTTGGATCCGCTCCCATCTCGTCGGGTTCTGGACAGCACAGAGAGGATGCTAACGGAAGGGGTGTGTCTTCTAAATCACAGCTGGGGACTATCTGGCTTTGCTCTGGATCTCAAGATGACAAGCGAAGAATTAGTGGCTCCCAGAAGGCTGGGGGCTGTCCAGATGCATGCTGGCAAAGGGGCTGAGAGGATTGGGCTGCTGAGCGGGTAGATGTTGGGGGATAGAGGGAAACCGGCTGGCAGAGGGTGGAGGAGTCAATGCAAAATAGCCCCAGGGAAGGAAGTGAGAGGCTGGGCTGGGGTCGGTGGCAGGTGCATAATTAGTGTGTTGAGCTTCAGCATAAGCAGGGTGAACCAGAGTGCAGACGCCACCTGGTGGCCAAATCTCGTGATCAACAAGGACACCTTAAAAAAAAATAAAATTGAAGGATTGCTCACCCTGGAAGGCAGGAGGAAGATCACAGAGTAGTTTTGGAGGATAAAGTTGAAGATGGAAAAAGAGAGCTCAGAATTTGTGGAGGGGCGCAGACCCATACACTTAAGAGATGGGAAGCTAAGCCAGGGAAGTATGGGGGTGAAAAGTAGTACCGCCCCTTTGGAGTTATGTCTCTTCGGGTATCCTGCTCTCTGCTGTTAGGCCAGTTGGCTTCTAACCTGCTCAGTTCTGGATGGTGTAAATCTATGCAACCTGTAGGAGGTTTGCTCCCCTTTGAGCAGAGGATGGCAGAAGACCTGGGATAACTTAAATGGTCTGAATCTCTTCCACTTAACTCCTGGGATGTCTGCAGCGTTTGGTGGGGCGCATCTCACTGGAAGCTGACAGGACTTGGCTGGTCTCCCTAGCTTTCACACCACCACCTCTTCCCCACATCTACGGTTTTACTCATGATAAGTCTCCAGTGTTTGAAGAGCAACTGTGGCATAGAGCCACAGAAAACCATCCCAAAGGCCTCCAGAGCCTTTGTAACCCAATGTACTCATTTCTAGTGGCATCTCACTGTGGCAGGCAGCGTGGCGTGGTGTGGCGTTCAATGGAAGGAATAATACAGAGAAGCAGATTTCCAAGTTAGACAACATGAGATCCAGTGAGAGGCAATGGGCTCAGGGTCACACAGCCAAGAAAAGCAGGTCTTCCCTGCCAAGGCAGGGCCACCTGTCTCTGCCACAGTAAGACTGGGAAGCATGGAGGATGAGACTGGGGAGACTCATCTCCCCACTCTCAGACCTGTCTCCAGAATACAGCAGGGCTCCCTCTCGTGGCCCTAACAGTCAAGCACAGCCCCAGCTACCAAAGTCTCACACTTGCAGGCAGACACAGTGGCTTTTTTTTTTCTTTTCTTTTTTTCTTTTTCTTTTTTTCCTTTTTTTTTTTTTTTTTTTTTACAATTTTATTTATAACAATATCTGTGTTATTTAGTTGTAAAGGAATTCAGCAAAAATTATTAAAACGTTCATGTCCCCAAAAAGAGGGGCTGCCCACTTGCCTTTCCTTGTTATGCCCCAACTCTTCGTGGTTCCCCAGGGGAGGGGAGGCTGCGAGACAGTTACCAATGAATGTGTCCAGCCCTGAGAGCCACAGTGGGGGCACTGGAGAGGGGAAGGCCTGTCTGGGGGGGTGTATCAAACATGGCCATCTCAGAGGTGCCCCTAGACTGGGGACTGGGTCTTGGGGTGACATTCCCCAAGAACTAAAATACTCCATTCTTTCCTTCCTACCTTAGCCAGAGTCAAATCTTCCAGACAGTAGCAGAGAACTCCCTGTCCCCAGAAATAGCTCCCAGGGAAGCAAGGGAGGGAGAAGCTGAAGGGGACCTCGACAAAGTGTCTCAAACAGGGGGAACCACCAGCTCCCAGGGGTGCATTTTGGTGGGAACGTAGGAGGTGGGCTCCCTCGTACCTTTGAGCCACAGGGGCCCCAATGTCCTCCTGGCCCCCTTCAAGGCAGCATGGGGGGGTGCTGAGGAGCAGGCAGAAAGGAAGAGAATGGAAAGAGATAATACTGTGCTTGCTTGCTCGCTCACATATAAAAAGTAATTCCTTCATTTTTACATTTATACATCCGGCAGGCCCGGGGAAGGGCTGGCTGGGGAAGGACTTCTCTGGCAGGGGCTCTCTGGGGGGAAGTCCATTGGGATAGGGTCCTATGCCAAGGGGTCTCCTATCTCGTCCTCGGGGCCTCGGCCCAGGAGTTCTCGCTTCTCGTCCGTGCTGGCCAGGGAGTGGCGGCTGCCATGGCCTCCCATGTAGAGTGTGGCGTACACGGGGTTCGTGAAGTTGGTGGGCTGCAAAAAAAGACAGAGGGTTCAGATGGTGACTAGGGGGGCCCAGACTCCTCCCCTGAGCCATCACCCACCCACTGCCCCACCCACCTGCTCTGGAAGCCCCTCCTCCTCATCCTCCAGCCTACCTTGTCAGGATCCAGGGCAAAGTCAGCATCCAGTAGGCCCCCAACATCATCGGGCTCTCCGCCCTCATACATCTTGTAGGTAGGGTTCCCAATCTCCACATTCATGGCCCCGTTGGTCATCCGCTGGTGCTGGAAGCCCTTCGCTCTGGAGAGAGGCGGGAGTCAGGGACAGAGAGGCTGGTGGGGGTGGGGTGGGGCAAAACTTAGCGGCAAAGTCACAGTCACAACTTTTCAGACTCCCAGTGGCTTACCCTCGGACTCGCCGCTTGTACCAGAACACCACGCCGGCCACCAGCAGCAGCAAGAGCAGCAAGAGCAAAGGTATCAGGATGGAGGCCATATCTGGAGAAAGGAGTCAGGACACTGAGTCTGAAGGCCCAAGCCCCTTGATTTAGGTCCCGGAAGTCCCGCTCACCCCACTCCGACCACTTACGTGCAGGCTGCTGTTGGCTGACGATCTGTTCCTCGCACCGAGGTCCTGTCATGTGGGGTGGGCACCTATGGGCAGGAAGGCACGGACAGGCGTGACTTCTGTAGTCACGCAAACTGGGTGGGATTGCAAGGGTCTCGAGGTCCTCTTGCTCAGAACAGAGGGACAACCTATTCTTAGTGAGGCTCAGGCCCAACTCACTGGCACTCGGGCATCATCTTGCTGTTCATGGTGCAGGAGCCGCCATTGCTGCAGTGGTCGTCGCAAGTCAGACAGCTGGGGGCCACCCGGCCATCGGTGCAGCTGTGGGAAGGAGTCAGAAGCTGGGGCGGGAGCTGGCAGCAGCAGGTCTGCAAGGCTGAGAAGGGGGCGGGCCAGGGCTGGCATAGAGTGGGGACAGGGCAGAATGCGGAGGCAGGCCCCACTCACTTGCAAGTGACGTCTCCGGTCTGTTTGTTGACCACACAGGCTCCTTGGAGACAGCGGCTGCACTTGTTTACCTCGCACCTGGGTCCCTCGAAGTACACGGTGCAGCGGCATTGCCGGGAGCCATCCGCAGTCATTTGGCAAGTGCCAAAGTTCTCACAGTACCCAGAACACTGCCCTGTTTTCAGCGGTGGAGAGGAAGCACCTCAAACCTGACTCTCAGAAGGGTGCACTGTGGGGGGCACCTGAGAATCCCTGGATCCTGTGGATGAGCCCCCACCTCCTCCTGGGTGCCCTCCTGCACTCATGTCACAGGCCCTAGGGCGCTATTCCTGAGAAGCCTGACAGGCTCTGCTTTGCTTGAATCATCAGATGCAAGGCGTTCAGGACTTCAGGGAGGAGGTGCTAATGCAGTGGGCAGCACCTCCAACCTGGGCCTGGCTTCCCTCCCTTGAACATGCCCCTGCGGGTCTCTGGCTCCTTTCCCCGGGACTGGGATCACTCACGGTACTGGCAGCGATCGCCCAGGAAGCCAGGTAGGCATCGGCACTGGGGCTGGTTGCCCTGGTTGACGGTGCAGGTGCTGTTGTTGGCACAGTAGCCCGCACACACCTGCTGGGTGCATTTGGGGCCTGTGAAGCCCGTGGGGCACCGGCATGTGGGCATTCCTGTCGGGAGAAGACGTGCGAGTAGGACGGTGGTCTTGGGGACCACCCTCCAGCAGAGGAGCAGAGCCGGGGTGGTAAGTCAACACAAGAGGGACGGGGCAGGGTGGGGTGCTTGCCAGAGGTGGTGTCGGGTTGGGGGGGTCAGCATGAAGGCTGGGGACATACCAGGAGGGGGAGGCGGCACAGGTGCCCCCGTTGCGGCAGTACTCCCAGCACTGGTCCAGTTCACACTTGTCGCCTGTGTAACGGGGCTGGCAGCGGCACTTGGGCTGCCTCCGGGCATTGAGGAAGCAGCTGCCACCGTTGAAGCACTGCAAGGTGCAGGTTCCAGGCCGGGGGGCTGCAGGAAGGCCTCATTAGGGCAGAGGAATGGCAGCTTGGGTCAGGGAGATGAGAGGCCCTAGGGAGGAAGGTCCTAGGACACCGGGGAAAGGGGGAGAACGTACCGTCAGGAGGGGGTGTTGGAGAGGGCACAGGAACACAGGTGCCGTTGTCTAGCCGCTTCCCATTTGGACAGGTGCAGACAGGCCCACTGGGGCTCAGCAGGCAAAGCCACTCACACTTCTTTCGGTCACAAGGGTTGGTCACTGCGGGCGAAGTGGGGTGGATGCTGAACAGAACCCCTCCTGAGCCCTGTGGACCCAGGACTCGCCCTTCCTCACCAGGACCCGAGGCCCTGGCGCCGAGGCTCAGGGTCCCCAGGCCTTCCTCCAAGTGCCCCGCCCACCTTCAGGTTGCTTGTGTTGATGGTACAGGACCACATCAGAGGCGTGGCTCAGGCCTCCCGTGAGGTTGATCAAGGGGCTGTGTCCAAACTTATGGATCTTGAACACACGATTATTGATGTATGTGACGCCATAGATGTAGTCCTCGAACACATCGATGCTAAAAGGATGACTCAGACCTGGAGGAGAAGGAGGAGTCGGGTGAAATCGTGAAACTGGAGGGATACTTGGCCCCTTGGCCCTGTGAGTTCAGGTACCACGAGCTCCATACGTCCAAATAACCCCTATCCCCAACCTATTTCCTCCTGGTGGCTGCCAAGGGCAACAGTTACTGTACCCCAAGACTTTTGGGGTCACAACAGACCTCGACTCGTTCTTTCTATATTTGCTGACTTCTGCCACCTCTGCTGCTTCCACACAACGTGGTACTCAACGGTAGGTAGAATAAATGACAGGTGGGCCCAGACCTGCAGGCCACTGACACGGCTGGGAGCACTGGAGCGAGGCCTTTGGGCTCAGTGGGGTTGGGGACAGGGCAGAAGGCTTGAGGTCAGGGTTGGGGGTCTTGGCTGCTGCCACGCTCTAACCTCGTTTGCTGTCAGCAGCCACGATGGGGTCGGTGCCATTGAGTCGGATGCTACCGATGACGGAAAGCTTGGCATCTGCCCAGTACAGCCGTTCATTGTGATAGTCGACAGCCAGGCCTGGGGGAGGAGAGGGAGAGAACACTGTGAGCGCTCAGCCTCTGCCACATCAAGAGAGTGGACAGCAGAGCTGATCTGGCGTCAGGCAGCACCCCCCCATGTCACGTGACCGCTCCCAGTCACTCACGTGGGATAAGTTCCCACAGCCCTTACACCCATCCCGGAGAATCCCTCCCTGCATCGTTTTTGGGTGACTTCAGCAGCTGTGTTGAGAACCTGCCCACCCCTCCACACCCCCCCAGCCCCATGGACCTGTGGGCCACTGTATGTTGTCCTGCACAAGGGTCTCCCGAAGAGTCCCGTCCATTGCCGCCGTCTCGATCTTGGGGTGGTTCCCCCAATCTGACCAATACATGGTCCTAGAGAGTGATAAGGTGGTTAACGTGAGTTAGACTTGAGGGCCCAGGAGGCAGCCCAAGGTGGGAGAGCGGGTCTCTGGCCTGGCACAGGGGTTCCTGTGTATTGGGAGGAGGGTGCTCTGTCATATTCCCACAGGACCCCCAGGGGAGGGAGCTTCACACCAGGCTGACGGTTGTCTAAAACTACGAAGGGCTGAGCCAGCAGCATCGAAGCGGGCAGAGCTGCCCCTGGAGCAGGAGCACAGGGGAGAACCAGGTCTTGGCTGCCCATGACAGCCAGTCAAGTAGAGGTCAGGGGCCTGGTGGGAGTCCTGGGCAAAGGCTCAAGGAGGGCAGGGAGGGGCAACTAGAGACAAGGGCTTGAGATGCTGCCCTCAGGCTAGTCTGCGGACGTGCCTGTGGATGGTGGGTCCAATTTTTCTCTTAGGGTGTTTCTACCATCAGCCCAGACACCTCCCCCCAGGACCCTTGCCCACCCCCTCAGTGGGTCCACCACAATGGCGTGGGGCTCGTCAATCATGCCCGAGATGAGTGTCTTGCGGTTCTCGCCCTTCATTTGTGCCACCTCAATCACATCTCGGCCTGAGTCGGTCCAGTACACATTCCCAGCCACCCAGTCGATGGCAATGCCCCGTGGCATCTTCAGTCCTGAAATCTAAGTGGGGTTTATGGTATTAGTGGCCAGCACCTTTTGCCTTTTTGCCCATCACATCGGTCTCCTGCGTCTGCCAGCCTGTCCCTGTGACACCATCACCCTGGAGCATGACGGCAGAGTCTTCAGTCTTTTTTTTTTTTTAATTTTTGAGACATGTTATTGGAACCCAGGATGGTCTCAAATTTTCAGTCCTTTCTACTCTTGTCCAAATAGCTGGATTGCAGCATGAGCCCACCAAGCCTTGCAAATTTTCATGTTTTGGCAGTTAATTCTAACTTTCAAAAAATTCTAAGAAACTGTAGTTATAGCTCAGTGATGGAGAACTTGCCCAATGTGTGTGAGGTTCTTGGTATAATTCTTAGCACTGCAAACTAACTAACTAATTAACTGACTAAGCCAACCAACTAGCTAACTGAATAATGAAAAGCCTATGAGATTAAGTGCTATTATTATTATTGTTATATTTCCATTGTTGATGAGGATCAAACCCAGCGCTTCAAACATGCACACACTGTATGCACACAATAGCTGAGCAACACCTTCATCCAAGACAAGTATTATCTATATACTTACATTTTACATATTTACATCTATCTATATAAAGTGAAGCCCAAGGAGATTGAGCAAGTTGGCCAAGACCAACGTGGATGGCAGAGAAAAGCAGGATCCGTGAACTGTGCGCTGCTGCCCAAGGCCAGGCTGCCACGGCAGGACAAGGGGCTGCCCCTTACTGCTCTGCCTGCTGCAGGCTCAGAAGGCCTCCTGCCTGCTCCTGTCCAGTCTCCTGCTCTGGCAACTCCCACTGTCCTTTTCAAGTACTGCTCTGAACCGTCTTTTCCATGGGGCTCTTCCTCCTGATACGTGTCAGGCTGGGCACTTACATTGAGGTGGGTGACACCCCGGTCGATCTGACGCCGGTGACGATTGGAAGTGGTAGGAGGCGCGGCAGGTGGCAGGTTGCGATAGGAGATTGTGCCCGTGTGCCAATTAGTCCAATAGACACGGCCAGCCTTGACATGGACATCCATGGCATCGATGCGGACGCTCTCGTCACCCTGGAAGGCCTGCTCGTAGGCAGAGTGGGGGTGCCCCGGGAACAGGCTGCGGATCTCATTGTCATCGGCAATGTACAGGACCTGGTACTCAGAGCCTGTGTGCAAGAGGCTGCATGTCAGGTGGGGTGAAGGGGAGAGAGGAGCCCCAGCTGGAAGCAGGCGAAGGAGAAGAGTAGCCCCCAACCCAGCTTCTATCACCCTACAGTAGTAGCCTCTGTCCTAATAAGGCCATCTATTCTAGCCAGAAGCGACTCCTCTTGGGGTTTGTCCCCCAAGGGTCAGGCCCAGATCCATCCTGAACATTCTCCATATAAGCTGATCTAATAGAACTGGCTTCTTCAGAAACCTGTCCCTGCCCCTCCAGCCCCAGGACTGCCTCCTCATGCCCCCTCTGGCGGGCATTCCCACAGTCTGCTCTAAACTGGCACAGGCATGTGGGGGTGTAACGTATGGCCTAGAAGGTTGTTTCATGGCATGGAAGTCCCTCTGATTATGTGTATATACTCACCCATGTGCATACATGGTAAATGTATGTACAGGGATGTGGAGTATTTGCATGCAGGCTTGTGAAAGGTGCAGGTCAGAGCATGAAGGAGCATGTAGGGGTACACGTGACTGTGCACCTGACTGTGCTCCCCTCTTATGTGTGGTGGGGTAGGGACTCCGTGTACCATGTGGGGTGTTGTCCTCACAGACCCTTTTAAGAGATCCACACCCTCTGCATGTGCCATGCTTTGCTCAGGATGATGTGTGTTGGGTGGGTAGAGGGTCGTGACTAGGCAAGGGAGCATGGAGGAGAATGGCTCCAGGCTAACCTTCCTTTACATCCTAAGTGCTTAGTCCCATCCACCTGTCCCGTCCCAGCTCTGGTACCTTCAGCCTTGCAGGTGTTGTGCGTTTTCATGAAGTTCCGGGCACAGCTGCAGAGGTGACCACCCTTGGTGTTGTTGCAGAGCTGTGAGCAGGTGCCGAAACGCAGACACTCGTTGATGTCTAGGGGGTCACACAGGAAGGTCACGGGGAGTTCAGCAGCTGGCGCTTCTGCCCCCTTCCCGTCCAGTTTCCCTACCCTGGCATCCAGATTGGCCCGGCACAGTGTGGAACCCGGAGCGGCAGGCGCAGTAGGCTGCTTTCTCGGTGCGCACGCAGCGTGCCTCATCCCCGCAGATGCTGATGTTAGTGGCGCAGCTGGTCAGCTTGGGGTCTGTAGAGGACAGACAGTAAGTTCCTGCTCCGGGCCTTCCTCCCTGGTGCCCGCCCCTCTGCCCTCAGGCCTGGTCCTACCGATGCTGCAGTCCTCCTCGTCAGAGCCGTCCCCACAGTCATCAAACATGTTGCACCGCAGCGAGGATGACAGGCAGCGCTGATTCCGACACAGGAACTCCTTTTTGTCTTTGCAGTGGGGGTTCTGTGCCGTGGGGGGTTCTGGGAAGGAAGGTAGCTTCAGCTTCTGGGTACTGACTATACTGCCCTCCTGTCACAGGGATCCTCACGGATGTTGGTGGGCCCTAGCCTGGCGCTCATCAAACCGTGGGGGGCGGGGGCTTGCTGACTATGCAGTCTAAGCCTCTTCCTGAGGACTAGACCCAGGACCCCGAGCAGCCTCCAGTTAGTGAGGGCTCCAGTTAGCTCCCTTCCCTGGGGGCTTCTCTATCCCCAGTGTCACAGCAACAGGAGGAGTCCACTCCCTAGCCACGGCTCCCTCAGGCTCCCAATCGCTGCCCCCTCCCCCGAGCTCACCACAGTCTTCCTCGTCGGTGCCATCACCGCAGTTGTCAGTGCCGTCACACTGGCGCCCGATCCACAGGCAGACTCGGTCATTCTTGCAGCGGAACGGTCGGTTGGGAGGGCACATGAACCGGGCTGTAGCAGCCAGGAGACAGAGCCAGATCAGAAGAGGCGGAGGGGTGCAGAACAGCGGCCACTGGAGAGTGTGGGAGTCCCGTCCCCACCTGGATCTCGGTCCCTTCCTTGGAATCCCAGCCCTGACTCGCTCCACCCCACAGCTCACCGCATTCCTCGGGGTTCTCATCCGAGTTGTCCCCGCAATCGTCCTCGCCGTCGCACTTCCAGGCCAGAGGCTTACACAAGGTGTTATTGCACTGGAACTCGTCCAAGGGGCAAGTCCTCACTGGGGGCCGGGACAGCAACGGGAGGGTGGGGGGGTGGGAGGGGTTGGGGGTGTGAATGAGCATGGGCTGCAGGCGGTGGCTATAGGCTCTCTTCCCACTGCTCCCTCTAGGGGTGGGGCTGAGGCCCCCTGACACTAGGGAAGCAGGGGCACAGCTAGACTCAGGTACCCTAACATTTCTGCTCAGTGAACAGAGAGGCCGCAAGTGCTTCCTCTGGTGTTTTCAGAGAAGAGACCACTTGGGGGCAGTGTCTACAGGATGTGCAGCGCGCCCTCCTTGGAAGCACGTGGCACCAGGGCTAGGGCAGTGTGTAGCAGGCACAGCAGTGACAGCCGTTTGGGTCTCTATCCTCAGCTTACCGGGGCAGAACCAGGAAGGCTACGTGCCCTGTTCTAGTGGGTGTCACACTGCCCCCTTGCACTGAGCCTGGCTCAGACTGCAGCAGGTCTTTAGCTAGATTTCTGCCCAGGTAGCCCCCTTGGCTAGGGAACAGCCTGCACAGAAATATACCTAGTGGGTCTAAGAAGCCTTACCTAGTGCTACATCCCCAGCACCACAGCCTGCCCCCACACTGTGTGCTCTGTAAGGTTTTGTGCAGAATAGTGAACATGGGAAATACAGTGAACACGGGACATACAGTGACCACAGGACTGACGCCCAGGGGGGTGCCAGGCTGACGAGCTCACCTCCAGTGCCACAGGCTTCCTCGTCGCTGCCGTCCATGCAGTCGGCGTCCGCGTCACAGCGCCAGCGCAGGGGGATGCAGTGTCCGCTCTTGCACTGGAACTGGTCCATATCACAGCGGGGGGTGCAGTCTTTCTGTGGGCGCAGGAGCCGACAGTGTGGTCAGGCTCCGAGGGCAGAGCCCTAACTGTACCGAGGTCACCCGCCTTCCTCGTGGTCCCTCTGCCCACCTCGTCGGAGCCGTCCGCACAGTCATGATCCCCATCACACTTCCAGCGCCCAGCGATGCAGCGACCATTGGCACAGGAGAACTCACTCTCGGAACAGGGTCGAGGGGCTGGAGAGGGACAGGGGAGACACAGGCCCCGGCAGGGTGGGCACAGGGACTTTGTTCTCGGGGTGTTTTCAACTGCTGGAGAAGACACTCGCAAGCCCAAGGCCTATCCCTTGCGTCCCTGAGGGTCACAGCCGACTGTCGTAATGACAGCCAGCACTATACTCAACCAATTCTATGCAGTCAACTGGCTGTACTCATGGGAGTGGACAATGAAAAGAGGGTGCTCACACAGACACGTGGGGGAGGGCACAGGTCCCCATTTTTGTCCTGAGGACAGACCGTGGTGGGGAGGAATGGGAAGGGACAAGCACTAGGTCTGAGGAGAGGCCAGTGAGGGGCATGGGTTATGGGTGGGCTCTGGGACAAAGGCAGGGGTGGCAGGAGCAGGGGCACATCAGAGACACCTACCTCTGCGACCCCAAGAGGACAGTGTGAAAATGGAGAGAAACATGAGATGAGGTGAAATGGCACGAACTCTAGTACACGACATGGAGTGGGGTGGGGTGCGGCAGAAGTGCTCCTGACCCCCTGCCCTGGGAGGCGACCCTCTGTTCTAGCCCTGCACAATGGCAGGAGGGGCAACGGTACTGAGGTGGGAGGTGCCGGAGCCTGGGGAGGGGTCCATGCCGGGCGGGGTGGGGCGGGGACATACTGCAGCTCTCCTCGTCCGAGTTGTCTCCGCAGTCGTTGTCATAGTCACACTGCCAGCGGCCTGGTACGCAGCGGTTGTTCTTGCAGCGGAACTGGTACGGCTCACAGGTGCGCTCGTCTGAGGGAGGGGAGACAGGGAGGCAGATGTCCGGGCAGGTGGGGATGGAGTGGGGACCAGATATTAGCGTCAGGATGGCAGCAGCGGGACCGTGGTGGGCTTCCAGTCTGAGGAAGCTCTGCTCGGGGGCTTGGACGTATGGGGAGGTTTGGGCCAGGAGGACTCAAGGCTGTGGAGAGAGCAGCTGATTTGGAAAGTGGGTGAACAGGTCCTTTAGGGAGAGCAGGGATGGTTCTGCGCAAGTCCATGCTGGCTGGGTGCA
This sequence comes from Typhlomys cinereus, assembly GCA_023101885.1. Classification (NCBI taxonomy): domain Eukaryota; kingdom Metazoa; phylum Chordata; class Mammalia; order Rodentia; family Platacanthomyidae; genus Typhlomys; species Typhlomys cinereus. The sequence goes on along the minus strand of JALPQD010000090.1, from coordinate 6,245,210 downwards.
GCTAGCAGCAGGCACAGGGTAGGCACAGGGGACACAGGAAAGAGACACCCAGGGAGCATCCTGGGTCAGCCACAGTGGACACAGGAAGCCAGCACTGGAGCCATGCTGACACTTGGCCAGCAGACAGCCTGTATTTCTGCTTGCCACTGGGCACCATGCCCCAAACTCCAGACTGCCCTCTTTGCAGAGTGGGGACTGGGCTCACCACACTCTTCCTTGGGTTCATCTGAACCGTCCCCACAGTCGTCCTCCCCGTCGCACTTCCAGCGTGCAGGGATGCAGCGGCCAGAGTCCTTGCAGCGGAACTCATCCACCCCGCAGGTCATCTGGGCTGCAAGGAGGTGGACACGGGTGAGGGGAGGCCCCTCCCAGAACCGCGGGGCAGGGGTGGGGTGGACACAGGCAGGGTGGGGGCGGTGTCAGCTGGATAGGCAGACACCAAGGGGGAAGGCGGGCTTTGGGGGCCACGGGCCACTCACTGCAGTTGGCGGGCTCGTCGCTGCCATCCACACAGTCGTTGTCTCTGTCACAGACCCAGACGCGGGGGATGCAGCGCTTGGTGATAGAGCACTGGAACTGATTGGGGGCGCAGGTCACTTCAGCTGCAAGGTGGGTGAGAGAATGAGGACCTCAGACTCAAGTCTCCCCCTCCACCAGGTCAAGGTCGCTATCTTCTCCCTCTTCCAAGCCCTGGCCCCAGCCTTGACATCAGTCTCCAGGGAGGAAGGAATGCCTGTCTTCAACCTTGCACTGTTTGCTTTCTGGATCTGAGTCTCTCCATACTACGCACAATGCTTTCAAGAAGCAAACCGGGTTATACCCAGCATGACTTGTATCGCCTTCCAGTGAGTAATTCCAAGCATCTGACAGGAGCAATGGTGTGGGCTGAGTGTCACTGCCTACTCCCTCCCCCTTAGACCCCTGCAGCCCCGAGCACTCACGGCAATCTCTCTCATCCTCGCCGTCCCCGCAGTTGTCCTGCCCGTTGCAGCGGAATATGCCGGGAATACAGCGGTTGGTGTTGGTGCACTTGAACTGACTGGGCAAGCAGACATGGATGTCTGAGGGTGGAAAGAAGGGAGGTAACTAACAATGGATGGAAAAACTCAGGACAGTTGGGGGCCCCTATTCCTGCAGCTGGGGGCAAGGGTGGGTGGTCGAGCAGTAGGAATGTCGCCTGGAGAGAAAGCTTTCCTTGTTCTTGAACACCCCCCATTCCTGGGGAAGGAGTGTGGCTGGCGTCGGGGCCACCCCTTACCACAGTTGGCCTCATCGCTGTTGTCTTGGCAGTCGTTGTCCCCGTCACAGATGAAGGCAGGGTTGGTGCAGATGCCGGTGGAGCACTGGAACTGCCCTGGGCGACACTTGAACTCGGCTACGGGGGAGAGGAGGCTCCGTGTCAGGTCACGGGGAGGGCGGGGGCCTCCACCTGGCTGGTGGTCAGTGAGGACCATCCTCCTGCCTCCCTCACCCTGCACACTCACGACAGTCAGGAGGCTCGTCCGAGTGGTCCCCACAGTCATCCTCAGTGTCACACTTCCACCAGAAGGGGATGCACTTGTCGTTCTTGCATACGAACTGGAGGACAGGCGGGGCGAGGGATGGTCAGGCTGGGGAGCTCTCCGCCAGGGATGGAGGAGCGTCAAAGGAGCAGTGGGTGGGGTGATGTTGTGATGTTATAAATTCAAAAGGCCAGATAAGGGTGTGTGTGGGAGCGGGGGAGGTGGGCAAGTTGGGACTGGAAGCACTGGTAAGGCTCCGTTAGAGCACTGGAGTGTCTCACGTGGTGACAAGTGAGAAAGTACTGCTGTGGGGAGACAAGAGTCAGCGTGAGGAACACAACAATGAGGACATTAGAGTGGGTATGGGGGGTCCAAGAATGACTGAGGGTTCTGGTGTGAGAGATCAGGGGGACTGAGGCACTGGTCAGCAGGGGTCTAGAAGAGCCTCACCTGGCTTGCCGTGCAATTGGACACACAGGTGCGCCCGTCGCCACCCAAGTAGAAGTTGGTGGGGCAAGCACATTTGTGACCGCCCCCGGGGGACAGCAGGCACAGGTTGCTGCAGCCACCGTTGTTGACCTTGCAGGGGTGATTGGGCACTGCCAGAGAAAAGAAGACGTTAAGGGGCAGCCAGCCGGGTGTAGTGTGTAGACAGGACCTGTAGGGAAGGGTTTCCTTCAAAGGGCTCACTCTATTCTGGACAGAAGTAGGGTGCATTTATTTATTATTTTTGTATGTATGTTTGGGGCGTGTGCATGTGTATGTGTGTTCACACGTATGTGGGCACACGTGTGTAGGTGCTGGTGTGCTTGTGCACGTTTGGAGATCTGCGGCTGATATCAGGAATCATCCTTCCTCGCTTTTGTACCTTATTCTTTTGAGACAGGATCTCTGAGAGACGCGAGTTTGCTAACTGGGCTAGTCTACTAGTTAACCTGCTCTAGAGCTTCTTAGGGGGGCTGCCACACCTGCCAAGGATTTTATGTGGGATCTGAACTATGGCCAGAGCTCTTGCCAGCATTGCAAGTGCTGTAACTGCTGAGTCATCTGCCCAGCCCCAGGGATGTGTCTAAATTCTGGCTCTTTCCAGACGGGAGCCCTTTTCAAGGCTTAGGATCAGACCAGGCTCTGAGCTGACACCCGCATAGTCCCGCACCGTCCCTGTCGGCCTTCTGGGTCCTGCCTAGACACTCTGTAGCCTCAGCTGCCCCCTCTGGGCTCCCTACTGGCCTCAGGCTTTACTTCCAGGAAACTCTGGTGTTGGCCCCTGGTTGGGCTGAAGCTCCTGAGAGCCTGACTCTACTCTGCCTACGGCCTCTGGATTCTGGTGGTGCCTGGCAGGGACTAGGGAAGAGACTGCTGAGACTGTGCGCCCCCAGCACTCGACAGGCCCCTTGTTCCCTGCTTACCCTTCACTACTCCTGCCCTTGCCTGCTTACCGTCGGGCTGACGCAAGGCATGGAAGACGTGCAAGTCCATGGGCCGGTGCAGGGTACTGATGAGAAGTGTCTTATTGGCGCCCGTGGTCTTGTGGGCTCGGTTGATGGACTTTGTCTCCCAGTCTGTCCAGTAGACATAATCTTCAAACAGGGTCAGCGCAAAGATGTGTGGGATATCTTGGCTCAGCACTAGAGGGTGCAGGGGACAGACAGCGGCATTGGCATCACGGCTGGGCTCCTTGCCAACCTGATCTCCTTGAGTCTCTCTACAACGCTGAGAGATGGCATGAACCCTAGTTCCAGATGGTTCTATGGCTTCCTAAGGCAGCACAGCCAACAAGTGGCAAACTCTGTTCCCAGTCTGCAGTAACACAGAGCTCCCCTAAGGGAGTCCAGAGCATGAAGTTCTTCGGCCCCTATCTTCTCGTCCCCACCCTTGGACCATCATCTTGACCTACACATGGGAAAGACCCTCCTTTTTCCTTTCCAAGGGAGTTGGACAGTGGTCTTGTGCCTAGATTAGGTCTTGGGAAGCACTACAACCCTCTTCTCATACCTATGGCTGGTGGCACCCTAGCATTGTGCCCTTTCGCCCCTCAGAACAGACCCCACTACTTCAGACTCCCAGGCCTTCTGGCCGTGGGCAACCTCATCGGCATACGAACCAACATGGCGATTGGAGCCATCCAGGCTGGCAAACTCAATGTAGTCCTCTCGGGCATCAGCCCAGTAGATGCGCTCCGTGACATAGTCCAGAGTAAGGCCATTGGGCCATGTGATCTTCGTGTCTACAATGACACTGCGGCCAGAGCCATCCATGCCGATCCGACCAATCAGTGAGTGGTCGCCCCAGTCTGTCCAGTATAGATACCTAGCAAATGGATTGGGGGGGGGGGGCAAAGAACTCTGAGAATTCACTGACTGATCCCACCAGGATCCTGTAAGGAGGCTGGAGCTGGATGCTTTTAGGGAGTCTCCCTTCCCTCCTTTTTCACTTACCCATTCTGCACATCCACCACCAGGGCCCTGGGCTCACGGAGGCCAGAGCTGACCAGCACAGTTCGATATGCCCCGTTGAGCTTGGACACCTCAATGGTGTCTCGGCCTTTGTCGCACCAGTACAGGTTGCCACCCACCCAATCCACGGCCAGCCCATCTGGGTTACTGAGGCCAGTCCGGTGCAGCACCTATAGGCAAGGGAGGGAAGGAGGAGCCTGGTGGAATCTCAGCTTCTTTAGAGGCCCAGCTTCCCCGTTCCTGGTAAACAGGGTACACCTTCCTCTTCTGGCCTCTTAGGAAGACGATGGATCTAAAATGTTCTGACCAGATCTGACACTAAGTATGTGTCAGCAGGGGTTCTAGGAAAGGGGTCACTCTACCTAAGACGTAGTGTCTGGAGCACAGGTATCAGGGAGGTCAGACTTAAGGGGCCCTTTCTGGTAAATGGAACTGAAGAGGGTGGTGAGGGAAAAGGCGAAAGAGGAGGGAGAAGCCAGAACAAGTGGAACCTTGCAGTGCATCAGTGGGGAGGGAGAGGAAGCAATGTTGGTGGGTGGGTGGAAGAGGAGATGATCGTCTGGGTGCCGTCTGGGGAGGAGCCTGGGACTCATCAGTTCAGGCAGGGTGGCCCCACTGCTTCACCTGGACATTGCTCCCATTAAGGTGCATCCTTCGGATCATGCTGCCCTGGGTGGTCACGTCTGTCCAGTAAATCATCTGCTCTCGGTAATCAAAGTCTAAGGCAACGGCATTATTCAGGCCCTGAGTTTGGGGAGTGAAGATAGGGAAGTCAGTGGGCCACGGGGACGTTTTTTGCACCTGGGGAAGGGGGTCTAGAGCCAGGAGGTGACTGGCTAGAAAGACAATCGTGGGTCACACGGGGAGACCTGGGGAGGGGGGCTGCACAGGGCCTGGGCAGTCGGTAGGGTGAGGAAGGCCTGGGTTTGGGCACCTGCTTCAGCAGTGTGTAATTGGAGCCATCCAGGTTGAGCTTGCGCAGGTAATACCGGTTGGCGAAGATGAGAAATGGCTCCTCATCTAGAGGCAGAGGATCCTGGCTCAGCTCCCGGCTAGGGCACATTCTAGAAGCACCCCCCCCCACCAGTCCATCTGCTGTCCCAGCGCTCCCACCAGCTGCCTGAGCCATCTCGCACCACCCCTCCACGCGCCCGTCTGTCTCACCAGTCACAGCCTTGCAGCTGTGGGGATCACCGCCACGGGGGGCGTAGCCCTCCACACACAGACACTTGTAACTGCCGTGGGTGTTGATGCAGAGCTGGCTGCAGGGGAAGGTGGTGCTGCACTCGTCCACGTCGGCACATGTGCGCCCATCGTCCTTCAGGCGGAAGCCAGGGCGACAGCGGCACTGCGGGCACAGGGAGCCTGGGGCTGAGAATATGGCAGGGGTCTGGGCCTCCCCTTCTGACCAGGGGCCAGAAGCCTTCTTCCTAGCACCCAGGTAACGAGCCTACCCAGCCAATGCCCATGGGAGCCACCGGGCGACGGATGCCTCTTCATCCAGAGCCTGATACTGGACCATCAGCAGGTGTCCTACAGGCAGCGGTGGACACTGCGCACACTATCCCCTGGCTTCTCTCCTGTCTCGCTGGACTCTTCCTCAGATCCCTCCACCAGTGTCCCTCCCCGCCCCTCAGCGTAGCTCAGCATGGGCTCCAGTCTTAGCAGTCTCCTTACCATCTATGCTCACTTCCTGGGGGGATCAGAGCAAAACCCATGGATTTAAATAGCATTTCTGGGGTGACAACTCTCCTCCAGGCTGGACCTCTCCCTTGAATTCCAAATCTGCATATCTGATACCTGCGTGGCATCTTGCTCTCTTCTCTCCTAAACTATATCGGATGCCTCTATCAACAAAACCTGCTGGCTCTACTTTCTCGTCAGACGCAGGAACCTAACCCAAGGGGTCACCTCCCGTAGGAGTGGGTGTTCGGTAACATTCGATGAATGACCGAAGGAAGGGGCGGACCAGGGTGTCTGGCGTGGAAGCTCGCGCCCTGGGTCTGGACACACCTTGAAGCCGATCTTGAGGTCTTCGCAGTCTTGGCTGCAGCCGCTGAGCTTGTGGCTGAGACACTCGTTGACGTGGCAGCCGCGCTCATCCGAGCCGTCACCACAGTCGTCCTGGCCGTTGCACAGCAGCGCCTCAGCCACGCAGCGCCCACTGCTGCACAGGAACTGCGACGAAGCGTTGCATTTGTGCTCTGTCGGGAGGAGGGAGAGGGGCCAGGTCAGTGGAGTCCCCGGCAACGTGGAGAAGGGGGGAGGGGGGCGCGTCACCAGGCCCACCTGGACTGGTGCAGTGCGGGTTCTTGGGAGCCTCGTCGCTCTGGTCATGGCAGTCGTTCTCGCCGTCACACTCCCACTGACGGGAGCTCAGGCAGCGCCCGTTGGCACAGCGGAACTCGTTGGGGCCACAGGTCGGGTACTCTGGGAGAGGAGGGGATGATGAGGCTGGAGCCCCGGCGCAGACCACGCACAGCTGAGCACGGGGCTCCTCCTGCAGCTGCAGGACTCACCACACTCGGGGGACTCGTCAGAGCCGTCTGCGCAGTCCCGGTCATGGTCGCACACGAAATGCTTGGGAATGCACTGGCGGTTCTGGCACATGAACTCACGGTCATCACAGGTGCTGTTGTATACTGGGGACAGAGGTGGAGGGTCCCTCAGGCCTGCCCCACCCCACCCCCTCAGCTACATCCCCCTAGCTCGCCCCCTTCCCTGATTCCTCTGGGGTCTGGGTGGGAGACTAAGAGCCCCGGGTGAGGAGTCTGCAGCTGTCGTTGCGGCTCTGGCTTAATTGACTGTGTGCTCCCACCAAACCCCTGCCTTCCCTCCACCTCAGTTCTTCCTCCGTAAAGTGGGCTGCGGTCGCTTGCTCACGACCACACCTCGCGGCCTGTCACTCACAGCAGCCGGCTGAGATGCTCTCATCTGCCCCGTCAGCACAGTCCTTGTCGCCGTCACACAGCCAGCGCTCGGGGACGCACACGTGGGTGCCAGGGCAGGAGAAAGAGGAGGGGCTGCAGGTCTTGCCTTCTGTGGGGGGGGAGCAGAGAGACACAGAGGGACTCAGGGGGCAGGCAGGCCAGGGTAGGGTGGCCTGTCAGCGGGTGGGTAGGAGCCCACCGCTGTGTGGGCTCCTTCGCAGGAGGCGGGGGGGAGGGGATGTCCGTCCCTGGGGACACCTCCCAGAACCTGGCCCGGGTCACTGCTCACCACAGTGCGCTGCCTCGTCCGAGCCGTCCCCGCAGTCGTCACTGCCGTCACACAGCCACAGTTTGGAGATGCAGCGGTGGTTCTGGCATTCGAACTGCGCCTCTGAGCAGAACTTGTCTGGAACAGTCAGATGACGTAGTTAGGACGGCAGAGGGGCGGGCAGCGTCCCCGGTCGGGTAGGCAGATGCCACAGGAACAGAGAGGCATCCGTGGCAGCCCTTTGTGGTGGGCTCAGCGGGAGCTGGAGAAGCGGCTCTGTTCTTGAGCCTGAGTGAGTGAGGCGTGGTGGAAGCCCCGAGTGCCCTCTCCACGGAGGGCGTTTCCCGTGAGGCCGCCCCGCCTCCTACAGGTGTCTGGGCAGCGTGCGCAAGCACTCACTGCAGTGGGTCTCGTCCTCGCCGTGCTCACAATCATCTTCCTTGTCACACGTCCAGCTCATGGGGATGCAGCGTCCGCTGGGGCATGCGAAATAATTGAGGGGGCACCTGGGGCGCTTGACACCTAGGGGGATGAGGAAAGTGTGAGGAGGCTCAGCCCCCGGGTCTGCTGACCACCACTGCCCAGGGTCACGGCTGCCCCTGGCTGACCTGGACAGTCGCGCTCGTCGCTGTAGTCCCCGCAGTCGTTGGCCCCGTCACACACCCAGCTAGGGGCGTAGCAGAGGGAGGTCCGTTCGCAAGGCTGGAAGAGCACGCCTTTCACGCCCAGGCGGAAGTAGCTGCTACAGTCAGTGGCACCTGGTGGAGGGACGGTGGGATAAGGGGGTCATACCTAGTTTCCTCTAAAACATTCTCCGAGGGCAGCTGCTGGCCCCACGGTTGCCTCTGTGCTTTTTCAGAGAGCTGGAGTGCCCTTCGGGTGGGGTGACCTGCCATGTCCACGCTGTTCCCCACTTTCCTGGATCCCAGGAGCAGGAGTGAGACAGGGATAGGGCTGAGGAGGGAAAGAGGCTGCCATGGGGGGCAGAGAAGACAGCACAGCCTGAGGCAGGAGGGAGAGACTGAGGGTTCAGGATGGGGGGCAGCACGGGGAAGGGGGTGTCACTCACTGCAGTTCATCTCATCGGAGGCATCCTCACAATCCACAAACTGGTTGCAGCGGCTGGAGTTTCCGATGCAGGACCCGTCCCGACAGCGGAATTCACCCACACCACAGGCCGTCTCTAGAACAGCGCCCACCGGTACCATCAGGCCAGAGTACGGCCTGGGACCCAGGAGGGTCCAGGACAAAGTATCCTCAGAGTTCCCTGGACTAACGGCCTCAGGTGTGGGGATAAACACTCAGCCAGAGTGCGGAGGGGCAGAGGCTGGGGTTCAGTGAGGTGAGTCTGGGATGGGGGTGTCTACTCACTGTTGCAAGGAATCTCATCAGAGCCGTCCCCACAGTCATCCGCCCCGTTGCACCACAGCGTGTTGGACACACAGCGCCCGTTGTTGCACTGGCGGAAGGTCTTCTTGCACCGACGGGAGTCTGCAAGGGAGACGTGGGCAGGCGTGGGAAGAGGCTTCACGGAGGATGGTTAAGACGTGTGTTCAGTCTCCTACAGGCCTAGTTCAGGCTGATGGCTCTGTCCTTCACGAGCTCTCAGGACTCCTCTAACTGTGGGGCTGGGTCACCCGGGGGAAGAGGCTCCAGGCTACGAGCAGGGATAAGGAGGAGTGGGGGGGTCCTTACTGCAGTAGGATGGCTTCTCATCGGACTTGTCCTTGCAGTGGGAGACGCCGTCGCACGTGAGGCTGAAGCTGATACACTCTCCGTTGGCACACTCAAATTCATCTTGTGCCCGACAAGAAGAGTTCACAGCTGGCAAAGGAGAAGACCTTCCTAAGCCAGAGCCCAGCCCCGCCTCTCTCTGTAGAAGCTGGGACCAATGTCCGCGTTTCCTTGATAAAAGCTTTGGAGTCCGGGCTGGGAGAAGGTCCCCTGTTGTGCCGACTCCCCCCCCCCGCCCCCCGCCCCCCTGTTCTAGCCCCTCCTTGCTCCCTCACCTCGGCAGGTGAAATCCTCCTGGAGTATCCGGCCTCCTCGGCAGGAACAGTTCACGTGGCCTTGGTGGGTGAGCAGACACAGGTCTTGACAGCCTCCGTTGTTGATGCGGCAAGGGGAGAGCTCGCCTGAGGGAGACAGGGAGAGCCAGGCTGCAGCGCTCCACGCAGCTCTGCAGTCCCAGGACGCCCACCAGCCCTCGGGAGCTCTGGGGCCCGGGCAACCAGAGCAAGTCACACTAGAGGGGATGTGTGTGCTTGAAGTGGGGGGGGCTTTGAGGTGCATCTCAGGGAGGTTCTAGGTCAAGAAGCTTTGCAATCACATGTACAGTGGAGGCCCAGGGTGTAGCAAGAGGCTTGGGAAAGTGGTATCAGTGGGGGGCAGGCGTAGGCAGCGCCTGGGAAGCTTATACATGGTCAGGTGTTGGGGTGTGTGTGGTTGTTGGCGACGGGAACTTTTAGGTTATGTGGTGGGGGTCACCGAGGATGTGGATGAGCCCCTGGGGGCACAGGTAACACAAATGTATAGGTACACACTTTGCATGAGAGGTGCCGGGCATGTGCCAAGTTCATGTACATATACACAGATATGAGGATGCTGGTGTAGAGGCAGAGTTAATGACGTTGGAGTTTCTGGGGGATAGAGGTGTGTGTGTAGAGGTGTATTTGTACAGTGTAAGTCCTAGGAGAGACCAGATACAGGCACGGAGAACAGGAGGGCAAGACTGGTGGCGGCAGGCTCTACTCACAGCTGTTGGTGTCGTTGGCTACGGCAACAATGCCCATGGGCTGCTGGGGGATGTCCACACGCAGCAGCTTCATGTCGCTGCCTACGTACTTGTTGGCCCGCTGCACTGCCCGCCGAACCCAGTCGGTCCAGAAGATGTGCTCTCCATACACAGCCAACCCGAAGGGGTGAACTGGCTCTGACTTGAGGATCACCTGTGGAGCCCAGAGCATCGCCCGTTGCCAAGTGGCTCTAATCAATTTTACCACTGCAGTGCGGGCAAGGGGGAGGGGGCATGGAAAGTCACAGAATGGGAAGGATCTACGGGGGGCACCTTGCCACCCTTCTTGTCTAACTGACCAGGAAACCGGGACCCCACAGGCACAAGGCTGTCTTCAGCAAGGACCCAGGTGGACTCCCCATCCTTGCAGTTCTCAACCTGAACACCCCCTTTCTGGTGCTCCGTGCCTGGGCAGTGTGGCCATGCCCGCCTCCCCCGTGCCATCTCCCACCTCGGAGACTCACGTAGCGGTGGGAACCGTCGTACTCGCACCGCTCGATTTTGTCCAGGGTGGCGTCGGAGAAGTAGAGCTTCTCGGCGCGGTGGTCGATGGCCAGGCCGTTGGGTGTGCGGATGTCCTTCTCGATGAGGGTCAGGACGTTGGCCCCAGACAGGGCCGCACGCATGATGCTCGGGTGCAGCTCGTTCCAGTTGGTCCAGAACATCAGGCTGGGGAAAGACAGGCACAGAGATCAAGGCTAGAGAGTCCGATTTGAAGGGCACAGGCCGGTCGTGTAGACGGCTGGTCAGCAGAGTGCAGTAGACGGCCGGGTACCACGACCTCGGAGTCACGAACGTCAATCCAGCCCAGTGTCTGGGACAGTCAGTCATCACACACATGCGCAGTTCCTGATTGACTGCGTGTGCACACTCGTGGACACTGCGAAACGACTGCCTGCATCTGCTGGGACCACAGGTTCCCAGCTTCTGGTCCCGACCTCACCACTTGCCAGCTACGCAATTCCTCTTCTGTGAAATGGAGATACCACTGCCGGCTTACAGAGCGTTGTGAGACTTCAGTATAGTTACAGCCATCTCCGTGGCAGAGGGTGGGCATGGTGTGAGGGTTGCCTATGACCCTACTTGTAGCTGCCGTCTCCAGGGAAGCTGGCTCTTCAGAAACCCTTGAGTGTTGAGCGTGTCCTAGGTCTTACCCTTAAATATTGCCTTCTCTACAGTTTAAGGCCCTTGTGAATTTGGAGTCTGAGCCTCGGCCATGCCTGTTGCTTGTGGTGAGGTGGTGGGGAATCTCGGGGCATCAGGCACAGTAGAGGTAGCCTGGTCCTTAGCCTGCCTTACGCCACATACACAGTCCTGGGTCTTTGTTCCCCAAGATGCACATACTTGGGTCTGAGGTGGATGGGGCTCAGGTAACTGAGACCCACAAAAGGACACAAAAGCTCTTTTTCAGTTCTCGAGCAGAACTTGCCCCCGGCTCCCCATGCCTCAGCTGAGCTGAATACTGAGCTTGTCTGCTCAAACCATTCCAGGCTTCCCTCCCGCAGCCCTGGGGTGGGGGGATGAGACAGGTTCTGAAACCCAGACTGGCCTTAAACTCCCTATGTAAGCTGAGCATGACTGGGAAATCCATGTGCCACTACACCAGGTTTATGCAGGGCTGGGGATCAAACTCAGGATTTCACGAGGCCCATAAGACCCCTCAGGGAAAGACAGACTGGCTTCTGAGCCTTTGTATATTCGCAAAGGCGAGGATTCTTGAAAGAGGCAGGTGGTATCTCCTCCAGCTTGCACATTAGAAAACAGGCCAGTGTCCTGTGTATCCTCGTAGATCCTCCAAGTGGCTATGTAGCTGAGGATCACCTTGAACTTCTGATCCTCCCACCTCTAGCTCCCAAGTTCTGGGGACGCAGCTTTGCAGCACCACGTCTGGCACGAGTGCTCTTTCTTAACTTGTAAAGGCTTGTTGGGATCCAGCTCAGATACTCACAGTGGGGCATGAAAGTGGCTTACATGTGATGCCACTGTCACAAAGCCGCTCGTGGGAAGGTGTGGGAAGGGAAGGGAAGGCTTTCCTGGGGCGGGTAGCCAGCACCCAGGGCCATGCATGGCTATGAGCTCCCCAGGGCCACTGGAGTCTCTCCTGACACGCTGGCCTCCCTCCAGGTCCCTCAAAGGGCTCCTATGGCTGAGGGAGTCCCGACAGTTTCACGTCTCTCTTCAGGTGCCCCCTGCCCCACCCTGGTATCTGCACTCTTAGACTTCCCTCAGACTGCCCAGTGCTGGCTCCTGGAGGACACAGTTCTGAGCTCCAGCCATGGCAGGTCTTTGGCATAGTTGTGAGACTCTCTGTCTTCATCGTGGTAAGTGCCGACCTGAGGCAGAACCCGGGCATTCTCCGTAAATGCTGAGAAATGCATTCAGAAGTCACTGGCTATACTATTGGCCCTGGGGAGGTCTTTCCCCTGGGCTCAGAGGAGAATTTGATAGGCAACCATGAGGGCCCACCCTCACTTGAAGGACGGGCCCTGGGGCCAGTCCAGGCAGGTGAGATCACAAGGGTCAGGGAAGGGCAGCCCGGATCTTCATGTCCCCACATGCCAGACAGTCTGGGGCAGCAGGGAACAGGGTCCTTGTGCTGGACCGTCTGGGCTGGGCCCGGCTAGAGTTATGTGAGGGTAAGGAATGAGCGTCAATACACTCACCGTTTCTATGTAGCCGCTGCTGGGTTTTGTTTGTCTCTTAGTTTCCTAGTAAAGCTTTTAAAAAAACATTCCAACTATGGCTGAATCAGGAGAAATCGCTGCTCCTGTCGGAGCCAGGGCTGGGGCAGCAAGTGGGAGGTCCACCAGAGGTCCGCCCAGCTGGGGCAGCGAGTGCCCCCAAGGGAGTAAAGAACAGGCAGGGAGGTGGATGGCCCCCGGGGCTGGCAGTCCCCGCTACCTTGGCATGTTTTCTCACTGGCTTGTGCCCTGGACTTCTTTGTGCCTGACCCCAGCTTCCCTGGCTTGCTCAGACTTGCCTAGACTTGGCAGCAAGGAGAAGGGTCGTGCTGTTCTTCCTGCTGTCTGCTTTCCTCCCCCAGACTTTGGCTCAAAGCCCTTCTCTCAACACTGCCTCTAAAACGTGATGGCCGCTATCACTGCGGACAGACCCAGGCCATCCCACTATCACTGCGGACAGACCCAGGCTATCCCACTGTCACTGTGGATAGACCCGGGCCATCTAGACATCACTGTGGACAGACCCAGGCCATCCAGCCATCACTGTGGACAGACCCGGGCCATCCAGCCATCACTGTGGACAGACCCGGGCCATCCAGCCATCATTGTGGACAGACCCGGGCCATCCCACTGTCACTGTAGACAGACCTAAGCCATCGTGACCTCTGCCCAGCTGGGGTATTCTTCGACTGGGCCTTCGAGTCCCAGAACCACAGGGGACCTACTGTGGCCGTGAACATGGTCATGTGATCAGTGTCAATTCTAAAGCCAAAAGCTTCCTCTACAGCCCCCGACCTTCCCTTTGGTTCTGGCACTTGAAATATCATGCTTGTGATATACCATGGTTGAGGAAGTGGTAGCTCAGAGAGATTATGCATCTCACCGAAGACACACAGCAAGGAAGGGTGGTGTCAGCCTCTCCTATTCCTGCATCCCCCCACCTAGGACTGCTTGGAACAGCTTCTATAGCTCCCTCTGCCCACCCGTCTCCCACCCCTGGTCCAGCGGCTCACTTCTGGCACTCATCTAGCACGAAGGCCCTTGGGTGATCATCTCCAGACATGGTGATAACCGTCTCCCGCTCGAAGGCCCCTGGGCGGGTCTGGTCCACGGTGTGGCGGGTGATGGTGGATGTCGTGTAGCTTGTCCAGTACAGCGTGTCCCATCCTCGGTGATAAGCCAGACCTTCCACAGAGCCCACATCTGTGAAGAGACAGGAGCAGGTATGAGTCAGAAGGGAGTCAACAAGCAAGGAAAGAGGGTCTGGTAGGCACGAAGAGGGGAGCTAGGTTCCACTGCACTGGCAGGAAGAAGCCCCGCGGGCTGACTTCCAGGGTCCTAATCCCTCCCACCACAGCCCCATGACCCACAGATCACCTTCCTCCGCTCTTATCTCCCAGTCTCTCAGGCCAACTAGGCTTAATGCATGGTCACCCTTTTCAGGAACTGGAGTTCTGCCCACCCCTGGGCAATGGAGATTTCAACAAACTGAATCTCACCGGGCTGGATTAGGAAGCTTCCTATCCCAGAGACCCTGAACTGGGATGTTTTATATATAAGCAGAGACAGAGCTGAATGATGACGTAAGCAACAGTCTCTAGGGCTTTAGTGGCTCTCAGGTGTATGATGCTGTGGCTGCCAAAAGGCTAAGCTGTATTCAATATGACCAGCCTGAGGGAGGGACGAGCTCCCAGGGCCCCCTATCAAGCTGTGGTTAGAGCACACAGTTGGCGGCTGGGGACGCAATCCACGGCCTTATAGTGCTTGTCATGCGTCTGCCACTGAAGCTCTTCTTCCAGCCCTTGGACATAAAAATGTTCCAGAGAGTCTGAGAGGATAGGTCTTTTTTTTTCTCTGCTGTATGTACAGCACCTAGTTCAGTGCCTGGCCAGTCTGTGTGGACCTACTGAGTGAAAAAAAAAGGAACATATGAAGGCTGGGACTGTAGCTCACTTGGTAGAGGGCTCACCTAGCATGCACAAGGCACTGTATTCCATCCCAGTGTCACAAAAAAACAGGCACAGGGGTGCATGCCTCTAATCTCAGCACTTGGGTGTGTGGGGTAAAAGCAGGAGCGTTAGAAATTCAAGATCACACATAAATTTGAGGCCAGCTTGGGCTACTGACATCTTGTTTGAAAAAGGAGAGAAAGAGAGAGGGAAAGAAGAAGAGGAGGAAGAGAAGAGGAGGAATCACAAAACAGGAAGGAAGGGAGGGAAGAAGGAAGGAAGGAAGGAAAGGAGGGAAGAAGGAAGGAAGGAAGGAAGGAAGGAAGGAAGGAAGGAAGGAAGGAAGGGAGGGAGGGAGGGAGGAAGGAGGGAAGAAAGGAGGGAGGGAGGAAGGAAGAAGGAAGGAAGGAAGGAAAGAAGTAGGAAGGAAAAAAGGAGGAAGAAGGAAGGAAGAAAGGAAGGAAGGAGGAAGGAAGGAAGGAAGGAAGGGAAGGAAGGAAGGAAGGAAGGAAGGAAGGAAGGAAAGAAGGAAGGAAGGGAGGAAGGGAGGGAGGAAGGAGGGAAGAAAGGAGGGAGGGAGGAAGGAAGAAGGAAGAAAGGAAGGAAGGAGGAAGGAAGGAAGGAAGGAAGGAAGGAAGGAAGGAAGGAAGGAAGGAAGGAAGGAAGGAAGGAAGGAAGGAACCCAGGTGCAGGGAAAGCACAGGGCTACTTCTAGCTCCAGATAAGAAGAAACTATTAACTACGCCAGGACAGGAACCACGGCAGGCGGGATTCCGAGCACGGCTGGGGGCGGCTGCGCTGGTCACCCTCATCCCCTCTTCCTGGGAGGCCTGGGCTCTGCTCACTTTCCACGATGGTGGTTCTCCCGGAGCCATCGTCGTTGATCTGCTGGATGTTTCCAAAGTGGATATCGCTGAAGAAGATGCGGTTAGGGGTTCCCGGGGAGGTGCCCGCTCGGTAGTCAAAGGCCAGGGCGATAACGTTCTTCATGTGCTCTGGGTCCTCGAAGGGCTGCACGGGGGCGTTGAGGTTGCGCTCGTCAGACAGGTGGATGCTCTTGAGGATGGTGCGCTCCGAGTAGAGCAGGTAGCCTGCGTACTCTCGGCAAGAAGCCCCGTCTTCGGCCAGCATCCCGTGGGCACAGGCGCAAGCCCGCTGCCCACCACCCCGGTAGAGACACAGCTGCTGGCACCCTCCGTTGGCCACGGCACACACGTTGGTGCCTGGGGGCAGAGAGCATTAGAAGGTAGCGTCTCCCTTGGGGAAAGTTCCGTGGGGTCTCTGTGGGCCCAGGTGGAAATTCCAGGGGTACTTTGCTCTGCCTCGGGATCCAACATCTACCCGGGTGCGCTGCTTCTCCTCCCTGCCCCCAAGTCTTGTGAGTCACTAGAAAGTACCCTGGGGGGATTCTAACTTCTCTCCTGGCCCCTCCTCCTCCCAGGCCAGGCTGTCCTCACCCACCTTTCCTCCCCGGCCCATAGTCAGGTCTCACCTTTCTGGCGGTCCCGGTTGAAGACTTTGATGTCTTTAAGCTGCACGCCGATGCCGGTTCTCAGGGGCACAGAGTCTGTGGCGTTGTCCTTACACCCCCGCTTGATGGAGCCGTTGGCATGAGTTCTGGGGGAGGCGAGGGCGTGAGCGGACTTCCGACGGACCAGGGAGGAGGGAACAGAAGGAAGAAGGACAGCAGGGCGGCCCTCACCTGTCACTCCAGTAGATGAAGTCCTCGAACACGGACACGGAGAACATGTCCATGTTGTTGCTGGAAAGGACCACCTCGCGGTTCTCGCCCGTCTCCAGGTCGATGCGCTCGATCTTGTCCATCCGGGCATCGCACCAGTAGAGCTTCCCATCCTGCAGGCCAGAAATACCCGCCTGACTCAGCGCCCCGCTCCCGACCAGTGCCTGTGCCCAAGGCGGCACCAAGCGGGTGAGCCTGCGTAGGACTGTGTGGTTTGGCCTTCCCTGGCATTCCTGCCTCCTCCAAATCCTCCTGCCCTCTGCTTGCCAGTGCTGCCGCACAGCGGATGGCCTTCCAATCCTCGCTCTTTAAGTTTTATTTATCGTTATTGTATTATTCTTACTCACATCATGCTCATATATTCAGTGCTGGGCCAAGTGTGCGAGAAGAGCACTGTCTCAGAGCTACAATGTCAGTCCTTTCTGTGTGTGTGTGTGTGTGTGTGTGTGTGCGCGCACACACGCGCGCGCGTGCCACAGCGCACATGTGAAAGTCGGAACACAACTCTTGGGAGCCAGTTCTCTCTTTCCATCTTGTGGGTTTCAGGGAGAGCCGTTACCCACTGAGCTACATCGCTGACTCAGGTTTTTTGAGACAGTCTCGTTAGTAGCCCACACTGGCTTTAAACTCATGGTTGTATCCAAGGTTGGTCTCAAGCTTGAGGAGATCCTTCTGCCTTCCTCGGCCTTCTACTAAGGTCACAGGTGTGTGCTCCTGTGCTCACCAACTTCCTTGCTCCCCACTTCCGAATGACTATCCCATTATCCCCTGTGCAGACGGTTCCAACTGTAGGTGAAAGATGGGCTATTAAGACCCTGTGACTCTCCCTCGTCCATCTTGTCCCCGATTGGAGGTAACAACAGAGACTGACAGAGAAGGCGCAGGATCTCGGTTACCTACCCATCAGCCTCAGGGTGTGTGTCCTTACCTGGTAGTCCACTGAGATGCCGTTGGGCCAGCTGATGCTGACATTAACCAGCACCACTCTCTCTGTACCATCCAGGCGAGACCGCTCGATGCGCGGGTAATGACCCCACTCAGTCCAGAACAGGTACCTACGGGGCGAAAGGGAAAGACCACAGGAGATGAAGCTTCATCGGTGGACACTGCGGCCAAAGTGACACGACCAGCCGGTGCAGCTCCTTACCCTTTCTCTGGGTGGACAGTAATGGCTCGGGGCTTGTCCAGACCCTGAGAGATGACCACGTAACGGAAAGAGCCATTGAGGCGGGCTACTTCGATGACATCAAAGCCCTGGTCTGTCCAGTAGATGTTGCCTGGGGAGGGAGTTGACGGGGTTCAGGGAGGTTGGTGGAGATCCATGGACCTGGTCCTCCTCCACCCCAAAAGCCGCTCGCTCTTCCTATACCTGCCTCTCCTGAGGCACCACGCTCCCCAGTCTTCTGCCTTGTTTCTACACCCCGTAAGTGCCCTGCTGCCCACCTGCGATCCAGTCCACCGCGATGCCCTCCACACGGCCGATGCCGTTGGTCACCACATCCTCACGCCACGTCTGGTCCCGCTTGGCTCGGCTGATGGTGCTCAGACCCATGTCCACCCAGTAAATGGTGTCATTTTCTGGAGGGAGAGGAGCGGGCGTGGGAAGGCAGGGGGTCAGATCACACAGGCTCAGGACAACGGCGAGTGTCAGAGATTATTTGAAAGGCAGACAGTGCAGGGGCGAGGCAGCTCTCTAAGCACCCCCCCTGCAGCCAGTGCAGGCAGCTCTTCCGGGACCTCAGAGCATGCCACCCCAAAAGATCCTGGGGCGTGTCCACCGCCATACGACCAAACAGCTCACCAGCGTGGAAGTCGATTCCAACAGCCAGTGAAGTTCCAGACACTGGTACCAAGGCATCCGACTTGTCACTGGGGTCCAAGGGGATCCCCCGGATTCCCTCATGCACAGAGTACAGGAGAAAGGAGCCCACACCTGAAACACAAGGACATTTTAGGCTCAGGCCTCATTGGTAGTTCTTGAAACTTAGCTCCTGTTACTCTCAATCTGTTCTTCTCTGTTTTCCTTTTGACACCTTCACCCCCCCACACACACCCCATCACTACCATTATACACCCTCCTTCCTCCCCTCCTCCACCCGTGTGGCCTGTAGTCTGGCAGGAGGAAGTTCACTTCGCTAGTAGAGCCAGGAAACCCCGGTTATGGGGCATTGGCTGCAGAACCACTAATTACCACCAGAGGGAAGCAGAGATTCACATTTTTCTCCCTGAACTCTGCCTTCCGCCTAATCCAACCCTGCAACCTCCATGGCCCCAGAGAGGCTGCAAGGATCAGAACAGACAACCCGGGAGGGCAGCAAGGCTCCCAAATTCAGATTCTCAGTCTGGCCTGGGCCTAACCCTAATTTCCTCTCTGCTTTCCTCTGTCCTGCACCACACTTTTTCCAACAGGAGGGAGGTACTACTGCCCACAAATCTCAGAATACCCCTTGGATTTTATCCTTTTGATAAAGTATGTCCCTGGTAATGCCCCCCATAGATCCTTCTTAGATTCTATGAAAAGAAAGGAAAGAAGGAAGGAAAAAGGGAAGGAGGGAGAGAAAGAGGGCGAGAGGGAGGGAGAGAGGGAGGGGGAGGAAGGGAGGAAGGAAGTAAGGGAGGAAGGGAGGAAGGAAGAAAGGAAGGGAGGAAGGGAGGGAGGGAAGGAGGGAGGAAGGAAGGAAGGATGGGAGGAAGGGGTGGTCAGATGTGTTTAGGAAACCTCAGATATTAGTCTCCTGAAAAATCCTCAGTGCGCACAAGCAGAGTCAAGGCTCTGAAAAGTTGTGCAGTAAAAACACATTTCTGCTGTGCTCAGTCCAGAGTTCCTCTCTGCAACCCATCTGTCCACATCAAAGAGGGAAGTTTCTGGCAGAGCACTGGGGAGTGTTGGGGGTGCTGTCCCAGGAGAGCTTGTAAATCAGCAAGTTCTTGTGAAATGTCTGTCTCATCTCTTTCCTTCAACCCAGCTGCTCAGCCCAGCCCAGCCCATCTCGTCACACAGATCACTTCTAATAGCCTCCTAACAGGTCTAACTGCCTCGGTTTCTCCCTCCCCAATTTTGTAAGCTCCATGCCGCCAGGTTAATCTCCTCCAAACACCACTTTCCAGGCACTCTTGGCTGAGAACCCTTGGGAGTCCCACCCTGCCTCCTGGCATTATTAGACTTCCCACAGCCTTTCCACCTGGGCCCAGGGCCTCCTCACGCACCTCCCTACTTCCCTGCAACTTGGGTGCTTCGCTATATACTTCTTGCCTCTCGTATGGTCCCTCTTTTGTGTGAGTGAGTGTGCTTAGCCTTGGGAATAAACCCAGTGCCTAGCACACGCTAAGCACACACTACCACTGTCACCACGTCTCTTCACCATGCCAAGCAAATATGAATTCTACCCATCCTGCAAATCCACTTCTGCCTGTTGTCCTGCCTCTGTCTGCCTGTGTCTACCTCCCAAAACCCTGCTGCGGTCACTGAACAGTCAGTCACAAGCACTTCGTGCAGTTTCTGTGACATGTTAACCCCATCTTCTGGCTCAGGATGAGGAGCACAGAGATGGGGGCTTCTGACCCCTGGATTCAGCCGCAGCATCCAGCAGCGTGAAGGTGTCCTATGCATTTAACTGGTAATACATAATGAATGTTGTCTTGTTCCACGAAGCAGGAAAAGGAAGATGTAGAGGTAAGGCGTGTGTGTGTGGGGGGATCATGGTTGGGGACGTGGACATGCTGGACAGAGGTGCAGGACACTGACCCTCGCAGGCCTGCTGGCCGCTCCGGAGGCTGTAGCCAGCTGTGCACATGCAGGAGCGCGTCGTCTCTGACGTTGGCAAACAGAGCTGCGAGCAGTCCCCGTTGTTGACACTGCAAGGGTTGGTGCCCTCATGCTCTAGGACAGGACGACAGGCGGAGAGAAAGGTTAGGTGGCCTTTCTGGAAGCCTCGGAGCAGGGATCTGGCTACTCGGGACAGGATCGTCCCTGGCTTTACCCTGCACCTTATGGGTTATCTCTCATCCAACCCAACTCTTTAAGTTTTCTGCCCTCCTAGGCCCCTGGGCCTTGTACCCACTGTTGTGCCCCTTCATGGAGCCCTGGTGGGACCCAGGAGAGAACCCTTGTGTATGATGAGTGGAACCTAACCTCTCTTCACCCTGTCATACCCTCGCCCCAGGGTTCAGAAAGACTGCTCCTGCTGGCAGCTCTGCAGCCCCTGACCCCCATGCCCATCGCCTCAGAACCTCCAGATGCCTCGTCCTTCACCTACCCAGCTGGATGCTCTCGTCATAGACCTTCATGTGCATCACCAGCGTAGTGCTATTCCGCAGGACCACCGACTCCGAGCCATCGGCCTTGTTGCAAGTGCCCATCTTCTCAGACACCTGATCCGCCCACCACAGCTTGTCCCCTGGTGCAACAGCGGGGATGAGACCCTTGGGGAGGCCTTCTCCCCCGCCCTCCTGAAGGCCTGTGGCCCCCAATCAGTTTACTGAGATTGGAGGGGGCCCTCAGACCAACTCTGACCCCCTAGCCAGTGTGGCCCAGCCTGCTCCTGCCCGGGGCCTTACCCATGATGGCCAGGGCGGTGGCCTTGCCCAGCTGGCTCCGCATGGTGTCGATGACCTCCAGCCCACTCCCGTCCAGGTTGCACCGGTTGATGGTGTGGTTCCCGGAGCTGATCCAGTAGAGTTTGCTTTCAGGGAAGTCGATAGCCAGGCCTGGAAGGGGAACCATGACAGGGCCGGAGTGTGTAAGGGGTGTAGCTCTGGGTGGGATGGGTGAGGACAGGCGCTAAGCTGGCAGGACGGCAGAGAGAGCAGGAAGACCAGCTGATGGAGGAACCAGAGGCTTGCAGGAGCAGGCGGGCAAGCGCGTACCCACGGGGCCCTTCTGGCCACTGAAGAGCAGGGTGCGGTTGCTGCCGTCCATGTTGGCCACGCTGATGTTGTCGCCATCAGTCCAGTAGAGCTTTCTGCGGCAAAGCACCGACAAGGGAAGGTCAGGGTCCTCCTCCTCTCAGCCCCACACCGGTGCTCCCTAGCCCAGGCCCCAGACTGACCCCCGCAAGGGGTGCACGACCAGGCCGTGGGGCTGCTCCAAGCCCTGCACCACCGCGTTCTTGAAGGAGCCGTCCAGCCGGGCCACGTTGATCTGCTTCTTGTTGGTGTCGTAGCTTGTCCAGAACAGGTTGCGGGACACCCAATCCACAGCCAGTCCGTGGGCATTTGGCAAATCTGGAGGCATAATCGGGGAGTCGGTATGTGCGCAGCGCAGGCTTCTGGAGCCAGGGTGGCGTCTGGGGATGGGGTCAGGATGATGGAACACTGAGAAGGGGCGGGGTTTCGACAAAGAACACCGGGGCTACGGGGAGGGACGGGAGGGATCCTGGGTGGGGGACGCTCACGCCCACGGGGAGGGGCCAGGGCCAGGCCAGGACCTGCGGAGACGACGGTCTCCACGCCCGTGCCGTTGATGAAGGCCCGCTTGATGGCCTGCGTCCTCACGTCGGACCAGTAGACGCGCTGCTCTCGAGCGTCGTAGTCCAGCACCGTGACGTTGTCGATGTCGGGCACCGTGAAGGAGATGATGTAATTGTAGTAAGGGGCGTCCAGGTCCACCCCCCGGATCTCCATCTGACGCGCGTACAGCAGGAACTTCTTGAACTCTGGGGGGTGCGGGGCAGGTCACGAAGGTCAAGGTCATGCCTCCAGGCCGCCGGCCCCCCACTCTGAGAGGGTAACCCCACTGTCTGTCGGTTCCTGTAACTACCAACTACAGGGCTAGTCTTTGGGGCCCTTTTTCCAGACACTCCTGACTGGGACTCAGCCTTTGTTTTACTGTCCGCCTGTGCGGGGGTTTCCTACCATAGCAGGTGGTGTTATCCTTATGGAGCTTCATGAGATGCGGGCAGGCGCAGGAGACGGTGCGGTTATAGTTGATGAGGCACAGGTGGGAGCAGGGGCCCCGACCCCCGTTGGCCTCACATGGATTGGGAGCTGGAGACCAAGACAGAACAGCAAAAACGTCCTCTGACTTGTTGGTGTCTGCCGGCCTAGACCCCAGCTCCCCTCCCCTCTCTGCCCCAGATATCACCCTCCTGTTCTAGTACCCCTAGGACAAGCCAGCCCATACCCGTTGTGCTAGCACAGACCTCCCCATGCTCTTGGCATCCTCCCCATCAAAGCAGTGGCTGGCGCCAGGCCTCTTACCCATGGGCTGCCGGGAAGGGTGATACACCTGCAGGTCGAAGGGCTGCGTGTTGGTCCTTTGTACCACGGTGACATTGTGGCCGGTCCACTTGTTGGCCTTGGCCAGCGTATTTGTTCGCCAGTCCGTCCAGTACACCTCCCCCCCGTACAGCGTCACTGCAAACGGGTGCGACAGGAACTCGTGTCCCCGAAGCACCTCCATGTGGCCGGAGCCGTCGTAACGGGCTGAGTAAATGGCATCTGACCTGAGAGTGTGGTCGGGACAGAGTGAGGATGCCAGATGGGGTCTCGGCAGGGCGCCCCGTCCAGACACCCACCTTCCCGCACACTGCCTACAGCCTGCCTAACTGAGGGCACTGCTCCTCCCGATCCCTGCCAGCTGGCCGAGGGAGGCAGGCAAACCGTGGGGTGAGGGTGCGGGATCCAATGAGTCAGGGTTCAGGCCTTTAGGGACCTCCAGGGAATCTTCTGATTCTCCTCCCCAGAGCTGCCATTGGCTTATGTGCTTTGGTGCATGTTAGGAAAAAAGCACTCTCTCGAGGGGACTAAGACTTATCTCCTGCCCTGGGAGGACACAGTTCCCAGCAGGAGGCACTGAATGGACAGCCACAGGCGATGGGTGGTCCTGCTCAGTCCTAAGCACCCATTCCCTCTCCCCCGTTCTTCCCGCTCACCTCAGTCCTCCTCCCATAGAAATGGGTCCCATTTCCCACCCTGACCTGCGTGGGGTCCTGGACACGCCCCCCCCGCTCAGGTGCTACTGCTGCAGGCCTCCTTAGCGGCCAGAGGATGCTGACCTGGCGTCAATCCAGAGGATTCGCTTCTCCAAGTAGTCCACAGTAAGTCCGTTGGGCCAGCCCCCGGAGCCTGTCTCCCGGTGGATAGTGCGGCGCCCAGCCCCGCTCATGGAGGCTGCCTCAATTCGGGGCAGGCTGGCATCCCAGTCTGTCCAAAACAGGATCCTGGGGAAAGGGTCAGGAAGGCCCAAGTTACAGGGAGGTGGAAAGACCGCAGGTTAAGCATGTTAAGGCGGGGGATGACAGCACTGAAGAGACAGGTGTCCCTAGCCAGGGCTAAGCAGAACTTCTGGGGATCACAGGTGTAGAGAGGCGTGGGCAGAGTCCTCACCCATCCCGTGGATCCAGTGCAATTGCCCTCGGATGCTCGATGTCACCAGCCAGCAGCGTGGTCCGGAGGGTCCCATCCAGCTTGGCCACTTCGATCTGGTCCAGGTTGCTCTCTACCCAGTAGATATTGCCTGCAATCCAGTCTACAGCCAGACCTTCCGGGGTGGCCAGGCCATACTGAATCACCACCTCAAAGCTGGTCAGGGCTGGGAAGAGAGAGTTGCAGGTCAGAGTCTCCTGGAGCGAGGGAGGGTGGGTGGGTGTGTGCATCCTAAGTCCCCTCAATGCCCCATCCTCACCCTGGTACTGATATTTCTGACAATATCAACCAAGGACCCATATTTCACAGTGGCCTTTCCAATACCTTCTACTCTCCTTATTCAAGTGGAGAGGGGAGCCTGGAGAAGGGGCCAGTGAGGGAATCAAAAGGAAAATGATGGAACTTTCCACATAGAACGTCCTAAGGATCTTCTATGCTAATACATCTATGCGCCTTATTGCTTTAGAAACTGTTGCACGGTGTGAAGAATATATTCCAGTTGACTTAGCTATTCTCCTGTTAACAGACGTTTCAGATGTTTTCTGGTTTCTTTCACAATAAAAAATACTCTAGTGAAGCATGCCTCTTTTAACCTTTGCTCAGATGTCGCCTTCTGGGGCCTCTCCTTGACCACACATTGAAAACTACCTGTTTCCACCACTGTGTCCCGTCGACGGGTATACAGCAGGTGCCTAATACAGAGCCTGTGGCGTTGGGCCGCTGCGGGACAGAAGGCTCAGGTACTTTGTCCCTATATGGCTTTTTTTCCTTACAAGTCTGGAATTCCAAGATTGGGAGCTGAGCTTCAGGCAGCTCCAAAGAAAGGCTGATCATTTCCTTAATTATCGGGCTATCAGCTCTGCTGATGAGAATTACGGGGCATTGGGCTCTGAGACCCACAGCAAAATCTAACCCAATTAATAGGCAAGTGGGGGAAGGGGGGCCGAAGCCTGTACTTTGGGGTCACCTGAATCTGGGACTGTGGCCCTGAATACCCAAGTGTCAATCCGTGTGCATCCCTGGCACCGCTCCCGGACCAGACCACGCAGTCACCTCCGTTGTCCAGAAGCTTCCCCCGGTAGATCTTGTCCTCCACCACAGTCGGTCCAGTAGAGGGCGCTCTGGCTGAGGTGGAAGTCCAGGGCAATGGTATTGCGCAAGCCTGGTACCAAGACGCTGTAGTCCCCCTTGTGAAGGTCGATGCGCCGAATCTCATGGCGATTGGAGAAGATGATGAATGGCTTGAAGGGATCTGGGGGGGGGGTGTGTGTGACGGGGTCAGCAAAGGGCTTGCTGCCTCTGTGCCACCCTGAACAGATGCGTGCAGGCCGCTGATGGAAAGCTGAACCCAAGCCCGGCCCACAGCTGAGGGGTCTGTGAAGCCTGCTGGGCTGGCCCGGCAGCGCCTCACTGTAGCTCACCCAGGCTGCGGCAGCTCTCGCCATCCGGCTCCAGCACCCAGCCCTCGTAGCAGGAGCACTTCACGCTGAACTTGTTCTGGTCGCACTTCTGGCTGCACTTGAGGTGCTTGGCACAGTAGCTCTGGATCTGGCAGGTGTGGTTGTCGGGGCCCAGCTCCATGCCCAGAGGGCAGGAGCACACGATGCCTTCGCCAGGCGCCACGGAGCAGTTGTGGCTGCAGCCGCCGTTGTTGAGAGAACACTGGTCTGGAGGGACAGGCAGGGGACAGGCCTGGGGGTCAAGCTCTGGGCAGAGGCAAACACGGACCCTGCTGAGCCCCCAGCTCTGTGCAGCCTAGTCAAGCCCCGGAACCCTGCTGACACCTCTCCATTCTCCCAGCCTCTGCCTCACTACCCAGGGGTCCTCGGGACTAGGACTGGGACCCCGGCACCACACCCCCAAGGCCACCCTCCCCTCCTCTTTTCTTTCTCTGGTCTCTATGTCCTGCCCATTTGGGACCCCCCGGTTGGGATCCAAGTGCTTTGCCTCCTCCCCGACAGTCCTCAGGTCCCACTCTGATGTCTCCTGACTCGTGTGACCCTGGGTCCTCTGACATGTCCTGGAACTTGGGGCCTGACTGCCAACACATCAGCAGTTTCTGGGTCAGTTCCGGTCAGTCTTATCTTTCACCTCTTCCCAGAAGTCGGGTGTCCTGTCTACTCTGAGGCAGTAAGGCAACTCTGCTTGGAACCCCAAATCACACCACACGGTCCTCTTAAAGCTTGGCCCTATCCTCCCCTTCCCCTTCTCACTCACCTTTCATGTTCTATGCCCAGTGGCCCCATTAAACCTCTCCCTTGACTTGGCCTCCGGGTTCACCGGGCTGATTGTAGGAGAGTGTTCTACCCTGGGTCAGGAGCCCCAATGGCCTCTGTGCCTCCCTTTCCTCGTGACGAGAAGTAATAACGTCCAGCATTGCTGGGCTGCTTATAGTAATTTAAGAATATGAGCCGCTTCACCCAGGGCCACGGTAAGCCCTAACTCAACAGGAGCGACCCCCTAGTTGCTGCTGCTCCTGTCCCAGACCCCTTCCCCCAGACCCGCCTGGCTCCTCTCCAGGGTCCTGACCCGCCCCGCACTCACCGCAGAGCTCTCCCTCGTCCGAGCCGTCTCCGCAGTCATCGTTGCCATCGCACAGCTTGTCGGGGGGCAGGCAGACCGAGGTGTTGTTGGCACAGGGATGCGAGGGTGGCCTGCAGGCCAGGGACTCGCAGTTCTCTTCATCTGAGTTGTCTTCGCAGTCGCTGTCACCGTCGCACACCCACGCCTTGCTGATGCACCGAGCTGAGGAATGGGTGCAGAATGAGTGACCAACGTGGGGGAGGCGCTGGGCCCTTTCTGCCCAGACCTGGTGGGCTTCTCCAACAGGGTCGTGACAGCAGTGCCTTGTGGGATACTACAAACTTTGACATTTTTTCTGTTCAATTCACACAGGCAGCAAAGAAGATAGGAACCCATAGAAGGAACCAGCGTGTGGGCTCCCGGGTCCAACTGCCCCTGCTGCCCATTCCACACCCCTCTGGCCCTCTGTTCACCTGAGTCCTTGCAGCCAAACTTGACATTCGGGTCACAGACGTGAGTCACGCCCTCACAGCTCTTCTCATCACTCGAGTCCATGCAGTCAGTGTCGCCGTCACAGCGCCACCGCAGGGGGATGCACAGCCCGTCCAGTCGGCACTGGAACTCATCCGTGTGACAGCCCCCGGGGGGCCTTGTGGCTGCAGGGGGACAGGGAGGACATCAGAAGGGGCACTCCAGGACAAAACCCCTTCTTCCTCCCCCCTGTGTCCAGCCGGGATGCCAAGCTAAGGAGGTCTGGAGAGTTATGAGCGCCTCTCAAGACCCCAGAAGCACCAACTGAGAGAGCCAGGCGTCGTACCTCCAAGGCCTCTGTGATGATCTTTCTAGGTCCCCTGTCCCCTCTTTTTTATTTCTTGGTACATGTATATGTGTTTGCAGATGTGGGTGCACATTGTGCGCATGTGCTCGGGGGTGTGTGTGTGTGTGTGTGTGTGTGTGTACGTGTGTGAACGCGTGCCCAGGGTGTGCCTCGCATGTGTCCTCCTTGAGTCAGGTTCTCTCGCTGACCCCAGATCTCGCCAATCGAACTAGCCAACTTATCTTAGGCAACCCGTATCCGCCTTCCAAGTGCCAAGCTCACAAGAGTATCTGAGGCCCCCAGGCTTTTACGGGGGCGCTAGGGAACCCAAGCTCCAGGTCTTAAACGCTTGTGTGACAAACACTGTACTGAGCCATCGCCCCAGTCCCAATGGGCCTCTCTCGCACTCAGGATGTGGTTAGCTAAGCATGCGCCAGGTCAGAGCTCAAATCCTCTCACCTAGTCTGGCACATTTATTGCGTGTCAGCTATGCACTAGGCACTGTCACAGACAAAATCCTCCATCCTGTGGAACTCAGAGTCAGTCTAGGGTGCGCAGAAATATCCAGAGTTTAACCTTAGACAATCACATGACCTGGAGACAGCTTATGGGACGACACTTCAGGAATGACTTTTGAGCTGGGGCCTGGATGAAGTGAGAGCAAGCCACGGGGAGACCTGGACACACACACACACACACACACACACACACACACATACACACACACACACCACATGCACGCACACAGCAATGGGACAGCCGGCACACAGCCTCTAGATGGGGCTGTGCCAGGCACATTCAAATGAAGTTGGAGCGCAGAGCAAGGGGGGGGGGCAGCAGGCCACAGGGAGGTCTTGGAATTTCCCCCCATGTTTTCAGGGACCTGGTGCAGACCTGAGGACAGGACCAGGGCACAAGCTGACTGTCCCCTCTGTCTGCTTTGCCCCTTCTGACCACCAAGGCGTGGCCACTCTCCATCCTCCAGCCACAGCAGGGCTGGCTCTCTTCCTGTGCCTCAACTCTCAGCTGACTTTCCTTTCTGGGGGTCCCTGAACTTCTAGGGTTAGTCTTCCAAAAGTGTCTGCTCTATACACCACCTTCCACAGCTCCCCAGTGCCTCCCAGGTGGAGCCTCTGCCTGCTTCTTATCTGCTACCGAAGCTCCCCACTTTGGGGCTAGTTTCGTTCCATTGTCCCTGTTGAGGTGTCTTCTTCTGACTGGCCTGCCAGGCCTCACCTCCACCTTCCCCTGTAGCCTTTATCTTCAGGGTTTTCCAAGCGACCTCACACCCCCTCCTTTAGCAGTCCCACTCTTTCTTCCCTTTACATATTGCCTAATCCCTCCTCAAAGTCCCATTCAGACCCACCTCCTGAGTGGTCCCAGGCCTCACTAGCTCGGAATCACAGGTGACCATTACTACCAGTCATGTACTCAATCCCATACTGGAGGCCTCCTCAGGCATCTCCTCTCACGGTCTGGGGGTAGAAACCCAGGTGCAGAGGAAGCCGGCTGTGCAGTGTGCCTGGCTTATTTGGACAAGACCAGGGAGCTCTTATTACATCTCACGGCCTGCAGAGACCCCTTCCTATAACCTCAAGACACAGGTGTCTGCTTGGTCCTTCTCAGGGATGGCCCCAGACACTCATTTACTGCTTCCCAAGCTTCCTGTGACCCTCCTAGTCTAGGACCTGTGGGTGCTCCGTGACATTCGGTATAACTGCTGCATGTGTGGGGATGCACTCGAACGCTGTAAGGCAGAGGTTATGAGCTGGTGGTCCGTGATCAGGTTAAGGGCTACTGAAAGATTTTTGGTCAATTTTTGTTTGTTGTTGTTTGTTTATCTTTGCTTATTTAACTTTAAGATCAACTGTAGGTTGTTTTTTTTTTAATATTTTATTTATTTATTGTGTGTGTGTGTGTAAGAGAGAGAGAGGGCACTGTGTGTCCCTGTGGAGGACCAAGGGTGACTATGGGAATCATCCTGGGTTGCTTCTACCTCCTTCTTTCTTCTCTCTGGGATTTCCCAGGCTGTGTTCATCGGGACCTGAAGTGTAGGCCGCTGTCATTTCTGTCTGGCATTTTTATGTGGGACTTGGGATCTGAACTCAGAACCTTCTGTTTTCGAGACAGAGTCTTAATCCCTGAGCCATCTCTGCAGTCCCAACTATAGGCTGTTATTGGTTGAACGGTGGTCTCTAGAAAGATGTCGAAGCCCTAACCTATAATATCTGTGATTGTGGCCTAATTTGGCAATGGTGTCTTTTGAGATGATCGCTTTCAAAGGAAGTCACTGAGGCAGGGTCTAATTAACAGATCTATGTGCCCTATATGTAAAGAAGGACCCAGAGACAGATACGATCTATCATGCACAGGAGAGCGTGTGAAGATAAAGACAGATGCAGGATAAAGCATTCTGCACACAGGAACGCCTAAGGTTGCAGGCAAGTGCACTGATGTTGGAAAGAAGAAAGGGACACTCCCTCACAACCCCAGGAGGCAACAGGCCTGCGGATCGTTTCCTCTAGGACTCCTAATGTTTAGAACCATGAGACAAAGCATTTCTGCTTCTTTAAGACACTCAAACTATAGTGCAGTAGTCTGTAACTAGGAAACTACCACTCCAGTGACCAAAATATGTACAACAGAACATCACATAACGATGTGCATTTCTGACTTTTTGTAAAACCAGGGTCTACAGTTCTCCAAGGTAACAATGACCAGAGCTGTGAAACCAACATCCCTAGAGAGGCCTGTGCCTCCCAGGACTCTAGGAGCTTTCTGTGGCCAGCCTTTTTCTCCTTCAGATCCCTTGCACTCACTGGTGCCTACCTATTACTTTCTCTCTCTCTTTCTCTTTGTCTCTCTTTAGGGCCTTACTCTTAGCCCAGGCTAACTTTGAACTCTCAGCGAGCATCTTATCTCAGCCTCCAGAGTGCTGGGATTATAGGTATGAGCCGCCATGGCTGGCTAGACCCTTTTCTCAAACTACTATTTACCAACTCTCCCCGCCCCCCCCTGCTGAGAGCTCTCTACATATCTCACTAACCTCCCGATCTGTGCTCTGATGTCAGAGGTAATATTGCCTCACTTTACAAAGGAAACTCAGGGCACATGGAGATTTAAGAGTTTGCCCAAGGCTACTCAGATAACATTGTGCAGAGCTACAGCCTGGAAACCCAAGGCCACCCAACTGCCAGCTCACGATCTCAACCCTGTGGAGACGATTTGCCAGCCATCTCTCTCCTCTATGGCATTGGAACTTCCAAAGGACAAGACCCAAGTCTCAGCGATCTTGGGGTTTCCCAGGTGGTAACTGACACACAGTGAGTGGGCAAATGAACAGATGGGTGGAGTGGCTGGTCCTGGGGTACTCACCCTGGTTGGTACAGTTGGCGTGCGTCTCATCACTGTAGTCCCCGCAGTCATTGTCCCCGTCACAGGTCCAGTGCTCAGGGATGCACCGTCCACTGTTGCACTTAAACTGGGTGCTAGAGCAGGAGTGACTGCAGCCGGCCTCATCACTGTTATCGCCACAGTCATTGTCTGGGGGGCGGGAGGGGGGAGAAGGGGAGAGGTGAGAACGAGGTCGACAGAGCAGTCCTGTCTGTAGGCCCAGCTCGGGCCCCTCCGCCTCTTGATTCCCGCCCACAGCCCGTCCCTCCCCACACTGAGAAAACAACAAACAGAAAAGACACAGAAACTGCATAGACTGCAGCATGCACCATGGCCCACAGAGGCGGGCAGTGGGTGGGCTTCAGGAGGCCCCTCCCTGAATCTCAGGTGACTGGGGGAATGGGGGTTACCCTTTGCAGCAGGGTATGAGGACACGGTCTGAGTACTTCTGGGGGGAGGGAGGCAGGGGTTCCTCTGGTTTAGGGGAGAGAGGGGTAGGCAGAGCTTTATGTAACCCCACTCTGAGCTTTGGCACTGCCAGACACTGACACCGGGCACTGGCTTGCTGGGGTTTGCTGCGGAGACTGGGGGTTTCCTCTGGAGGTGTCTGAGGTGGCTGAGTGAATGCCCTGTCTTCTAGGCACTGAAGCAGGGACTGATAGACTCAGAGGAGGACTGGGATTTGGCCATTTCCCTTGGGGTGTGTTCCTTCCTCTTCCCACGAGATTTGCTTTTCCAATGGGCCTCTTGTCCCAGGTCTTAACTCTTAGCATAACCTGTCACCTGTCCTTTGAACTGTCCTTTCTGTCCCCTCTGCTTCCTCCTCTCTGTGTTTCCCACTCTTGCCTCTCTGTTACTTTTTGTTTGTTTTCTAACAGCTCTGGGGTAGGAGATCTGAGGGTCTGGGGGTGGCCAAGGTCAGGTGGAACTCTGGGGTGATGGTGCATGTGCTTCTATGCACTGACCGGCAGGCTCAGGACAGGTCTTTTCGTCAGAGCCGTCCCCACAATCCTTCTCTGAAACACAGAAACAGCCAGGACAACCATTGACACTCGAGGCACAGCAAGGAGGGCAACATGGTGCCGACCCGACCTGTCCTTACACACGAGCCAGGGCTGGGACCCCTGGGGAAGCACGTCACGACACAGCACAGCACCATACCAGACGCCACAGAGCCCGAGACGCGTGCACAGCGGTCACTTGCCCACATGCTTACACACCTGGTCCATGGCTGCCTGCCAGGTGGACTCCTAAGCCTGCGGCCCAGAACCTGGGGCATGCAGCAAGGACTCCAGAAGATGGGGGTGCAGGGAGCAAGGTTTTGGACCCTGTTCTCCTGAATCTGCTCCTCTGATCCCTCTGACGCTTCCTCCCCCAGTCCCTGAGTCCCAACAAAGGGTGGGCAACACAGCCCTGCCTCGGGTAGTCACGATGCCTCCAGCATCGCTGGGTCCTCTCTCAGTCAGTCCAGCAAGGCTCCAGCGCACTGCAGGGAGCCCCGGCTGGATTCTCAAGCCTCTGCCCACCCCCATCCGGGGCCTAGCGTGGGCTTCTAGTTGTCCTTGGAATCAGAGCAGAAGGAAGGCGGTGAGCTCTTACCATTGTCACATCGCCAGTTGATGTTGATACATCTGCCATTGTTGCAGGTAAACTGAGTCAGTGGGAAGCAGGTGGGATAGGCTGTCAGGGAGAAGGAGCAGCTGAGTAGAACTGTCAAAGTTACACATATCCTCACACAGGAAGTACAGGGGTGAGGGGGCTTCCATAAGCAGTAGCTTGGAGTGGAGTCAGACAGGGAAGGAAAGGCTAAGCCCCTGCTTAGCAAGAAACTGCTCTTCGCCCCTGCTTAGCAAGAAACTGCTCTTCGCCCCTGCTAGGCACCAACGCAAGTCCTGGGCGAAGGCTCCTGAGCCTGACATCAGTCCAGTGAGGTGGTGGATGAGCCCCAAGTCACAGGGTAAACTCACTAAAGCTGCGGAGACGAAGTACCTTTGCGCAAGGCTACCAGGTGCTAAGGTGCTCAGGGGTCTCTAGTCACTACCCACGGGGTGCCCCCTGCCCCCCGACTCAGCTCAGCTCTTCAGACATCACTCTCACCACAAGAGGCCGACTCATCCGACCGGTCTCCACAGTCGTCATCCAAATCACAAGTCCAGGAGATGGGGATGCAGCGTCCACTGGCACATGAGAACTGGTTGGGGGGGCAGGTGCGAGCTGGGGGACAGGGAGGGAGTGAAGCTCACCTTCTAGAGCCTCTTTCAAAGTCCTTCCTCCGGAATTAGCCACCTGCTTGTCCTCTCTACCTTTTGAGATTTTACTCTCCAGAGTCCCAAACCCACTTCCTGAGCCAAGTTCAAAACCATCTCTGTGGTCCCACACTGGTGCCTGACTTGGCTCCTCAAGGGGGCTTCAGGTATCCTTCAGGGAAAGCATCCACTCACCTTGCTTCGCTTCTCTACCCAGAGCCCACACCCTGCTCTTTGTAAACCCGGCTCGGCCGGCCTGCTTGAATGGCAGACCCCGTTCCCGCCTCTGTTCTGAGGGTCTGGGTTGTTTTCTTTCCTCCCAGTCTCCCTAGCCGGGCTCCCCCACCTGTCCTCCCCCTACCCCACACCTGAACAAGTGGCGTTGCTCTCGTCCTCACTGTTCCCACAGTCGTTGTCCCCATCACAGAGCCAGCGGTTGGGGATGCATCGGTTGTTCTCGCATTTGAACCGGTCGGAGGGGCAGGTGTGCTGATCTGCAGAGGGAGCGGGGCAGGGCGGGGCCAGTGAGAGGGCGGGGGCAGCGAGAGGGCGGGGGCAGCGAGAGGGCGGGGCCTCCGGACTCTCAGGCTGCCTGGATAGGGACAAGCGCTAGGTGGGGGGTAAGGGGAGCCTGCCGTCCCTCGGGGACCGGGAGGGTGACTCACGGCACAGCGCCGGCGCCTCGTCGCTGTTGTCCAGGCAGTCGTTGTCCCCATCACACTTCCAGCGCTCCTGGATGCAGCGGCTGTTGGCACAGGCAAACTCGCCGGGCTGGCACTGGGGTGGGGGCACGTAGGATGGGTTCGCTGTGGGCACCACAGGAGTGTGAGGGGGAAGGTCAGAACCCACGTCATGGGACAGGTGCTAAGACCCCTGTATTTCTTTTCTTTTTTTTTTTATTTACTATGCTTCAATAATGCACAGAATGTTTTTCTAGCCGAACAAACTATCTGGGCAAATGCTGCAGGACTTTCTCAGACATCATCTACCTGACATCTCTGTTATCTCCATGCAGCCAAAGAGTAAAAATGGCTTCCAAGAGAGCCCTGTGTTTTCATCATTGCGGTTCATATGTCTATGAGTGCTACTTTCCTGAACTGTCCCTGGGGGTCATGCAGGCACTCCTATGGTCCCGCCCTGGATGCTGGACCTTTGCATTCACAGATGCATCAACTCTTCTGCAACAGTGGGACAGGCCCCAGAACACTGCAGGCTTCGCCCCTCTTGCCAACATGGACACCCTCCTATCACTGCCGGCTTTAGCGCTTAGCTGTCCCTTGCCTCTACTGCTCCGATAACCTTAAGAACCCAGACTCCAGTGTCAGTTCCCTTGTGCAGATCCTGCAGCTTTGAACTTCCCCTTTTTCAGTCCAGCCTCACTGTCCTCCAACCTCTGAAACCTTTCTTGGGTCCCACAGGTGCCTGTTTGTTCGCCTCGACTACACAGACCACTGGGCGTAGGAGTGTATGTGCTCCTTGGTCTGCAGGCTGCTTCCTGGTTGTTCTTCCCCTTCCTGTCTAACTCTGCATGAACTTCCACATTATTAAACTAGCCTCTGCTTCTACAGGGCCTCGGCCAACTCCCTGTCCTTGTTAAGGGTGTTCGGCTGCATTCCTTCTTTCTCGTCTCTTCCCTTTTTTTTGTTAAGTTATTACTGTGTGGAAAATGGGGTTGTGTGTGTTACCATAGGAGGCCAGAAAACAACTTTATGGAGTTGGTTTTCTCTCCTTCCACTTTTTCGTGGGTTTTGGGAACCAAACTCAGTTCATCTCATCAGGCTTGTGTGGCAAGTCTCCTTACCCATGAGCCATCTCATTGGCTCCTGGCTCTATTTTCTTTTTCTTTCATGTGTGTGTGTTATGTGTATTAGGAGGGCACTGTGTGTGCCTGAGGAAGCCTAAAGGTGACTTCGGGAATCACCCTGGGTTGCTCTGCTCTACTTCCTTTTTACTGGCTCCTGGACTTCCTAGCTCTAGATCTGGATGTGAAGGCCACCACCATTTTTTCTGCCTGGCATTTTTATGTGGGATCCAAATTTAGGTCCTTCTGTTTGTGAGGCAGAGGCTTAACCCTAAGCCATCTTTCCAGCCCATGTTCTTTTTAAAAAAACTTAATTTAAAATGTGTGTGTATATGTGTGTGTGTCTGTCTGTCTGTCTGTCAGAGGGCACTGTAATGTCCTTGTGGAGGACCAAGGGTGACTTCAGGAATCATCCTGGATTCTACTTCCTTTTGGTTTTACTCTGGGATTTCCCAAGCTCCTCCCACCAAAGAGCTCCTAAGCTCTATTGATACCTTTGTACCATTATAAGAAAATCACTCCAAATATGGAAAAGGATGGATATTTAAGACGGGTTCTGCCTTGTAGAAGAGGAGGTGGCAAGATTATGAGTCTAAAGATGGGGAGGACCAACGATATGCAAGATATTCCACACAAGTTAGGGCTGCAGCCACCAGGATTGAACTTTGCCTGACCTGCACAATGACTGACATGTCAACTGGACCCCCGAAATCTAGCATGGATCACAGGGGAGAAGGCTCCAGGCAGTAGGATCTTTAGAGGCAAGGGATTAAACAGTCATAATAGAGTTACCTGACTAATGGGGAGCCCAAGAAGGGGCTTCGGACTATGCCACTGAGTCTTAAACCCTCACTAGGATGGAGGACTCAGAGGAAGGATGCTCCAGGAGGAGATGGGAGGGAGGAAGGGGAAGGCACCGGAAGAGGGGGAGGGAGAAAGGAGGGTGAAAGGAAGGAAAAAGGGGGGAGGATGGAGATACCTATTGAGCTTGTATGATTAGGAAAGAAATAAAATGTGGGAGAAAAAAAAAGAATGGGTTCTGGATTAGACTTTCTAGGTGTGAATCCACATTTTAACTTTGGGTGTCCCTGTAAAACAGGGATAATAAAAACGCCTTCCCCATATTGATGTTTCAGAGAACAAGTAAGTCACTACACACCAAATGCCAATGACAGCACTGTCTGTGCTCAGGGACTGTTAGCTGAAAGTAACCTCAATGTCCATCCACAGGGAAATGGTTGAATGAATTATGGGACATTACTAAGTGGTATGTATTTGAAACATTAAAAATGTGGCTTCTGTCTTTAGGACATGGTGCCAAGTACTGAAAGCAGGAGACGGAACAGCACATGCAATCCCAGTCATCTCAGCAAAAGTAAATGCAGACAGATGTTTGAGAGGGTGCTCCCCAGAATGGCAATAGTGGTGGTGGAATTTGGGGTGATTTGTACTTTCACCTTCATATTTTTCTACATTGCACATTAATTTTTACAATGAGCACAACCCAGTTTTAGTTTAATCTTATAATTTTGTGAGTGATTTGGACCTATGGCCCTGGCTACTCATCAACATTCTCAACCCTACTTTTACTTAGAAAAATGAGGTTATTAAAAAATCATGTAATTAGGGTCAGTGTTAACAGCTCAACAGGTAAAGATACCTGTGTGCAACCTGGAAACCTGGGTTCAGTCTCTGGAGTCCACATGGTGGAAGGAAAGAACATGTTGTTCTCAACTCTGCGGCTCTGTGGCATATGCTTTCTCTCTCTTTCTCTCTTTCAAATAAACAGAACTATTTGAAAAATAGAGTGACTACTCAATTAAGTTAAAAGGAGTTGAGAACACCGTCCTCCTTCCATAGCTGTTTTGGTCCTCAGTTTCTCCTAATCTTCAAATTCTTCCAAGTTCCCTCCATCTGTGGCTCCTACAGCCCTAGCCTTCTTTAACCCCATGGGCTTGTTTCCTGTTGGCCCAACAGGGCCTTTCTTGTCTCTCTGAGTAGGACCCCAAAGCTCCCCTGCCCTATCTGGGGTGTGCTCTACTGGGGTTGGTTTCCCACCAGCTAGGCCCCTCTTACCGAGACACGTGACGCCATCTGGGTCCAACACCTGGTCCTCAGCACAGGCACACTGCCGGCTCCCAGGGGTGGCCAGGCACAAGCTGCTGCAGCCACCATTGTTTACCCGGCATTTGTTGGTACCCACTGCAGAAACGGGGAGGGCAGCAATGGAGCAGCAGGGTTGGGAAAGGCCAGGCAGGGTGAGGGAAGGAGGGAGGAGACACATAAAATGTGGAGATGGAAGAGGAAGTATGAAGAGGAAAGAGGGTGTGTTGCAGAAGAGAGGACACAGACACGGAACAAGAAGAGAAATGGGAACAGAATCAAACTGAGTTGGAGCACTTCTCAGAATCCCACTTACTGAGAGCCCAGGATCCCTCCCGCCATCCCACCATCCCCAGTCAAAGCCACAGGAAGTACCTTGCTGCTGCTGGGCATCATACATGCGAATCTCAAAGATGGGGGGACGCTCACTTCGCAGAAGGGTCACAGTGGGGGGTGCACCTCCCACACCCCGTTCCAAGCGGTAAACACTGCCACTCCGGTACTCAGTCCAAAAGAGATAGTTGCCATGGTGACACAGGCCAAAGGCATGGTTCAGCTCAGGACCCTCGTACACAATCTAGGAATGGAAAGGATGTTTCTAAGGAGTTGGGAGGCAAGTGAAGATCCTGGAGGGAGACCCAGGCCTCAACTCCCACAGGTGACCCAACTAAGACACGATACTGTCCTCTCTTAGGATCATTCATATTCATCTATATTCACTTAATACACACACACGCACGCATGCACGCACACACACATATGCGCGCGTGCACACAAATGCATGCACAAATTCCCCTTGGACAGTCAGACTGAACTATTGATTTCTCCATCTAATAACCATTCCTCAGAATCTATTAAGAACCAGGCTGTGGTAGCTACTAAGAGAACATGAGTTTACCTTTGATTATCCATTGTCTCATGGATGACATTTGAGTGATCTAGGGGAAAGGGAACCCGAGACAACATCCTAGAAGAAACGACCCCTGGGCAGTGTGCCAGGCAAAGAGAGGCTGTGTGGCAGCAAAGTTAAGGGGACAGTGGCACTATGATGTGTGCTGGGAATTATAAGCTGCATGGTGATGCTGGTTTCAAGCATGTAGTAGTGTGGAGAGCGGGGAGAGAAATAAGACAAAAGAGGTAGTCAGGGGTCATGTTGGGAAGGTTCTTATATAAAAAGAGTTTGGTCCACACCTGTAGACACATGCATGACTCATGAAACAAAAAACTACCCCAGTGAGTGAGTGTACACACATGTCTCTAGGCACTTCACGCTCTGGTGAAAGCATGCACCAAAGTGTACGTGCTGGGTATGTATATAAAGTACTCACAGAGGTGTGCAGAGGCTGGGGGAGGCAGTCGTGTCCATAGACAACATGGACAGACTTAGATACACATCCTCCGACAAACACCACCACACATAAGATACACAAGCACACAGGTACACATCTGTAGAACTACAGATACACATACACAAAGCATGCAAGTCTGGACACACTGACACCCATGTACTCATTCAAGAGTCTCATGTATACAAACAGGGTCTTTCAATGCACACATGCCTGCCCACCTTCCGGTCTGTGCCATTGAGTAGTATGGTCTCAATGCGGTCATAGAAGGCATCCACCCAGTAAAGGCGCCCAGCTGGGATGTCTAGACTTAGTCCGTTGGGCCAAAGCACAGTCTTGGAGGTGACAAAGATATCTCGGTGTGAGCCGTCCATCCAGGCCCTCTCCAGACGCCCTCGCCGGCTGTCCTTGGGGTCCTCCTCCCAGTCTGTCCAGTACATCCACCTGTGGGCAGCAACTGGTCAGTGCCACATGGACCATCCTTGCCATCCACGGCCTCCTCCATGACCTCCTCGGTGACCCCAGCGCACACACGAGTGGTAACCAGAGCCCATCCTGTCAGTCTTCCACCCTGCTTGTCCCTAAATCCCTCAGGCCTTCCTCCCACACACATCTGCCGGGTGCCGACTCTTAAGTCAGCAGTGGTGAAGGACCTCACTCCTCACAAGAGACAAGCCAGTCTTCTAGGGGTCATGTCAGAGCAGGATATGTCAGGAAGGAAATGAAAGGTGATGGGGGAGACGCCCGGCAGTTGGTGGGAGTGAACAGGGGCAAGGGTGATGTACTGGAGGGGGGCGTATTAGGAGCCTTCCTCTGAAAAGGTGGCATATGAGCTGAGACTCGAAGCTAAGAAGCAGCCAGATCTGCCACTATCTGAGTAATGCTTTGTCCTAATTATCTACTTGAATCCCAGGAGGCAAATCTCCCAGTGCATCTGAGAGGGACTCTCTAGATATAGCTGGCCTCAGGAAATGCCTGTGAAGGATGATCTCGATTGAGCAACTGATGTGGGAAGGTCCAGCCCCATTGCGGTCGGGACTGGGCAAGGGATCCAGAACTCTGTAAGAATAAGGAGAAATGAGCACAGGCAGGCCTGCGTGCACTGATTCATTCATTGTTCTCTGCTCTCGCCGTGGATGTGATGTTACCCAGCTGGCTCAAGCATCTGTCACTGTAACTTCCCTGAACGATGGCCTATCATCTAGAGTTGTGAGTCAGTTAAAACCTTTACCCTCTAAATTGCTTGGCTAAGGTATTTTTTTTGCTGCAGAATTATGTAGTGAAACTACAACAGTCAGGGAGTTACAGACAGCGGGCAATGGGGACAGAACTGCCGAGCGTATGAAGCAAGGCTGGGAAGAGGGCGCACGAGCACCAAGTAGACCCATGAAAAAGTAAGGACACAGCTGCTAGGAGCGGCAGGAGCAGACTCGGGTATGCCCTGGGCATCATTCTCGTTGCCTTGATGACAGCGACACCGCCTCCCCTTTCAGCTCCCCATGCCCATCCCAGTGGTCAGCCTTGGTCACCTGCTTTGCTATGTCTCCAGTTCTCTGAGAGGCACATGTCACCCTGAGAGCTGGGCAGACTCACCCATTGAGTGGATCCACCACAATGGCCCTGGGGTGTGTCATCTTGCCCTCGATTAAAGTTTTGCGGGTCTGAGCAGCTTTCTCCAGTCTTGCCACACTAATGGTCTTCTTGGGTCCATCATCCGTCCAGTAAAGATTGTCCCCCATCCAGTCCACAGCCACACCCTCCACATTGTGGATGCCTGTTGGGATAGAGGGGGCAAGGAGGGAGAACTGGAGCCAAGCAGAGAGAGCAGGAAGAGGACGCCTGGCGTCCCGGATGGTGGGTGGGCAGCGGGTGCGTGCGGAGGAGTGTGGTGGCGGCAGTCAGAGAAGACTACTTGATTGCCACATCTGTGTGGACGCAATCTCTTAGACTGCACGGGGAAGCCAGGAAACTATGGCTGACGTGGGCTCTCCCATGAGGGCACGTCTGGGCCTGTGCTTGGGTGGACAGCTGAGCCAATGCATGCTGCCTCCCGGCACAAGCGTGACGCCACATCCCAGACCTAAAACTCCTGAATTCACAAAATGAATAAATTAGGAAGTGATTTTTTTTTTTTCACTTAGCCAAAGGCTTCATCTCAAAGTATCCTTTAAATAGCAGTTCCCCTGGTATAGGGAACCCCAATCTTTTCCTGACGAAGAGTTACTTCTGATTTCCCCAGTCTTATGATTGCTGACTAGTGAAAATCTCTGAGTTGCATGGTGGGCAGAGAGCAAGGCATAGGGTGGTGACTGGGTATCAGCCAGATTGACTGGTTTGGAAGCTAGATCCTGGGGTTCCAGATGTGTCAGAGTTGGGCACAGGTGTCAACTTGACAGTTGCGGGTTTGAGCTCTGGCCACATTTGTGGAGAATTAGCTGAGTTGAGCCCAGAGCAAACCTGAAGGAGATTGTCCAGGCCGACGGGGAAGGCCCAGCCCATGGTGGGTGGTATTAGGCCCTGGAATAAATCACGGAGAGCTGGTTGAGAGAGTTGGCATCCTTCTGTTCACTTGGCCAGACATGCTGGTCTGGCAAGTAAGGATTGTCCATCTCTCAGTCGTTATGTGGTGATGGTGTGGCCAGTTCCCTCGGCCCTGGTGTTGGTGCATGCTCTCCCGTTAAGCCTGACTATGAACTGAAACCAGTAATCGTAAGAGAATAAATTCCTTGTTCCCGTAAGCCATATGATGGTCATTTATCAGCAACCATGCAGGCAAACTGCAACAAAATGCAAATTTGGGGCAAAAAAAAAAAAAAAAATCCCATAGGAGCTTCCATGGGATGGTTCTGAAGAAAGTACACAGTAGGCCTGCCAAAGCAGCTGCGAGGAAGAAACTGGATGGAATTAACAGAACGGTTTTCCCGGGCCAGATAAGGTTGAAGGGTTTTGGTGGCCATGAAATCTAGCTGCACATACCCTGTGCATGCATGTATGCGTGGGCGTGCCCTGTTCGGCTGGCCCAGCTTTGATTCACAGCCTCCGGCCTCTCCGGCTCTGTGCTGCACACAGCTCTGGGGCTCTGAGCCAATGGAAAGAGACCCTGAGTTTTCCCAAGGGTTGGCAAGGACGGCCCACGCTGCCTAACCCATCCATCCTCCTGACTCTTTTCGACTCAGCCAAGGAGGAGGTCACAGAGGGGTCAACTTGTCTATCCCCTCATCTCCATGCCAACCAGCCCAGCCAGTCAGCCAGTCAGCAAGGGGCTATCCACATTGGTGTGTGTGTGTGTGTGTGTGTGTGTGTGTGGACAGAGAGAGAGAGAGAGAGAGAGAGAGAGAGAGAGAGAGAGAGAGAGAGAGAGAGAGAGAGCCTAGGTCCTTTATGGCTTCCTGTTTTGGACACCACACCCCTCAGAGGAGTTGCCCATATGCCTCCCATTTCCAATGCTCTTACCATCTTTCAAGATAGTCTCTCGCCCAGTGCCATCGATCTTCTGGCGGCCAATGAGGTAGCTGGTGGTATCGGCAAAGTAGATGAAGCCAGTCTCGGCGTGGAAGTCCAGGGCCCGGGGATTCATGAGGTTCTCGATGGGGATCATGTGCTCATCTGGGACCTTGGCCCCCATGTCCATTCCCCGGATGATGCCTGGCCGGCCCTTGCCATACACAAGGAACAGCTCGTGCTCCGGCTCTGTGGCAGGCACAAACGGTACAAATCACACACACACAAAGACCACCACCTGACTCAGAAGCTGGGCCCAAGGGGCTGCAACGCCCTGATTGTGCTGGGTCAAACGACCGCAGGACACTGGCAGGGCTGAACGGGAGGAACATCCCAACGACATGTTTAATTCGAGGTCCGGGGGCCATTGTGCCCCGGGGCTTTGAGTTGTACGGTCTAGAGTGGGAAGTCAGGGGAGGATGGTGTGTCTTCACCAAAAGTCCATTGTTCAGCAAATGAAATTCATGGCCTAAAAAGAATACTTTCAAAATACACTGGAATCTGATCGCTTTCCGCCACTTCCTCTGCCATCATCCCAAGTCTAAACCACATCACTGTTGCCCACACTACGGAAACAGCCTCCTGGCTCCTTCCCTCCTTGTGCGGCCTCCACTCGGCAGCAGCGTGAGTGTATACAATGTGAACCCAATCACATCACTCCTCTCTGCTCACACTGCCACAGGCTTCTTATCCCATTCAGAACCAACCCAACCTTTCCCTCCATTTACATCACTCAGCCCCATGGGCCTTAACACATCAAGCCGCATGCTGGCCTCGGCGCCTTTGTGTTGACGGTTCTGAGTGGTACGGAGGGGGCTGGAGAGACAGAGCAGTGGGTAAGGTGCCAGCTTGTAAATCTGGTGACCTGGGTTTGATCCCCAGAAGCCCACATGGAGGAGGACAGAACTGACTCATGAAAGTTGTCCATAGCATGCATGCGTGTGTTCTCAAATTAATTAAGTTTAAAAAAGAAGAGCGCATGCACTTCTTTCAGGCGGTCACACGACTGGCTACCTGCTTTCACAGAGTTGGCTTAAACACCACATCCTCAAAGCAGCTCTTTTGTCTTCTTCACATAC
This sequence comes from Typhlomys cinereus, assembly GCA_023101885.1. Taxonomy (NCBI): domain Eukaryota; kingdom Metazoa; phylum Chordata; class Mammalia; order Rodentia; family Platacanthomyidae; genus Typhlomys; species Typhlomys cinereus. The sequence continues at coordinate 6,202,715 of JALPQD010000090.1, read as the reverse complement.
CAATGCCACGGATCATCACATTTATTTATTTGTCTGTCTTGACTATATGATCCACTAAGGCCAGGATAACATGTATCTCATTCACTGCTGAATCCATGCTTACAGAACAGTACCAAATGCAGAGTAAGAACTTAACTAGATACTTACAGAATGAATGAATTGGGGCGATGGGAATGATATAGGCGCCAGTTACCGCCCTGTCCTTCACTTCTCTGCATCTCGACGGAGGCAGTGGGCAGTGGAGTAACATCTGAAGACACCCCGTCAGCCACCCCCAGCAGGCCCACAGGCCCACCCCTCCCCGGCACTTACTCTTGCAGGATTTCCCGTCGCTCCCCAGGCTGAAGCCAGACCGGCACCGGCAAGTCCTGGCTTTGTGGCTGTTTGCCAGCAGGCAGATGTCAGAGCAGCCGCCCGGCTTCCCATACTGATCGTTCTCACAGGCATGGCTCCGCACTAGGGCCAGGACGGAGAGCTGTCAGCACCCGCAGGCACCTGTGCCTTCTGAGGGCTTTCTGTAGCTGCACTTTTTGTTTCCGTTTGTCTCACTTTAGAAAGTCACAGGGCTGGAATTCCTCTGTCCTGCCTTGAATTAACCTCTGGTGCGAGGGAATCGCAGGGAGCAGGTAGAATGGGGGCAAAGAGACCCATGGGAAGAGGGAAAAGCCAGACTTGCTGGCTTGGGGTAGACGGTTACAAAAAGCACTTTTTCTAGGAAAAGAACCAAGGGTCCCCACGGAGGATCCCTAAGGGCTGCGATCCTGAGCTTAGAGTCCTTTTAGAGTGAAACCATCCTGAGGAGTTACAGAGCCCGCTTACCTCGGGGCTGGCGCCGCTGGTGGTAGATGTGCAAGGCTCCACCCTTATCCACTCGGGTGACAACCTGGTACTCGGTGCTATTAAAGCGGTTCACACGGATCACACTTGTCTTTTGCTGGGCATTGGCATTGTCCGAGTTAGTGGCATAGAGGTAATTCTCAAACACGGTCAGGCCATAGAGGTGCTCGATCTGAAATGGCAGGCAGGATTCGTTGAAAGGATTTTTCTCCTTTGCCCCAGCAACCTGTGACTTGGACAAACTCCACTAACTGCTCTCTGGAGTTTACCCTGAGGTTTTATTTAACCCAATGCTTTTCTCCTGTCTCTCTGGCTGAACTACTATGGCCTAGAGATTTCTGTTTATCAAGGTCCCAATCGCTCTTCACAGAAGACCTCTTGAAGAAACTTCTGCAGTTTTCTATGAGATGCTCTCTCCTTCTACACTTTGCTCCTTTGGTGGCACTGTTACCAAGCACCTGGGTGTGCCGATTAGTAGACCTTCCTCTGCACTCTCCTCCTTGAAGGAAAGAGCCATGTCTCTCATAGAATTAGGCACCCACAGGTTTTTAACGGAGTTGAAAGTTGGGCCCCTCACCTCTGTCCCCAGAGAACACTCAGCCCCCAGCTTTGGAAGGAGCAGGCTTGGTAATGGCTTCCACTATTCACATTACCTACGGGGCCTGCAGGTTTTTGGGACTTTCAAGGTTAAAGCCAGAATAGTCCCAGACAAAGCCTTAGGAACAGCTCCTCATCCTACTACTTCAGAATAGAGGATGCCACCTCTGAGCAGTGAGGCTTCTGGCTGGATTCAAGTGTCACTGCCCAATTGTGTAACCTCTGACAAGTCACCAAACATCTTTGAACCCTGCTTTTTTTTTTTTTTTTTTTTTCTTTTCAACTGACCGCTCATTTCCTAGGGGTTATTTTAAGAATCCGATGAGAAAAAGGAAGTAAAAGGTATCTTTGAATGACTGTTCCCATCAGAATGGAAGCCCTATCCTTCCCTTTCTCTGACATGTCCTGCCTGCTCCCCTCCCGGCACAGGATTTGATCTAGAGCTCCATTCCCCTGCAAAGGTTTCCCCTCTCGACAGAAGACCCTGGTTAATATTCCCCCAGGAAAAAAACAAAAGCCCCCTCACCAGGATGCCCTGGATGATGGTCTGTCGGCCCTTGCCCTCGTAGTCCACCACCTCAATATAGTCCAGATAGGCATCGGCCCAGTAGACGAGGCGGCTGACAAGGTCCAGGGTTATGCCATGAGGAAACACGATCTTGCTATCGACCAGTTTGGTGCGGTTCTGCCCATCCATGTCACAGCGTTCCACCTTTGGGATCTGCCCATAGTCAGTGAAGAACACCTTCCTGTGGGAAGACACATGTTAGATGGGGTCTGGGCACTGGGAGACCTCTATTCCCACTCTAGTGTTTGTCTCCCTCTCCCACGGCCAGAACCCCTGCCCGTCACTCTCACCCCATGGCAGGGTCCAGCGCGATGCCCTTGGGATTGTAGAGTTCTAGGTCAAGCAAAGTGACGCACGTGTCCCCGTTTCGGTTGCAGACAAAGATTCTGTCATCAATGTCATCCACGAAGTAGAAGTTTCCCGTCAGCCAGTCAATAGCCATCTGTTCCACGTCTGGAGAGTGAAAGAGCTATGTGGGGCAGGTCCTCCCCCGGGCAAACCCCCTCCTCTGTGCACTGGTGTATAACCCATACCAGCACGATCCCCACCCACGTGCAGCTACCTTTTCCTGAGTTCCTGTGAGCATTATCACCGCTACTCTTTGATAGTCTTTGCCTGGTTTCCACATGTCTAGTCTCTCCAAATAGAAGCCTCTGAGTATAATCGAACCCTCTCCCCCTGCCCTACCACCCACAATCCTGGGCTCAAGATTGTCATAAATAGAAGGAATTGGATAAATGCTAGCTGATTGATAGGTTATTCCAAATTGAATCTAGCTTTCAACAGGAACTAGCTCGGAGTGCCAAAAGGTAGGAGGACAGGCCTACTAGATCATCTTGGTATTTTCTTTTTACTCTTCTTTTACTTGAGATAAAAGCACTGAGACTGGGCCAGAGAGATGGTTCAGTGGGTAAAGAGGCCTGAATGCAAAGCTGGTGACCAGAGTTCAATGTCTGGAGCCCATATAGAAGGAGAAGAGAACTGATTTTTGAAAGCTGTTTTCTGACCTTCACTCATTCACTTAGCATGTACATGTCTCAAAAAAATAAAGAAATAAAGGAATAAACAAACAGTTTTAAAGGCTAACTAAAACATCACATACATCTATTTGAGGTCGGACTTTCAAACACATTAAATAGCAAATCTAATTATCTTATGAAGCTAACTGGAAGTACCAACTAGAAGCTATGTATGTTGCATAAATTTTTAAATATGAAGAAGCCTGGAAGAAAACTATTTCAAAATATGGGATCTGTGCAGAGTGACACCAGGCGGGGACAGAGGTTGGGAATCCGTCACAGTGGCTCCATTCCCTCTATTTGTTCCCACATCCCTACATTCCAAGCCCTTATTGCTCCATTTCTTCATGTTCCAGGCAGGGTCAGAAGCAGAATGGAGGAAGATACAGGGCTGGCAGAGAGAGGGCAAGAGGAAGCCAAGAAACTACACTGAAGATAAATCAGCAGGAACTCAGAAAGGCAGGGGCTTCATCTAGGTGCAAGTGGGAAAGAGATAGAGATCAGGTTATCTCTAAGTCATTCTATAAGACTCAAGAGAGGGCTGGAGAGGTGGCTCAGGGGTTAGGCCTCCGCCTTGCAGGCAGAAGGTCCTGAGTTCGGATCCTGGATCCCACATATAGACGCCAGGCGGGGGCGGCCTGCGCTTCTGGTCCTGGTAGGGTGGAGCCTGTGAATCCTGGGGCAGAAGCCACACACACACACAGACACATACACACGCACATGCGCACAGTTGAATAAATAATAATAATAATAATAATAATAAAATAAAATAAAAAAAAGACTCAAGAGAGAACAAAGAGACCCTGAAGGGCTCAGGAAGGAGGGTGGGGCAAGAGTCAGAAGTCAAGAAGCTGGAAGTCCTTTCCAAGATACTCTGGCATCCACGTTCCCACACCCCTTTCCTTTCTAACTACCACTATGGGGAGGAGAGATTAGGCAGTTTTAGAGCAGCCATGCTGGGGTGATCTCTGAAGGTCTTGGAAGGTCATCCTCCACTGCCCCTTCTTGCCAACTTTCCCCAACCCCCAGTTCAAGAAAGGATATGGATATTAGTTTTTCATTACAGATAAGCCCTACTTTGAGGCAGACACAAGCGCAACTGAGTTGGGCCCCAATGTCAGCTAACCAATGAGGAAAAGTCATTTTTCCTGGGCTTGCCTAAGTGTTTAAACATTCCAGACCTTGGCAGCCGTCTTTGACTGCCTGCCCCTCATGGCACTTCATGTCTGGAGTCTGCGAGTTCTCCTCATGGATTCCATGCCTGGAGTCCGGAGTCCATGAGTTTTCTAGGGTGTCCTAGCCCTTCATGGTACTCGTGTCTTCTAGAGTCCGTGAATTCCGTTCTCTCTCCCCTCTTACGCATGTTCTAGTTTCACTCCTCAACTCTGAACACAAGAACCTGGATACATACAGATCCCAGAAGAATGACCCTGCAACATGGGGAAAGAGTTCTGTGAACCAGGAAGCTCCCCCAAAGCATGCACCGCCTGCCTTGGTCTGAAGCTTATCCCACATTCAGCTCTGCAGGGGTTATTCTGCCTTGCGGCTGCAGGTGTAATAACGGGGCTCTGCTCAACTCCTTCCCACAGGGATTCAGAGGCTGTCTCCTAACAGTGGGGTGAGAGTGGTAAAGGGAACGGGAATATGGCTTCCAGGGAAGTTGGCTGGTTGGGTCACTGACTCACAGTCACAGGACTGAGGCTGGGGGTGGGGGGGAGGAAAAGTAGTCACTGAAGGCTCTTGTAAATGGCTTCCTCTTCAGATCCCCTCTGATGAACCCCACCCTGAGACGACTGAAGAAAGAGGTCACAGGGATGAGGTATTACCTCCCTACGTGCTGATGCATCCCCAGACCACAGCCCTAAGGGCTGTCCCAGTCTGGGTGAAGAAAACATAGGGGAACATGGGGGGACCCAAGGCTATGCAGGAAAAGGGACCCGGTGCAAGAGTCAAGGCAACCAAGCCGTCCCACACAGTCACCACAGAGAAACCAGATTAAAATGAAGCCTCTGGGCTGCCTCCAAAGGAAACTGAAGTCCCACAGCAGGGACCTGCCTGAGGCCCCAGGCAGCCAGCAGGGCAGCTGAAAGTCAAACAGGGCTGTGTGCCCTTTACTTGGTGGGCACTGCAGGGGTCTGGGGGCTGCTGGCATGTACGTGAAATTCATCAGTCAAAGCTGTTTTCCCAGCACCAGCTGGCGCAAATAGCCTTCTCTCCAACTTCCTCAGGCTTCCCTGAGTCACTGCCCAGCCCTAGGGCTGGCAACACCCTGGCCTTGCTTCCCCCCATCCACCCTTCCCTTGGCAGGAGGGGAGGAGGAAGAAGTGTGCAGATAGCTGCTGCCCCCCATCCCGGGTGCAAGTCCACAAAAATTCCAAGCCTTGGGATAGGTCACCTGAGAGCTCCCTCTTGGCTGGCATTCCCTCCCACTTCCAGGAAAATGGGCAGAGATGGTCCTTGCTGTTAGATATTTACCCTTGGCTGGGTTCCCCTTCCACCTCCCCAAAGGCCAAGCAGGGCCCCATTCAGCCGGTGAGGAGTTGGCAAGGAGCGGAGTCCCCAGCCGGCCTGGCCTCTCCTTTGGTATTTTTGCAGCTGGAGACTATTAGTTGTAAGCAAAAATCCTTTGTTATCCAACTCCCCTCCACCACATTATTTTCCTCTCTTAAAGTTCAGATTCTTCTGCCCGCCTCCCCACCCCCACCCCCACAAGCCACCACTCCAAACTTGCAGAGAGATGAGGTTAAATTGGGAGGGGCGACCTTTCCTCTAAGGTTTGTCCAAGAGCAGTCTTTGGGCCACTGGACTCAGGCCTATGTCTTGGGGCTCTATAGCTTCTGTCTATGGGACCCATGCATCCAGAATCACAAACCTACTACGTTAAAAGCCAAGTATGGTGATACACACCTATAATCTCAGCAACCTAGAAGGTGGAAGCAGAAGGATCAGGAGTTTAAGGTCGGTCTGGCTACATAACAAGTTCCAAATCCAGTCTGGGATACAAGAAATTCTACCTCAAAAAAAAAAAAAAGGGAGGGGGGGTGCCTACTGAGCTTGTATAACTAGGCCAAAAAAAAAAAAAAAGTAATAAAAACAAAACAAACAAAAATCCAACAACAACAAAAACAACCTAGAGGGCGGCTGTCCCCTAGAGCCTCAGAAGGGCTGACCTCTCTACCCTTCAGAGGAACTCTTGCCTAAGGCTTGGAGCCTCAGGGCAGGAACATCCCAGATAATTCCATGGGAGGAAGAATGGATCCTACCTAGAAGGAAGGAGTTTGGTAGTGGTGTAGTGGTGGAAAGATGGGGCTTACAAAGAGGGAGGCGAGGATTTGGGAGAAGGGACGTGTGAGTCAGAAGGGCGACCAGAGCTCGCCTGTGATGTCGCAAAGGACTTTCAGTTCCAGGCCCCAGAATAGACCTGAGATGTGCGTCTGCAAGTGCTGAGCCCTCCGTGCAGCCCCGGCCCCAGTCCTCAGCAGGCTGCACTCACTGCAACCCCAGTTTTTCTCAACTCCTCCATCATCCACATTGCTCAAGAGGTATTTCCTAAGTAGTGGCTGCTTTCCCAGAAACCCGGCCCCCAGCAGACTTTCAAGAAGACCCTAGCTACAGTTACATGATTCCGGTCACTTTTTCTAAAATAAAGAAATCTGGCAGAACAAAGGAGTCTTCATGTGCTGACAAAAACTTCCCTACCTCACCGACGTGTCCCAAGACTCCAGAGAACACGGCAAGTTCCCTGATGGGGAAAGAGAACCGCATTTCCACCTCATCCACCTTCTCTCATGAATACAAAGGATTCTAGCCCTTATCCTAACCCACCCCAACCCACTTTCATTGCTATGCCTTGGTTCTGGTTGGAAATCTGGTTCTGTCACTCTTCCAGTGGAACTACAGGCAGGTCGCATAAAGTCTCTTGAGTGTTTCCTCATCAGTAAAATGGGATGGTCCCTTAACCTCAACATGTCACACGCATTCCCTACATGAACAGTTGTTCCGGCCGTCACGCTCTCTCATACCTTCTCTATCAAGGTGCCATCTGGGCCCCTACCTAGAGACCTGAGGTTTCCTAAATAAATGTGGGCCCTCCAGGTAGGCAACTGGGGGGGGGGAGTTCCACAACTACTGTTCTTATACTAATTCAGCTCCAGGAGGAAGCTTTTCCACTGAAAGGAGCTGTCCTGATCACAAGGGGGGCATCCCAATTACAAGGCACTTTCCCTACAGTACAGGAGTTTTCTGTAGTAGAAGGAGGTTTTGTTTTGTAGAAGGACTTTTGTGAACTGCAAAGGACTTTCCCTAGAGAAAGGAGCTGTCCCTGCAGGAAGGAACTTTACCCAGGCAAAGCAGCCTTCCTTACTGGTAGGAGCCCTACCTGTGAAAGGACTTTCCCTACCAGGAACAGCATGCTACTGAAGCAGGCTACAGGTGCCAAGGACTTCAGGAGCTTCTTTCTTTCACCGCGGCCCGTTCATTCCCCTGACTGTGGATACTTGGAACACAGATGTTATTTTTCATTTCTGTCCTTGGAGCCAGATATACATGTATTGATTGTCTCAACAAATATTTACTACATACTTTGTCCTCACTCTTAGAGCTTGCCTTTCCTCTCCTTTCTCAACAGGATCATCGTCTCTGGCCTCGGGACCTCGTGATAGTGGCAGAGGACAGTCTTTAATCCCACACAAGGGTCTAGTCCCTGGGGGGCAGGCCTGGTAAGAAGCTTTGCTCAAGGACACAGCCTTATGCTTCTGTTTGTTACCAAGCTTTGGCTTCGGCTCTTGCTTATGCCACCAGTAAGTACACAGCTCAGCCATCATACGCTGCTCTTTCCCCTGACCACCCTTCCTGCCCCTGCTGCTACACCCAGCAGGCCCCTGAGAGTCAATGTGTCCCGAGATGAGAGGCCTGAATTCTTTGCTGCCTGTCTTGGGATCTTTGCATGATTGAGAAATTCTCATTGGGCTCTGAAAGATGTCTGTCTTGCTTAAGTTACTTCCTCTGGATTGAAAACAGGGAGGACAGTACTGAGGGCAGGCTGGGTGGGGAGGCCACTTCCAGGAGATGGTGGGGGAGAAGACAAGGCTGGACCTGGGCCGAGACAAGGCTGGTACTGGCCAAGATAGAAGGCGCAAGAAAGGGGCTTTTAGGAAGCCCAAGTGTCAGGATGTGGGGAACCCTGAGCTCTCAGAGAGGCGGATGGCTAGACCTCTTCCAGCATTCTGACATCCGTAGGTGTCAGCAAGACCCAGGAGGAGGCTCCCTTCACACGTGAATTCTGGATGTGCTCTGCTTCTGTACAATTTGGTTTTGCTCTGAGCTAGATTCTCACTCGGCAGCCCAAGCTGGCCTAGAATTCACAAGCGATCTCCTCACCCTCTTAGGTGTGAGCCACCCGTCCAGCTTCTGAAAGTGTTCTGTAAGTGTGGGGAGGGGGCCAGAGGGGTTGGGGTGTTCAGTGAGGTGGGCAGCAACCATCCCCCCTTTCAGGTCATCACAGACAAGGGATGCTGTTGTCCTCTATGGCCTCCTTTCTAGAAAAATCACCATTCCATTTCCTGTTGTGATTTTAAAAACACCAAAAAAAAAAAAAAAAAAAAAGCAGAGGGGGAGGAGAAAAATGAAGTTGGCCAGCTGGACATAGGGACCCATTTCGCAACCCTGCTGTCTACTGCCTACTGGACCTTTTCTGAGCCTCCCCACCTCCCTGTGCAGCATGGTCCAAAGAGGGAAACCTAAGACCCTCCAGACCACCCCTCACACACAATCCAATGTGAAGCAACGTCAGCAAACCGAGTTTCCCTTCAGGCCTCCACCTGAGGCCTCATAATATCCCCACTTTTCCAAAGCCTCTTCCTCCCTACCACAGAGAGAGAGAGAGAGAAAGAGAGAGAGAGCTCCTCAGGGGTGAAAGGAAAACAGGGACCTGAGCTGAGGGAATTCAAGCCAGGAGGAACAGAGAGGTCAGTAAACTAGACCACCAGCACCAGTGCTGCAAGGTGCTTCGGGAGGTCGGATGAGCAGACCAGGTCTGGACTCTGGCAACACCAGGCCTGTTGATACCTCTGGACCTCAGTTTCTAAAACTTAGTCTTGTGCATCACTTTCAAAATACTTGCCATATATATAATTTACACTATTGTTTAGGTATAATTAATAAATAAATTAATTTTTGAGCCAGGGTCTCCTTATATGATGGTTCTGAAACTTACGATCTTCTGGCCTTAGCCTCCCAAGTGCTAAGATTACAGGTGTATGTCACTGAGTCTAGCTACTTACTAGTTATTTACATCACCTCACTTTTCTTATTTTCTCACATTCAAAACAATTTACAAAAGCACAGATTTAAAAGCAGGGCATGCAATCCTAGCACTTGTGAGGCTGAGACAGGAGGATTACCATGAGTTCGAGGTCAGCGTAAGCTACAGAGTGAAATCCTGTCTCAAAAATTAATTAAGCAGATGGCAGATAGCTCAGTAGGTAAAGGTGCTTGTGTCCAAATGTATGATGAATTGAGTTTCAATCCTCGTGACAACATGGTGGAAAACAACCAACTTATAAAAGCTGCTCTGTCTTTTGACCTCTATGTGTGCACTATTGTAGGGGCTCTCTCTGTCTCTCAAATAAATAAATAAAAAAAAATTTTTAAAATGAATTAGCTAGTGCTAGGGAGATGGCTCAGAAAGTAAAGTGCTTGCTGAGTTCGATCCTCAGCACCTCCTGAAAAAGCTAAGCACAGCAACCCCTGTCAAATGTTGGGGAAGTGAAACCGGAGGATCCCTCTGTTAAAACAAACAGAAAAGAAAAAAAAAAAAAACAACAAAACAAACAGAAAAGGAGAGATTTGTTGATAAAGGAAACTAACAAGAGAGAGTGCCTTAAAAAACACCTTTATTAGAAGAGGAGGCTTGGTGGTCATGAGTGCCATGGTTGGGCCTTAAGCTGGGAGAGCACCAGAACGAGGGTTCTGATTTCCTTATTTTTAAATACCTAATGCCCTGGGGCTCATTGGATAGTCAGTCTAGCTGAATCTGAAAGTTCCAGTTCAGGGAGAGCCTCTGTTTCAAAAATTATGGTGGAGGGCTGGAGAGATGGCTTAGGGGTTAAGACTGCCTCACGAGCAGAAGGTCCTGAGTTCTGATCCCAGGTCCCACATAAAAATGCCAGGTGGAAACGGTGGCAACCTGCACTTCCAGCCCAGGTGAGTGGAGCCTGGGAAATCCCAGAGCGAATTGAAAAGGAGGTAGAAGCAATCCAGGATGATTCCTGAAGTCATCCTTGGTCCCCCACAGGGACACACTGATACACACACACACACACACACACACACACACACACACATACATACACATTAATTTAAAAACATAGAGTGGAGCTACAGAGGAAAACACCTTTTATTTTCATAAACATACACACACAACACATACACACAAAAATGTAATTAATAATAAAATCATAGATTTGACATGCTAGTTATGAATTTTCTATTGATAATATCAGATAAAAATGTAACTGTAAAGCCAGATTTGGTGGCACATGCCAGAAATCCTAGCTAGCACTTGGGAGGTTTAAGACAGGAATTCAATGCCAGCTTTGAGCTCAATTTGGGCTACACAAAATCCTACCTCAAAAACAAACAAATAAACTGCAACAATAATTGTTTTTGAAAGCTTGCCCATGATGAAATTAAGGCAAGCTACTTAAGAAAAAGTGTGATTGAATATGGGTGCCTAGTAACCATCTTCCCTTTTCTCTTTTCAAAAGCAAGATATGTATATTTGCATGGGGGGCTCATGCTGTGTTATTCAACCTGGTCTACAATTTTATGAACTCAAGTGATTTTCTTCTGTCCTGAACTTTGACCTCACCAGGGTTGTTTAATTTTTTTAATCAATTACTAGTCCTGCCACAGAGCTGTATTCCTAGCTCTCCTTCCTTCTCTTCTGGTTTCATCATCAAGTTTTCAATCATAGGCTTGAAGCCTCAGACCTCCCAGTTCAGAGGGCAGTAGCGGAAGGGAGGATGGGCTGTACTATCAGGTGGAAGAAGAGATAACGCTCTCCACTCTAGGCCAGTGTAACCTTGAGGCTGGACCATATGGATTTAACAGCCTGTCTCATCTGAGGGAAAAGCGCTGGGTCTTAGAGGAGCCATGGGAAAGCTCTTGGGACTCAGCAAACCTGGTCCTCAAGCCTCGAGACCCATATGAACCAGGCGCACTTCCTGGTCTCCTTCCTTCTTTCAATTCTATTTCTGTTTCCAGAGTCTCTCTGGGCCAGGCTCCCCAGCCCCCCCACACCAGCAGGCTGGTCTCACTGGCTCCAACACCTCTGAATTATCAGGCTACCCCTCCCCTCACACAAATACCAACTTCCACAGTCACTAACCTCCAGCTTGGAACATGGCCTCAGGAGTCCCATAGAGGTCTCCGTCCCAGGGGAAAGATGGAATGATTGCAGGGAGGGCTACGCTGGAGGCAAAGGGCAGCAGCCTTTTCCTTCATTCTCTAAGGAGCTAATTACAGGTCAGCAGCCCCCTGTGCAGGTGAGTATCTGGGGCCCCAGGGATCCCCCCCCTCTGAAGCCGGCCTCTTCCAAGGGAGGGGCATGAACTAGGAGTGCGGGAGGGTGCTACGGGAGAGACACTTCCGACATCTTCAACTCAGGGCCCATAATTAGTTTGTGGGATGAGAGCAAAACAACCATCTTGGGGTGACAGCCAGACATTCTGGCGTCAGGGGTGTGGGATGGGGGAGGGGGAGGGAGGAAGCGACAGAAGTTGGGGTAAAATGAACCCACTCATTCACCCCTTGAACATTTCCCTCCAGAACCTTGGCTTTTCCCAGATTACTGGACTCTGCCTCAGAGGCCCAATCAGTCCAGCACCCTAGGAGGCCAATCTGTTTGCCAAGGGAGGGGCATCTGCCCAAGGTACTTCCTGCTTCTCTGGGGAGGAAGTCAGGAGAAGGGCCTGGGTCAGAGCAGACGCTGGGAAGGTTCTTCTCACAGGGTACCTCAGAGCCAACCACTCTGTGTAACACTGTGTAACACTGTTGCCCCGAAACAGGGCTGCAGAAGGCGCTGCCTGCCACACCTTTTTTTGCCCAAATAGACCTGTTTGGTAGGCAGTGGACGAGAAACAGTGGAAGGGCAGCCGTCTCATAGAGTCTGGCGCCAATCTCACTTTGTGGGGCCATGGGTTCCCCACCCCTCAAGTGTTTGGCAACCCTCAGTCTGGCACTCAAGGAGGCACCCTATCTGATTATAGGAGGGCCTTGGAAGCGCAACTCAAAGTCACCATCTGGGACGTTCTGCAGGAGACAAAGGCAGGAGGCCCTATCATGAGGGTCCAGAGATTAAGAGTCGTCTTTGCTCCCCAACATCCCCAGAAGGCCCCCTCTTTCTCCCAGAATGAATCCTTTGTAACCTCGGGACCTTTGTTTTCTTTGGGGACCATCACAGGAACTAAAGAAAGGACCAGTGACGTGAAACACATGGTTAGCATGCGCCAGCCCGGCTGGGTTTTATCTTGTATGTCACTAAATAAATAAGACCTAGAAAAAGCTAAAGTTTACAATCCTAAATCCTATATGAGTGGTACTTTATTTACTGATGGCTTTGACTTCAATTTCTCAGGTCCGCACGGACTAACTCCAACCCATTAGGCAGAGCAGGAAACCAAGGCAGAGAGAGACGGAGAATTCATGTTTACTCAAAGTCAGAGATCCAGTTTCTCTCCGGAGTGGGGGGCAGACCAACCACAAGCCAGATTCCTCCCCTCATTCCTGTGCAGAGGCATTTACAGGAATGAGATGCTGCCAGATGTTGACTCTAAAGCTGTTTCTGTTTGTTTATATAACAGCATTTGAGAGGAATGTGACTACTCCAGGCAGTGGCTCTACACCCCACCAAGCATGTGCCCACCCCATGACACCCTTCTTCCACTCCTAAGACAGTCAAGCATTGCCTAGGGAGGCAACCAGACTGGGAACAGCCAGGATATCATAAAATGTTCAAATGGTGCAAGACTCCTCTCATATTTTCATTAGCTGCTATGGAAAAAGAACTTAGAACCCTGGTACCCACCGAAACAATGAGAAGTCCTTTCTGGTCGTGCCCCAGATGCAAACTATGGAAGCCTAAACTAAATTAGGCTGGGGTTCCTCAGCCCTCAGTGACATAACAGTCCCCATCTCTGAGGCTCCAGTTCTTTCCTTAGCCCCTGGTTTCTGCTGATTGGGAAAGCCCCTCTGCGGTCTAATCAAAACTCAAACTCTTAGAGCAGGGACAGTCCCTGGTCTCTGGAGATCAACCATTCGTTGCCCTCTCAGCCTTCACGTCTCCACTGAGGCCTCCATTAGCACTGGGTCGGAACTGCAAAAACCATCCAAAGAGGTCCGAGTAATGGAAGCGCAGCTATTGCTCCTTTCCTGCTCCAGAGAGACCTGGAGCCTCAGCCTTCTGAGCAAGCAAACTGATTGGGCCCCTGCCTCAAGAAGGGCTAACCTCCTGCCTTGTTTCCAAGCAGGGTTCCTGTCTCCCCTGTTCTCCCCTGCCCTCCAAACTGGAAGTGGGTGACTCACGGTGTAGACTGAGGGAGATGTTGATGGTGTGCTCATCCACGAAACCCTTCAGGCCAGGCATCCGGGCACATTTGAGCTGTGTCTGGGCAGCACTGTCCCCAACGTGTACCCAGCATACGGTCTCGTTGGCATAGCTGAAGTCCATGGCTGTGGTCTGTCGTGTGCTGGTGGGTGTAATGGTAGACACCTGAGCTCCACTCAGGTACGTAGCAAGGATGTTCTGGGAGTTGGCAATCAGCAACACAGGGGGTCGATCTACCGGCTCTGGGGATGAGGCAGAGAAGGGTCAGTTCGGCTGAGTCCCTTGGGCTTCTCGGGTCGCTACCCACTAGGGAAATTGCATTGTAGGTGCCTGGCTCTGTGGCCACAGGCAGCTCCACCCACCGTTCTTGGCCTTGCAGGAGCGGTTGTCTGGCTGCAGCAGGTAGCCTTCGACACAGCCACATGTGAAGGAGCCATCCGTGTTCGTGCAAAGCTGACTGCAGGTGCCATACACCGAACACTCATCAAAATCTGTCCAGAAGAAAAGGACAAGTGTGTGATCATTTCCAGTGTAGTGAGGGTGGGAGTGTCGATGCACCACCAGCCGTTCATCAGAACCTACTGAAGCACGGAATGTACCAAATCTAATGCACAGCAAGTCCAGTCTTGGAATCTATTCTATTCATCATGTGAACAGGTTATCTCTCATTCAGAAAGCATTTCTCAAATACCTACTATGTACTAGGTATGGAAGATATGCCAGTGAATTTGAAACAGACTTACATCACTGTTCTCATAAAACTTCTGTTTTGATAAGAAATGAATTGCTATAATAATAAAGGAAATACGAAGCCAAGCACAGATTAGAGGTGGCAATACAACGGAAAGTGCCAAGGAATGCTGAATGAAATTAGGCAGGGCTAGGGAGATGGCTCAAAGATTAAAGTGCCCAACAAGTAACCTTGAAGACCAGAGAGCTCTGATTTCCAGAACCAAGATGAATGCCAGGTAGGTGTGGCAGTTCAGTTGCAATTCCAACACATGGAAGGTTGATATAGGGATACCTGAGCAAGCTGGCTAGCAAGATTAACCACATCTGCAGCTCTGGGATGATTGAGAGAACCTCACTCAATGAATATGGTGAACAGTGATCAAGGAAGATTCCACACGGTCATCTAATTGCATGTGCACACACATATATGTGCCAACACACACACATGCATATACACATGTATGCATATCATACACATATATAGATATGAAAAGAAAAAAAATTTAATTAAAAAAATTTTTAATCAGATAGTGGTACAGTGCTTGCCTGGCCTACATAAGGCTGCGGGCTTGATCCTTAGCCCTGCATAAAAAAAAAAGGCTTAGAAAGGGTTGAGAAAATGCAAGTGGAAAGAGTATTCAGGGATGGCTTCATAGAGAAGGTGTCATCTGCACAAGGACTTAAGGGAAGCAAATTTAAAACAGAAAAGTTTGCATCGTTTGTAACAGAGAAAAATTGGGAACATCTTACTCATCAATAGGGAGATAGCCAAGTAGGCTGTGGTAATAGTTACACGTCACAGTGGTTTTTAAAAGAATGAAGTAGATCTCCACACATGATCACGGGGGGGAGGAGAACCCTCCAACATATACTGAGGAGTAAAAAACACCATGAGTGATACCTACAGATTGGTACCACTTATGCAAAGAACACATGCATGCAATACTTCCAATTACACTTTCAATGAGTACATGTATACGAAGGACAAAGACGGAGTACGCTGACAGCTGATTTCACCTCCAGACAGATAAGAACCAAGACCGAATTGAAGAGAATTTGTCAAAGCAAATTTTACCTGTGAGGCTTTATTTATTTATTTATTTATTTATTTATTTATTTATTCATTCATTCCTTTATTTTTATTTGAGACAGGCTCTCGTTCTGTAACTGAAGGCTGTCCTACAACTCATGGCAACTTGCCTGCCCCAGCTTCCCAAGGGCTGGGATTACAGGCATGAGCCACCCGACGCCTGGCTAACATTTCAACTCTTACAACAAAATTCGTGCATGTTTTTTATGAATATAAAAATGAATGAATGAATATTTTTAACAAGAATTTTTAAAGTTTTGTGGAAGCAAATAGTTAGAGCTCATAGATATATCCCAGAGCATCGCCCTGCCCGGCTCTGCCCCGTCCACCTGAAGGCCCCCAGCAAGCAACACACACCCATGTGCTTATACCTTTGCAGGTCTTGCCGTCCGCCTGCAGCTGAAAGCTGCTGTTGCAGTAGCAGGTGGGTCCACTGGGGGTGGGGACACAATGGTGCTGGCAGCCCAACCGAGAGCAGTTGACTCGAAGCTCTGCGCAAGGGTAGGAAACACGAGTGTCGGACCTCCAGACCCACAGCCACCCCCAGACAGCACCTCTCTTTCACCTTCAGTCACTATTGAGAAACTACTTTGAAGGAAGGGAGGGGGTCTTGGGAAGAAGAGTGGTATGCGGGGCGGGCTCAAGGTCACGGGGTCAGCTTAGAAGTCACCTCTCCTTGTCTTTCCTTGTCTTTCAGGACCACCTGGGTATCCTTGAGGGGTTCCAATACTTTCTTGGGGTCAACAGAAGGAGACAGTGAATCTTAGCCCTTTCTCGTGCCTCATTTGCACTCAAAGTGGGTTAGAATGTCGGCTTTAGCTGAGGGTGAAGAGCAGGCATGCAACTGCTCTGTCCCCAGTGCTGGCCTAGAAGCATGACTCCAACTAGTCTCTTGAGCCTCCGGGGTCTGAGAGAGAAGGTCCAATGTCCAGGTGGAGGATGAAGAGGAGGAGCAAAGCTAGCTCCCTCAGGATCCCTTTCTAATCTTTCTTCTGCCACTGACCCACTTCCACAAGGGAGACAGAGGGAATGAGACAGGAGGGGAGAGAGGTGGGAGAGCAACTGCGCCCCCCCCCAGACCAGCGACCCAATTAAGGCCTTGCGTGGGGCCAGGCAACTAGGCCACAAAGACCCCTTTGTCTAGTTGCCTCAGCGCCCCCCCTGCCACCCCCACCTAGGAGAGAGCCACTGAGATGCTAAGGCGTTTAAGGCACTGAGCCTGCCAGGAAGAACTGGGATGGGGGGGCAGGTCCCAGTTATTCTTTCTGCCCCCATTTCTACCCAAGAGCCCAAATGCATTCCCTGTTCAGCCTCCCCGCAAAGGGAAAAATATCGTCTTTTGTAGAAAACCTAAAAAGAGTTTCTCTTCTTGTGTGGGGAGGAGGGAGTAGGGGGAAGTGGAGAGGAAGTCCAACTTCTCTAATATCAGAAGAGGTTCAAAGCCTTAGTTTTAAGGGTTATCGTTTGTTTCTGAAACCAAAATGCTATCAAGCAGGAAGCGAACCTGGACACATATAACTAAGATAGGTATGTGGAACAAGTGAAGTCAGTCCCTAAAGCTACTTACTGCATCCCTTCCAGAGAGCTTTAGGCAAATTAGTCAAAGGAAAAGGGGAAAATCTTCCACAAACACCCTTGCTCCACATTCCCTCCCAAAGTGAAAGGATCCAGATGTGTCTGCCCACAAGCAGATGTTTTCTGACATTTGTATGGCACGAGACACTGGTCCCACCTCCCACCCCCATGACTGCTCCTTCCTGAAGAACTAGAACTCAGGACAGAACAGAGAGGTCATAATTTCCCTGAGAGCCAGGCCTGCGGCCCTGTCTCTCCTGAGAGTATGGATCCTTCGCACAGTGACCCACAGAGCCTTCGGGGGAAGACTTTGCAGCGGTGACCCCAGTAACAGGTAAGAAGTTTGACTTATCACTCTGTTGTTCCTTCCTGAGACTTGGCTTTCCCATCGACCAGCTCCAAGAATGTACGGGAAGGACCAAAGCAGCTTTTGAGCCCCTCCAACAATGTGCATTTCCTGAGGTATGCCCTCCAGGGCTCTGGAAGAGCCAATAATCAAACCCTCGCTCTGCTCACTGTGCCTGGTTCCTCTGTGTTCTTCCTCAAGGGTTGTACAGGATGCTATTTAAAGAAAGGACCCCACTAGTAGTAATAAAAACAGGAGTGAAAACAGTTATTTCTCTTGGGCCAGTGAGAGAGCTCAGTGGGTAAGAACCCTGCCTGCAAACCTGTCAACCTGATTTCGTTCCCAGAAGCCTACATGATGAAAAGAGAGAACCGATTCTCAAAAGCTGTCCTCTAACCACCTGTGAATATCATGGCAAGCATGTCTTCTCTCTCTCTCTTAAATAAATAACATAGTTCTTAAAAATTGATTTCTTATTTAACCGAAGAAACTGGGACTTGGAAGGAGGGAGTGATTTGTCCAAGCACATACGGAGGGAAGAGCTCAGTCAGGCCCACAGCTGAGGCCCACTGGGCTGTGTGAGCAAGTAAAAGCCAAAAGGCCTCACCAACTGCTGACTGACAGAAGGTCTGAGCAGCAGAAGGATGGTCCTTGGCTAGCAGAACTCCCATCCCACCACATGCTGAGCTGAGAGCTCACGCATCTACCCAGGGCAGAAAAGTGTAACATGTCCTTACCTCGGCAGTGGGGCCCCTCGTCTGAGCCATCCATACAGTCTTGGACCCCATTGCAGAGACGGGACATGGGGACACACAGCTCGGTGCCCAGGCAATTGTGCTCATTCGGCTGGCATCGCTGGGTCTTACTCTGTGGACCTGGGGACAAACAGAAGGACTGGCATCACCAAGTTGCCTGAGAATGGCTATCTGGCAAGCTCTTCACTGTAGTGGAGTGCGGGGAAGATGGGACTAAACGAAGACCAGAGCATCAGATTTCTATATTTTTTACATCTCAAAAAGTCTCAGGGACTTCCACTTAGAGCCTTCCTCTACCACTCTCCCCACAGTAGCTACACATCTGGGAACATCCCAGTGAAGGGGACAACTAGTCTTTTGGGCAAGGATGCACTCTCCAAATGCTTCATGTTCACAGACCCAATACCTTAACATTCTATACTTGAGAAAGACAGAAGTCATAAGTGAAAGGTCTTGGTGAGCTGAGGGAACTAGTTCTTGGTAGAGAAAGAAGCTAAATGATAAAAATAACTCCCTATGGCTCCCTGGGAGACAGAGCTGGGTGACAAGACAGGTAGGTGCCAAATCTCCAAGCGTATCGAGTTGTACACACAACACCAGACATATGTGGCTATTGAGCATCTGAAGTGCATGAAATTAAAATTATAGACCGTGGAGATGGCTTGGCTAGTAAAAGTACCTGCTGTGCAAACTTGACGACCTAAGTTCAATCCCTGGAACTCAAATAAAGGTGGAGGAAGAGAATCAATTCCACACAATTATCTTCTGATCTCCTCTCACGTGCCAGGTTGTATACATGTCTACATACACATATATCACATACACACATATAGCAATGTATTTTAAATAATACAAAAAAAAGGCACCAGTATTGTAGACTTAATTAAAAAGGGGCAAAAGACCTCTAATAATCTCACATGGACATATATTAATATAGTAAAATAATATTTTGGGTACATACACCTGTGCTAGTGTAGACCACAGGGATCCTGTCGGCCCAGACATGGGTGAGATGGGTAGGTGATTAGCAAGGGTGCTGGGCATGGGAGTTTCCGTGTCTTTTTTTAAATTTTTTTTTTTTATTATTATTATTTATTCAACTGTGTGCATATGCGTATGTATGTGCGCGCGCGTGTCTGTGTGTGTGTGTGTCTGTGTATGTGTAGAACCACGGACGAATTCGCGAACCACCATGGCCGCCTCCACCTCCTTCTGCCCCGGGATTCACAGGCTCCGCCCTACCAGGACCAGAAGCGCAGGCCGCCCCCGCTTCCGCCTGGCGTCTATACGTGGGATCTGGGATCCGAACTCAGGACCTTCCGCCTGCAAGGCGGAGGCTTAACCCCTGAGCCACCTCTCCAGCCCGGTTTCCGTGTCTTTTGTGAGCCATCTGGGTTGGCACGTGCCTCTGCCAGTGCATGTGTCTGGGCACTTGCCTGAATGTAGCCTGTGTTTCCGTAGCCACTTTGGGGAGTGCTGAGATGAACTCTAACAACCTGTCTGGGTCTTTGGTGGGTGAGTCGGTGGGTGTCAGGTGGGGTCTGTGTGTGACTGTTAACAAGTCCGGGAGAATGCACGTGTGTGAACAGTGTGGAGATCTATGTAAGGTAGGTCTTGCACCAAGCTGAAGGAAGGATGGCAAAGAGTGGAGTCTCATCCTTCTGTACAGTCTTTTATTTTTTTCCTTCCCAACATCCAGGAACAAGTCAGAAAACGTGGAGGGCAAGGTAGTATCAGACAAGAAGAGGTCTCAGGTCCAATACTTTGGCTCCCACCCCTCCAGGGCACGGGAGTGAGAACTGGTAGCTCCCTTTCTGCCCTAAAATTATCCCTGATAATTATGGGTGGGAGGACACAGGACGGGACTGGATGAAGCCCAGGAAAAGAGGCAGGTTGTCTAGACCCTGGCCAGGATTGGCCAAGCGAGGAAGAGGCTGAAGGTGGAGACCCTAGACTCTGTCAGTTGCTCAGGATTCTGGGGTCCTGCAAGCAAGTTCTCCACCCCCCTCCCCTCCCCTGGCAGGGTGAAGGCTGGGCGGGGACCTTTCTCCCAGTTTAAACAGCTGCCTCTGATTACACCACTTATTGGAGGCAGGGGAAGGCGGGGGTGGAGGAAGCACACAGGGGTGGGGCTTCTGGTGCACACTGAGCAAAGACAGTGGCCTTTGGCCTGAGAGTCCAAGGACAGAAGGGTACCTGGCAGGACCTGCAGGTCATCAAAGGCCAGCTGGGAAAAAGGAAGTGCTGAGAGAAGAAAGACAGCTAGACTCTGTCCATCTGACTGCAGCAGCCAAGGGAGAAATGAGTTAGAAGCATGGACGGTGGTGGAGTCAGACCAGAGGAGGTTCCAGGTCCAATCCCCTGGCTCCCACCCCTCCAGGGCAGGGCGTAGCACGGCAAGGCGCCTCTGCCACACACACCAGACACCATACCAGCCGCGTGAAGAAGAAGGGCAGTTTAAACTGTGTCATGGGCAAACACAGTCACAGAGCAAGGTCCGCACGAGGCTAGAGAGCGGCTGTCATTCTCCCAAACGCCCCATTAGGGAAAGGAACCCAGAGCCGGTACTTACAGATCTCGGGGGCCTCGTCAGAGCCGTCTGGGCAGTCCCTCTCGCCGTCACACCGCCAGCCCTTCGAGATACAAGTGATTTGGTCTCTGCAAGCAAACTGCTTGGGGCTGCAAGTTTTAGGGGCTGGAGGCAAGAGAAGAAGAGTGTAAAGGGAGGATGAAGGCCAACTCTGGGGCCCTACAGCCCCCTAGTAGTATATCGGATCCTCCACACTGCATTCCTGTGGCAGGGGAATAGAAGGAATTAAGAGGACCTCATTGCTCCAACTCAAGTCCTGTAGGCTGTCTGTCCAGCATGCCCCTCCTCTCCATCCAGGTGCAAAGCTTTTGCCAGCACCCCAATCTTGTTAATAGTGATGGGGGTACGAGGGCCTTTGCTGGGCTTTCATCTTCTTTTTGCCCATACTGGCAGCTTTTCTAACTTCATTATTTTTCTGCCCTCCGGGATACTACTAGCCCCTTGATCTGATACCTCAGTCACCCCCAAGCTCTTCTACCAGGCCCCCAGATGGGAACTGTGAGGATGCCCTTGGCACATTGCACAACTCACAGATGGTATCTGCAGGAGACAACAGGACAGAGCCAGGCTAGGTAGGTAGGAGAGGACAGAAAGCTCAGCTTCCCTTTCTACTCCGCAAAGACACAGCCTTCCTTGTGAGTGAAGTCTCAGACGGCACTTTCAGAGGACACTACCAGAGAAGACGCCCTAAAGATCACTCAGGATGATACAGGTGTAGTAGAGCAGAGACAGGGAGCCGGCTGGCATGACCTCAAGGAGACAGTTCTGATCCAACCTGTGGAGCAACTACATTGGGGACCACCAGTCTGCCCGCCTCCCCCTTCCCCCGCAAACACTTTCCTCACCCACAAAGATGAGCTGGAAGGGTAACAACTAACTCATTACTGGGGGCTGTGTGAATGCCGGGGACTGTGATAAACCAGTTCTTTCCATCTGTCATCTTATCTGGTCTCCACAGGATGACAAAGTAAGGGGCTCCTAAGACCACAGTTTCACATAGGAGGAAAGTGGGCTACACTTACGCAGGGTCACGCATCTGGCAAGTGACAAAACCGGGGTCCCTCCTGCCTTTGCCATCGTGCTCCACGTAGGTCCTTCACCCCCCACGGGTCAGGGCTCCTATCTCCAGTTTCTCCATCACTTTTTCCTGAGCTTGGGTCAATCCATTTAGGTCCTCTGGCACACACTGGAAGCTAGCAATAGGGCCAGGCACTGCTGGGCACTAGGGTGCCAAAGATGCCATGCAGGGCCCCTCAAGGAGCCAGAGTCCCCTGGTGAGACGGCTATGCATAATACGGGACCAAGACAGAAGGGTAAGGAAAATGTATCGGGGGCCTAAGGAAAGGACTGGCCACACTGAGAAGTCCTCTCTCCCTCACCCCTGTCTCTGGCAAAGGAACTACACTCAGGCCCCTGGCCAGAACCAGAGCTGAGTTCAGGAAACACATCAAGGATGGCCTGGCCAGGCCCCCCGGGAGTCCCCCTCTCATCCCCCCCACCCTGAGCTGGGAATAAAGGCCCCTTGAAGAGGTGGATAATGCTGAGTTCATTGCCCCACTGGGCCAGCTGTGAGGTCTTCCCGGGGAAACAGCCAGCCAGCCTAGTTAGCATGCCGGAGACCATCGCTTCCCCTGGCCAGCCAGGCCGGCTGAGGGGGGAGAGGGAGGCTACAGTGGGACTCAGAGGCAGATGGGGTGTTTGGAACTCAGAAACAGACCCCCCCCCGCCCTGTGCCACCCTGGCCTGAAGAGACTACTCCCCTTCCCCAATGGGGGCTGAGTCCTTGCCCTTCCCAGGATGGCAGTCACAGCCGGATCCTGAGGTCACTGGCTGGTCACTCTAACCACCCCACTATCCCATGTCCCGGCCATGGACCCCCTCCTTTGGCCCTCACATAGTTCCTCCACTGTCCCCCACCCCCATTTTTGGCCTGAACTCCAACAGAGGAAACAGCAGCTGGCAAACTCAGAAAGCTGGAATGAGAGAGATTCACAAACCAGATGTGCTCTGTGGAGGGCGGGCAGTGGGGGGATGGGCCAGTGAGGGGGAGAAGGGCCCAGCCCCTGTCCCACAGCCGCATCTCCTCAGGCTCAGGGGCAAAAGGGAGGGTGGTGGAATGTTCAGATTTCTGGAGCACTGGGGCAGCACCGGGATCAGAGACAGATAAGTGCAAGAACTTCCTGTGAGCCCCTGTGAAGAAAGCCCCAGGAATCTTGAGTGAGAGGCCTGTCTTTGATTTCCTTCAAGGGGAGAGGAGAGGAAAGAAACCTACTTTGGGGCAGTCTCCACAACCAAAGGAAGCCTCCTCTGAGCTGGGCTGGGGGTGGGGGAGAAAATTTATAATCTGCTTAAAAGCCAAGCTAACGCCAGTGCCCTTCGCAGAGTTTTCCACGTCTGAACCCAGCACTCAGAAAACCCATCTTTGCCACCTACAGTTCAGATGGGGTATGATATTGCTCCAGCCCTCTCCCCACTAGTGGGAACGACAACTTCCTGAGGATGACGGTGAGCAGAAGGCCACTGGGCGCCACACTCAGGGCTGAATAAACACTGTCATGCCTGCTGCCTGTAGAGTCCCATCTTACGGATGAAGATGAGGACGTCCAGGTGGATGACTCACGAGTGATGGACGCATTGGGGAAGAATGAGGCAGGGACAAGTCCTCTGGCATTGGGAAAGAGAGAGTGGTTACTGGGGGGGGGGGCTTTAGGGCCCCTCAGAAGGGAGGAAAGTGTGGAGGAGTGTTGCATGAATGATACAGAAGAGCGCTGAGGGCAAAGGAGGAGAGGGACAGAGAGAGGCGAGCGAGCGAGCCGCGGGATGAACACCAGCACACAGGGGCCGTCTGTTCTCAGCTTTGCCTGGAGATGAATGTGACCGCCATGCTAACTTGGCCAACACCCTGCCCCTCCCGAACCCAGGGCGCCCGGCCCAGCCATGGCCCCCAGGGCCACCAAATTGGAGCCAGGGCAGGAGGTGTGGGGCTGGGTGTGCGTCCAGACACAACACAGACCCCACAGCTTTAGCTTCGGCCTTGGCCGTGGTCCTATGTCCTGCTCTGGGACCTTGGGGTGGGGTGGGGAGGCCTGCTCAGAGATGAGAGGGGACGTTAAGCAAAGGAGAAGTCCTTGACATCCACTGGGAAGCCTTAGGCTTTCCTCCTAAAGGACAAGACTCAAGGCAGGCAAAGCAAGAAAGAGACCTTTGGACCCTTTCCAAGAGTGGGCACAATGTGGAGAGAAGGGAGAACGAGGGCCCCTCTCATAGGTAGGAGGATATTTTGGAAGGGAAGCCACATGGTAAACCTAAGGAAGCAGAGCAGTCAGACTGCCCAGCACTGGGGGACGGAGCCTACAACAATCTGAACTTTCATATGGGGGTAGGGCAGAAACGACCTCCCAGACCCAACTGAGAGCTTTCCCCCAATTTTATGCATTTTGGGTGTTTTTTGATGGCTCCTTCCAGAGGCTCGTGAGGTTCAGACACATTTTTGTCATTCCAGAGTCTGGGCCTGTTTGCAGCCTGGACAGATGGACAGAAGGGTGGCTTAGTCTGCCAGAGGAGGAGAAGGGTCTCCCCTTCCATCCTGAGTCAATATTGACTCAGCAGGACATTAGCCTGACCTGCGACCCGTTTTTTTCCTTTCCCCACAAATAAAAACCAGACTCCTTGAATGCCTGCAGAGGTCAGCATATCCCTCCCAAGGCTGAGGTGGTTATTAGTGCCCCCCCAGACCCCAAATGGCTTATGTTCATAAGAAGTAAAAGCCTTCAGTCCCTGATTTACTCCCCAAATCTTTCTCCAGTCCTTAGACTCCTGTTACGAGGAAGTTCTGCCAGGAGTCTAGCCTCCTTCCTGTCCTCTTGAAATACTCCTTTTCCCCCATCTTGGCCTACAAAGGCATCAAGCTATTTTTGCTTGAAACGTTTTCTCTAAAATTCATTCCCAAGTGGCCTGCCTGGGGGTAAAGTTAGACAGACAGAAGGAAGACAATCAAGTAACAGGACAGAGAATCAGGGCTGAAAATGTCTCAAAGAATGGGCAAAGAAACAAATTAAGAAGGCTAGAGACAGAGAGGCTCTGGAAGACCAAGATAGCACAATAATGACAGACAGACAGATAGCAAAGCAGACAGGCAAAAAACAACAAGAAGTGGGGCTTAGGGCAGAAGTTGCCAAAAAGGTGATACAGCTGTCCTGAGATGAACCTGGAGAAGGTCTATCCCACTGAGACAGTGGGGGGGGGGCATATATCCCAGCACCAGCATTGTCTGACCCAAGGGAGACCAGATTAGAGTCGCTGCCTCCCACGGAGTGGGAGGGTGTGGGGGGGGAGGTGAGTGAAAAAGTTGAGTTTTCCAGCAAGGGAAGCCAGACCTAGGGGACTCTCATCTCTGGGGGAGGAGGACAGGCTACTGCTTCTCCTCTATTTCCCCTCGTCTTCTCCCGGAGGCTTTACGCTGAAGCCTGAGGCCACAGCACAGGAAACACTCCAGCGCCAACTGCTTCCTTCTCCAAACAATGCGGAATCCTGCTAACCAGGCTGAAATCTGGGACAGAACATAGAGGGCGGGACCAGGTTCCCTGGCATTCACAAGGCACCACCAACTCTTGCATAGTTCCACAGACTTTTGCATAGTCCCACTCAACAGTTCCCCACTGACGGCGAGCCCACCCATTCCACCAGGAGCTGGACCATAGGCAAGATGGGGAGTTCAAAGCAATGGGGAGAACCCGGAGAAGAGACTCTTGGGGACAGACCCTAGGGTTTAGGGCTCTGTGTGCAAGACTGCAGTTGAAGAAGAGAAAGTAAGCCTTACATAATGAAATGATTTAAGTTATGTCAGTGCTGGGGACTGAACCCAGAGCCTCAAGCATGATAAGCATGTGCTCTGTCACTGAGTTACGTCCAACCCAGGCAAGGCCGGGAGATGGGGAAATGATAGAGTAATGGACAAAAACAAATGAACATACAGCAACAAAAAATAACGGAGAAGAACAAGACTAGAATCTTGCGAAGCAGTCCCAAACAGCAAAATAACTTCCAAATGAATCCCCACACATCTCTTGATTGGAAAGAGGAAGCTAAGGAGAAAGGCTTAGGAATTAGATTTAAGCAGGGAGAATTTAGTCTGGAACTTTCTCTCGGAGAGCCAGGAGACTAACACTCCAGCCTCATAGTGCACTTCAGGTGTCTACCTTTCCTAGTAACTAATAATATACCGACTCAAACAGGAATGTGAGAGGCTGGAGAGAAGGGGAGGAAGTGATCCTTTCTCCCTGAAATGCGGTGCTTGGGGTGCCCTCTAAATCATGAGGCATCCCCCTCATCTCAGCAGGGTCCTCAATGGTCCTTCTCCTTCTCCCCCCACCTTATCCAAGTACACTCCTTTGATGGTCTCTGCCAAGGGAAGTGACGATTCTCTGCCACCCACCCAACCAAAGCAGCAGATCCCAGGGGCAGTTTCAGACACACAGAGAGAGAAGGCAGCATGAGGGAGGGGGAGGCCTCCAGAGCCGTTCCCAGGGGAGAAAGCAACAAGGCCTGAGAGAACATGAGAAAGGCTAGAACCAAGTTCAGCGTCTGCAGGGCCCCGTGGAGAACCCCCGTTAGAACGGAATCTAAATTTCTGTACTATTCTTTCTGATTCCCCAGAGCATTTATATCTCCTTCCAGGAGAGGAAGATAGGTATGTCTGGGATGGGTCCTCTCGCTGGAACTTGCCAGGGCTCAAACCTAGGGCACCACTGTGTGCTAGAGCAAACATTTATCACTGAGCTAAACCCCCAGCAGGAATGATAGAAGGAGCTTGGCCCAAACTAGAGAGAGACTCAAAGAAAGGGTCGGAGGTAATTAAGGCGGAAACATCAGTCTCCCTCATCAATCAACTCAGTTTGGCACTTAAGACCCCTTTAGGAACCTGAGAGTGACACTTTCTAGCATCCATTCCTGACAGGACGAGGGACCTTTTTTTCTACTCTCCACCAACAGCCTTTGCTTCTGCCTAACTCCACCCACCCTCCTTCGCTCCTCCCAATGGTTTGTCTCCCTTGCACAGTCCCCCCCCACCCACATTTCTATCTCAGTGTCCCCCTTCCAGGAGGGAAGCGCAGGATGACACTGGATATGAGGGGCAGAGGGTAGCAGGAAAGACCTGTTTGGAGGATCTTCAGGCATAGCTTCCAGCCTCCTCATGGGCAGATAATTGGGGATGGGGGCCACACAGACAGTCCCGACACAGTCCTGAGGGCCACTGAATAAATTGTTTTTCTGGACACAGCTGCTTCCTGACCTTCTTACACTCTCCCCACCCCCACCCCCACCCCAGCCCCACAGACAGAGGGGAGGAAAACACACAATCTAGTTTCAGAGAAAAACTTTCCCAATTCTAACCTAGCAAGGTTTAGGACAGAAGAGGGGTGTATACGGCAGAAGAGGGGTGTATAATACTTTGAGACTGTTTTGATCCCAGTGAGAAGGCAAAGATGACAGGAAGCAATGAGATCCCACCCCTTCTCAAATGGGGACCCAACCCAAACCCATGACCCCTGTTTAAAGCTTGGGCAAATCTTGAACCGGTGACTCACAAGTCAGGAAAAACAGATGACAGAAAAAGGAGAGATGGGCGCTCCATTACCCCCCCAAAAAAACCCCAATAGTTTTAGCCCAAGCCTAACTGTAGAATATAGAGTGTATATAAACAGGGTGGGGTTAAACACATTTACTAAGACAGAACTGGAAAGTAGGGGCATAACGATAACCTCCACCCAACCTCCAACTCCCCTTCTAATCTAAACTGTGATCAAGCCAGAAGTCAGGGAGCAAGTGTCCCCTAACCCCAAAACCCTTCTCACCACTTCAGGACCTTCTTCAGTCCCTTTCCCAGACATGACATTTGATGCCCCCCCATCTTAAAGCTCCCAGAAATTGAGATGGGAAATTCAGTCACATAGCATCACCAGACCCCTTCCATCTCCCAACCGTGGCGGTACTAGGGCTACTGACAGAGGCCCTCAGAAGGGGAAGTGCCCACTTGGGAACCCAGGCAGACAGCCCAGGATTCTGGACCCAGGCCTCCACGCCTGGGCTGCAGGGCTCATTCCACACCCAAACAGGGGGCCCTCCCTCTCCCCACCCACAGCCTTCTCAGCCTGCCTGCCCTCTAGCCAGCAGGACACCCCAGGCCTGCTTTGCCTTCCAGTCTTCAGAGGCCACTGCAAAAGGCCCTCCGCCCCCTTTTGCAGCCGTACATCGCAAATCCGGATTCCTTCACAATTCAGATGGGGGGCGGGAGGGTGGAGGATGTAGGGGAGGCGGCGGCCCTCCCCGACAGAGACATGGAGAGAAGGCCTCTCAATCTCAAGATCAGAAGAAGGGGAGCCCTCCTCTCTTTAGACAGGCCTCTGGTCTTTGTCTAAGCTGGGGGGCTCAAGAAGCATCATCTGTCCCGGGCCCCCATCCCCCAAATCAGACCCCATCCCCGCCCCCAGTCAGGCCGATGCTGTGTCAGCTGGACTGGGATAACAAAAGGCACCCCCCTCCCGCGTCTCCCTTCCCCATCCACACGCAGGAGTGGGGGCTGGGAAAAGGGAGCCCCCAGGGGTCCAAGGGGGCGGCGGAAATCTCACTCACCGTCGTTAGCTGCCGCGACCAGAGCTGAAAGCAGGGGCAGCAGCAACAGCCACGTCGGGGTCAGCATGGTGTGGGCCGATGTAAGGAGCAGCCCCCACCCCTCTGGTCCTGGTACTTCTTATCCTCGCCCCCCCAATTGGGGGGTTCCCCCTTTATCCTCCTCTCCCCCCACTCTATTCTTATTCTTCCTTTAGCAAAACGCACCAGGGGCGTGGGAGAAGAGGTACAGTTTTTAGCCCCCCTGGGGAGGGCCTGCTGACGCGGGTGCGCCCCCTACCCCCAAATCTGAACCTTTCACCCCCGGCTTTACTCCTCGCTCCTCTATCCTGACCCCCCCTCACGGGCGAAGCTCACAGCCCCATCTCTGAGCCGCCTCCGGCTGCAAAAATGCACAATTGGGAGGAGGCGGGGTGGGGAGGTGGGGGGGCGTGGACCCGGTGGGGGTGCCTTTGGAAGAGACCTGATGGAGCTCTGGGGGGCTCCCCTCGTTTCCGCCTCCTCAGTGCACGGGCCTGGAGCTCGCACCGCTGTTCCCCTGGACTGAAGTGCCGCCGGTGGGGGGGGGTAGAGCTGAGAGGGGAGAGGGAGGGGACAGTGAGAAGAGGGAGGGAGGGAAGGGGCGGGGAAAGAAAAAAAAGGGGGGGGCAGAGCTACGCGGCAATCCTGAGAGTGCGCATGCGCCGTTTTGGCGCGCTGCCCTGGGGAGGGGGAGTCGGAGGCGCGACCGGCTTTGGAGTTCTGGGAAGCGGTGGGAGAGTGGGAGTCCCCGAGGCCGGCTGCCGGCTGGCGATCGCCGGGCGCGCTGTCCTGTGACTGCGCTCGGTGCTCCGCAGGCTCGCAGGGGCGGCGCGCGGGATGGGGCTGGGGGCGAGGGAAGCCGAACGCTCAGGTTTGAAACTCCGGCGTCACACCCTAGGATCTCAGGCCTCTCTGGGGGGTCTGGGAGCCGACGCCAGGGCGGAGACCCGATTTCCTGCGGGAACCCTGACTTCTGCCTCCCCTGCCCGGGGTGGGGGCGGGGGCGGCCCGGCTGCAGGGAAGGTACGCGACAGCGGAGCTTTGATTTGGAGACTTTGCGAGACCGCGGACGGGATTGGGGCCTGCGGCCGAGGGGGGCGGGGTGGGGGAGGGGCCACGCGGGTCCGCCCCCACCCCGCTCCCGGGCTCAGAGTAAACAGGGACACCCGCGGGGACACGCTGGAGCTTGTCGGCCCGCCTCGGGCTCGGGGATGGAGCCCACCTTAGTACCCGCCCCTCCCTGCTCTCTTGGCACCGGGCGCCGGAGGGGCAGGTTCGGGTTTGGAGGGAGGTGACTCACCAGCGGGTGGGGATGGGGAAGGGCCACCTTCTGTCTCCCCAAGAGGCCGGGCGCATTTATTTTATTATTTTTTTTTTATAACCTCTGACTGGCCTTCCACCAAGTCAGGGTTCTGGATTCCGAGCCACAGAGATAGGAATGAGGGACTGGAAAGCAAGATCCTACGGAGTTGGCTAAAAGCCTGAGGTTTCTAGCCTGGGAGACTAAAGGATAGGAGACTGAAGATAGGAATGAGACACTCCACGGTGTCTGCCGGAGTGCTGGACTTTTGTCCTGGGTCTCTGCCTTTTCGGGAATGACTCTAGAGTCCAGAAGGCACCAGGTGTTCCCCAGGGGGTTTCCGGTCACTGCCCCTTTCTGGGTGCCGCTTGAAGCCTGTAACCTTTGGCGTCGGGCTCTCTGGGTATCTGGAGTTGAGGGAGAGCAGCAGGCGACGTCCTCTGCCAAAGATGGGCTTCAGAGGTGAAGATCCGCTGCGCCATCTGATCACGCAAAGTTCTAGCCGGGGAAGGATCTGAGTCCCCCACCGCAGTCTGCCCCTTACAGAAAAGAGAGCAACAGAGGACTGACTTGTTCATTAAGGACACTGAGCCCCGCCTTTCCCCAAACTGGCCTTCCTTCGGACTCTGCAACAGGGTCAAGGCCACCTGCCTTTAGTCTCCCAGCTAGAAACCTCAGGCTTTTAGCCAACTCCATAGGATCTTGCTTTCCTACATCCAGTCTTGTCAGCTTGTGTCCAAGGCATGTCAATTTTTTCCCTTTTGAAATATTTCTCCGATTTCCTCCATTTTCACCACCTGAGGGGTTCTCCCAACAGCCCCTCACAACCTAACACAGCGCCAGCTCCAGGCAGGAGTTGCCAAATGTTTTCAGTGGATGCTTAGAAGGCGCCTGCCAGGACTCCTCCCAATATTGTAGTCCAAGTGAAATGTGGCCGAAGCCATCTCCAGGCAATTTTGACAGGAAAAGGGTATCCGGAGCTACGCTATGTAGTCTGACAGGACATTGAGGGGCTTCTCCAATTGTCTTTGCACAAGTCAATCTTCGTGAAACTCTGCTTTTCCTGCGTCTCTTCCCCTTCCTGGTCATCTGTATTTCTCCTAGCCACTCATTATTCAGTGTCTTTCTTCTGGGAAGCTTCTTCCAAAGCTGTAACTCAGTAAGGAGGGTGACTGACTAGCATGAATGAGACCCTGGGTGTGATTCCTGGCACTACATTAACAGGATGTGGTAGCACGTAGTGAGATTCAGGTCAGCCTGGGCTAAATGAGATCATCTTAAAAAAAACAAAACAACAACAACAACAACAAAAAAAAAAACCCCAGCTCTTTCCATTTTCTAATACTTGGGCTGGAATTTAACCTAAACAATAATCAACACAATTGAATCAAATGTGATCTCTTTTTCCCAGTCCTGGTCTTCCAGAATCTGCCCTCAGACAAGTTTGTTGACATTTGTTTCTGACTTACTACCACCTAATCCCTGCTATCTCCTTTGAGTTGTTTTTTTTTTTTTTTTTAATGTTAACAGATAGAGAACATCTCCTTTAAAAGCACAAATGAATTTATACACATTGTTCGGAACTGGCTTTTTTCAATAAACTTGCATATTTCTGAGCCTGTAATTACTTGGTTCCCTCCACTTCCTCAGAAAAGCTTTGTTGTTATTCTTGCTCCTGTTTATAACTTGTCCTCAGAAAGCTAGGTTTGATGGCACATGCCTGTGGTCCCAGGACTCGAGAAGCAGCGGCAGGAGGGTCATGCGTTCAAGGTCAGCCTGGACCACACAAGGAGTTCCAGAACAACTTGTGCTATTTGGTGCGATCCTGTCTGAAACAAAGCAAGTTCATCTGGAAATCAACATAGCTTCAGAATCCAGAGTTTAACACTTAGTTTTATGGGTTTTGTGCCCCTGTTAGACTGTAAACTATTTAAGGGCAAAGACCTTGTCTTTCGCATCTTTATATTACCTCCAGCTGATGGGAAAGTTGGCAGGAGTATTAGGACTAGGGGTGCCCTCTAGATAGGGAAATAGGAAATGCCTGCAAGTATCAACTCCCCATAGTTTTCCTATAACACTCTGTATTCAGTCTCTCTTTGCCTTGGTGTCTTCTCTTTGGCATCATTCTTCTCCCCAATCCCTTCTCCAAGACAGGCCCACTTAAATCAAGTAAGGATTTTCTGAATTTCATGACCAAGATACCAACATTGGTAGCAGGCTGCAAAGAAATTGGTTGGGTAGAGGATCTCTTCCTTCAACAAATTATTAACAGTTTTGCTTTTCTGTCTGCCACTGGTAAGAGGGGCTGGGACCCGGCAGTAAGAGGGCAGCTGTATGTCAGAACACAGGCTACCACCACCTAGTGGTCAGTTAAAGAAGTTAAAAGAAGGGACGGTGATTATCTACATCGAGTCTGATGGAAAGTGGGGAGAGGCCTCCCTGAGACACTGATGAAGGTTAATGCTGATGGGGAGAAAGTGGGGAGAGGCCTCCCTGAGACACTGATGAAGGTTAATGCTGATGGGGGAAGAGAAGGGGAGTTTCTTCCTCAACTGTATATATGCCGGTAATAGGATTCATGCTCCATGAATGCTCCCAGATGAAACTCAGTGGGTCACTTACCCAAAACACAAGAAAAAAAAATTAAAAAAAGCAAAAGACAGGAAAATAGGAGGGAGGCTGGCAGGGAAGAATAAGGATTGTAATGGGAAAAGGATGGGGATTGGAAATTAAGATGTGAAAGTATCATAAATTCACTATATTCATGTTTAGAGCACTAAATAAAGAATGGGAGAGGAAGAAGACAAACATTTATTAACAATTACTATACCATTACAGTAGAAGATAGCTTATTTAAGTTTCATAGCTGCCTGTGGCATGTATGTTAATAGTTCATAGACCAAGAAATACAGGCTCAGATAGATTAAGGATTCTTTCCCACCCTCAATTCATATTGGAGTCCTGATTTCATTCATTTACCAAGCATGTATTAGGTACCTCATACATACTAGGCACAGTGATAGACCCTAGAGACAAGAGCTATAAACATGTAGACTCACTATTGTGAAACTTACAGTTTAATGTAGTTAGTTGCCTGGTAAAGTGACGGACAGTTACAGCTCAGTACTTAGCATTCATGATGAATCAGGCTTATAGAAAGAATTACAGGAACTAGAGAAGGCTAAAAGTTCCAGATAGGAGGTCAAGGCATAGCAGGGCCAATGATGCCAAACTAAATGTCACAAGAGAGGAAGGAGATGACAAGCAATGACAGAAAGAAAGGGTTTTTTTAAGCTGGAGAAAAGACAAAGACATGTAGAGGCATAAGGAAGTTTAAACATTTGAAGAATGAAGATATGGTATGCCTGACAGCAGGGGGTAGGGCGAAAGGAGAGTAGTAGATAAAGTATTCACAGAAAATCTAATCATGAAGGATGAACTTAGCAAATACTAAGGATTTTGTTTTGTTTAAGCTACAAATAGTTTGGAGCCAGTGAGAGACAGTGATCAAATTCTTAATGCTCTGGCAGTACAACTGTTGAGCATTTTGAGATACTAATTGATTTATTATACTATCTCACAGATAATGGCTAAGCAAATTGGATCTAGAAAATTCAGTCCACATTGAAATGTTTTCAGAGTTCTCAAGCTTTGGCTGCATTTTGTAATCACCTAAGAAGTTAAAAAATTCCAGTGTTAAAAAAAAAATGCTGGACTAGAAGACTTGTAGCTACACAAAGAGTATGGTCTTGTCAAAGGAACCATAGGACCAGAATCACAGGTCAGAATAGAGGGCCAGAAATACAGATTCACAAATGATCAGATTTTTTTTTCTCTTCATGCTATCTGTATATGGAGTGTTTGCATATGTGTATGCGTGTTCACATATGTGCAAGGATGTGCTTTGTGCACATGCACATGGAAGCCTGATGTTGATGTCAAGAATCGTCCTCATTCACTCTTCCACCTTCTTTTGAGCCTGGGTTTGTAATTAAGCCCAGATCTTGCCTACAGGGCTAGTCTGGCTGGTCAGCTTCCTTTCAGTAACTCTAGACTTTGCCTCCTGAGGTTGGAATATAGGCAGGCTTCTTCACCCACTTGGCTGTGCTGGATCCATCAATCCAAACTCTGGTCCTCTTGTTTGTATGACAAGTACTTGAGCCACTGAGATGTTTTCCCTGCACTCATCTGAGAGTCTTTTTTATTTTTTAAAAAAATGTACATGTGCGTGTGCGTGTGTGTGTGTGTGTGTGTGTGTGTGTGTGTGTGTGTGTGTGTGTATTAGAGGGCAGTATGTATCTCTGTGGAGGATCAAAGGTGACTTCAGGAATCATCCTGGATTGCTTCTGCCTTCTTTTTGTTCCCCTCTGGGTTTTCCCAGTATTTGCCTTCCACAGCCAGAAGTATATGCCCACACCATTTCCATCTGGCATTTTTACATGGGATCTGGATCTGGGATCTGAACTCAGATCCTTCTACTGGGGAGGCAGAGTCTTAACGCCTGAGCCATCTCTCCCAGCCCACATTTGAGTTTTAAAAGTGAATATTCTATATACATTTTTACTTGATTATTATAGTTTCGTATGTCTTGAGCTCTTGAGATTTTTTCATTTCATTGGTTTTTCTGTGCAACATCATTTCCCTCAAAATCTTCTAATATAGTAAAGAAAATCAACATCTTCTCTGTTCCTTAGTGTTTAGTGACTTTCCTTTGGGTTCCATTCACCTTGGCCTGTGCCCCTCTGCAGTCTGTTCCAGTATTGATGAGGCACAGTATGTTGACTGGGTGCATCGCCTGGATCTAGGACCTGTGTGGGACCAGACTACTGGAAGCTTCTTGCTGCTGAGGGTGGTATCACTGAAACTTGGAAATACAGGTCTTGTTGAATGTGGCTGTTCTCTGTTCTGTGCTTTGGGTGCCACAACCTCTCAAGTGGATTCTAGGCTCCTCATAAAGGCATTCTGATGCATAGGCTGTTAAATCTGTTTCTGTGAAGGAATGAGAGACAAACCCATCTTGCTGACATTGCCCCAAAGGTCTTTTTCTTTCTTTATCTCTTTCCTTTTCTTTTTCTTTTCTCTCTTCCCTCCTTCCTTGCTTCTTTGCTTGCTTGCTTGCTTGCTTCCTTCCTTCCTTTTGACAGGGATGTCAAAATGATCCCATTAGAGAAAGGAATGTCTTCTCAAAAATGGCATTATGAACTTTCCATCCATATGGAAGAAATAAAAGAATCCTGACCCCACCTCCTGTCACATCAAAAATTAAGATTGTAGATGTAAACCATGAAAGCAAAATTCATAAAGCCTGTAAGTGAAAACAGAATATCTACATAACTTGGGGGAAGGCAAATTTTCATAACCCACAGAAAGCCATAAAGGAAAAAATAAGGATAAATGAAACAAAATTGAATTTTTTTCCTCACCAAAAGATGTCATGAAGAATAAGTATGCCAAAAAGCAAACAAAATTGATCTGACAAAGGACAGATACACATAGGATATGTTAGTGATTTCTATAATACAATAAGCAACCCAATGAATAGCTAAGAAACACTTGAAAAGCACTTGGTATATTTTGTCATCGAGAAAGTACAAATTAAAAGCTGATGTGGTGGCTCACACTTGTAATCCTAGCACTTGGGAAGATGAGGTAAGATGATTGACTTGATTTTGAAGTTAGTTTGGGCTACATGCTGAGTTGCAGTCCAGCCTGGAATAAAGAATGGGATGGTTGGTGTGTCTGTCTTCCCAGCTGTTGGAGGACTCAGGAGGCTGAGGCAGGAGGATAAAGATCAATTGAGCCTAGGGACCAAGCAAAAGGAACATGGCAGGATTGGAAGGAAGAAAGAGAGGGAGGGAGGGAGACAGGAAGGGAGGGAGGTGAAAAAGAAAAGAAAGGAGAAAAAGAAAAAGTAAGAATTAGAACAACAACTTTTAAAAACTGACAATAGCAAATGTTAATGGGAATAAAGGAAACTGGAACTCTCATATATCCTTGGTGAAAATGTCAAATCCATGTCAGATTAGAACAACAACGAGTTTCATATAACTAAACATATATCTGCCTTATAACCGAGCAATTATATTCCTATTTAGTCCAAAGAAATGAAAACACATGCTTACAAAGACTTGAACACAGGTTATTCACAGAAGTTTCTGCCTAATAGCTTCAAAGTAATTATCACTCTTTTATCCATCATTTAGTTGTATTTTAAAGAGAGAGAGAGAGAGAGAGAGAGAGATGGGGTCATTGAGATGGCTCAACTGATAGAGCACATGAACACAAGTCTGGTAACCTGATTTTGATCCCTTAAGCCCACATAGTGATGAGAGAGAACTGACCTCTGGAAACCGTTCTCGGTTCTCTCTCTCTCTCTCTGTCCATACACCTTTTCTCTCTCCATACACCTTGCTCACACCTGACAATAAAAATGAACAAACTGCATGCATGCAACAACATGGATGAAGCTCAAAACATGTTGAAAAGGATAACAAATTGTTAGTTGAACATAGTCACCATACGTGTGATAATACCAAGACCTGGAAGACTCGGGCAGGAGGGTCATGAATCAGAGGACCAGCCTGGGCTCCATACCAAGACTCTGCTTCAAAAAAAACAGAGCAAAACAAAACAAACACCCCAAATACAGTTTGGATATGGTGACTTCCATCTATCACACTAGTTTCAGGGAATTGGAACTGAAGGATTGTCTCTGGTTCTAAACAAGTATGAGTCCTGGAGACTTTGTCTGAGAAAAACCAAAGGGGATCAGAAAAATGCCTCAGTTGGAAAATGCTTGTTGTACAAGCTTATTGTACTGAAAGTAAGCCTCAGTAGCCACTTGAAAGTCAGGCATGCATTTGTAATCCCAGCACTGTGGCGGAAGGTAGAGACAGAAGGAGACCTGGGGCGCACTTGTAACCCCAGCACTGGAGGCAGGTAGACACAGGAAGATTCACAGGGGTCTTGCTGGCCAACCAGTCTATTCAGTTCATGAGTTCCAGGTTCAGTGTCTCAAAAAATAAAATGGAAAACTACTGGGGAAGACACTTAACATTGACCCTTGGCTTTCACACCCATGTGTATTATGTGCCCATATGCTCATGTATACACGCATACATTACACACCCACCCACATGTATGCATGTGAGAGCACTAAAGGAAAAAATGTGGTATGTGTTTACAGTGAAATGCTGTCTGACAATAAAAATGAACAAATTGCATGCATGCAACAACATGGATGAAGCTCAAAACATGTTGAATAAAAGAAACCAGACCTGGGGCCAGCAAGATGGCTCAGTGGGTAAAGACACTCGCATGCAAGCCTGACAGCCTGTGTTCAATTCCCAGAGCCCACATAATGTTGTCCTCTGACCTTCCCCATGTGCTGTTGTACCCACTGTACACATATCACACACACACACACACACACACTTTCTCTCAACAAACAAATAGTTTAAAAGATACCAAATAATATCTTATTGCTTTGTTTATATGAATTCTAATAAACTAGAACGGTACCTTCCCTGGGTGGGGTAAGAATAATGACTTACAAGGGCTGTCTACATCCACATGCTTGGTAAGAATTTTGCCGCTAAGCTCTAAATTATGATCTATGCTTGTGTGTATGTGTGTGTGTGTGTGTGTGTGTGTGCGCGCGCGCGCCCAAGAGGGCACTTGAGTGTGTGTGTCTGTAGAGCCCCAAGAGTGACTTCAGGAATCATCCTGGATTGCTCTACCTCCTTATTGTTTTGCTCTGGAGTTTCCCAGGTTCCACCCTCCAGGGCTAAAAGTGTAAGTCCTCCACTATATCTGTCTGGCATTTTTATGTAGGGATCTGGGAATATGAACTCAGGTCCTTTTGCCTGTGAGACAAAGACTTAACCCTTGAGCCATCTCTCCAGCCTTGATCTATGTTTTGATAGGACTTAATGCCACGATCACCATGTAGTAAGGCAGGAATTTGAAACCAGGTGGTCTGGTCCCAGAGGCCATTGTGAACCAGCTCACATGTCATGTCAGGGCAACATCAGATGCGACTCAGATCACAAGAAAAGTAGAGTATGCAAAAAAAAAAAAAAAAAAGGAACAACAAGGAGAGACAGCGAGGACCAGCTGGAGGAAAACTCATTCAAGAGTTATTAACATGGCTCAGGGATAGAACATGCTTGAAGTCCTGGGCTTGGTCTCCAGCACTGGGAATAGGGCTGGTGACTAACAGCATTGCATATTGTTGAGACAAAGATGGGAACACACCATTATTCTTTTCACCTGGAAGGGCATGTATGACATGGACCAGAACACTTTCATTGAATTGGGGGGGCAGTGAAATGAGGTGAGGAAGGAAAAATGTCGAATGTGAATAACTTTCCTAGGAAGCTTGACTGCACAGAAGAAGAGAGGAAGGCAAGATACTAATTAGAGGGCTGAAATTTCCTTGCAGAGGCTCAGTCTTGACCACAGCTGGCTCTATCCAGTGATGCTTGGCTCCAGGACTGCTACTTGTCCTGTGAAGTGAAAATGTGCTGGCTACAGCAGACCTTTGAGAGTCATAAGATCAACTGACCCCACCATTGCTCACATCCTGTCATCCTCGGAGGTCATCATCTAAGTGGGTGTTTACTCTTTTGTGTTAAGCCCAATGCTTCCTCTTTCTAACCCTACTCATGGCTTCCCATTTCCTTCCTTCTGTAAAACCTGGGAACGCCCGCAACTCGTTTTTGTCCCCGATCCTCTTTGCTTATTTGAAACCTGGCACCTCTCTAAGGACAGACACTATGCTTTTCAAAAGATCTCACTCAATTCTCCCGAGGGTACAAGATGAGCGATGGGGGCATGGGAAGTCAGTTGCTTTAGGCTGTCCATTTCTTCCAGCCACTATAGCTCCACCAAGATCTCTGTTCTGGATGCAGTTCACAGTAAGTAAGCAGAAGACTTAAAGAGTGAAGAGTTCTGGAGCAGGTCTGGAGCCAGCTGACTCATCAATCTATATTGATATTCTATCCTCGGAGGCTGGTGAACTCTCGCCTCACTCACAGCTGCAGTATGGTTTCAGTCATTCCAGTTATCCCAGGTGGGCATGGCGCAAAAGGTGAACAAAGTCTTGCCCAGGAGTCCTCTAAGTCTCATTGGTCAGGATTGGACCATGACCAAGAAAATTAAAATACCCTGATTGATTAAACCAATTAAATTCATGCCCTGGGCATCTGGGAAAGGAACGCCTGCATAAAAATCTAGATTTTTGCTAGCAAGAGAGAAGGGGTTAGCTTCTGAGTAAGCACTATTATAGTGCTTGCCCGAGTAGCTACTGAAATTTTTCTTCCCATATGGGCCAGCTACCTCACCTTACATTAGACACACCGTTTAAGGGAATGGTGTATATACCAGATTAATCAGGTTCATTCTAGCTCCCCAGCTTTGACCTTGAGCACATCGTTTATGGTTTCCTTATATGTAAAATGTCACTGTTTCCTTGCCACTGTCGCCTTACCTATAAAATGAAGATGTCCAGTGGAACTTTTTGTCATGATTAAAAGTGTTCCATGAACTGATCTGGAAAACTTCCTCCTTGATGGCTAGTTTTTCATGGTACCAGAAGGCACTAATCAAGCTGCTGGGGAAGAAAAGCCATTAACAGTCTTACCCAGCTGTGAATTCTGTGAACTATAATAACAATCAAAATGTACAGACAGGGAGAATAGTGGTATGAACATTGTGGGGATAACCAACTGCTTTCTGATTGGATGAACTTAAGATCTGCTTTTTGGTAGCTCATGCCTAGCCAAGAACCTGGTTGGGGAGGTCACAGGTCCTAAGTGGGAACAAATTACTATTGTTTATGCTATAAGGACATGATACCAAACTACCTTCTAATTACTTATCTTTATACCCATAGATTGATACAGCTTTCAGTCCTCGACCGAGAGGCTTCATTTTGTAATGGAAGGTGTTTAATATAGAGAATCACAACTGACCAAAGAACAGAGAGAGAGTAAATGGCTGTGACCCTTAACAGGACATCTGTATCACCCCCACCAAGGCTCAGAAAACACTATAAAAGAAGAGGTGATAAGAATGTAATAGCCAGAGGGCAGAGAGGAGTACTGCAAAATAGTATTTCCTGGGTATAATAGGGCCGTAGCATCCATGGACTCGCTGAAGCTGTATTTGTAAGATCGGCACAGGATTTGACCTGTCAAGTTTTATAATAGAAGTGGGAAGACCTTGTCAGGTACCAGCCCTCCCAGAAGGACCGTCAAGTGTTAATTAAACAAGGGGAGCTACTTTCTTCAGTGGTACCCACAGTCCATACTCCAGCAAGTACCAGGTAAATGCCAATACAGGCAGCCCTGATGAAACTCAGTCACACACACACACACACACACACACACACAGACGTGCAAATAGGATGGCACTAGTAGGAAATAAGGTGCTTTTTTCCAATAGGAGCATGGTGAACCTGGGGTGAAAATGACCTAAATTTACTGTATTCATGTATGAAACTGCTGAGGAATTAAAAAAACTCACATCTGTATAATAGCCAGTAACCTATGTGACTATTGGCATTTGAAATAGTGCACTTGAGGATTTACAATTTTTAATTAAAATAGCCACATGAGTGTTACTATATTGGACACAGGGCTCTATCTTCTGTAATTATTGGGGGATCAAATGTACAAATGGTTGGACTGGTGAGTAGGACCTAGAGTGACATAGAAAGTCTCACTCAGTGCTAATTATTTTATTATTTGTTTCTTGATGATTTCATATATGTAAATAATGAGTTTTCATTATTTTCACCTCCTATTATTCTGTCTCATCTTTCTCCTTCTCCCACTGACATACCCTTCTTCTTCCCAATAAACTGTCTTCCTACTTTAGGGTCTCTTTTTGATGGCTCATTGAGCTTAATTATGGTTGGTTATATGAGCATGAACGGGAGGTGGGTTATTTACTGTGGCATGGGCAATTTCTCTGTAGATATGTCCCTGGCAGCCATTAACTACCCATAAGCCTATAGAGAGGGATGTCACTTATCTTTAGTTTTTTTTTAAATATCTTTTTAAAAATTTTAAAATTTATTATTTATTCAATTGTGTGTGTATGCGCGTATGCGTGTGTGTATGTGTGTGTGTGTGTGTGTGTGTGTGTGTGTGTGTGTGTGTGTGTGTAGAACCACGGACAAATTCGGGAACCACCATGGACGTCTCCACCTCCTCCTTATGTACTCTGCCCAGGGATTCACAGGCTCCGTCCTACCAGGACCAGAAACGCAGGCTCCCCCCCGCTTCTGCCCCCCCTCCCCCGTCTATACGTGCGGTCTAGGATCCGAACTCAGGACCTTCTGCCTGCAAGGCAGAGGCTTAACCTCTGAGCCATCTCTCCAGCCCCAGTTGTTTTTTTTTTTTAATGTTTTGGTATTTTAAAGACAGAGTATTGCTATAGAACCCAAACAGGTCTCAAATTCACAGCCCTCTTGCTGTGAAAGCATAAGAGTTACTTAGGAGAAGATCAAGTACATGCAAAGGCCCGGATACCTGTGGCGCTTAGTACCATCTGGGAATGGCTGGTAGCTAACAATGGAGAGCCTTGGGAATTTGGTGGGGAGTAATTGAGATTTAGCAGAGTAGTAATCCTAGCTGTACCCTAGTGCACCACCATGTCTGACACAGTTCTTATTAGTTGCTGTTACCTCTAAGTGACTTGCCCATGTGCCCTGAAGGCTGGCCGCTGCTCACTTTCCTTCTGTCTACCTTGGGCCTGTTGCAAACCCAGATAACTTCTGTGGAGTTCTACCAGAATCTTGGCCCTTTTGACTCCACTTTGCAGCCTATGTTGCACCTCTGCAGGAGAACTGAAAGATCACGCGTGGTTTCTAAGCACAGCATCCTATTCCTCTCGCCTCCAGGAAGCTCAGACTTTAGATTCATTGAAACTTTCAGTTCTGTGAGTCCATTGTTTATGAATCTGCTGTTCTGCTCGTCTCCATGTCTCTCCTTCTCTGCCTAACCAATCTCTACAGGCTCCACCTTGCTTTTCTGCCATCTACTTACTAACTTCTCCTTTGCACTGCAGCTAGGGCGACTTGAGTTCCATTCCTGGAATCCCATATGGTAGAAGGAGAAAACTGATTTCTGAAAGTATAAATGTATGTTTAAGTCCCTAAACCCATGTAAAGCTGGGCACAGTAGCCCAGTAATCCCAGTTCTCCTATAGTTACATGGGAGGCGGAGAGAGGAGAATTCCTAGAAACTCATGAATCAGAGAGCCTGCCATATGCAGAGATGGAAAGCAGACATGTCTTAAACAAAGTGGTAGACAAGAGACAACATCCAAGGTTGTCCTCTAACCTCTATACACACAGCATAACATGTGTATCCAACTCACACTCACAAGTGTGAATGCATGCCTTCATGCACATACATGGCATGCAACACACAAAGCAATGTAGAGTGATTATGTGATAGTCACCAACATCTAAAGGTGACTTTTGTTTGCTTTAAATACAGCTTGTCCTCACTGTGCATACATATGAAATTAAAAATAAATAAATAAATGTAACTTGTTGGCTGGAGAGATGGCTAAAGGGTTAATCCTCTGCCTCAAAAGCATCTGAGGGGCTGGAGAGGTGGCTCAGGGGTTAAGCCTATGCCTTGCAGACAGAAGGTCTTGAGTTCAGATCCTAGACTCCGCGTATAGATGCCGGGTGGAAGCGGGGGCGGCCTGTGTTTCTGGTCCTCGTAGGGCAGAGACTGTGAATCCTGGGGCAGAGTAAAAGAGGAGGTGGAGGCGGTCCATGGTGGTTC
Source organism: Typhlomys cinereus (assembly GCA_023101885.1). Classification (NCBI taxonomy): domain Eukaryota; kingdom Metazoa; phylum Chordata; class Mammalia; order Rodentia; family Platacanthomyidae; genus Typhlomys; species Typhlomys cinereus. The sequence goes on along the minus strand of JALPQD010000090.1, from coordinate 6,160,244 downwards.
CCGAATTCATCCGTGGTTCTACACACACATACACACACACACACACACACACACACACACACGCACACGCACACACACACGCACGCACACACACGCACAATTGACTAAAATTTAAAAAAAAGCATCTGAGTTCAGATGCTGAATCCCATGGCGGCCCCTACTTCTGGTCCTAGAGGGCAGAGTCTGAGAAACTCTAGAGCAAAACAAAGAGGAGGTAGAAGCAATCCAGGGTGATTCCCAAAGTCACCCTTGGGCCTCCACAGGCACATAGTGCACTCTGATCACCACAGACACAGACACAGACACAGACACACACACACACACACACACACACACTCAGTTTGCACTAGAAAGCAAGTTTGATATTATGACCTTGAAATCATATACATGCAGAAAGTAGAAACAAAATCTCACTAAATTATACTTACCTTTCGTTGCATGGTGCTTATTGATATTTTCTGTTCCATTTTACTTTAGTGCTAAAAAGTGGTCAAGCCTCTGTTACAGTTCAACTATGTTCTTTAGAAGTTCCTATGTTGAAGTCCTTATCTCCATTCAACACCCCAGAATGTGATCTTATTTTGAAATAGGTCCCTTATAGAACCAATCAAATTAAAATAGGCCATTAGTGTGAATTCTAGTACATTATAGTTGGTATTCTTATAGAAAAGCAAAGTTTAAGGTTGGGGCAGTAGCTCAGTGGCACAGTGCTTGCCCAGCATGCAAGAAGTCCTGGAATCAATCCTTAGTAATGGGGGAGGGGAGAAGACAAAAGAACTTTGGGGCCAGCAAGATGGCTCAGTGGGTAAAGATGCCTGCCTGCACACAAACCTGATGACCTATAATTTAAGGGGCCAGGGGGCTTATTCCAGCTCACTATTCTGTTACATTTATCAACATGTTGGGAGCGCTCTAGTGATCTCTGTAGAATGAAGATCCTTTTGCTTTTCTCCCACCTGGTTTATTCTGGGCCATAAAACAATATCTTATTGACCAAGGATTGTAGCAGTTACTCTGCATTATTGCTTGTAGAGGAACAAGGGGGTTATTCTTGGTTTATGATAGCCCAGTTACAGTTCCTTATCCAACTTGGCAGGAGAGCCCACACCAATACCAAGGGCCAAGGGAACTGGCCACACCATATCCACATAACAACAGACCATCCTTGCCAGACCAGCATGCCTGGCCAAATATACAGAAGGACGCCAACTTTCTCAATAAGTTCCCTCCACCTAATTCACCTGCCCAGGGACTAATCCTGCTCACCGTGGGTTGGGCTTTCCCCGTATTTAGACAATCTCTTGCAGGTTCACTCTGGGCTTAATTCAACCACTAATTTTCTGTAAATGTACCCAGAGCTTGGACCCTTACCCATTAAGTTGACACCTGCATCTAACTACAAGGATGTAGTTCAGTGGGTAGAATTCTTTTTTTTTTTATTCCCAGCACCACATTACACCCAATGTGGTGACATATATTTGTAATTCCAGCACTTGGGAGCAGAAGAGCAGAAGTTCAAGGTCATTTTTAGTTACCTAACAAGTGTAAGGCCAATCTGAGTTACATGAAGCACCGTCTCAAAATAAAAAACAGTAAGAACCAAACAAACTCAACACCTTTTATTACATGCTGAACCTTCACGTATATCGTCACATTTTATTCTCACAACCTATGGGTTAAGGCCCATGTGCTTCATTTACAGATGATGAAACAGAATCACAGTCAGTTGTAGAGTATGCACTTAGCAATGTTGCTAGGACTTGGACCCAAGCTGCCCCTGTTTAGAGCTGTGTCAGCTTGTTCTCCTATTCTGCAAGCACCGGGTGCGGTGCGCGTTCAGGCACCAGGGGGCGGCATAAGCCAGACTTTGTCCCTTCACCCCAGCTCTGTAGGGACAGAGGAAAGAACAGAAAATACCTCCAGTCGGCCATAGGGACCCCCCCAGATAGCCCTTCCCACACACTCTTCGGACGTCAGGTTTGGGGTGTGGGGGCTTAAATGATTTTATGGGTCCCCTGCTCTCCTTCAGCTCTCCCTAGTAAAAATTGCAGAAACACTCCTTCGTTATGGTAGTGATTCAAGCTGTGTGTGTGTGTGTGTGTGTGTGTGTGTTGAGTGCCAGCACTTTTGAGTGTTGGCATATGTGTGAGCCCGCCTGTACATGCATGTGTCTATGTGTGTGTACATGTGTGCGTGCAGTCTTGTGGCTTGGGAAGTTGTACACGTTTGGTTTTGGGCGCGTCTCAGTGTTTACCGCAGAAACATAATGGAACTTTGCCAAGACCAATAGAGATTAGTATTCCGACTTGTCCTTTGGTGCAAGCCACTACTAGGGTCTGAGGAGTGGTACCCCACCCTGTGATATAGCCTTCTTTCTCCCCAAGACTCAGGTCAGGCAGAATTCAGAGTGAGGGTTCCCCTCCCCCCACCTCCTTCCTTTAATGTCACAAGACTTCTAAGGCGTTCCCGCCCGAGGAAGAGGGTGAACCTAGGCGTTACCGACGGCCTCCAGTTCAAGCTCCTTTGCAGGGTCCTCCACCAGAGGGGGCGCGGTCTAGTGGGATTTGTTTCCCAGATGTTCCTAGCGCTGTCCCTTGGGGTCCAAGCCCCTGATCCTGAGAAACTTTGAAAGTGGAACCCAGAGAAATTTTGGGGTAGCATGATAGATGACGTTGGGGAGAAAAAATGATCACTTCTGAGGAAGTTGGAGTATTTAGGGGTCAGCCTCCCTTCCGTATGGCTCTAAGGGAGCCCCAATCTTGTCCTACCCACTCTGTGCTTCCCCACCGAGCACAGGAGACACACATGTTCACCCCCACTTTCTTCCTCTTCCTCCTCCAGCCCACTTTCTCTTCTCTGTGTCGTCAGCGCTCCAGGGAGGGACCTGGGTAGACAGAGAAGCCGGAAACAGGCTGGACAACCAGGGTTTACACTGAAGAGGAAGGGTAGGAGAGGTTGGGGTGTGTGTGTGTGTGTGTGTGTGTGTGTGTGTGTGTGTGCGCGTGTGTGTGTATGTGTGGTGTGTGTTTTGTTTTTTTCTCTTTCTGGTGGTGGTGGACAGGGTGCTAGCAGGGTCAGCCCGGAACTCTCTGGACAGAGCTACAGACCCATGGGGCCTGGTAGTGCCCGCTGAAAGAGGGAGAAGACGGCAAAGGGGTGAGGTGAGGGGTTGCCTTCGAGGAGGGGAGGGTGGGGGGCCTCTGACTAAGTGTGGGGGGGATGGATTAGCGGGGCCTCTCGGGATCCTCCCCTGGGCGGAGCGGTTGGTCCCTTGGAAATTGTTTAAGCTGGTGTTTGTAGTTGGTGGCACTGGGTTTTGGCAGTTTCCAACTTTCGGAGGATTCTGGGGTGGGTACAGGCCTCTTAACACTCCCTTTCACCACGGATCATTGGGTCTGCACCTCGGTCCTGCACCTCTTAGGGCATGGAAAAGTCGGGGTGGCGGGGAAGGAGGGCCTTCTGCCCTCTGGATGGGGGGGCATGGCTGCTGCTCCCTATAAGTTTGATGTCCGAGGGCCGGGGAGCTTGGCCCCTGCTAAAGGTTCCGGATCAGGGTGTGGCTAGTGGGTGAGCGAGCCCCAGATATAGACCTCATGGTGCCCCAGAGGAGGGGGAATTTCCCCCCTTTAAAACGCTCCTCGCTTGGCTGCAGTAGACGCTGAGATTTCCCCGCGGGCGGGCGGGCGGGCGGCGGCGTGGGGTTAACCCTCCTCGTGCTGACCTGACTCCACCTCCTCACGCCCTTCCCCGCCCCCACTGCCACCGCCACAAACATAGATTGGGCAACTCCGAGCAGCCCTTCTGACTTTCGATTCTGCGGTCCCACGATCGGCGGACTTGGAATGTGGGGTGGGGAGGAGAGGACTGAGGCCTCAGAGGAGCCTTTGGGAGGTCGTGCTTCCCTTGCATGGGCGAGGGGGGGTGTCCTGGGAGGGAACCCCGGCCCTGCCCCTTGACCTGTGGCTCCTCCCTGACTCCCAGGGGACCGGAGGTAGAAGGTGCCCAGGTCCTGGCCCATCCATAGGGCAGAAGAGAAAGGTGGCCTCCTGGTGACTGGGGAAAGAGCAGGATGAGGATTTGAGTCATTCAAGAAGGAAATAGGAGCTGCCTGTGGCTTAGAGGTCTTCCCAGGCCCTAATGGGGGTAGCAGTTGGGCCGAAGGTCTGGAATCCGAGCACCCTAGAGATTGGGAGGAAGAAAGAAGAATGGAGCCCACCCTTGAACAGACCGAATGTGGTGCCCCACCCCAAGGGTTGGGGAGTTTAGGGCAAGATCTGGTGGAGGACCCTGAGAAATGAGCTCAGGGCCTGGGGGAGAGGGAAACAAGGAGATTTGGGGATGGGAATGTCCAGAAAAGGGGCCTCTCCATCCTTCTGGGAGTCCTGGGAAAATCTTGAAAGTCTCAAAACCTGAAGGATTTGGGGTTCCTGGACTGAGGGAGGCCTAGGGAGTTTCCATTCCATTTTCTTTCTCTGATCCTGGAGAAGGACATTATGAGAAACATGAACTGAGAGACCCACCCCTAGGAAACCACTGGTCTACCCAGCCCTCCTGCGCTCGGTGGGAGCCCGGGACCTCGCCTGCTTCTCCTTCCTCCTCTCCCCTCCTCTCTCCCTTGCCATCTGCCTGGCTCCTCCTCTGGGCTGTTCATTTCAGTTTCTCTGGCCATTCCCTCTTCTTTCCATCTCTCTATTTTTCCCCTTTTCCCTGCCTCCTCGCACTTTCTCTCTTAAGGTAATGGGATTAGGAACTGGAAGGAATCCTAGCAGCACAGTGTGGTAATTAATCCCTTGATTTCCACCTCTTTACCATTTACCTCTTTAACCTTGAGCCTTGGTTTCTTCATCTATGAAAGGGGATAATGATATTCCTTAAAAATTATCATGAGGTGACTCAGTGATAGAGCATTGCCAAGCATGAGGCCCTGGGGTCCATCTCTAGTAACACACACACACACACACACACACATACACACACACACACACACACACACACACTGTTGTGAGGGTCCAATGAGATAATATATTGAGTAGTATACATCCTATGTAATAAGTACTGTTACCATTCCACCATCTTCTTTCATAGTCTAGCATGGTGATTTTTGCACTGTTGGACATTAACCCAGGCTTTGCAAATGGTGGGCAGGCATTTTACTACTGAGCTACACCTCCATCTCTAGCCTGGTGCCTTTCAAATAGCATGGTGGGGTCTTAGAATTTTGAGGGATTTCACAGAACAGGAAGCGGGAAGGAGGGACCCAGATTTTACAGAATTCCAGCCATTGACATGTGCTTTCTACATGGTTACTCCAGCTTTGTGCCTTTTTGTACATTACCCCCACCATCTGCGGTTTTGCTTCCCAATTTTTCAGTTAACTGTAATGAACTACTCTAAAAGTATTAAGTAGGAAATACCAGAAAAAAGCAATTTATTAATTTAAATGCTTATTAAAGTATATCATTGCAATTTATGTCATTATTAATGATTATTATCAATCTGTTCCTATGTCTAATTTATAAATTAAATTTTATCACAGGTATCATATAATACATAGACATATATGTGTGAGAAAAAATAATAGTAAGTTTAGATACTATCTGTTATTTCAGATACTATCTGTGGTTTCAGGTATGTGAACAATAACTTAGATAGGGCAGGGAAAACTGCTGTACTGGGATTATGTGAATTAAAACTAAAATTAGGGCCAAGTGTGGTGGTGCCTGTGTTTTGCATTTGGGAGATAGGGAAAGAAAGATCAAGAGTCCAAGGCTGGTCTGAGCTACACAGACGTAGCTCAGTGGTAGAGCACATGCAAAGATCTGTGTCTATGTTTTGAAATGTTTAGAAAGAACAAGGATGTGGTGGCACATGCCTGTAGTCTTACTACTGGGAGACTGAATTAGAAGGATTCCTTGAGCTCAGGAGTTCAAAACAGCTTTGACAAGTCAACATGCTTACCTAAAAGAAAAGAAGTTTTGTAAGTTATCCATTCATCCATTCCTTGTATTTTTGGATGAGAAGATCAAGGCCCACAGAATAGAGTGTCCCTTTCCCTGAAATAAGGACCTGAGCCGGATCCAAAGCTTCAACAGAAATCTCCTGGCTTTTCTAAGGGCACGTTCTCCCTACTGCCCTCTTTTTGTCAGTTCACTTCTCTGCCTACAGCTCAGCAGTTCTAACTCTATTGTCTATGTCTGCTGTTGAAGGTGTTGATCTGTCTTGGGCATTGACCGAGGGACCCTGTGCTCAAAGTGGCCTGGCAGCGGAGCTCTGTACAAGGGCTGGAGCTGCCCTAGAAGCTAGGTTAATTTTCTTGGTCATCTCTTATAGCAGCCTTGCCCCTCTTTCCAAGGCACCCTTCAAATTCCAGATCATGTCTCTGTGGAGTCTGGTTTCCAAGATGTCCCCAGAAAAACTGAGTCAGCTGTACGTTGATTTTCCCCATCACCTGAGGCATCTCCTGGGTGACTGGCTAGAGGACCAGCCTTGGTGAGTCTTTCTGTCCCATGTCCTCTCTTACATACCTTCCTTCTCTTTAGATCTCTCCCCATGGAATTTGGAACTGGGGATTCATTCCATGTGTAGTGACCTAGACTTTGCAAGAAGTCTGTGCTGCACAAGCAGGCATCCATGTTAACACGTGGATACTTCACCTCTTAGAACACTAAGAGGGAGGGGGGTCAGGGCTGAGGCCAGTTCTAACAGTTGAAGATTGGAGATCAAGGGACACGGGTGGCACCTTTGGAGGGTCTAGCTGGAGAATAAGAGAGGAAAAGGAACCATTGAGCTCTCGGCTGAGGGTTTGGAAGGTCAGAAGGCAGCCTCATCCTGATGTTCCCACAGGGAGTACCTGGTCGGCTCAGACGCCTTCTGCTCCAACATGGCTAGCATCCTGCTTTCGAACACTATCCAGCGCCTTCAGACCTCTGCAGGAGAGCAAGGGAAGGGAAACACCATTCTGCAGCACATCGGCACTTTGAAGGTGGGGCAGGAGGGGAAGGGACTGAATACTGGAAGAAAAATTGGTTGGATGGTAGAGAGTGTTAGAAGCAAAAATGAGATTCTTGTGGTTAGTTGCTAGCCAGCATGCAAATCAGATTTTAAAAGCATGCAAATGTATGAAACTTCAGCGTCTACAGTGGTACTCTTTCAATGTGTGTGTGAATGGGAATCTGGGAATTGGAGGGAGACATGTATAAGAGCTGGCTAACTACTGATCACTCTTGCTTCTGTAGAGCATATATCAGAGGGAACCCCTGAAATTGGTGGCCACTTTCAAACAAATAATTCAAGGGGAGAAAAAAGCTGTTATGGAACAGGTATGGTCACACCCTACTTCTCATCCTAACCTAGCTCTCTGGGACTTTAGCCCATGAAAAAATAGTAGAATTTGAAATTCAGGAAAGACTTGGTGGTCTAGGCCTAAAATGACCCAAGGGAAGTTCCTGGGGTTAGAGCAAACCCTAAGCCAAGTTCTTCTTCTAATTAATTAGAAGAAGAAAGGTCTTATTCCCAGGAGATTCCAAAAGATTTGGAAGAACTGCCAAAGGAGAGAGGGGAGTCAGGAAAAGGAAAATAGTTTCTCCTTTTCTGCAGAACATAGTGGAGGGAGGTGTCAAGGAGTGAGAGACGTTCACTCCTTGGCGTCTGACCCTCCTGTGCAGTTCCACCACCTGCCAAGATCCTTCTACTGGAAGCAGGAAGAACTGAAGTTTAACACAAGACTTCAGAAGCTGCAGCACCGAGTGGAGGAGACCCGCCTTTTCCGTAAAGAACTGCAGCAGGGGACTGAAACTGGCCAAGGTGGGCACCAAGGCCTACAGCCCTGAAAGGTTCTAGGGAGGGTGTGGAGTTCTTCTCTCCTGGACCTCAGCCTTGAGTGAACCTCGTTCTCTTTGTACTCCTCGTTTCTGTCCCCAGCGTCAGTGTCTCTGCACAGCTTGATAGAAACTCCTCCCAACGGGACTGGTCCAAGCGAGGTGAGTGAGGGGCTGAGAGGAGGAGACTGAGCCCCAAGCACAGCTGGAAGGATGCAGTGACAGACACATAACACTGAGATGGGGGAAAGGGAGGTCGGAAAGTGAGGAACAGCCCCATCCCCAGGATCTGGGCGAGGAGACAATGTGTGGTTCTGGCTCAGACTGCTTCCTGCCCTTAGGTCCTGGCCACCATGCTGCAAGAGACTGTGGGGGAGCTGGAGGCGCCCAGGCCCTGGTGCTGAAGAGGATCCAGATTTGGAAACGGCAGCAGCAGCTGGCAGGGAATGGTGCACCCTTTGAGGACAGCCTGACCACACTGCAGGAGAGGTTGGGAGAGAAGGGCATGCTGGAGTGGGCACCTGTGTCAGTGCTGAAGGACTCTCAGGTGTGAGAGAGAAGTTGGAGGGGAGGGTTGTGGAGTGTGCCCAGACTTAGGTAGGCCTGTGCAAGTAAGGCCGTGCACAGTGATCAGGTTGCATCCCTTGTAAGTATCTCAGTTGAGGTTCACAAGCAGAGGATCACCCAACTCATGCTTCCCTAGTCAAACTTATCCCCAAGAAGGCTGTCCTTCCTTCCTTCCTTCCTTCCTTCCTTCCTTCCTTCCTTCCTTCCTTCCTTCCTTCCTTCCTTCCTTCCTTCCTTCCTTCCTCCCTCCCTCCCTTCCTTCCTTCCTCCCTCCCTCCCTCCCCTACCTTCTCTCCCTCCCTCCCTCCCCTACCTTTTCTCCCTCCCTCCCTTCCTCCCTCTCCTACCTTCTCTCCCTTTCTCCTTCCTTTCTTCCTCTCTCCCTCCCTCTTTCTTTTCTTTTTCTTTTTCTCCTTTTTGAGACAGGATCACATATCCTACCCCAGGGTGTCTTGGAACTCACCATGTAATCTGAACTCATAGCAATCTTGCCTCCTCAGCCTTCCCAGTGCTGGGATTATAGGCATGAGCCACCATTCCTTTTTCTATTTGGTCTGTTGGGTGGCAGTACCTTCAAATTCCCCCTGAACCACTTTAAGTGCTTCTCAGAAACCTGGGAAGAGGCATGTTGGATTCTACAGGGAGTCTAGGTGCTCAGAGAACCTCCCACCCACAGCCAAGGGCCAGTCCAGAGCCCCTTTCAGCCTAGGTACCTTGCAGCCACGCCCATTCCTCACCTTAACCCTAGACTACACAACATCCTGTATCTTCCCTGGGTTTGGGGAAAGAGGTCTGGATTGGAGCAGGCAGCCTGAATCTGTGCCCCCACCCATTGTCCTGCTCCTAGATGTGAAAAACTGGTGGACATTGATTCCCAGCTACAGCAGGAGGTAGGGGCAGCTGGTGGGGAGCTTGACCCTAAGACCCGGGCATCATTGGTAAGCCGGCTGGATGAAGTCCTGCGAGCCCTCGTGACCAGGTATGACCCCCCCAAGCTTGACTGCAAGCAGACCCTGAGAAATGAAGGGGTTAGAGTTGTAAAGAGGTAACCTGTGTCTTCCGCTTCGTCCTAGCTCCTTCTTGGTGGAGAAGCAGCCCCCGCAGGTTCTGAAGACTCAAACTAAGTTCCAGGCTGGGGTTCGCTTCCTGCTGGGTTTGAGGTTCCTGGGGGCCTCAGCCAAACCTCCACTGGTCAGGGCTGACATGGTGACTGAGAAGCAGGCCAGAGAGCTAAGCCAGCCACAGGGGCAGGGGACTGGAGCGTAAGTGGGTGCCGGGCCTGGGTCTGGTGGGGTGATGGAGGAAAGAGGAACTGGAAACCTAGTATCACAAAGAGCAGAGGGTTAGAGAAGGAGCCCCCCCTCCAAAGGGGAGACCTTAACAGTCAAGGCAGAGGGGTGGGAGGAACCCATTCGGGGGAGTCATCCTTTAAAGACCCAAGCAGGGGGCTCAGTATTAGAGTATGTGCTTAGTATGCACAAGACCCTGGATTAGAGAAGAGAAGAGAAGAAGGAGAAAAAGGAGGAGGAAGAGAAGAGGGGAGGGAGAGAGAGGTAGGGGCCTGGAGATCAGGGCCAATGACAACAATAATCAGCCTCATTCTCCCTCTGACTGGAGTGTATGGCCGTGTCACATGTGACCCCACTTGCAGGGAGAGCACCGGGGAGATCATGAACAACACAGTGCCTCTGGAAAACAGCATTCCCGGGAACTGCTGCTCTGCCCTGTTCAAGAATCTGGTAAGGAGCTTTTGGGAGCAACGTGAGAGAAGGCCGGTGTCCTCGTTGTGCAGCTCTCCTTGGAGAGAACGCTGAGGGTCCAGAGGCGACGCCCTCAGCGTCTCTCTTCTCCCATCCTCACCCTGGCAGCTTCTGAAGAAAATCAAGCGATGTGAACGGAAGGGCACAGAGTCAGTCACTGAAGAGAAGTGTGCTGTGCTCTTCTCCACCAGCCTCGTACTTGGCCCCAACAAACTCCCTATCCAACTCCAGGTGAGCACTGGCCCGGTCCTGCCACAACCACATACTGAGGCCTGGATCTCCCTTCTGACTGCTGTGTATCCGTGTGACTGGAATAGCACAGGTTAAAGGGGTGATGCAAGGCCAGGAAGACATGTCCAGGGAATAGCATCTTTTTTTTTTTTTAATTCAATTGTGCGTGTGTGTGTGTGTGTGTGTGTGAGGGTACTGTGTGTGTCTTGGAGACTTCAGGAATCTCCCTGGATTGCACTACCTCCTCTTTGCTTTGTTCTGGAATTTCCCAGGCTCAATCTTCCAGGGCTGGAAGTGCAGTCTGCCACCATTTCCACCTGGTGTTTTTTATGTAGGATCTGAAATCTGAACTCAGGACCTTCTGCTTTTGAGGCAGAAGCTTAACACCTGAGACATCTCTCTGGTCCTTCAAACTCTTTTTGTTGTTGTTGTATTTTTAATTTTTTATATTGTGTGTGTGTGTGTGTGTGTGTGTGTGTGTGTGTGTGTGTGTGTGTATGTGTGCGCACACATGCGCCACAGCCCATATGTGGAGGTCAGAGGTCAGAGGTCAATTAGTAGGAATTGGTTCTCTTTTTCCACCATGTGGGTTCCTAGAATTGAACTCAGATTGTCAGACTTGGTGTCAAGCACCCTCACCCATGAGCTGTCTTAGTCCTGTTTCCTGTTTTGTTTTGTTTTGCTTTGTTTTGTTTTGAGACAGGTTCACACTCTGTAGCCCAAGCTCATACTGAGCTCAAATCTTCCTGTATCAACCAACCTCTCAGTGCTAGGATTATAGTTCTGTATCATCACGCCCAGCTGCCTAACTCTTACCAAACACTTTCTGAACATTGGAACACTGGTATAAGTGTATACAAACACACACAGACATATACACAGAGACACACACACAGTTGTGCACACATAGAAACATACATCAAGAACTCTTTGTAGATCAGGGCACTGTTCTGATGATATACAGATATGCACAGCTCAGTTTCCCAGATAACATTATAAGGTAGGTAATGATTACTAGCCTTAGTTTAGAGATAAGGACATTGGGACAATTCAGTAGTTTGCCCAGGTCATGTAGTTACTGTGTTGAGACTGGTTTTGAACCCTGGAAGACTGGTTTCATAGTATTGATTTGTAGCTACTTCTCTATGCTAAAGGCCTCCCTAAACTTCAGAAAGTATTTAGCATTATGCCAACAGCCTTGAACTATGTTGTGATGGGCCAGTCACTCTCCTGAACACTTGGAATCAGCTCCTGAAGAAATTCCTTTCCTCACCCTCAGGCCCTGTCACTGCCCTTGGTGGTCATCGTCCATGGCAACCAAGACAACAATGCCAAAGCCACGATTCTGTGGGACAATGCTTTCTCTGAGGTGGTAAGGAAAGACCAAGAGCAGGAGCAGGAGCAGGGTGGGTTCTAACCGGGGGTCTTGCTGACTGGTGGGAGGCAGGCAGGCGTACATGCATGTAACTTTAACTCCTCGTGTGCCCGGTGCACATGCTTGTAACTTTAACTTCTCGTGGGCCCGCTTTCATACTTCTGGCCTCTTAGCAACTGCCATCCTGTGGCTCCAGATACTCAGCAATTGTGAGGCAGCTCAAAGGACTGTGTCCGGAGGAGCAGCTCAGGGTGATGGGAAGCATGAAGGTCAACCAGAGGAAGACTGGCCATAATAGCTTGATGTGTTCTCTCTTTCCCTTCCCCCTCCAGGACCGGGTGCCCTTTGTGGTGGCTGAGCGGGTGCCCTGGGAGAAGATGTGTGAAACTCTGAACCTCAAGTTCATGGCCGAGGTGGGGACCGACCAAGGCCTGATGGCAGAACACTTCCTCTTCCTGGCTCAGAAGATCTTCAACGACAACAGCCTTAGCATGGAGGCCTTCCAGCACCGGTCTGTGTCCTGGTCACAGTTCAACAAGGTCATTCCCCTTCTCTTTGCAATTCCTAACCAAGCCTTTCATTTTTCAGGGCCCTCAAGGCCTCGCCAGTCCCTGCTCAGGGTCAGATCACTAAGGTCTTCACCTGCCCTGTCACGTCCTTCAGGAAGGCCTCTGTGGTCTAGGCAGGAAATGCCTGCCTACCCTAGGGGTCACCTCAGGAATTGTCTTCTTGGCCATCCCTCGTTTTTGGTCTGTCCTTCCTCTTTATCAGTGATTTGCATGATTTACCCAGATTTTGTGCAAACAGTGCTCAGATTCAAAAATGACTTTGACCCATTAGGAAAATAGTTCCTGTTACAAAATCTGGGTGAAATCCTATAGGGCCCATTTGTGATAATACCACTGCTATGTACGGCTTACTATATACCAGGCAACGTTGTACACTTCACTCATGTTACTGTAGTTCTTCTGACAGCCTTTCAAGTAGATGCTGTTTTTCTCCCCATTGTACCAACTGGGAACTTAGTGCTTTAGGGAGGTTCTATAGTTGTCCGAGGTAGCACAACAGGCGAGTGGCATGATTAAGGTTTAACCTTGGATTTCTCTTGAGACAGGATCTTGCTGTGTACTTCGGGCTGGCCTTGAACTCACTATATAGCTCAGGCTGGTCTTAAAATTGAGATTCTCTATCTTTGGCCTCCTGATATCACAGGCATGAGCTACCATGCCCAATAAGAGGCCTGTATTTCTTCCTTTTTCTTTGTGTGTGTGTGTGTGTGTGTGCGTGTGTGTGGCACGCCTATAGAGGTATCGTCTTTGATTGTTCTACCTCTTTTTGGCTTTGTTTTGGGGTTTCCTAGGTGAACCTTCCAGGCTGGAAGTAAGGGTCACTGCCTTTTCCTCCTGGCATTTTTATGTAGGATCTAGGATCTGAACGCAGGACCTTCTGCCTGTGAGGCAGAGACTTAACCTCTGAGTCATATCTCCAGTCTGGAACCTTGTATTTCTAACACTTAGTATTAGTAACTGTGATTTTACTGCCTCTAAAATAAGATGGCTCTGGACCGAATCAGTTATAAGAACAAGGAAAGAAGATTTTGTGTCTTGGTACATGCTCAAGTAAAATGCACAGTAAATATAGTCATGCACTGCTGTCTTTGAAACAACAACAACCTAAAAAAAGGGGGAAGGGGAGAAAAAGAAGGAAGAGAAGCCCATTGACCACAGGACAAGTCAGTGAAGGGAACAGGACAGTTACAGAGTCACAGCCAGCAATTACCTTCCTTTCAAATGCCAGTTGGCCTAGGCTTCAGTCTGTGCTGTCTCTTACCAGCTGCATGGGCCTGGGGAAGCCATTTACTTCTCTGGGTTTCTATTTCATTATTTGTATTTTATGATTGGTATAGTACCTCCCTTGATAAAGATCAAATAAATTACTCTATGCAAAGGCCTGGAAAAGTTCCCAACATAGGGTTAGCACGAATGTTGGCTGTTGTTATTGATAGACCTTGAGTCGTTCGGTCTTTGACTGACACTCATAACCCTGGTACCTGCCCTCACCAGGCTCGGCTGGGAACTCTCCCACTCACCTCTGCTCCCCTCTACCCTTCAGGAGATCCTGCTTGGCCGAGGCTTCACCTTTTGGCAATGGTTTGATGGTGTCCTGGACCTCACCAAACGCTGTCTCCGGAGCTACTGGTCAGACCGGTGAGTTCTTGCCTCAAAAGCCAAAGCACTGGTACCTGTGGCTTCGACTTCACACCCAGTACCCACACCCCTGTCCTCTCCTTCACCCCAACCAGGCTGATCATCGGCTTCATTAGCAAACAATACGTCACTAGCCTTCTCCTCAATGAACCAGATGGAACCTTCCTCCTCCGCTTCAGCGACTCAGAGATTGGGGGCATCACCATTGCCCATGTCATCCGGGGTCAGGATGGTGAGGTCACCACAGCTATGCCTGTACTCTCTTGAGTTTCTTATGGGAAGGAAATGTTGTGGCCATCTTTAATACTTTAATATCTAAGCTCTTCCTTAGGGACAATTTCTCTTCCTCCTCCTCTAGTCTAAACATCCACATCTCAGTGCATTGGAGACCAGAGAGTCCCCTTCCTGCAGGACCCCTGCCCTAAGTCTATTTTCCCTTGCTTTGGTGGACTAAGCACAGTTCCTGTGGTGGGGCTAGGAAAGAAGTCTGGACAAAGAAGACCCAGGGTCTCGTTCCTCTTGTAGGTTCCCCACAGATAGAGAACATACAGCCATTCTCTGCCAAAGACCTGTCCATTCGCTCACTGGGAGACCGAATTCGAGATCTTGCTCAGCTGAAAAATCTCTACCCCAAGAAACCCAAGGATGAAGCTTTCCGGAGCCACTATAAGCGTGAGCTGACAGCTCTGATTTCTTCCTGTCACCCACCTCCTCCCTGTTCCCAGCTGAACCCCTCTCTCTGCATTCCCTCCTATTTTGTAGCCCCACTTCTACCTGCCCATCAACCTTCCCCTTCCCACCTCCCTAACAGCGGAGCACCTCACAGCTCTCCCTTCCTTCCCACCACAGCCGAACAGATGGGGAAGGATGGGAGGGGTTACGTCCCAGCCACCATCAAGATGACTGTGGAAAGGTGAGTGTGGTGGTGTGGATAGTGGGTGGAGGCTGGGGACTAGTACTTATCTGCAGGGAGGAACTGTCAGTCATGTATACCCCTCTCTCTGTCTTTTAGGGACCAGCCCCTTCCTACTGCAGAGCCCCAGATGCCTGCCATTATGTCCCCTTATGACCCCGGAGTGGCTCCTGACAGCTCCATGATCGTCTCAGATTCGGTGTAAGAGCTCTAGAGGGGAAGGGAGTGGTCTGTGCAAACAGGCCTTCAGCCAGCTGGGAGAACTGGTATTTCAGGCTGAAGCAAAGGGCTTTCCTTTTCTTGAAAGGGATTCTTCTTCAAGGAAGGGTGTGGGGGTATCCAGGGCCAGGGCTGACCTCAGAGGGTCTGCTTTCTTTCCCCAGGTATCACCCCCAGTCTCACTCCATCCCCTCATGTCAAAGCCTTCCCCTTGAAGGATCAATCAGTGTGCTGCAGGACTTCTCGGAGTAAGTCAGATGGAGCAGGACAGCATCCCACTAGAACGGGATTTGTGGGGGATTTGCATTTGCTAGGGGGGCTTCGTGAGGAGCGAAGCACAGAATGGTCTCCATCCTTTTCTGTCCACTTATGGGGATGGTGTGTAAGACTCAGATTGCAACAGATGTTTTTGCTCTTCTTTGTTCCTCTAATGGAAGCATGTTCTGCTTTGTCTTCAATACTACAAGGAAAGGTGTTTGTTTCACAGGCAGTTATTTCTCAGGAACTTGGCCTATACTCTACAAATACAACCAATGTTTCAAAGAAGCACTTTTGTACCAAAGGCCCTATTTATACAGACAATGCTCTGTTCCAGCAAATATTCTATTTGCTAACTTTGATCAGGTTACTTAACTTCCAGGACTTCATCTGTAAGGGGAACCTTCTTCCCCAGTAATACTTGGGTGCTTCTTAGCTTTCAGTCAAGGTATAGCTATTGTCTAGGGAGTTTGTAACGGAGGACTGAGCCACTGAAACTCAGAATATAAAGAGACATTAGAAATTGGCTGGACCACCAACTCCCAATTTTAAATACAAGTTCAGAGGACAGATATGGCTTGTCCAGGACCATGCCAGTCACAGAGCCATTACGTGATAGGGCTGTGCAGCTTTTTTTTTTTTTTTTTTTTTTTTTTTTTAAAGAAAAACAAGTAGAATTTATTGACAGGAATAACTCACTGGAATCGGGAGGGGACCTAGAAAATGGCTTGCCTGAAGTTTGTCTTCTCATTCAGTGGGCTTGACTTTTTAATCTCTACCTGTCTGCCTCCTTTCCTTCAACTGTTCCCTCTTCCTGCTTCTAGGACTCACCTGCCGCCGATGCTCCCTAACATGACCCAGATGACTTTTATGCCTCATCCCCAGTGAGTGACAAGTCCCCTCCTGACTCTGTGCGTCCCATTCTTTCCTCAACTCCCCCTATGTCTCCTTCTCATTTCCTTCTTTGGTCCATGACAGGAGCCTGCTTCAGTGTCAGCCTCAAGAACACGCTGTGCCCAGCCCTGAATCCATGCACTGTACAGATGTGACCATGGAAGACAGTTGCCTAACTCAGTCAGTGGGAGCGTTCCCCCAGAACACCTGGTGAGTGGCAGCTGAGGGTGGGGAGACTGGAGGAGAGGGTGCTGTGCCTACTCACTACTCTCTTCTCTTTGCAGGATGGGTGAAGACATGTTCCCTCCCCTGATGCCTCCCACTGAACAAGACCTCACCAAGCTTCTCCGGGAAGGCCAAGTGGACGCAGGAGGACCTTTGGGAGCCCAATCCCTCTTGCAGCCATCCCACTATGGGCAATCTGGGATCTCCATGTCTCACCTGAACCTAAGGGCCAATCCCAGTTGGTGATCCCAGCTGGAGGAGCTCAGAGGCGGAGTCTCTACTGCCTCCCTGGACTTGCTTTGCATACCTGCTCCGGCAGGTGCCTCCCGTCTATTTAACTGCTCCTTGGTCAGCAGGAAAGAATCGTCCAGAACGCCTGGTGGGGAGGTGGGGGAAACCCTGTACTCTTTCCATCCGACCACATACCAGTGCCCCCTCTTCCAACGCTGGAGGGAAGGTCAGGTTCCAAAGCGAGAGGCCCCACCTACCTGCACTGAGGAACATACACACTGAGGACAAGGCAATCTGAGCTGAAGGGGGCCTGGACCAGAGCACAGAGGGATCTGTGCTCATGCTGACCAGACCCTGGAACACGCAGAGAAACACAACATATGCACACATTGGCACTAGAGCCAGTGCCGGAGGGCATGGACCTGGACCTCAGAGCTGGGGCATAAGGCAATTTCAAGGGATCCTGGGAAAGGAGGATCTAGGCATGTGATTTGTGGTATGGATTTTACCCAGACTGAAAAAAAAAAAAAAAACCTTCCCTCAAAGTTCCAAACTCTTGTCAAATGGAGACTTTTGGTACACAATTGAGGCTGCGCGTTGCAAGAGCCCAGCTTCTTGTATACAGCTATGCCTTGTGTGTGTATGAGACATGTTAACCTATAGATGTCACATGTTCATTGTATGGACATATAGAACACATCTCCTTTGCCTACGCAAGAGCACATATTTGAGAGGATGAGACTGTACAAGATATCAGCAAAGCATGTAGGACCAAATAGGCCAAGTCAGATGTCATTTTGGATGGGACAATGTGGCTGTGACATATGCATATGGCTATAACCTTGGGGGCTCAATGCTCCCTACATTTCCTGGAGCCCAGTGAGACTGAGTAAAACACTGGTCTCACTGTGCAGAACTCCTGGGTGTTGGGGGGCCATGACCGCTGCTTCTCTTAGTTTTCCATCCACTGCCAGCTTCCCTCCACTCTCACACCCCACGCCACCCTTTTTCCTTCACTGGGGGGAGTGGTCATAAATCCTAAGCCATAAAATAAACTTTATTCCAAAATAACAAAATAAATAATCTACTGTACACAATCTGAAAAGAAAGACACTCTAAGTGCTTGGACAGGTGCTGCAGTTTCTGGAGACCCAAGCCTCCAACAAGGAGGTGGAAGGAAGAGGGTGGCTGTGATGAGGATGGGTGGGCAAACTGCAGCACTTGTTAAATTAAAGAAACAAACTAGAAGCACAAAAATGGGAGTGGGGAGGGGAGGTCCAGTGTCCCAGGCCCCCAGTTTTGGGGGAAACGTTGCCATTTTTAGCTGCTGGACTTTGGAAAGGAAGTTCTTCTCCCATGTCCAATCTGAGTCCTGTTGCTCACGCCACTGGTGACCGCCTGGAGAATGGGAGTGTGTGGCGTGAGGAAAGCAGGCTGGTGTCAGAGTCAGTGCCCCTGAGCAGGGTGAGGGCACACCACGCACCCTCATGTCCTCTAGCCAGGCCCCTGCTTGTTATTGCTTGAAGCCCCATAGTCCTGTGCCCATGGAGCAGGTGGGGAGGCAGCAGAAGGATCCTTCCAGGGCGCTGACTCAATTGTTGGGATGAGAATGTTGGGGAGGAGGGGGTCTGTGTGAACCAGAAGTCTGGGTCCTGAGTCTGAGAACACCAGTCCACACTCGCTCACTGTCTGCTGGCTTCTGCCTCCACTTTCACGCTGCTCCTGCGACCCTCCACTAGGGCCGGGTGGGCTCCTGGAGCGGGGCATCGGTCCAGCAGCCCTTCCTCAAACTCTGCTAGGAAAGAAACTTAGGTTAGCAAACCATAGGATGGATGCTACACAGAAAGATGGTTGTGAGGGGAGGCCAGGCAGAGAAAGATATTTGGACAGCTCAATATATTGAATTACGGCCTTCTGCCCACTGTGTGCACGCGCTGCATGTTTGTGTGTGTGTATGGGGGGGGTCTTACCCAAATGCGTGCAGTCCCCCTCCCCTTCTGGCTGTGTGTAGCTCTGTCTCTGTGTCTCTTTCTCTGTCTCGCCCGCCTCTGCTCTGCTGGAATTTCTGGTTCCGTCAGTAGCTGCGGGGGCGGCTTGGCTCTGACCTCTCTTCCCTCCCCCCTTCCCAGCCACCCCCACTTATTTTTGGCCCCCTCCTGGGTTCTCTCCCAGGTATCACCCGCCCTACAGGTACCCCCACCAAGTTTTAGGGTAGCCAAGTCAGGGAAAATACAGGAAGCTAGGCTCTCAGCTCCTCCCTCAAGAAAAGCCCCCCTTTCAGTCCCCGCCCCCACTTCCCACCCACGCAGAGTTTAAAAATACCAAGCCAGGGTTGGTGCCTTTGTCTGCTGCGTCACTCTCAGCCCAGCGGCTGCCCGGCCCTCTGCCGGCCCACTCTTCTTCCCTAGCCACGCACTAAGCGCCCCGCTTTGGGCGCCACTGCTTCCAAGCTGGGGAACCCTATCCCCACAACCCTCTGCTGACTCCGCCTCCTTGCATTAGGAAATTCTAGCTGGGTTTCCCTGACTGCTGACTCTTCTCTCCCTTCATCCCTCCTTCGGACCTCAACTTCCCTCCCCCCAGCTACCTTCTTCAGGGCCAGACACTCCCCAGTGGTAACAGACCAGCAGTGGCCTTCCTTCTCCTCCAATCAAAGACTGGCTAGCTGGAGCCCCATCTGCTGCCCCTTTTCCCCTGCTGACCCCCGGAACCCAGGACTAATGCGTGTGGCCTGTGTGGCTGGGGTGTTTGGGGACAGCACTGCTGGCTGCCTCACCTGCGAGAGGCGGCTTCGCAGGCACACAGGGGCTGAGGCGGCCCACGCGGTCGTGGGAGACGAGGCGGGCGAGCCGCAGCCCCTCATCCATCAGTGTCTGCTGCAGGATGTGGCGGCTCCACAGCCCATGGGCCGGCAATGCCAGGGGCAGGTCAGCAGGGGGCGGCGTCAGCCTTGGGCACGACCCCACAGCTGTGGGCATGGGCACTGGTCAGGTCAGGGGCTGCAGCCAACGGAACCCCCCCCTCAACCACACAATCAGACCCACAGGGGACCCTTCTGCCCCCAGCCAGCCAGGCCTCCCAACCCTTCTCCAGGCAGTGACTCCTGGCTTGCTCTTGCAACCCACCCACCCGCTTGTGCCTTTCCCCAAGGAAAAGCAGTGGGGCACACACTCACCCTGCAAGTGCCCATCTAGGCTCTCCCCAGACAGACTGGCGCTGTCCTCCTCCAGGCTGGGGCGGTAGGATGCTGCATAGGACTCAGGGCCAGGAGGAGCTTGCTGGATTTCAGGATGACTCTGTTCTCCAACCTGTGGATGTCCCAAATCGGGAAATGAAACCTAGTAAACTACAGGGGTGGGGGGGCGCGCGAGCTGTCCCATCCTAACAGGGTCCTGGGAAACATACCTCCTGTTTCAGTTTCTTTAGTGGCGGGCCTCCTAACTCTTCAGTGTGAAGTCTACAAAGATGAAGAATAAAAAACGTGAGGTTGGGAAGGGCCTCCAAAAGGGGAAGGCACAGAATCTGGCTGGGGACATACACTACTTTAAAAAAAACTCTGAAAAGCATCTGTATGGTGTACCAGCAGTGGGGCATCAACTCATTCGTTGATTTTTTGTAATAACCATTAAACTTGAACTGAGAAAAAAAAATCTTTGAAAAGAAGTTGGCCAGGAAGGTGTCTCCAGGCTGTGGGATTTGAGAGGACTTGAGATGAACGAAAGGAAAGACCAGGTCTCGGACAAGTTGACTTGGCCAGAGGACAAACAAACAGGTAGGTGGGGAAATAGGCCTCCAGCTGCCTGAGCTGGAAACACAGACAGAATCCAACTCCTTGGCAGCACTCCAATCTAGGAGGGACCTGGAAAAGGGGGTCTCACCTGGAACCCTTTAAGGAGGAGAGATAGGTGCTCTCTCGCGCCACTTGGCGGGATAAGGAGAAGAGCTCTACTCTCCTAAGTAGGAGTGTGTTGTCCCTCATGCAGAACTGGGCGGCGGCCTCGTTGATGGTCAGCTGTGGTGAGAGAACAGCCAGTCAGAACCCTAAGTCCCCAGGCCTCACCCCTCCACCAAGGGAGGCCCATCCACAGATGTGTGCTTTCATCTGACACACAGGAGCTTTCTGAGGGAAGACAAGAGGGCAGCACCCCATAGCTTCCCAGGGCCTCCTCCATTCCTGTGAGGGACCTGAGACACCCCAAGTAGTAACAATTAGGCTCTTGCCTGTTTCCCCTTCAGTTGGGGAAGGGAGCTGAGGCTGGATGTGTGTGTTTGTGTGAGGGGGAGTGTGTGATCAAGAACAAGAGTCCTGGTCAAAGGTCAGACAGCTGGGAAAGAGTTATTCCCAAGAGGTGAGTGGACCAAGACAAGGAGGTAGGGTGGTCTGGAGAAAGCCTGGATCCTCACCTCGTGCAGGCTCAGCTGTTTGCCCTCCCGCCGCTTCGAGTCGAAGCGGCCATAGATGATACTGTACTTTCGGATCTCCTCTTCTTTCTGGCTGTCGTTATCATCCATCTCAAAAATGTGTCCCACACTTCGTGCTAGCTTCTTATTCAGCTTCAGCAGGGAGGTGACCTCCCCGGCATCACCCCTGGGGAAGCTCCGGAAGATCCTCTCCACGCTCTCCACCACCATGCGCACCATCTCTGGTTCCAGGCGGTCTGGACCACTCCCGGTCCCACCTGCTGCCATCCCCCCAGCCCCAGTCCCCTCTGAGACTCCTCCTCCTGCAGATGGGGAGAAAGGGGGGGACCCAGCCTCCTCCTCTCCTCCTGCCCCAAGGTCTGACTCTGGAGTGCTCTGGCCTGGCCAGATTCGGGGGTCCCCTGCCCCAGGTCCTCCAGGCAGGGGAGACAGCTTCTCTCCAAGTTCAAGGGGGCTCTTGGGACTAAAGCTGCGGGCACTGCCTGCCTTTTCTCCTGGGCTGCCGTGCCCATTGCTCATGCTCCCTTTCCGGGTACCCGCAGTCTCAGAGATCTTGAAAAGCGGGATGCTGGACACAGGCACTGCGGGCACCGGTTGGCTGAAGAGCCCTGGATTGGTGGCCCATTCTCTCAGAGCCTTCTGAAGACGGCGGACATGGAGGGGTTTGGTGGCCATGCCCACAAGCGCCATGATCTCCAGGAACTCCTCCTCGCCCGCCTCACACAGCTGCTGCACGTCGTCCCCTCCCTGCTGGATGAAGGTCTCGTAGTAGGAAAGGAGGTTGGCACGCTGCAAGACCCGGTACAGCTGCAGCTCGCCTAGCGTCCGAGGCAGTGCCATGGCTGGGACACTGGCCCTGAGGAGGAGGCGAACAAGAGGTGGTGAGTACAAATGCCCCTCTGGGTACCAACCCACACTAACAATTCTCCTCTCTTGCCTGCCTCCTCCTCCTCTCTCTTTTGAATGCTCTCTGCCCAGTGCCCAAGGGTTGGCATTACTGACAGAGGCTCAAAGGCATAGCCCTAGCAGCACCATCCTAGATAAGCCAGAAGCACCAAAAGCCAGCACCCTGTCTCCAGCAATCAAAGTTACCTATCACTTCTTGGGCTTTGATCTTTCTGGTCTGGGGTGCTCTTGAGCACTGAAGCCCACTAACACACCCCTAGGATGGCCCCCCCACCACAGTCCTCACTTCCTACCCTAAACACACAATAACCTCAGTCCTTCTTAACGTGAAATAGCACACTAAAGTGAATACAGGAGCCATCACCGGCCAGCTTCACACTTGGCTCAGGTGACAGGGAGGGAGGGGTGTGGCCCCTTCCTTGTGTTTTCTCCCTCAGTGATCCTAGTGGACTCCTTGCTGCTCTCCCTGCAGCTTTCACTTACATTAGGCGTTCATGCCCTTGCTTTCTTTCCTCAGGATCTCTAAAACTTTTGGGCTGCCCAATGCCCCTAAGTTGCCCCCTCCCTTGGAGTGGCTTTTCACACTACCTCAATAGACCTCATCAAGGATAAGGGAGGGGAGGGGTGCCTCGATCGTTCTGCTCTGAGGCCTTTCCTCCTACACACTCCCACAGTGGCAGCGTCTGTGGGCGAAAACCGCCTGGGGGCTCCCGCCTCCTCTCCTCTCCCTTGTTTTCCACTCATATCTACGACGGGAGTGGGGGAGCAACTCAAGACCTTTTGAAGAAGTGGCTGTACACCGAAACTGCCCTCCCCATCCTGTGCATGTAGGGTCAGGTGTGAGAAAGGACTCCCCTGCCTCCTTAAGCCCCAAGATACTCTTCAACTCCAAAGGCAGTTTCTCTCGGACCCGCGGACGGTGCACTGCGTTCCAACACACAGAACTAGCTAAGAGCCCCCACTCCTTTCTCTACTGTCAGAGAGTTTGGGGGCTTCCTCTGGCGTTTAGGGGCTCCTGCATTCTTTGCAGGGGGCTCACGTGCCAGAGCATATCCACAGAGTAAATCAGAACTACATAACGAGGTCTTTTAGTATCCAGTTTCATCAGATCTTTGTTTGCTCCCAGGGTCCTCTATTTCGAAGACAGACTCACCCCCTTTTCCATCGGTCTCCACCTCCCACCCTCAACCGGCTTCCCCACGTCCTCTTTTCGACCTCCACCCTCCGGACCCCATTCCGAGTCCAGCTCCACCCATCTCCATTCCCCGCCACCTCCCTTCTCCCACTAACTTGAGTCTGGGCTGTGGGGTCCGGCGGATGCTGTCCCCTCCGCCCGGCGGTTGCTCGGCTGTCGGAGAGGGCGCTCTGTGCATGGACCGCCGGAGACCACCCGCCCCTGTCCGTGACCAGCGCTCGGCGCCTGCTGTGCGCTGCGCTTTGCCTGGCGCACGAGGCCGGGTCCACCGCTGTCCAGGCTCCGTCCCTCCCTCCACGTCTTCTCTCTCCGAGCCTCCGAGCCTGTGCTTCTGCCCCCCCCTCCCCGGCAGCGCTGCCGCCTCTCCGCGCCTCCGCCCCCGCAGGACGCACGGGGAACGAGGCCCGGCGCAGCGCTGGCTGCCGGGCAGGCAGGAGGAGGGTGTGGGCAGAACCGGGGGCTGGGACCGGGGGCGGGGGGCGGGAGCCAGGGCTTCTGGGCCACGGAGACGCTGCAGCAGAGACGCTAGAGGAGACTTGGGGGGGGGTAGTGTGGAGCAGGAGGCGGGGGCGGGGGCGGAGACTCAGAGTCGGGGCGCCTAACTGGGGATCGAGGTGACCGAGGCCGAGCTGTGGAGGGGGAGCTTCAGGGACCCAGCGGGCGGGGTGAGGTCGCTCTGTGCCGCCTACGCCGGATGCACAGCCGGCCCTCTCTGCGCCCACGTACCCACGTGAGCGCCCGGCCGGCTACAT
The DNA here is from genome assembly GCA_023101885.1 of Typhlomys cinereus. NCBI lineage: Eukaryota > Metazoa > Chordata > Mammalia > Rodentia > Platacanthomyidae > Typhlomys > Typhlomys cinereus. The sequence continues at coordinate 6,136,272 of JALPQD010000090.1, read as the reverse complement.
TCCTATCCCCCTCCCCCCCTCCTGAGCTGAGAGTGCAGTTTCACAACCACGCGCAGGTATACAAAGACAAGCGCGTGTACGTGCACACGCGTCTAAACAACTGTGTGGACGCCCGCTGCCTCTATTGCAACTGCACGACGTAGTGCTGTTCATTAGAATGATAGAAGTGAGCGTAAAAAAGTTAGCGAAGGATCGGGGTGTGCGGTGCCACCGTCCACCACGTGCATCTCCCATAGAATGTACCCTTAGGGCAGATCTGGACCCTGGAGCCCTGCAGGAATGTCTTAGGTGTCACACAGTGCCCTTCCAAAAGTTGTAATTTGAGGGGGCGACTCTCAAACCAAACCTCCTCCATCCTTTCTTCTCGCTGAAGTACTGGGAAGAGAGAAGGGCTGGCTATGCTAGGAGACAACCTTTCACGAGTTTGCAAGGCATGTCATATTGTTAGGTCAGGCGGGAATGGGAAGCACCCCTTCTCTATTCATGGCATCCTAGTTGCTGAAGGTAATGCCCTAGTGCCCGGAGAGGTTGGGTGTCAAAAGGGGGAGAGGAGGATACCATCTCTGAAGCCGACTCTAAGGAAATCTCTCCAGCAAGTGCAATGGAAGATGAGGAGGCCAAAGAACCTTCGACGTGACTTCTCAGCAAAGAGCCAGCCTTCAAAGAGCCAACCCCTCTTCACAATTTACCGCCCAACCCCCTTCAGTTTCTTGGAGTCCCATCTGGTTGCCATTACACACACCCACGGCTAGGAGGGATGGGAGGGAGCGGTGGGCAGGCGGGGGCTGTGTAGGTCCTGGGGGAAATAAGAGGGTGGCAGTTAGGAAGGCAAACTGGCCACACGCTAGGGTCCTTCTTGTTTGAAACCTCAGCCCCGCCTCTGTTCCGCTGCACTTTTGAGTGGCGCGACCAGGCAGGCGTGGGTGGTGTGGGCTGGGGTTGGTTCTGCATTCCAGGCGATGGGACCTTTCCGTCTCTGGTGCTCCACTGGGAAGGAGGGACTTCAGTAGCTCAGATTCTTGTTTTTATACCATAGTTGGGGTGGTAGGAAGGAACAAAGTCCCTGTCCCGATCTGCAAGTGGAGAGACTCGGCTGGACGGCCTCCCTCTCGGGTACTCCCGGAACCCCTCCAGGGTGTGTGGCGCCCCTCCCCCCACTCCCTCCTCCAGTTATTTTGGAGTCTGGGCTGCCAGCCGCCGGCCCCGGGTTTCCACGTGCCCCCGCCCTCCCCCGGCCCACGCTCCCCGTGACGCACATCCTCCGCCCACGCTGCCTCTGCTCCAGGCGCCCCCCTCCCTCCCACCGGCCCCTCGGGGCGGCGCCAAGTCCTGGGATCTGGAGGGAGACGCCTGCCTGAGGAGCTGGGGGAGTAGGGCGTGGAGCAAGGTGGGGTGCAGCCTACGGGGATCTTGGGTCCTGGTCTGAAAAGGAAGACCAGAGCGAAGATTTTTGAGGCCTCCGCTCACGATTTGACCAGAGAGGAAGAAGAGGAGAAAAATCCCTCGGGGGGGGGGGATTTAGAATTGGTCCTGTCTGTGAGAACGAAACTACCGGCTGTTCGTAGCTTTGTTTCTCAAGATTTGGCGTGAAGTTCAAATAGAAACTGTGTTTTAAACTCTGCATTAGAAAATACTAGACAAATGTAAAACTATTGACCGTCATCTTGGGCTCATGTATTTACTTTCTTGACATCTACTTGTCTCTAGATATGTTTCGGAGCCCCAGTGTGTGAATTTAAAAATGTATGCATTTAAAAAAAAATCATTGACATGTCAGGCCCCACCAGAGGCCCAGAGCGCCCCCGCAGCCCGCAGCCGGAGCTGCTGAGATGTCTGTTCTTCACTTTCCTCCCACGGCTACCACCCCCACATCCCGCCTACTCCCTTCCGTTGAGAACAAGGAATTTCCAGCCTTTAGCAGAGAGAGAGAGAGAGAGAGAGAGAGAGAGAGAGAGAGAGAAGAAACAAACTACACAAAAAGACAGGTGTATGTGTGTGGGGGTGAAGGGGTGACAAAACGGGAGTGGGGACAGATGCACATTTTCATTTCTTTTTCTGTATGGGCCGCTTTCTCTCTGGGGCTCCTTGTGCTCACCTAAGACGGTATGGTTACCTGTGTCACCTGCTCTTCTGCCCCCACAGTTCCCGAGGCACAGAGCAGACCAACTGATCTCGTTTAATCAAAGTTTAATATTCCCTTTGTTGTCTACACTGATCTGTTCCAGGAAGAGAAACAGTATCATTAGTATGAGTTCTCCAGGAAAAAAAAGGGGGGGGGAGTGAAGAAAGGGGAGAAAGTGGGTGGAAGAGGAGTGGGGATACAGCATGCCAGAAGGATTGTCGTTCCCAGGCACGTGGAGATTTTCATCTAGCAGATTGTTCTGCTCAGTCCCCCTCCCACGCTTTCACCTCACCGTGCCAAAAGCGACTCACTCTGCAAGGTTTGGCTCCAGCTCACCTTCCTGGACCCCCTCCCTGCTGGACGCCCTCCCCGCCTCCAAGCGGAATGAATTCCACCCACCTCTCTGTGGCTTCGTGGGTCCTTGTTTCAAGCTAGTTGCATGCTTCATTCTTTGCTCTGGACCTTTCTAAAGCAGGTCTAGTATTGGGTGGGTCTTCTAAGAGAAAGAAAGCGATAGTACTTTGAAAGTGAAGTTTAACATAGAGTTTGCTTCAAAAGGGACTGAACCTGGCAAAATTTTGTGGAGACATTTATTGTGTGTGTGTGAGTGTGTGTGTGTGTGTGTGTGTGTGTGTGTGTGTGTGTGTTTTGGTAGCCTTTAGTGAGTTTCACGATTCTGGGTTGACATTCCGAAATGTCCACTAACTAGTCTGGTAAATTAATTTCCCAAGTGGTATATAGGTGGAAGGCTGAACTCCTTGGTGGTGGTAGAAAATGCAGGTATGAGCTACCTGTCTTCCCTCTTTGAAAAACACTTCAGAATTTATCATCTGAAAAGTGTCCTTCAATTTAGTTATTTTACAAGAAATACTTCACCTACCAAAAACATTCCTTACCTGTGCCTATAGAGAACTCATAGACTAATAGAAGAGAGAGACATTTAAATGACTCCACCATAGGGAATAGTAAGAGACAAGTGTAGAAGCTGGTGGAGGTGAGAGCTTTTTAGGTGAAGCACCTACTGGAAAACTTGGTGATCCGAGTTCAATCCCTGAGGAAGCCCACATGGTGAAAGGATAGAACTGACTTCAGAAATTTTGTACTCTGACCTTCACCATGTGTGCTATTACATAGATGTATAGTCTCTACTCTCACTTGCTCTTTAGTCTCAAGTTAAAAAAAAAATGCATGCTTGTGTGGAGGTAAGAATCAAAAACCACGTCTGGGAAACGAGAACTGCCTGCCATGCGAATAGCTGCTCTGGCCTCTGTTTTGTGGGTTGTTGTGGCCTACATGCTCTCATAGCCTGAATCCTCAGTCATCCCCTTGTCTTGGCCAGTTTGTACTTCAGTTTTCTGCTTCCCTACTCAAAAAATGGGGAGGAGTTTGGGGAGGGGGAGATGGCTCAGTTAGTAAAATGCTTGCTTTAAAAATTTGAGAACCTGAACTTGATTCCTAGAACCCATGTGAAACAAAGCTAGACATGATAGTGGCTCTTAGAAATGAACTTCAAGGAGTATGAGGCCTTTATATTAAAGGTTCTATAGAACAGTGTGTCTCAAATTGTAGCAAAAGGCCAGTCTGATTAAAAAAAGGAAAAAAGTCAAGGTCATTGGATGGTTCAGCAGAGTAAAGTTGATTATAACACCAATCCTGATGAACTTTCAATCCCAGAAACTCACGTGGTCGAAGGAGATACATATTCACACATGCAGGATGTAACACACACATACACACACACACACACACACACACACACACACACACACACTGTAACAGTTACTCTTAACTATTGCTGTGAGAAAACACCCAAAGTCAAGAAACTTAAGGGAGAAAAGGAGATTTATTCAGCTTACAGTTCCAGAGGAGAGGTACAGTCTGTCAAAGCAGAGGTGGCATGGTTGGCTGGCCAAAGCTGGAAGAGGCTAAGTTACTGCAGACATCTTGGAAGCTGAGAGCTACAGACTGCTTGCAGCAAAGGCCGACTTCTCCTGGAGGTAGGGTGAGCCTAATCCACCTCAAGGTCCACCCCTTGTAACTGCCTTCCTCTCAAGGTGACATGACCTTGCCAAACACATGAGACTGTGGGGGACACATTTCAAACCATGACACACACACACACACACAAATAAATACATGTAGAAAAAGTAACCCAACCTTCTATTGTGCTCTACTTCTTTGTGTCTTTATCCTTCCAGTGCTGGAATCATAGACATGTGTCATGCCTGATTATCTCCATTTTTATGAAATATGCTTTCAGCATTAAAATTAATTCTATTCAATAAATGTGAAGTTTCTGTCAAATTTCCATTACATGCACTTATTTTCTGGAATTTATCTCATTCCACATTGCTGGTGAATATCAAATATCAAGCAGTGATAAACTTCACAATAGCACTGTTATAATTATTTCTTTACATATGTGTGGAGATACTGCAGGACTATGAAGACTCAACACAGAATTGAGAGGGGCAGATCTGCATTAGGAACAGAGCAGAGTGATGGAAGGGCTGGTGGCTACAAAGACATTATGGAGTCCAGCTTGAAGGAGAGTGAAAGCCTTTTCATTTAAGTGAACAATTTCAATATTGAGAAATGGCAAGCTGATGGGTGAAGTCAGTGATGTGGAGTGGAAAAGACAGATTCAAAAGAGAGCACAAAATCAGTAAGATTCGTTGACTGATTAGTAAGATTTGTCAGTCAGTTTAGTGATTTCCATCAAGTGTTCATGGTCTACAATATTTTGCAATTCTCAAGTCCAAAAAAATTAGAAAAACCCAAAAATGTTCGTAATTTACTCTAATAAAATTTGGTTCTGAGGACCGGGAATGAAGTTCTATAGTAGAACATTTGTCTAGCATACAGAAAGTCTTTGTAAGGTTTCCAGCACTGAAAAAAAAATTGAATCTGACATGTATTCATTTTATGGCAGAGAATGTACTTAAACTGTCATGAGTTCTTTCATTTTTTTCATTAATCCTATTATAGTACCACTATTCATGTATATCATTGCAGAAAAATTGATTTGTTTGATTACCAGGCCAATGTCCTAGATGGGATTGTTGCTTATTTAGTATATGAACACTATATTTCTTTTAAAAATGTTTAACTTGCTGGGGAGGAAGGGGGAGGGAGGGTGAGTATACATGCTCTGGTATATAAAAGTTGTCAGAGGACAACTTTTAGAAGTCAGTTCTCCATCCAATGTGTAGCTTTACTCGGAATCAAACTCATCCTATTCGGTCTGCGAGCAGGCATCTTAGGTACTGAGCTAAGTTCCCAAGAACTACGTTATTTTTCTAAACTAAAAAAAATCTGAAACATATTTACCATCCAGGTTTCCTATCCTATTTACTCATCAGCCTTGGTCTGAGTTCTTCGGCTATTTGCATAAATCAAATCCACCTGCAGATAATGAATATTCATTGAAGTTTGTGCTATGTAAAATTCAGAAGGTGAATTTCAAAATGTTCTGAGCAGTATCTCCATTATTAAAACAAGGATCTAAGCTTCTTGAATTACTGTCTTGAAATGATAGTGATGAAGTGTGATGTGTTCGGGACAACTAATCTCATTAGACCTCATTTGCACGTTAGTAGTAGTGATCTTCTGAAACTAGTTTTCAAACCTGAAAATAGTTCACTTGTTTTGGATATTGTTCAAAACCAAAGAGAAATCTCAAAAAAAGAAAGGCCTGTCTAGGTGTGGTGGCACATGCCTGTAACCCCAAACTTGGGGAGGGAGATGGAGGCAGATTAGGAGTTAAGAGTCATTCTCAGCGATTAAGCCTATGTTAAAAAAAATAGAAGCACTGCAAGTAAATAATCTAACAATGTAGCTTAAAGCCTTAGAGAAGGAAGAACAAACCAACCCCAAAACAATACAAGGGAGAACTATCCAAATTGTGTCAAAGAAAACAATACAAAGGATCAATCAAAGAACTGGTTTTTTTGAAAAAAATAACATTTATGAACCTTAACTAAATTAACCAAAACCAAAAGAGAGAAAATCAAATTAATAGAATTAGAGATGAAAATGGATCGATCACAACCAATTCCAAGGAAGTTCAGAGAATTACAAGGACATAACATAAAAATTTATACTCCACTAAATTTGACAATCAGGAAGAAATGGATGAATTTCTAAGCACAAACAACCTATCAAAATTGAATCAGGATTAATTGAATTATTTAAACAGTCCTATAACAAGTGTTGAAATTAAAACAGCAATTACAAATCTCCCGATCAAAATAATTCCAGGACTAGATGGAATCATTACAGAATTTTACCAGACACTTAAAGAACAACTAATCCCACTACTCTTCAATTTTTTATTCCAGAAAAATGGAAAGGAGGGAACGCTTCCAAACTCTTTCTATGAAGCCAATATTACATTGATTCTAAAACCAAACAAAGATATAACAAAAGGAAAACTATAGGCCAATCTCACTGATGAATACAGACGCAAAGATCCTCAACAATATTGGCAAGCAGACTTCATAGCCATATCAAAAAGATCATTCACTATGACCAGGTTGTTCCAAAAATAAAGGTAGGTTCAATATATGCAAATCAATAAGTGTAATTCATTACATAACAAAGACCAAAATCACTTGATCCTCTCAATAGATGCAGAAAAAGCATTCAACAAAATTCAGCTCCATTTTATGGGCTGGAAATATGTTTCAGGGGTTAAGACTCTGCCTCACAAGCAGAAGGTCCTGCGTTCAGGTCTCAGGTCCCATGTAAAAACACTAGGCAGAAATGGCAGTGGCCTGCATTTCGGGCCTGATGGGCAGTGCCTGGGAAATCCCAGAGCAAAGCAAGAAGGAAGTAGAAGCGATCCGAGATGATTCCAGAAGATGTGGATGTTCTCCACAGGGACACACAGTGCCCTCTCTCTCTCTCTCTCTCTCTCTCTCTCTCATACACACACACACACACACACACACACACACACACATGCACACAAAGTAAATAAATAAAATATTTTAAAAAATCAGCACCATTTCAAGATTAAAACCTTGAGACATAATAAAGGTAATAGACAAAAATCATCCTAAATGGTGAAATACTTGAAGCATTCCCATATAGATTGGTAACTAGACATGGCTATCCACTCTCACCACTTTTGTTTAATAATGTACTTGAAGTCTTAGTTAGAACAATAAGATGAGACAGAAACAGAGAAAGATAAAAGGGATACAAATAGGAAAGGAAGAAGTCAAGCTATTCTTATTTACAGACAACATGATTCTATACCTGAGAGACCTTAAAAGTTCCACCAGGAAACTCTTGGCTCTAGTAAATATGTTCAGTAGATTGGCAGGCTATAAAATTAATGTCCAAAATTAGTGGCTTTCCTATACACCAAGGATGAACAAGTGAGAATATTCTGAAACAATTTCATTTACCATAGCTCCAAAAAATGAATACCTTGAAATAAATCTAACCAAGGACATGAAAGACCTGTACAACGAAAACTTTTAAACATTAAAGGAGATTACAGAAGATACCAGAAGGTAAAAGATATTCCATGTTTCTGGATCGGTAGAATTAACATTATAAAAATGACCATCCTACCAAAAGCAATATACAGATTCAGTGCCATGTCAATCAAAAACTACTGCAATTCATCACAGAAACTGATAAAAAAAATCTCAAAATTCATATGGAAGCATCAAAGGCCCAGGATAGCAAAAACAATCCTGAGTGATAAAGACCAGACCTTAAATTATATTACAAGGTTGAAGTAATAAAATCAGAGTGGTACTGGCTCCAAAGCAGAGGTACAGATCAATGGGTTAGACTTGAAAACCCAGATATAAGCTCATACACCTATAGTCAAATGTTTTTTGACATAGATGACATAGACAAAAAAGACAGTATCTTCAACAAATGGTGTTAGAAAAATTGGATCTCTACATGCAGAAGTTTAACGCTAGACCTGTACCTGTCACCCTGCATGAAAATTAACTCCTAATGGATCAAAGACCTCACTGTTAGATCACAGACTATAAAACCCCTAGAAGAAAGAATAGTGACTACACTGGAGCTAATTGGCCCAGCTCAGCATTTTCTGAATAGGACCCCGAATACACAGGAAACAAGACCAAACTTTAATTTTCATGACATTAAAAAGCTTCTGTTCAGCAAAAGATATTGTTAATTGAGCAAAAAGGCAACCCACAGAATGGGAGAAAATCTTCTCCAACCACATATCTGACAGAGGACTGATATCCAGAGTATATAAATCACTCAAAGCATTAAATTTCAGAGAAGCAAATGACTTAATTAAAAAATAGGCCTTAGAACTAAAAAGAAACTTCTCAAAGGATGAAATTCAAATGTCTAAAAAAATCTTTAAAAATGTTCTACTTTCTTACCCATTAGGAAAATGTGAATTAAAATCACCCTGAGTTATCATTTTACCCCAGTCAGGATGGCTAAAATCCAAAACACAATCAATAACAAATGTTGGAGAAGATTGAGGGAGAAGGGATCCCTCATTAATTGCTGGTGAGAATGCAAACTTATACAAATCCTTTGGAGATTAGCATAGATGTATACATACAACTTCAGCTATACCACTTCTGGGAATATTCCCAAAGAAGGTCCATCTTACTATAGAGACATCCATGTTCATTACAGCTCTCTTTACAATACCAAAAAAAAAAGGAATCAACCTATATTTCTAACAGTAGATGAATGGATAATGAAAATGTGGTACATATACACAATGAAATACTATTCAGCTGTCCAGAAAAATGAATTAATGAAATTTGCCAGTGAATGGATAGAGTTGGAAAAAATTATACTGGACGAAATATCCCAGACATGATGCTACATGTTCTCTGTTGTAAGTGGATCCTAGCATTAAACCCTCAAGGGGAAATTCTTTAATATCCATAAATAACAAAGGAGCATAAATCAGGAACAGTGGGGAAAATAATACCAAAGGAGCTGGGAGCTGAATGAAAGAACACAGGCCATTATGGAAGAAAAGTCTTAAAGGGGAGGGAGGTAAGGGGATAGGTCTTAATGAGGAGTAAGGGAGAAAAAAAAAGGTAAGTAGTAAAAGAGGGATCAAGGGCCTCATCCATTTATGAGTGCTGTAAGCTTCTACAACTTTGGTAAGAAAAGTCTAAGGGATCAACAATGGTATGTAAGACCCATGGGTAACCAATTGCTCTCTGAATGGGTGCTTAAACCCCCTCTTATTGTCAGGAAGCTCATGCCTGACACTGTAAACCTATCCAAATAACAGTAGTAGAAGGGAAGAAAATAGACACTAGACAGGAACAGATGTCTTAGTGTTAACTGTAAAAACTTGAGAGTAAACCATCATCTAAACAGTTCTTATTTAACCCTTAGATAAGAAGAGCTCTCAGAACTCAAGCAAGATGCACCTTATTGCAATAGAAGACCCCTGAGGCAGAAAACTACGACTGGTGGGCTGGAGAGGTGGCTCAGGGGTTAAGCCTCCGCCTTGCAGGCGGAAGGTCCGGAGTTCGGATCCCAGATCCCACGTATAGACGCCAGACTGAAGCGGGGGCGGCCTGCGCTTCTTGTCCTGGTAGGGCGGAGCCTGTGAATCCCAGGGCAGAAGGAGGTGGAGGCGTCCATGGTGGTTCGCGAATTCGTCCGTGGTTCTACACATACACAGACACACACACACACACAGACACGCGCGCGCGCACATACACACAGTTGAATAAATAATAATAATAATAATAATAAAAAAGTAGAAAACTACGACTGGCTAGAGTGCAGATAGTGGTGACCCTGGAGTGCTCATCCCCATTCGGGCCATCAAAATCTTCCCCCACCTCAAGGTTCAAGGAACCTGCAGAAGAGGGGGTGGCAAGATTGTAAGAGCCTAGAGGTGCGGAAGTGCACTTCTGACCAGCACGCTCCAGCCACAAGGCTGCTGTACCCAGGCAGTCACTGCAGTGAGAACACTGACCCCCAGATCTACACAATGACCAAATATCAACATTCTCCCAGGGACTATCGGAAACAACTGCGCTTGAAGAGAGTTACTGGGGCAAGTACTGGATAAGGGAAGAGGAGCTTGCCTTCTTCAGACTTTGTCTACTGAAGAGCTATGTATACTACAAAAGAGACCCAACTCCCTTACCAACAGAGGTACCGCAAAAGGAGCCCTGTCAGCCACACACACAGAGGGACAAGAGGGTGGGAGGGACATGGTTGGATTGAAGAGGGGAGGTGTTGCAGTTCATCTGCATGGTTGCTGTTAAATGACCATCAAATGGCTTAAGGGAACAAGGGATTTATTCTCCTATGATTACTGGTTAAGTTCATAGTCCAGGTTGAGAGCAGAGCTCATACCAACATCAGGACCAAGGGAACTGGCCACCCCATCACCACATAACAGCTGAGAGATGGACGATCCTTACTTGCCAGACTAGCATGTCTGGCCAAGTGAACAGAAGGATGCCGACTCTCTCAACCAGCTGTCCGTGATTTATTCCAGGGCCTAAATCCCACCCACCATGGGCTGAGCCTTCCCCATTGGCGGGACAATCTCCTTCAGGTTTGCTCTGGGCTTAACTCAACCGTCAACTCTCTACAACTGTGCCCAGAGCTCAAATCCTCAACAGTCAAGTTGACATCTGTGCTTAACTATGACAGGAGGGGAGGGTGGAAGAAAAGGGAAATGGGCAGAAAAGGGATTGGGAAAACGACATGAACTCAATTTGCGTGTATATGAAAAATTCTTAATAAAAATTATTAAAAAAAAAAAAGAAAGTGAGCTGAGCACTGGCAAGCTGTCAGGCATGGATTGGTTCTTCCCTCTGCTTTTGACTTTGAATGTGGCATTTCCAGTTGTCTTAGCTCCTGCTGGAATAACTTTCCTGACATGATGGACTTAAACTTGGAGTTGTGAGCTAAATAAAACCTCTTTCTTTCCCTCAAAAAAAGGTCATTCTCAGCAACATAGGGAGTTGGAGGACAGTCTAGAATACTGTCTCAAAAACAAAACAAAACACACACACAAAAAATAACCAATCAACAACAAAAAAGAAGTAAATTGGGTATGGTGGCCCATGACTAATTTTTAAAAATGTTTTATTTATTTAAGAGAGGTGGGAAAAGCATATACATACACACGTGAACTTCTAGGGATTGAACTCAGATTTCCAGATTTGTGAGCAGGCACATTAACCTGGGTTATCACACTGCTTCCCTCACATTTTGTTAAAGTGTGAGAGTGAGCATGGATAGGTGTGTGCATTGGAGAATGCACAACACAAGCACATGTAAGTGCAGGTGTGCAAACCTCAATATATGTGTAGATCAAAGGACAATATTTGGGAATTACTTTTTCTTTCTGCATTGTCATTCAGGGATTGAGCACATACCCTTGAGTGTGCATGGCAAACATTTTTACCCATTGAGACATATTGCCAACTCTGCTTTTTGTTTTCGAGATAGAGTCTTATATAGGTTGGTCTTGAACTTGCTGTATAGCCTAGAGTGACCTTGAATTTCTGATCCTCCTGTTTCTACTTGCCTAGTGCTTGAGATTATAGGTATGCACCATCAAGCCTGATGTATGTGATGGTGGGGATCAAACCCAGAACTTTATGAATGTTAGACAAGCACTCTACCCAGTAAGCCATGTCCCCAGCCCATTTGGCACACTCCTGTAATTCCAGTATTGGGGAAGATTGCTGCAAGTCAGAGGCCAGCCTGGTCTAAATATCAAGTTCTAGGCCAGCTACAGCTACATAGTCAGACCCTGTCTCAAAAAATAAAATAACAAACAAACCCAAAAGTACATGTGTATAAATACTATGCACCTACACATACATATGTTTTCACACATATGTGTATTGTTAGACTTTATTTTTAGCACGGTTTTAGACATTCAGGAGCACTGAGAAGACAGCAGGGAGAGTTCTTATATACCTCATATTCAATTTACTCTATTATCTTAATATATTTGCCACCACTAGTAAATCCTTATTTGCATATTAGTTAATATTGTTTTGTTTTTATGTTTTCTCTTCTCCAAGATTTGTAATATTGCATTATATGTATGCATTACATGCATATACATATACATTATGTATATATGTACATGCATGTACATAATGTGTATGTATAGTATATGTATATATTACATGCAGTTCTCATTAAGTTCTACTTATTTTCATCTTTTCTGGAATGGTTTCTCAGACTTCCCTTGTTTCTAATGGAACAGACTGGGTTTTGTATTGTGATAGACTCTCTTTTTCTGTGTAGTCCAGGCTGACCTTAAATTTGTAGCCTGAGCCTGAGTGCTGGGGTTACAGTGGGTCATCATGCCTGCTGACCTTGACTTTTTTTTTTTTTTTTTAACAGAATCTTAGTCTGTTAACCAGGCTGTCTTGGAATGTATTATGTGGTCCAGTCTGCCCTTGAGTTCTGATCAGTCCTGAGGCCCCAGCCTCCCAAGTGCTGGGATTACAGGTGTTAGCCAACTACAGCCCTCATTTGCAGGTCCTCTCTGTCTCTCTCTAAAAAGAAAAAAAAAAACTTCAGTTTCTCCTAGCAGTGTACTTTTCAAGGTTCTTAATTGCTAAGTCATGTAATGGGAAGCAGTCTGATGCATAAAAAAAAACTTGGGCTTTGAAGTAAGATTTTATTTGGAACTACAGACCAGGTGAACCCAAAAAATCTTGAACAGGTTTCTTTGCCTCTTTTAGCCTTGGCTTTTTCAAATGGAGACGATAAACCTTTCCTTAATTCTTCCCCAAACAATCGTGGTGCTGGTGGATTGGAACCAGAAGCTTGAGCATTACAATACATGTGCATCCAAAACAGGAAAAAATGAACTCTTGTGGCTACTTTTTTTTTGTTATTTTTGTTGTTTGCTAGTCTCGTTTTTTTTGTTGTTGTTGTTGTTTGTATCCTTTGTCTTGTTTTGCAGGTCCTTGCACATGCTAAATGTGCTCTATTACTGAATTACACCCTCAGGCTATGACTGACTGATGTATTTTAAGCCGATGTTTATGTTTATAAAACCATGACACACCACTAGTTCTGTGGCTTCAAATCACTCAGGACTTTGGAGGATTGTATTTTGCCAGCTGTTTTACCTTAAAAAATGATCAGGTCAGAATTCTATTCATCCGAATAGCAATTACAGGATATTGCGAGAAAAGGAAAGAGAAAATAGAAGGAACTTGAGACAGTTTCGATGGCAGTATCAAGTTCGGTCCAAGAGGCCTCGCCCATTCTAATCTCCTATTAGTTAAGCCCGCTATCAGTCTCGCGTGTAAATAAACTGGGGACCGGAAGCAGGTTGGGTAAAGGGTGGGATCTTCCTGTTGCCATTGCGAGGGTGTGGTGGGGAGAGAACCCGCGGTCTAATAGGTGGAGAACAGCGCCGGTCAGCCTCTATCGGTTGCTAAGAGGCGGGGCTGCTGGTGTCCGAGGAGGAATGAGCGGTCGAGGTCCCGCCTACTCAGTTGTTGATGGATGGGAGGGGGGAGCAGAAGCAGATCTCGCAGCTGATTGGCTGCTGGCGGTGCCTTTCTGGGGATAGTTGCGAGGGAGAGGCACGTGAGGAGGAGCCGGCGTGAGGCAACTATGGCGGGAGGAATTGAAGTGGCGGTCTTTCCGGCAGTTGGTCCCACGTCCTGGGGCTGGGGAGTCGGGGGCGGAGGGGCAGTGTGGCTGCTCGCGGTCATCTCGGGCTGTCTGGTCTGCGGCTCAGGTACACTCGGTCGGCAGCAGCCCGGGGGGCTGGGGCCGAGGGCGTTCTTATTGGAAAAGCGGGTTCAGCCCGCGGGAGCGGTCGGTTGCTCCGCAGCGTGGCGGTGGCGGCGGCTCTGCGGAAAGGCGCGGGATGCGCCCCAAGATGCTCGGTCGAGGAGGGAGCATCCGCTCGTGGGGTCCGGTCCGCGTGCTGATCGCCGGAAAGGGAGGCCCGGGCCGGGTGGGACCTGGTCCAAGAGGTTGCACCGTGCTGCTGGGGTCTCCTGGAGGATATGTGTAGAAGTAGGAGTTTTGGCGTCTATTCGGTGTCTGCGCCGATGTCTTGGGAGAAAAAAAAAATTGGTCATTCAATTGGTTAATTCAATTGGTTAGCGCACACCTCAGTGGGGTGTTCCCAGGTGCAGATGCTGCAAGACCCTGGTGGATGAATGCAGCTATACCATTGCAAACGATCTCCTTCCCCAGAAAGGTTCGAGTGCCGTTCAATCTCGAATAGGTTTCGTTTGAAAATATTTTTATTCCTCCTGACATTGATCTGGCATTCGCTGCTGGATAGTGGGATTTGGACTAGGTAGGAAACTTAAGTGCACTCCCCACTCCCCCAAATTAAGAGTGCTTGTAAGAAATAGATATTTCACGCCCGTTGTTCAATTCACGGCAGGAAAATGAGATTTCCAAGCTTCCACTGGAGGGAGTTGAAACTCCGGGGAATAAAGATAATCGTATCTTGTCAAAGCATGTCCCGCCCTCACATCGTTCCCTTCTGTCCCTGCCTAGTCTCATGCTTTCACTGCTGATAACTTCAAGGTGGTCTTACTGTCTAGAGATGTTCTTCTAAAGGGAAGCAACCCTCTGAAAACCTCTTTCCCCCCATCTCTGCGTTGGTGTAGGTGGCAGAGGTGGTGTTTTGGAAGGTACTTTTCCAGAGGCAGGACCTAGAAGCCTAGAATAGCATTGGAAAAGTTTTTCTATTATCTGAATAAATTTTTAAAGTGGACTTATGGGTTGTGGAGATGAAGTATTAAGCACATAATCAACAGTTCCTTTCTTTGAGGTTTCTTTTCTTTTAGGGGGTCTTGGGGTTGAACTCAGGGTTGAACACCTTAAGCAAGGTAACTTAATTTCCTCTCTCCTTTCCATCTTTCTATCCTTCCTCGTTTTCTTCGTTTTTTGAGACTACCGTGTTCTCTAGGATGGTTTGTAATTCAATGTGTAGCCCAAACTTACCTTGAACTTCATATCCTTCAAAAGTGCTAGGATTGGTTGGAGAGATGGCTCAGAGGTTAAGGCTCTGCTTCAAAAGCAGAAGGTCCTGAGTTCAGATCCGAGTTCCCACATAAAATCGCCAGGCTGAAAGGGCTGCAGTCTGCACTTCCTGCCCTAGTGGGCAGAGCTTGGGAAATCCCAGAGTCAAGCAAAAAGGAGGTAAAAGCAATCCAGATGGTTCCCAATGTTACCCTTGGTCTCCCACAGGGACACTCAGTGCCCTCTGGTATACACAGACACAGACACACACACACACACACACACACAAAAGACTTTTTTTTAAAGTTTTAAAAAAGTACTGGGATTACAAGCATGCTGCCATATCATGAAGTTTCTTTATCGAGGGAAGGAATAGGGATTTTATTGTTTGGAGAAGTGTAAATTTGAGAGATGGCTTGGTAAAGTAACACTGAATACCAGTACCTAAAATATAAAATGAGTATTACTTCAAAGTTTACTTTCTTTACACTGAAAGTTTTAGAAACATTTGATTATAAAAATGTATAATTTATAAATATTAATCTGAAGGGAGCGTGGCAGAGAAGGCATGTGCATGCCTTGCAATGGTACATGAGTAGAGGTCAGAGGACAACTTTCAGTAGAAGTCAATTCTGTCTTTTCACCATGTGGGCTTCCAGGTAACCAAACTTATGTAATGAGGTTTACATTACTGTAAACTGATTTACCTGTTATTGATTGAACTATCGCTGGTAACTGTGTGTGTGTTTTAAACTGACAAGTACAGTCTAAGTACAAAGAAATAGGTAAAACCCCTGCAGTTTATTCCATTTGTATGCATACGTATATATATATGTGTGTGTGTGTTTACATGTGGATGAGACATTGTTGGGTTTCTTCCTCTGCGACTATTTACTTAATTTTTTGAGACAAAGTTTCTGGTTCTGGAACTTACAGATTCCACTAGACTGACTAGCTAGCAAGAACCAGGGATCCTTTTGTCTCTGCCTCCCCCGTGCTAGGATTACCTGTTTTTTTTTTTTTTGTTTTTTTTTTTTTAAACCATCCTGCTCTTTTAAACAAGTTGGTGTTAGGAATCTGAAATTAGGTTCTCATGTTTTCTTGGCAAGCATATGCCTGATTGAACTATCTCTGCAGCACCTTTTCAATTTTGATTAAGTTTGTTTTTAATATTTGGTGCTAGGGATTGAATCTAGGACAATGTTCCCATGCAAAGTGTTCTCTCTATCACTGAGCTATATAGCACTTAGCCTCTTCACTGTGTCTCTTATATCCCAAAGTGTCCTCTAACAGCTACCGTTTAACTGGGGATGACATTGAACAACTTCTTTTAAGTTTTTATTTAATTAATTAGTTGAGTATATATGTGTGTGTGTGTGTGTGTGTGTGTCCTTGTGGAAGACTAAGGATGACTTTGGATTGCTCTACCTCCTTTTGGCTTTGCTCTGGGATTTCCTAGGCTCCACCTTCCAGAGCTGGAGTGCAGGCTGCATCAATTAACTTCTGGCTTTTTTTTTTTTTTAACCTGGGATCCGAATTCAGGTCCTTCTGTTTTTGAGGTAGAGTTTTAACCTCTGAGCCATCTCTCCAGCCCATAGTGAACAACTTCTGATGTACTTTTACCTCCCAAGTTATGGTTTTACAGATCTGTGCTACCATGTCTGTGTGTATTTTAAATCAGCACTCTACCAATTGAGATACATCCCACCTCTCCCAAAGGCTTTTTATTTTAGTTTTTGGGAGGTGAGCATGTGTGCGCAGAGTACATGAGAGTAGGTCAGAGGACAAGTTAGTTCTCTCCTGCTATCTTGTGGGATGCAGGTATTGAACTCAGGTTATCAGGTTTGTATACAAGCACCTTTACTCATCGAGCCATGTTTTTAATTGAAACTTAAATTTTTTGTCTTAATAAACATACAGAGGCAGGTCTTGGCTATGCATCTCTGACTGGTTTGGTACTCGGTAGCATACCTAAGTTGGTCTTGAATTCATGGTAGTCCTCCTGCCCGGCTTCTGAAATTCTGGGACTGCAGGAATATGCTTCCGTGCCTGGTTTAAAATTTTCTTTTATTGATAGTACATTCATATACTATCAGTAATGTATTTTGTTCTCTGAGTGACTGTTAGAGCTAGTTTTCTAATTTTTCTAGGTCAGTCGCTGTGCCACAAAACAAAAATCAAAGCTTCACTAATGTTTCATTTTGTTCATAATGTTCATAATGTTGTGTGAGTGCATGTATTTTGTGGGTGTTTGAATATGTATGTGTGTGTGTTTGTGTGTGTATGCACGCATGTGAAGGCCTAAGGCTCATATTGGGAATCATCTTCAGTTGTTCCTCCACCTTATTTTCTTTGATACAGAACTCATTGATAGGGCTGACCTGACTAAATTGTTCTGAGATGCCCAGTCTCCTCCTCCTGAGAATTATTTGTGGACCACATCATCCACTGATAATTTAGGGGAGATCTGGGGATTCTTTTGCTTTTGAGGCAAGGGCTTTAACTCCATTTTCCCAGTCCATTTGTGATATTTTCTAATTTTCCATTATAGCTTAGTACTTTGTAAACACCTTCGTATGTAAATTTTTACTGCATTTGGAATTTTTATGTTATTTTTGGGAAAAACATTTAAGGTCCTTAAATATTCTACTAAGATGCTGTCTTCAAAAGTGTGCCAGTTTTCACCACTATAAGCAATGTTTGTGACACATGTCCTTGTCAGCACTGGATAGATTGCAATACTTATGTGAAGTTCTTGGATCCAACCTGATATCTTATTTACTTTGTATATATTGTGTTACTTGTAAGAGCGAGCATTTTTAGCTGGCAGTTATGTTTTTTTTCTTGACAGTATCCCATGTATCTCATATTAACCTTGAACTGCCTATTTATGTTTATATGCACATGTATGTGGGTGACTGTGTGCACATATGTGTGTGTATGCGTATGTATAGGCCCAAGGTTGTCCTCCTTATTTATCTAGCTGTGGATCACTCGAACTTCTCATCCTCCTGATTTCACCCCCAACTACTAGGTTATAGACATAAATCTTCATGCCCAGTTTTATATGATGCTGGGCATTGAACTCAGGACTTTATGCCTGCTAGGCAAATAGTCTATTAACTGGTCCTCCTGCCTTTACCTCCAAAGTATTTTGATTATAGGCATGTGCCAGTATGTGCCATCATACCTATTGGTAAGTTTTAAAATTATTTTATTTATCTTGTGGTACTAGGGATTTAGGACCTCGCACATGCCAAGCAAATGCTTTACGAATCTATGTCCCCAGCACTGTTATTATTAGAATTTTTATATAATTTCAAAATAAAATTTATGAATTTTTAATATATTAAGGATATATATTTTACCCTACTGCAGAGCTTTTTCTTAATTTGTTTGCCTTTTTAAATATTTTATTTACCTCTTTTTTTTTTTTTTTTTTTTAGAGGAGAAGGTGCTCAAATACATGTCATGGTGCACAGGTGGAAGGCCTAAGAGCAGCTTTCTAAAATCAGTTCTCTCTTTCTACCATGTGGGCTCTGAGGATCAAACTCAGATCACCAAGGACATTTGATAAAATAAAAACAAACAAACACAAACCAAGGACATTTGGTATCCTTCTTAATGGCTTTTTACCTTATTCATTGAGGCAGGCTCTCTTGCTGAATATGAATCTGACTGCAGCTGACTAAGCTGTTGTGGGATTTGCTTATTTCTGATTTCTGAGGACTGGAATTTTGTGGTCTGTCATGCCATGACAACTTGGCATTTACGCGGTTCTGCGAAAACCAAAATCTGGTTCTCATACTTGCATATCAAGCACTTTGCCCTCTGAACCATCATCCTGGCCTCTTGATTTCATCTTTTAGATTATTATTAGGGGCTGTCCATAACTGAATCAATATTTTATATGTATTTATTTAGTGCTGGAGACTAAACCCTGGCCTTAAATGTGCTAGGCAAGTATTCTACCATTGAGCTACGTTAACAACCTTTTTCCTTTTTAAAAAAATAATTTTTTATAAGGGGGGAGGAGGAGATGCATGAGTGAGTGCAAGGAACAGGACAGCTCTCAGAAACCAGTTCTCTTCACCTACTATGTGGGTTTCTGGAACTTGAACTCACATACCAGGTTGTCAGTTTGTGAGCAGGTTCCTAACCCACTGATCTATATCAGTTCCCTTCATAATTTTTATGGGTATTTAATGTGTAGATCTAGATAAATTTTATTTTTCAAATAGTTGTAATATTTAACAATGCTTTACTAAGCCTGCTAATTTAAGATGGTTGTCATGGTTAGGCACAGGTGTCAACTTGACTGTTGAGGGTTTGAGCTCTGGGCACATTTGTAGAGAATTAGTAGTTGAATTAAGCCCAGAGCAAACCTACAGGAGACTGTCTAGCTGATGGGGAAGGCCCAGTCTATGGTGGGTGGGATTAGGCCCTGGAATAAATCACGGAGAGCTGGTTGAGAGAGTTGGCATCCTTCTGTATACTTGGCCAGACATGCTGGTCTGGCAAGGATTGTCCATCTATCAGCCGTTGTGTGGTGATGGTGTGGCCAGTTCCCTTGGCCCTGGTGTTTGTGCATGCTCTTCCATCAAGCTGGACTGAGAACTGTAACCAGACTGTCGTAAGGAAGTAAATCCCTTGTTTTCTTAAGCCATTTGATGGTCATTTATCAGCAACTATGCTGGCGAACTGCAACAATAGTAATTTTTAAAAAGGCTCCTAAGTCTGAAATAGATTACTTCTTGACAGAAATGAATAGAGACTTTTTAAAACTTAAAAGAGGCTGGGGAGTAGAGTCCAAAATGGTAGAGTGTTTGCTTTGCACATGTAAGGCCCTGGATTTTATCCCCAGTGCTAGGGGAAAACAAGAAAGAATTAAAAGAACGAATTTGTGTGTGTGTAGAGACCAGAGGACAACCTTGAGTGTCTGTCTTTTTTCACCTTGGTGGTTTTTTGTTTTGTTTTGTTTTGTTTTTGTTTTTTGAGTCAGTGGTCTGGAATAGCTGACGGGCTGTTGAGCCCCAGGATCTGCCTGTCTCCATTTCCCAGGTGCTGGGATTACAAGCACTGCGCAGCATTTTTCACATAGATTCTGGGGATTGAAGTCAGGGTTCAGGTCCTCCTGGTTTCAGCTGCCTTATCCAGCTCCCTAAGAGGGTTTTTAAAAAAATATTTTATCTATCTATCTATCTATCTATCTATCTATCTATCTATCTATCTATCTATCATCCATCCATCTATCTATCTAGTCTATCTGTGTGTGTGTGTATCAGAAAACACTGTGTGTCCCTGTGGAAGCCTAAGGGTGACTTTGGGAATCATCCCAGATTGCTTCTACCTCCTTCTTGGTTCGCTCTGGGATTTCCCAGGCTCCGCCAACCAGGGCCCAAAAGTGCAGGCCGCTGCCTTTTCTGCCTGGCATTTTTATGTGGGACTTGGGATCTGAACTCAAGACCTTCTGCTTGTAAGATAGAGTCTTAATCCCTGAACAGTCTCAGACCCCAAAGAGGTTTTTTTTTTTTTTTTTTTTTTTTTTTTTAATACTTTTTAATGTGCCTTATAGCCTTTTCATACTTTGAATCGTTTTCATTGACTTCTGCCTGATCAGTATTGCTACTTATTTATTCTTTGGTAATTTCATTCGTGAGTACAATGCATCTTTTTAATGTTCACCCCCAAGTATTGTTGATTGAGAAATAGGTGAAAAGAAACTTAATAGTAATTACAAGGAAATATGAACTTATCCATTGATACAGCTAATTCCTAGTTATTAGCTTTTGGATATCTACTTTATAGAGAAATAAAATAAGCATGTTTGTGATTGGCTAAATACTAAGAATATATTTTTCTAATGGTTTATTCTGCTTTTTAACATACTACTGAACTTGAGAAGAAAAGATAATATGTGACATTTTGCTATGGATATTAATACAAGCATTTTCTGTCTTTATTTCCACAACTTAAGTCACAACTGGCATCCTAGTCACTTCTATAGATCACCCTTTAGGCTGAATTGATTGGTGTGTCTTCCACCTTAATGCATTGACAAGCTTTAAAGCATTGCCAAGCGTGTGGCTGGCCAAGGTGCTGATTTCTTTGAAGGTTACTATTGAAGTAGTTTATTTGCTTAAAATTCTTTTCAGAAAAGAAAATTACATTTCAGAAGATATAATTCAGATTCTTTTTATAATTAAAAATGTGTGTTTATTGGTGTGTGTGTATGAACGTGACCAAGTAGGTACATTTGCACCACAGTACATGCATGGGGATCAGAAGCAACTTTTAGAAATTGTTTTTTTTTTTCCACTCTGGGGATTGACCTGAGACCTTTATCTGCTGAGCCATTTTGCAGGCTCCTGATGCTTTTTCTTTTAAAACAATTTTATCTCTAAGATGTGGCATTGGAGAATTTTAAAGTTAGTTTAAAAATGAAGCCTTTTTGGGGGGGCTGGAGAGATGGCTTAGGGGTTAAGTCTTAACCCCTAAGACTGCCTCACAAGCAGAAAGTCCTGAGTTTGGATCCCAGGTCCTAATTGAAAAATGCCAGGCAGAAATGGTATCCTGCACTTCTGGCTATGGTGGGCAGAGCCTGGGAAATCCCAGAGCAAAGCAAAAAGGAGGTAGAAGCAATCCAGGATGATTCCTGAAGTCATACTTGGGCTTCCACAGGAACACACAGTGCTCTCTCTCTCTAAAATTTTAAAATGATGCTTTTTTGATGTCAATTTTCTTTTTTTAAACTTTAATATTAATTTAGTGTATGCGCGCGCGTGTGTGTGTGTGTGTGTAAAAGAGAGAGAGAGAAAGAAAGAGCTCTAAGTTGACATTAGGTGTCTTCCTCAATTGCTCTTTCCTTTTGTTTTAATCACTGAGCTTGGACTTCACCAATTTGGTTATATTGGTTAGCAAGCAAGCTTCAGGGACCCACCTCTCCTCCTGGCCAGGTGGCAGCATTTCACCAAGCGAACCATCTGCACAGCCTGCTTCTCACTCTTAATAAGGGACTAATGCTTTGAGACTGGGGAGGTGGCCTGGTGGGTCAAGTGCTTTTTCCCCTTCCTTTTCCCTTTTTCCTTTTTCTTATTTTTTTTATTTCAACATTGGTGTGAAGAAAGTTATTATTTTAAAGTTTGCTTTATATATGTTTTTCTTTACTTGCTTATGCTTTAGTGTCATATCTAAAAAACAAAACAAAAAAAACCATTGCCTAATCTGTGGTCATAGCAATTTACAAAAAGATTTTGGTGTTACATTTAGGTTTAGACTAACTTTAACTTCAGTATTAGTCTTAATACAGGATTGGGTGTGTAGCTCACTGGTAAACTTCTTATTAACATATACAAAGTCATGGATTATATTGTTACTCCTAGTTTCACTTTCAAACCATTTGGGGCCAGCAAGATGGCTCAGCAGATGAAGCATTTGCTCCCCAACTTGATGACTGGGTTCAATCCTCAGAATCCATGTGTAAAATGGAAGGAGAAAACAGACTTCAGAGTTGCTACCTAAACGTGTGCACATGCGCGCGTGCGCGCACACACACGATAAATACCATTTTTTTCTAATTTTTTTATTATTTATTTAATTGTGTATGTGTGTGTGTGTGCGTGCGTGTGCGCATGTGTAGAATCAAAGGTGAATTCGGGAATCATCATGGGCTGCGTCTACCTACTTTTTGCTCTGCCCGGCGATTCATAGGCTCCGCCCACCAGGACCAGAAGCGCAGGCCGCCCCCGCTTCCGCCCGGTGCCCAGTGTTTGTACGTGGGATCTAGGATCCGAACTCAGGAGCCTCTGCTTGCAAGGCAGAGGCCTAACCCCTGAGCCATCTCTCTAGCCCCAATAAATACCATTTTTAATTGGTGGGATTGATGTTTTTACTAATGTACTTGTTTGTTTTTTTTTAATGTGGGTTCTGGAAGTCTGAATTCAGGTCCTCACGCAAGTACTTTACCCATTGAGCATTCTCTCCAGTCCTATTGATGCTTTTTATATGCAATTTTGGCTTGAATTTGGTGGTGGTGGTTGTTTTTAGCTTATTTAAGTCAATCTGTCTGTATATTAAGAAACAGTGTTAACTAAATTTCCACTTAATAGTATTGGATAGATATTCATATATGCAATATAGCACTCAGTGAAGAGATCTTTGGAAAGTGTACTGTGTGATCTAATGCTTGCTTGGCATGCATGAGACCCTGGGTTCAATATTTGTAACAACACTAAAAAAAAATAAAAGTTGTTTAAATGTTTGTCACCAAAGTTGGGTTGGACTAAGTTCAGTGGAAAGATGTACAAAGTGGTTACTCTTAAACTTGGAATTGCTAAGTATGAATCAAACTGTGAGAAAGTCTTATTTGGTAAAGAGGAATAATCATTGGTAGTTCTTAAAACTTGATATGAGAGACTGAAGCAAGTCACAACCTTGCATTTTTTTAGTATCCTCTTTTTCTCATCTATCTATCTATCTATCTATCTATCTATCTATCTATCTATCTATCTGTCTGTCTATCTGTCTGTCTATCTCTCTATCTATCTACATGTGTTGGTGTGGGTGTGTGTTGGTGCATGTGGTATGGAAGAAGGCACTGTGTGTGCCTGTGATGGCCCACGGGTGATTTCAGGAATCATCCTGGATTGCTCTAATTCCTTTTGACTTTGCTGTGGGGTTTCCCAGGCTCCACCTTCCAGGGATGGAAGTGCAGTCCGCAGCCATTTTTGGTCTGGCATTTTTACATAGAATCTGGGATCTGAATTCAGGTCCTTTTGCTTGAGAAGCAAAGGCTTAAGCCCTGAGCCATCTCCCCAGCCCTCATACCTTCTTAAAATACTATTAAAGTACTATTCCCCCATCAGTTCTATTCAACTTGCTCGGGAAAGGATGAAGAAAATCAACAGTTGGGTTATTTTAACTTAACTTATTTTAATTATCCTATTGTAAGAGATGGAGGATATCTTATGGTTAAGACCAAGCTAGACTCCAGAGTGAATCTTACAGGCTGTTTACTTGCTGTATGTCTTTGGGAATTACATTTTTCTTAGATATCAGTTTCATCATTTGTAAAATAGGGAGTATGAAAATATGTACCCCATAGCATTGTTAGAAGAGTTAACAGGCAGCATACTGTGTTAATATTTACTAGTATAACAGACATTTGCTAGTAGCTTGTATTACTTATTCTGAGTTTATGACTATAGTATTTAAATAATTAAATTTGGGGTTGATGGTTCTGTGGTAGAGTTTAATGCATGTTTATTCCTATGTTTAAACTTAAGTGTTAAACACACACACACACACACACACACACACTCACTCCAATAAAACACTAAATAGGACAAATAAGATTACCTTTTCCTCTCATCTCAGTCATTATTTCTCTTCTTGGTTTTTGGTCTGAATGACATATTAACCCCAAGTTTAAGAAAATGGTTAGTTTAATTCTTTTTATGAAAAGAGTTATTAACTTGTTCTGTTACATTATATTTAATTCTTGTTTTCTTTCTTTGCATAAAGCTGGAATTGATGTAAATGTGGTCATTGACCTTCAGGAATCCCAAATTAATATTATGAACACCAGTCAACAGTTCTGTTATAAAAATATGTTAATCCCAAAGTGGCATGATATATGGACACGAATACAGGTAATTGAAAGTCTCTTCTGGGGGGAGGGAGGATCTTACTTCCCTTTATTAGCTTTCAGTACTATGACCCTAAGGTAAACTTTCTACTATGACCCTAAGGTGAACTTCTCCTTTTTTCCAAAGAAACTGTTTCTTTCTCTTTGCTTCATTTTGTGCTGTGGAGACACACACATCTTTTTCTTTTTAAATGTCTTTTGCCTTCTTTAGTCTGGAAAATGCGATGTGCTGTCTGGATGTAAATCTTTTATCTTGAGGCTCCCATTTTATTTTGATTCTATGCAAGATGGTTCATAAACTCTGAGCCAAAGTTTTCCCTTGACTTTGGTCTCATTAATTTAATAACATTGTTAAGTTACCAGGCAAGCAAGAGTGTCTGGCTGTAATAGTGATTGAACAAAATGAGTCCTTTTGGAAATGCTGCTGTAAGTATGGTGACTGATAAGGGTGTCTCTTGTCCACATCAAAACATAAGAATTGGGCTCATGGGTTTTTTTTTTTTAAATACCTTTCTTTATTGTCTGTTATAAAATTCATGCTCTATCTGGGACACATTATAACCAACATTTATCCATAATCAGTGATTTGTGACAATGGGTTGAACGTCTCAGCCTGTCATTATGGGAAACATTCTCAGTTTTCTGGGTTGTTTATTAATGGCAATTTTCTTAATATTCTAGATCCTTGCTTTGTATGATCTCATAAATAGCTATATTGATAACTCAGCTTGGAAGTACCCCCCCACACACAATTTTCTGGCTTAACAGTAGATTCAGACCATGTTTGTTAACAAGACATTCTAATAGCTGCCTCTTTGTACCATGTGCAATGTTATTTGCCCAATTATACTTTAGCTGCTACATCTGTATATTTCTAATAAGTTTTGAAGGAAACAGGTACCATTACTGATTTAGCTGTTTATTCTAAGGGTTTTTGAAAATTGTATTTATGAAAAATTTAATTTCCTACTTTCTCCTTTCTTATCCTAATTTTACTTATGTTACAGGTCCGGGTAAATAGTTCCAAATTGGTCCGAGTCACCCAGGTGGACAATGAGGAGAAACTGAAGGAGCTAGAGCAGTTTAGTATCTGGAACTTTTTTTCCTCCTTTTTAAAAGAGAAATTGAATGACACCTATGTTAACGTGGGTCTGTACAGCACAAAAACCTGCCTGAAGGTTGAGATTATAGAGAAGGACACCAAATACAGTGTCATTGTGACCCGGAGTAAGTCTCACCTCTGTTTTTCTGATGGATTCTACAGTGAGCAGGGGCAGAACTTTGGAGGGTGTAATTAGTGAGACAGAAAAGTTAGCCTAAGACAGCTTCATTTTAGCTCTGATTACAACCCTGAGTACATCAGGATTCTTAGAGAGCTTATGGAGATGCTACCTTCATCAGACTCTCAGGCCTAAAATTAAGACTCCAGCTGGTGCCTCTTTGCCTAGAATTGAGAAGTCTTTGGTTCCTAATACTATCAATGGCCCTGAACTAATGTGCTCTTAAGAGTCAGTAGTCAGTTGTGTTCATGCCTTCTGGACACATTTAGACAAAGTAGCTATACTACTCTGTACAGGCCTGTATTTGGAGATACGAAGGGTTAATTTAAACAATACAGATTAGAAAATGGTAAAAATTGAATATTAGTAATTCACAAAAGTATTTGTGAAACCACATTATGGAATCACAAAAAAGCTAAGACCATTGCAATTTAAGGCTTATTTACTTGGACTGGGAAAAGTTTTTCTTTTGAAAGTGTCTGAAAAAGTTTTGGAGGAAGTAGATTAATGTTGATTCTTGACTTGGTTACTATCTAAAGTTCTGCAGTGTTCTGAGTAATAAGCATGTTTCTAAGTTCTACTACAAAAATAGGTCATGCACTTCTAGTTGTCCTAGGGTTCCACAGTTGTGCAGGATTGGCCTGTCTTTTGGTGTTTCTTCCATATTTAGTTATTCCTCTAGCCCCCATCTATTTCTGGACCTTCCCTAGACTTAGCTCTTGAATCTTAAAGCTGTGGGGCTCTCTGGTGTACCACTAGTGATTTCTCCTTGGACCCTAGCACAGTGTTGGTTACGTTTGTAGGTAGGTTTTTCCAGTACAGTGCTGTGTAGTGAAGAAAAGGAAGTGGTATTGTGTAGGCAAGAAAATCAGCCAGGTAGAGAATAATACCAGGCCCAGAGTCAAAATTGTAGGGCTCTTTGTAGAATTCCCTGCCTATGAGTGACCTTAGGCTCTACAGCCAAAGTAGTAGAGCCCCCTTGTGAGCAAGTCATGGAATGTGAAGACACCATATCTACTTTGGTCCAGTGTGAACTTGAGTGGAAGTAGCCAAAATGAAATAACATCATGAGGGAAGGATGATTAGACAGAGACCTAATTATACTTTCTCTTTGGAAGGTGGCTCAGGCTTTGTGAGGAATTTATGATGCCTTTTAGGTGGGCTGTTTGCTTTACTATAGTTGATCAGTAGTACCAACGTTGCTTTTTAGGGTAGCCCTAACTGTTTGGTTCTCCTATTAAGCAAAAACTTTTTTTTTATTTATTTCAGGATTTGACCCCAAACTCTTCTTTATTTTCCTCCTTGGACTTATGCTATTTTTTTGTGGAGACTTGCTGAGCAGGTAGGTTCTGAGGCTGGTGTGCACATGATGAGGGTCATACACTGCTTGATTTTTAGCGTAAGAACAGTAAGTACTGTTATTTCTTCTTCTAGTATCTATGTGACTTGGGTGTTACCTGTTTGGATACATGTGTGTGAATTTTTATTTTTATTTAAATTTAATACTTTTCTCATTAGATTCCGCCATTGTTAGATTATGGGAGTTAGCCAGTACTGTCAAGTTGACTATCAAGTTGGAAGTAATGTAACTATAGGGACTGATACACTGTAGTTTTTGCCCAGATTATGTGTTGATGAGTTTCATGCTACTTTCCTGTAAGGAGAAAAATAGCAATTACTTGTTCATTTCCTTTGTTTAGGAACTTACTATCTAATAGGTAAAACCGATATGTGCAAATATAAAGAAGCATAGATCAATAAATAGACATTGAAAGTAGAATCGATATTAAGTTTGTACAAAGTAAACTATTTGTAGAATAGTGAATGAAAGTTTAACAATTGGAATATGAGAAGTTGTTCTTCATTTTGGGACTCCTGAGAGTAATTCGCAGTCAGAGATCTTGTAGAAGGAGTAGGATCTCTTTCTTTTAGGGCCCAAGAAAGGTCTGTTTATCTTTCTGGGTAATCAGTTCAGTTCAATTTTTAGGCTGTACTTGGGCGTGCTTCTTGTTCTTTCCTTCTTTTAGAGAAGCTGTACACTTCCTCAGAAGATTCTTATTAATAGTTGGATGTGGATAGATATAGGGATGTCAGTTGAATTGAGTGGACCTTATTGTTACTAATCTTCATAATCTGCCAGCAGCTACATTGTATCAGTCTGTACAATTCTCTGGCTTAAACCTTAGGCAAATTCTTGCTCTAATTGTGAATCTTTTAAAAAAAATCTTTTGGCTCGATTGGTTTTAATTTCAGTAATGCAAAACTATGATTCTATAGTCACGAAATACATTTTCTCTCGGCAGGAGTCAAATTTTTTACTATTCTACTGGGATGAGTGTGGGAATCGTGGCCTCTTTACTGATCATCATTTTTATATTATCCAAGTTTATGCCCAAGGTAGGTAGTAGAAGTCCTCATACACAGTTACATATGAGCTTGGATTGATGAAGGACTGTCTTCTTGAATAATCTTAGAACACCTACAGTTTGTATTGATGGCTGATGAGTCAATGTCTGTCTTGTTCTTTCTTTGGTTCTGCAAAGTACTTGCATCATAAGACCTGAAGTCCAATTACACATAAACTTTTTTAAAATCATGTGCTCAGTGGGATTTGAAGTTACTTTTCTGTTTTCTCATTATGTAGTCAGGCTTTTAAGTTATTTAGCATCTCATTCCTAGTGTTCCTTACAGACTGTACCTTTTTAGATGTAATGTACATCTTTTTAAGAGGTGTGTTTTTGTGCATTTTAAGTAAGTTGAATTTAAAAAAAATTGTCTCATTTTGTTTCTTTTCCATATAGAAAGTCTTGTAACTTTTTTACTTTTACTCTTAGAAAAGTCCCATTTACATCATCCTGGTGGGAGGCTGGTCCTTTTCTCTGTACCTCATTCAGCTAGTTTTTAAGAATTTACAAGAGATCTGGAAGTGTTATTGGCAGTATCTTCTAGGTAAGTATTGTTGATTTTGCTTCCTTTGTAATGTTTATAGCTGTTTTTGTTAATTTGATTGTGAAAAGATATTGCCTGCTTATAAGTAGTTAATAATTAAGGTAATTTGATTAATATGTAAAAATCAGGTTTTTTTGGCTTATTTCTAATACCATTACACTTATCATCTTCTTTTAAATTAATATGCTAATGCTAAATTACTGATGTTTATTTAAGTTTATTTAAGTTACTATGTTTAGTAATGTTTTTCCTTATACCGTAATTATCTTTTTGAAATGCTGTAAATTGAATTTATCAATATCATTTTAAGTATGGTTGAGAAGTATGACAACAGTGAATCTTCTGTAAAATGAAAAATCTTTGGTCACACAGAAATTTTTGATCTGTCACTTGAAAATTGATTAATGTAGACTTTTAGGGGATGGTGGCATTAGTTCAGTAGGTAAAGTGCTTGCCTTACAAATATGAGGACTTGAATTTAATCTCTAGGGATAATGTTAAAAAAAATTGCCTATAATCCCACTGTTGGGGAAGTGGAGTCCTGGGGCTCTTTGGCTACCCAGACTAGGCTAGTAGATGAATTACAAGCTAGTAAAGTACTGTGCCTCAAAAAACAACAAAAAAGGTAGGTAGCACTCAAGTTTGTCTGTGACCCCTCTGCACACAAATGTGTACCTGCTTATGTAGGAAAACACCCCCCCCACATCCTCCCACATGCACACAAAATGTTAAAAATAGGGATTTGGGATTTGAACTTTCCTTTGAGAAGTCTATATTCACGTCTTAAATATGTCTGTATTTTGAGTGCTTTTCTTTTTCTTAACCCTAGTGCTTCAGATCTATATAATAAAATATCCTAATCAACTCCAACTCTGCTTAAAAAATAAATATTTGTATTATTTTGTAGATTATTTTGGAATTATTTAATATATAGCTTTAAAACTCAATTTGAACCAAAAATGTTTGACAACAGATAGGTGATTAATATATGTATATACACATACATATATGTATGTTAATAGTGAAAAATAATAAATTCTATGTCCTAATAATGAACAAAAGCATAAGTGGATAAACATATTGTCCAATTTCCTGGTTTAATAACTGTGTAATCTAGGAAATTTTCTACTTCTCTTCACATAAATTCTTTTTGCCATATGACCATTATAGTTGGAAAAAAAAATGTCTTCTGATGACTCTTCTCATAGGCTACATCCTCACAGTTGGATTCATGAGTTTTGCAGTGTGCTACAAGTATGGGCCCTTGGAGAATGAACGAAGTATCAACTTGCTGACCTGGACCTTGCAGCTGATGGGCTTGGGTTTCATGTATTCCAGCATCCAGATTCCACACATTGCCTTTGCTCTTATTGTTATTGCCCTGTGTACTAAGAACCTGGAGTACCCTATTCATTGGCTGTACATCACCTACAGGTGACTAAATGGCAATGTAACTTTGTGTTGACCTGCTCAATATGGGATGCATTTTGTAGCAAAAGGGTATAAGATGTATTGTCTTGGGAACCTTTGTAATGAGAAGTTACTGTGCTATGTTTCTACCTTTGTTCCTTCCTGGGTATGAAAATCTCTGTCTCTCATACATAAGAGATTTTATACAAAATAAAAGTAGTTCAGTAAAGTGTTTTGTGTTTCTGTTGCCACTAGATGGTGCAGATTCTAGTATTTTTAATACAATAGGCCTCAGGTCACCAGGTTTCAGATTATTTCATACTGGCTCACAGTTTGCTCTAGAAATTCTAATCTTATTTTAAGATGTGATTCATAGCATTTTATCACCTTGCATAATGAATATGAATTATCCTGGATTCTGAAGTTATCGATGGTTGTTCTATTGCAGATAATTAAAGTGATACTTCAGTTTGAGGAACCAGGTTCACAGATTCCAATGTTAGAACATCTTCTTGTTGTTGTTTTTTTTTTTTCCATTTATTGGAAAATAAATATTTTGTGTATAATTATTGGAAAACAAGTGATTTTATTTACATTAGCGAATAATATTGACTACTCTGGTTTTCACTTATAGTCTGCTTGTGTCAGGGGCCCATTATAATGAAAGGTGTTTGGAAGAAAGGTGGGTGCAATGTGCTTAATGTTTAGGCTGTCTTGTGTGTGCTTGGTCTCCTGAAGCAAGCTAGAGATAAAGAGGGATATAGATTACTGATTAATGATTCATGATGTTATTTTGGTAAGCACAGAAAGATGTATAAGGCAACAGAAAAGCCTGTCCCCCCTCGTCTCCTGACAGAAGAAGAGTATCGAATACAAGGAGAAGTGGAGACTCAAAAGGCTTTAAAGGAACTCCGAGAATTTTGTAAGAGTCCAGACTGCTCTGCCTGGAAGACAATTTCCCGAATTCAGTCTCCAAAAAGGTAAACTCCCAGATAAGCTAAGTATCTATGAGTAGTGATGACCTTCAATTCTAACAGAGATCATATTTCTAGATAACTATAATGGTATTTACACCCTTTGATTACTACTAACCTAGGAGCAGTCAAGAGAGTCTGTATCATCATATATTAAGCAGTGGTTTGTTTCCTGTTTCCCCCAAGGAGCTACCTCCTTGTTTTGATTATCGCATTGAGATGTGAAGATGTCAGTACCATATTAAGTTTCCCCCCTGTTTGATATTGCTTCCTAAGTTGATTTTCCTCCCTCTTTAGTTAGGAGCAATTGTATCAGCAAGTATGTGAAACTTCAAATTAAAATTCTGAAAGCATAAAGTTTATAGGGCCATAAACACAAAGAAATGAAATGCCTCAATCTTATCAGGAGTGTGGTGACTCAAGGAACCTTAGCCCTTTATAACTACAAAGGACAGGCTTAGTGCTTGTCAAAGAGGATGAGATTGCCAGGGCTGTTGACCTATGACCCCAGCCTTAGTTCCTTCTTATTTCTTGCTTATCTGCCAAAGTGAGAACATGTATTTTGGTTAGACTCAGTCTAATTTGAGCTGCAAGCATGTCGAGAAGTTTAATTTATTCTTATTTTGAAAACCAATCAGAAAGGATGGAAGATAGATTCCTAATATGTATTCCTCTCTTTTCCAGATTTGCTGACTTTGTGGAAGGTTCTTTTCATCTTACACCAAATGAAGTTTCTGTCCATGAGCAGGAGTATGGATTAGGGAGCATCATTGCCCAGGATGAGGAGCTGTCCTCTGAGGAGGAGGGTACAGTTTATCAGTATCCCATTGTCACACAGAACCACTTCCTGTCATAGATGGAGTCAATTATTTCACATAGACGGCTTGATAACTTAATGGTCTGTGTTGTAAGTGCCGTGCACTTCTTCCAGGCCTTGGTATCAGGCTGAAGAAAGTGAAGAAATTTTCTTGCTGAAATGAGAAGATTGACTGGGTCACTGTGTGACAGTGCTCTTGGTGGTCTCCAAGGGATCCCTGAGGAAGAATGGAGAGAATAAGCAGATGCTGCAGTAGTTTGCTTCCGACAGGTTGAGCTGTCAGTCCATTTCTCTGTCCTAAAGAAATTGAATGGCCACAACCAGCATGACATTCTAGCTCCTCTTTAACAGTTGATTCAATCATGGCAATTTATCACTGTCTGACCCTCCAGAGTGAGAATTGTTGAAGTGCAGTAATGCTTTCAGATCATAGGTTGCATCTGCTAGAGAGAAATCTACAAATCTGAACCGCTTTCATTTCTACCTGCCTTTATTTCAGTGGGTTTTTAGAGTAATCCTAAAGTGTTTTGAAAAGAAATGGATTTTTATTTGTGTATCTTGTTTTTTAATCAAATATATTTTTGAAATGCACAAATTCATGTTCCAGAACTAGTTAGTGTTTCAGAGTGACAAACTGCTGCCCAAAGGTTTTTAATCAATATGGATTATTCACAAATGCTCCAGGTGAGCTTTTTATTATGGTGAGCTTTGAATTCATTCTCATACACACAATATTCTGAGTCCGGCTTATGTTCAGGAACATGTCTATAGACTCTTCTGTAAGTACAATTCACTTTGTCTCATTTTCTTCTCTCTGTTTTTCCTCTGTCTTCTGTCTGCTTCTTTCTTTTTAATATTGAAGTTGCCTTTATTTTTGACCATTTTTTCCCTCTTTTCTTTTTTAGCAAGAGTCTTGTTTCGTAGTCTAGGCTAGTCTTCAACACAGAATCCTTTTACCTCAGCCTTCCAGAGCTGGAATTAGAGACATAGATGATTACCATACCCAACTTCTTGTTTCATTTCTTGCATTCTCTTCTTGGTTTCTACATTATTCCTGCTGGTTAGGGGAGCTCTTGTTTACCTTTCCTCCCCTGTAACCTAGAGGTTGAGTATCTTTGATTTGCTCTAGAATCAAAAATCTATCTCAGGGGTAGGGATATAGATCAGTGGTAGAACATCTGGGCTAGCATGCAAAACCCTAGCATCACCAGCATCACAAAACAAGCAAAAATTAACTTTGTTCTTTCTCTTCTTTTCTATCCATTGACTCTCCCCCACCACCTGCATACTCTCAGATCTGGCTGGTTTGTAAGTCCTGAAGCTATTCTTTATGTTAATTCATACATAATTTGTAGTTATGTTTTTGCCACAATTCCCGTTGTGGGAAATAGACCTTTGGGTGATTCATGACTTTGGATGCTCATTCAGTCATCAAGTTCAGGACCATTTTCCCCTGAACTGACTACATAACTTGCAGCTCTATTTCTGACCAGTGATGCTGTCTTTTATTACAGTATCTTTGGTTTCACAATTTTTGCCATTTAAAAATACCCTCACGAGCTAGCATTGTCATTTATAAGCGAGTAATTCCCTAGCATCTGCCTTCTGCTTGGTTGCTTCTTTGTGAATGTCACCATCACACTTGCTCCAGGTGTGTGATTCCTGATTTCCTTCAACCAGAAAGGTTGACAGTTACAGCAACCTTCATCAGATTTACTGTCTTATGATCATGAAGAAGGAAGATGATAAAAAAAGAAAACCTGTTATGTTCCTTCTGACCAGCCATTCAGCATGTTTTCTTTGAAAGGCCCTGGGCTCCAGGCTAACACATAAAATGTTAGCTCTGAGATTTCCTTCCAGGTGGCCAGTTGATTATTTCAGCCAATGTTCTCCACATCCTTAAACTGTCCTAAAGTGACAACTACCTCACATAGCAGAAAGAGTTCCAATGGAAAGGGAAAAATAAACAGTATTTGCACAGATTCTATGGGTTAAAGTTGCAGAATTCAAGTAGCTTTGTACTGGGCAACCATTTTTGTCTTTGTGTATTATGTATATCATAAAAATTTTATCTCTCTGCAAAGAACTGTTAAAGTTCTATAGGACTGGGGACATAACTAGGGGGAGTGTGCTTGTCTACCATGTTTAATCCCCAGCACAACAAAAACCTATCACTAACAAGACAGCAAAATCCCTATGAAATAATGCTATTTTAAAACTTTATTTATAGAAGTTGATACCTAGTATATTTGATTGTAAGTTGATCAAAAAGTAGTTTGACTGTGCAGTGATGTTAGGAAGATTCCTTAGGATTTTCAGGAGACCTCGGTGCCTTGCTCCAAATCACTCCTTAATGAGGTGGTAGACTGCCTCTGGGGTGAGTTTTCCTGATTTGTGTCTTTGTTTCAGTAAGAAAGCACTGTGAAATTAGCAGCAGTTCTCTTCTGTGAAGTAAATTCTTTGTGAAATACAGTTTCCATTTCAAGACCAATTTGTTGTTTGCTTTTTTTCCCCCTTCCACTGTATTTGATTTTGGAGTGAGTAAAAGCAGGCTCACTTTATCCTATCTGGTGGTTGGAGAGCTGAATGCTACGAGAATTGCTCTCAGACACTGCAGGATGGTGCTGCCTCTGGTGTGCTGTGTGCCCTTGCCCTGCCTGCCTGTATGACTCTGCCCAGGTGCTTCAGTGCCTCTTTGTACCCAGAGATTGCTAGACTCCATAAACGTCTTTAGGAGCTACTTTGTCTCCCACTTCGTCACTTAGTCTGCTGACTCAGTCACTACTTGAAGTCCCTATTTAATTTTCTCTGGCAGTTTCAACTCATGCAATTTCAGCACAGTTTTGTCTCCCAGACCCAAGTCATCAAGAAGAATTGAAGGGATAACTGGAGTGAGCTGGATATTAGAGCTACATCTACTGCCATGTCAGCGTCTTGCTTGGCAAATATCAAGCCATAAATTGACTTCAGAGTTTGGGGTCTCATCAGAATTGGAAATCTATTGGTTCTAATTGGTCTGACCTGAGTTGTAAGGAGCACAGCTCCCATTAATAGGAATACAAGAGGCAACTGCCCTAAAATATTTTTCCTCTCACTTCTCACATGAGCAGCAGACCACAGTGACCAGAGCCGAGAAAAATTTAGCAGCTTTGATAACTGATTGCTGGTAATGAGAAAAGAGCTAATTTATCTCCGTCCCTTCTTGTTTGTTTTCAATGTCTGTTGTAATGACATTTTTGCTGATACTAGGTTACACTGTTAGATTTTACCATAATAGTTCTATTCTAGGGGACAGCCCTCTCTTCTACTGTATTCCCTTTAGCTCAATCCCCACTTGGCATGTATGATGGAAGTTTGATGAATGAAAGGACCCAAATAGGCCAAATAATTCCCCAGGCCCTGATGTCCATAAAAAGCTTGGAAATGGATTATGTAATTGCCCCTCAATCTTTTTGTGGTTTAAAAAAAAAAAAGATGGGCTCAGATGGATGCCTGTGTAAATATGGTTGTTCCTAGCAGTGTCCTCGATCTCTTTTCTGTATCAAGTACTGAAAGTTGAAGTGGAAAGAAAGGAAATTAAATGTCCTTGTAGTATTCCTTTCAACTCAAGGTCTTCCATATGAGACAGTAACCTATATCAGGATCTCAGAGTTTTATGTGAACCAAGGAGTAAACAGTTGATAGATTTATTGTGTCTCTGATATATAGCCACTGTACTAAGGAGTAAATATCTGAAATAGCCATTGTTCATAGCAAGTGTGTCTAAACCTTATGCTGTCTCTATATAGCAGAATTTTTTTTAAAGGGGAACCTATGCAATTTGGTAACCCAGTGGTGTCTTTATGTAACTTATAGATTCAAATTACTCTTAAATTGGAATGAGATGGTTGTTGCCCTGAAAATGCTGATCATAGCTCTGGAACTAGTGAGACCAGTATGAAAGGCTCACTTGAGTCTGGGAGCTTGAAATCAGTGAGGGCAACAAAATCTCAAATATGAAAAAAAGGAAAAGAAAAGAAAAGGGATGTTTGGTGCCTTGCATGGCAGGCAGGACCCAGAGCCTACCAGGGATAAACGAAGCAGATTAACACCAGTGCCAGCCTGCAGCTTTGGCAGGAACAGAACCCCTGTCCCCCCCCCCCCCACAATGTTGGGTTTTGGACTTACCTTCTGCTTCTGTGTACTCTTCCTCTGAAACACATTTCTCTTGAGAGAAGAGTTGGAGGGTAAGACAGGATCTCTAACTCTGGCTGATCTGTCACACAGACTTGCCTTGAGCTCGCGGCTGTCCTGCCTCAGCCTTCTTAGTGCTGAGGTTACAGGTGTGAGCTGCCACGCCCACCTTCCTCTTTCATAACTTTCGATAACTTGAAAATGAAGTCACTTTCTTTGAGCTCGCAGTGCAAGTGACAGTATCTTCACAGGTAGCTTATAATGTGAATTTTAAAAACCTACAGTCTGCAATTGCCATGGTTTTTCATGTTTATGAAATTAATATTAGAATGACAGAGCTAAGAAGTTTTAACCTGTGTGTGATGCCTTAGTATTGTTTAGATAAGAGAAATGTCATTTATATTTAAAATGCTAATGAATGTTTGAGAAGAACAGAATTATCAGGAATGGCCCTTTGGCATCCTCATTTTCATTCACTTTTCTGTAAGAAAAATAAATGATATCTTATGTATTTTTATTTTTATACAGTTTGTAAATAAACCCAATTGTCATAAAGTTTTGTGAGCTGCGGTAGTCTTTCTTAACATACACTTGTGTGGATCTCATGTTGTCAGTAATCACAGTGCATGCTGAATGTTTCCCTTTTTCTTTAATCATACCTTGGACTTGGTATTAGTCTACTCTTTGAGTGGGGGAGGGGGTAAGAGGATTGAGACAGGGTCTCATGTAGCCCAGACTGGCCTTGAACTCCTGGTTCTGTGTCAGCCTCCTGAATGTTGGGCCCATTATGGCCACCATTTTAAATCCATCCATTTACTGTGTGTGTGAAAGAGAGGGAGAGACAGAGACAGAGGGAAGGGGTACTGTGTCTCTATGGAGGACCAAGGGTGACTTAAGGAATCATCCTGGATTGCTTCTACTGCCTTGTTTAACTTCATCAGAGTGTCAAAAGGATTTAGAGTTGTTTCTTCTTCATCATCATTGTCTTTTAAAAAATATTTATTTAATAGGACTAGAGAGATGGCTCAGGGGTTAAGCTTCTGCCTCACAAACAGAAAGAAGGTCTTGAGTTTGGAACCCTGATCTCGAGTAAACAGGCCAAGTAGAAATAGCAGCGGCCTGTACTTCAGACTGTGGGAGGCAGAGCCTGGGCCACTCTAGGCCAAAACAAGAGGAGGTAGCCCAATCCTAGGTGATTCCCGAAGTCACCCTTGGTCCTCTGTAGAAACACGTGGTGCCCTCTGATATAGACAAAATTTTAAAAAAAAGATAAAAATATTAATTTAAGAGAAAGAGATGGAAGGGAGTAAGAGAGGAAAGAGAATGAGTGTGCATGCTAAGGCTCATATCAGAGTCATTCTGTCCTTCCACCATGTGGGAGTTCAAGATTGAATTCAAGTCGTCCAAGTAGGCAGAACCTTATCCATCATTGTGTGTGTGTGTGTGTGAGAGAGAGAGAGAGACAGACTTATTGCCATGTAACTTACAGTAACATGAATTTTAAGTGAATTGTTTTGCTGAGTTTTGACAAGAGTCATTGTGTAATTGCCACCACAGTTATAGTAGAGAACATTTCCATTATCCCTACCTTTCCACACATTATATGGAACAGGTTTCTTTTTCCGTGTTGAGGGTCAAATTCAAAGCCTTGCATATGCCAGCAAGCACTCTACTGCTGAGCCACACATCTCTGGACTAGACTAGGATCAGGGACGAAAGAAGTGGATTTTAGGAGTCCAACAGTAGAGGAAGAAGCTGATAAGTTATTGTTCAGTTTTGTCCTGAAAGCAGATCACAATACTTTCTCTCATTTGCTCGCTCTTTTTTTCTCTCTCTCCCTCTCCTTCTCCCTCCCCCCCCACCTCCCTACCCTCAAAGATGCTCTGGAGAGATGTTGAAATTCCAGCTGCCTTGGATGTGTGCCTTGTACACATTCTTAACACACACTCATGGACGTCCTTAGTTTTAGCACCCCGATTCACACCTCCAGGTAGATAGGAGCCCATTGTGTGTAGTCTAGTGTGGTTGGTATCTAGAGCTGTGATTTTCAGGTTATTGTTTGAAAGACTAAGGTTGGTGTCTTTTTTTTTTTTTTTAAAGCATGTAGTAGGCACTCAAATTAGTGAAGGGTAGACCTAGACAAACCCCAAGTGGCTATCAAGCCTGGTCAAAAGAACATGAGACCCAGGTTCTGAAGCCAGTGGTGCGGGTTTGCAGGCTGTGATCTCAAGAAAGTATTTCTTACTCTGTTTCTTACACTGGAAAGTGGGATCTGTAGTCATCCTGCCTCTGGCTTTACAATACTGCTCTACCTATACCGGGGATTTTGTTTGGCTGTCACTCTGCTCAGCTTTCTCATTCTTGCCTTACTTCACTCCCTTCAAATAGATATAGTAAATCAATAAATTATGTAAGGGCAGGTTGATAATGGAACTGCTGATGGGCCAGGTTTATGCAGAATGCTTTTGTGAGAGCAACTGACCTCGGACCTTGGACCTGCGGCAGTGGCTGAGAATTGAAAATTCAAGTCTGCATGCTAGTTAACTGTTGACCTAATTTGCTCTTTGTGCATGCGTGTGAGAGATGTTAGGCAGAGGGACCTGCAGTTGAGGAATCTTCCCAAGTGGATGAAGTTGCTTAGGAAATGGGACTTGATAAACTTTTTATCTATCAGAGCTATTTCCTGCTGGGCTAATGCCAGAAAGCAGCATTTCAGGGTTTCATTCAGTGTCCTAGTGCTGAGCAACATAGAAGTCTCAGAACTCAGGTTATAATCTGTGGCAGACAGAACTGTGAAACATACTCTGTTTCTGGCTTCTGACATGTGCTAAGAGCACGCAGTAAAATCTGAGCCTGGTGTTTGCCTCTAATTTTCCCATCGAATGGCGTGTCTGTTGTCTGCTCATGGGGGGGGTGAGGGGGTTTACTCAGTGAAGTGGTAAGCGAGAGAGTTCAAAAAAGGGGGTGTTCATGTAAATGTGAGGAATTATTACTATCAACTTCAGTCTTTGAGTGTCTATGATGAGTCTGATTCACAAGGAAAGAGAAGTGGACAGGGGTTTGGAAATTTTGTCTGCTGAGCTCCCTGAGCAATCTTAATACCCTTGAGTTCCCAGTAAGATAGGAAAGGTAAGTTTACGAGAGACACTGTTTCTTTGTTAGGAAGGCACTTTAGTTCGCCTTGCTTGGCAAGATTCCTGAGTTCTCCTTGGAAAATCTTTTCCTTCACTGTAAATTTCACTTCTCTTGCTCTTACTCCCAAATTCTGGGGATAGTGGAGTAAGAATTTTGGTCTACTTGAGCCCCTCCAGCTAAAAGTCAGGTAGATTTCCTTTTCCTACCTACAATGCAGAAATAATGCCATGGGCCTGTAAAGGGTTAAGGGAGCCACACCCTCTGCAGGAACAACCTCGGACTTTGTGCTGAGCAGCCATCTCCCTGGCCTTTCCTGGCCTGACAGGCACAGGGAGCCTGGGCTGGAGGAGGCAGCAAGAGAAAGAAGGTCAGAAAAGTGGACTCTCGGCTTTCTGACACCATGGACAACTCCCATTAACTCAGACCACCCTTCTGCACCCTTTGCACCAGGGATTCTTATGCCCCTTCCTGGCAAATTGGGTTTTCACCCCCATTCTCTAAGAGCTCCTGAAGTTACACCTTCGTTCCAGTGTTCGGGTGAGTCTTGCCTCGTTTGTTCCCTTGGGGTACTCCTTCTGGGATCTGCTGCTTTTTGCCCTTTTCTACACCCAACTAATAGCATTCTTACTCCTCTTTTGAAATTCAAATTCAAATTCAAATGTGTCTGTCCACTCCATTTCTTGCTTCTTAACCTTCCCTGCCACGTTGCTTCAATTACTTAGCTTTATTTTTTGTTTTGCTTGTTAAGGCAGAGTCTCTTTCTGTTGCCCAGATTGGTCTTGAACTTACAGCAATTCTCCTGGGTGCTGGAGTTGATCATGCATGAAACCGTGCATGGCTAGTTAGTTTTCATCTAAAAAATATTGGACAATAATGATATTCCTCAGGGTAGCATTAAGTGAATTAATATTTGCACTGTGTTTAGAGCCCTACTTAGTTCATGGTAAAGTTCGCATGATTTTCAGGGACGGCGATTATCAGTATTCTTAATTGTTTCTCCAATTGTGTCCTTCAGGAAGTTACTATAACTTGAGGAAAGTGCCTGTGCCTCCTTCTTGTCCCATCTGCTATTCCTGTTTTCCTTCTGGTTTGGAGAAGCAGGACAGTGGGGAAATGTGTGTCTTTCATTCCTGTTTGGGACTGGCATTGACTATTGTACCAATTCTGCCACCTTCCCTACTCAGTTCCACTGGGGAAGACTGAAGAGGGCGGGGCCTCCTCTAGCAGCAGGAACACCTGCCTGCTGTATGCCCCTGCTGCATGCCCAACCCACATCCCTCCCTGCAACACTCCTCTGTGCCCATTCTCACCTGCTACTAAGTGGTTGGGTGTGTCTCTTTGGGCAAAGTCCATGCCAAAGTTTATAGGAACAGGGGGAGGGGACAACTACAGAGGGCACCTTATTTGTCGAGGAAGAAAATTACACTTTCATTTTCTGTGGAGAATTCTGATCTTTCACAGAGGACTCCTGTCTCTCTCCATGAATGCATCGCCTTGTCCAGCCTCATTTAAAAATACCCTGTCAATGACAAGAAGAGGGACCTTTGGAGGATGGGCCTGGGGGAAGGAGAAAGGGGCTGAAGGAGGGAGAAAGGGGCTGAAGGGGGACCTGAGGGAGCTGAGGACCGAGAGGAGCACTGCCGCAAGTAGTCAAGAGGGCGGAGCTTTCAGTACCTGTTTTTTCCATAATAAGTGGCTCAGACCCTCCTCAGCCTCCCCTCCTTCAAGCGCAACTCTGTTCCCCAATTGCTTCCACTGATGCTGTCCTTCCCCAGGGAAGCAGACATAGGTGGTCTCTCTGATGTCCACTCCACCCCCAGCTCAAGGAGTAGAGGGCTTCTCTAAGAGTTTGTTTTTGGAGATTGCTCTCAGCCATTATTCTGTCTTAAAAGTTCTTTAAGTGTTCCATGTCCAAGCCTGGTGACCCGTGAGGCTGTCCAGGGGCTGAAAAATTTGAAAAAGGAAAAAAAGGAAAGGAACACACAGAGACAGAAATAGAGAGGAAAGTGGGGACAAAACAGATAGGAAAGTCTACCGTCCTTTCAAGGCCAGAACTGGTGAAAGTCTGCCACTCAGAACTGCCAGGTTTTATTTATATACAAGGATAATCAGGGCGTAGGCCTTCTGATTTGTTGGAGGAGAGATAGGAGAATGAGGGAGCTCTCCTAGTTTCCGGTGCATGTTTGGGACCAGCCTGGAATGCCAGAGAATCAGCATTCCTAATATCCAGTGTGGGCCAGAGAGAGCTAGTGTACACGAGACAGGATAAACAGAAACCTTAAGATCCCAGGCTATGGCCTTGATTCTTAAAGACTCCAGCAAGTGTCCGTTTCTGTATTTCCTTTCTTCATGGAAAACTCATGATTTTAACTCCTTTCAGCCTTCCATACTTTTTTTTAAGTCAAGGAATAAGATTTCCTTTTCAATAGGCAGTATCCAAAATACTACTCTCTACTACGTGGCTCCGTACAGGTTCCCTTACCTACCTGGCGGGCCCGGCTTGTTTAAAGGCCCTCCTAATAGGGGGTCTCCCACACACAAACAAAGGAGAGATCTCTAGGTCTTTCTGCCTCTTCCCCTCCCACTGTTGTCTAAACTGAGCAGATGAGGGCACATTGTCGCTTTTACTCCCAGGATCCCAAGCCCTCTGGATATGCCTGTCCTGGAAGACTCTGTGGGAGTGGAGGACCTTGTTCTCCTGGAACCACTGGCGGAGGAGTCCCTGCTTAAGAACCTTCAGCTCCGCTATGAAAAGAAAGAGATTTATGTGCGTGCGCTACGGGTGCCCACCTGTGGGTGGGTGTGTCCCAGGAGTTAATATTCCCCAGTCCTATGGCCAAGCTGAACCTTCTCATCCCTCTTCTGGCTCTAGACCTACATTGGGAATGTGGTGATCTCAGTGAATCCCTACCAGCAGTTGCCAATCTATGGCCCAGAGTTCATTGCCAAATACCAGGACTATACGTTTTATGAGCTGAAGCCTCATATGTGAGTAGAGAGACCAGAGGGAGGCTAATGAACCCCCAGCTTTGCAACTATGAGACCTACCCCCGCATCCCTTCCTCCTAAAGGAAGCTCTGCAGCTGTTCCTCCTCCCTGAGACACCTTCCTAGCCTATCACTTACCATCTACTTCCTCCCTGCAAGCTATGCTCTGGCCAACGTGGCCTACCAGTCGCTGAGGGATCGCGACCGAGACCAGTGCATCCTCATCACAGGCGAGAGTGGAGCTGGGAAGACGGGTGAGTCCTTTGGCTGGAGAGCCAGGAAGTCACTTCTGGAATCCTCTTGCCTCTTACCAAACCAGGCCTGACCCCGGCCCTCTCCGTCCCCAGTACACTTTCCTCTTCAGGGGTGTGAGATGCCGAGGTGCTGGGAGTTTAAGGGAGGTGGGGAGTGGGTCAATCCTGGTTGGGGACCCGGTGAAAATTTCTTGTGCACAGAGGCTAGCAAGTTGGTGATGTCCTATGTGGCTGCCGTCTGCGGGAAAGGGGAGCAGGTGAACTCTGTGAAAGAGCAGTTGCTTCAGTCAAACCCAGTGCTAGAGGGTGAGTTCTAGTTTCTTCTCTGTCCATTCCCCTGCCCCTGGCCTCCAGAG
The DNA here is from genome assembly GCA_023101885.1 of Typhlomys cinereus. Lineage (NCBI taxonomy): Eukaryota > Metazoa > Chordata > Mammalia > Rodentia > Platacanthomyidae > Typhlomys > Typhlomys cinereus. The sequence goes on along the minus strand of JALPQD010000090.1, from coordinate 6,093,194 downwards.
TCCCTCTGCCTAAGCCACTGTTCCCTTCGGGTCTTCAAAAATGTGATTGGCTGAAGGCCTAGAGAGAGTCCTCCCTGCAGGACCTCTTCCCCCACCCCTAGGGTCTCACCCTGTCAGGAGCCTCAGCCACCTCATGCCTCTTCTTCTCTGCAGCATTTGGCAACGCCAAGACCATCCGCAATGACAACTCCTCACGATTTGTGAGTGCTCACATCAGCCTGGGAGGAGGGCAGCGGTCTGAGAGGGAGGAGCACAGCACAGACCCCTCCTGACAGGCAGTGGGAAGAGGGGGGAGCCAAGGCTTTCTCCGGTCTCTCCCTGCAGGGGAAATACATGGATATTGAGTTTGACTTCAAGGGATCCCCGCTTGGTGGCGTCATCACAAACTGTATGTGCCTCCCCCGTCTGCCCCCCTAATTGTCTCCCACTGGCCCGCCATGTCCTTTTCTGCTCATCTGCTCCCGTATTAGACTTCAGGAAACATCCCAAGCACTGGGAATACTGGAGCTAAGGGCAGAATTAGAGGGGTGCGGTACCATCTTAGTTACTCAGGAGGGTGTTTTTTTTTTTTTTTTTTTTTAATTCTCTGCTAGATCTGCTTGAGAAATCCCGGGTGGTGAAGCAACTCCAAGGGGAAAGGAACTTCCACATCTTCTATCAGCTACTGGCGGGAGCCGACGCTCAGCTGCTGAGTAGGTGCCTGCCCTGGATGAGTGGCAAAACACCCCCCCACCTCCATTCCACCCCCAGATCCCTGGGTCCCCGCAGCCTCCTTCCCTTGGCCCCCTTCCCCACTCTTCTTGCCTGCATTCCCCAACCAAGATCTGTTTTGGGGAACACATCCCCCAATGCCTCTCTTCTTGACCTTGGCTGGGCTTGTTTGCCTTCCCTAACTCATCACTGCTCTCATTTCTGTGTCCTGCCTTGTCCATTCCTAAGCTGGCTTCAGGCTTCACCCTCATCTGCTTTCTTTCCTACTTCGAACTTAAGGGGTTTTATTGACAGTTTAGCAGGGAAGCAAGTAGAATGCTGTAAGTTTTTGAGAACTTCCAATGAGCTTCAGTGGAAACAGTCCTGGGCTTATGTAGCTACTCATCTAGAACCCTCCCCCTTACTCTTAGTTAACTCTGTGGAGCTTCCTTAATTTATTAACCCATTCATTCATTTGCCATGTATCTCTTGAACACCTGTTGTGATCAGGCATTATGTGAGTTTCTAGCTTAGAGCTCTGGTACGGGCTCTGTTCTTAAAGAACTCAGTCTTTTAGGGTGGAAGGTGCTTGAGCAGACATATTGCAGTGTGTGTACTATGCTTGGATCCAGTAAACCTGTCTGTGCAAGTAACTGTAGGAACAGAAGGCAGAGAGTCCATTGCCTTGTCTTGGGAAAGTCCATTCCAGCCTAAAAACTGAACCGATCCCTTGCCAGAGTTTTGTCTTCCACACTCCCCTTCCGTTGTGAGAGTTGTGGATTTCTAGCCTCTATATCTAAAGATCTATCTCTTTGGTTTCCTGCTGTCTTATGCTGGACTTATTCATAACAGCTTCCTCCTACCCCAGATCTTTATGGCTCAAAAAGCTCCACAGGTTTTATCCTCTCTCTTAGCTTGATGGCCTCAGTGATGTTCAATTCGTATGAGTCACAGACACTGGTGTCTTGTTCTGGCTGGTTCCATACCTGTGGGCTTAAGCTGAGTATGGGCGGGTCTCTCTGGTGTCATTATTCTGGATTTTCTGACTCATTCTCTCCCAGGCTGTCTGTCCTTCATTAGCAAGCTCCTATCAGAGCCTGAGGGAGCTGCCACTAAACTGTGGTTTGAGGCTCGCTCTTTGATTATCAGTTCATTTGTGTAAGAGATAAATGACACAAGACCGATCGTGATTAGCTTAATCTTTCTCAACGTAGACAAACAGCTTTGGATACTTTCTTGACTCATTTATTAAACTGAAAAAATTCCTGCTTGCCAGCCAGATACATAGCATACGAAGATAAGAAACAGTCCTTGTAACTTAATTTAACCATTTGAGGAAATCAAAACCTGGGCTGAAGAGATGGCTCAGGGGTTAGGACTCTGTCTTAAAAGTAGAAGGTCCTGGGGCTAGAGAGGTGGCTCAGGGGTTAAGCCTCTGCCTTGCAGGTGGAAGGTTCTGAGTTCGGATCCTAGACCCCACGTATAGACGCTACACACACGCATACACGCACAATTGAATAAATAATAAATTAAAAAAAAAAAAGTAGAAGGTCCTGAGTTCGGATCCCAGGTCCCACATAAAAATGCCAGGCAGAAACAGTGGTGGCCTGCACTTCTGGCCCTGGTGGGCAGGAGCCTGGGAAATCCCAGAGCAAAGTATAAAGGAGGTAGAAGCAATCCAGGATGATGCCCAAAGTCATCCTGGTCCTCCACAGAGACACACAGTGCTCTTTAATACACAAACAAACAAATAAATGAGCAACAAATAAAATTAAAAGAAATCAAAACCTAGCTGTCATGACATGGGCTTGGAGAGAGTCCACCATTTAGCTTAGCCTCTAACATTACAGAGAATCTTCCAGAAGAGTCGTTAGATCCAGGGGTGGTCATGTCACTCTGTTGCTGCTGGGTGAACAAATGCTGAATGAATGAACCCATGCAGAGGATGCTGAGGCTAGGGTGTGGTAGGAGACGAGTATTTTTCTTTCTTCCCTTGCTTCTTCCTCTTAGAGTCAAATAGAGGGTTTACTTGGTTGTGTTCATTGTTTAGAATCCTCTGGGCAGGAATAAGAGTAAATAATGCTTTTATTTCATAAAAGTTGGAGAGCAGGAGGGCTTCAATAGAGGTGAATACCGAAAGCCTAAATACTGCTTGAAAGTTAGTTTATTACCAGAAATTATTTATTTCCAACAAAGGAAATGAACGTAAAGTAAAAATGGCTCCTTCAAATAAAGGAATGAGTCCATCCCGAGCAAGAGCAGCGAGGTATCAGGCTGTCAGGTGGCAGGTGGGGGCCGGGCACTGACGCTAACCCTGTTCCTCCACCTTGGCTCTCCTAGAGGCCCTGAAGTTGGAAGAGGATACAAATGGCTACACCTATCTGAATGGGAATGTGTCCAGAGTGAGTGGTATGGATGATGCTGCCAACTTCAGGGAAGTACAGGTGGGTGCCCGCTGTGGGGCAAGCCTGAGGTCTTAGTCTGGGCCCTGGGCCCGGGCTTTGAGGAAGGAGGGCTTGGACGGGTCGCACAGGCTCAGCTTCTTTTCTGCTTTCTTCCCAAGAGTGCCATGACCGTGATCGGGTTCTCAGAGGATGAAATTCAACAAGTGCTGGAGGTGACGGCTCTGGTGCTGAAGCTGGGGAACGTGGAGCTGACGGATGAGTTCCAGGCCAATGGGATGCCTGCGAGTGGCATCCGTGATGGGAAAGGTTTGTGCCAGTCTGCTGCCCCCCACCCCTTCGCATGCTGAATCTCCTACCTGGAGGCCAGTTTTTGTTCCATCTCCAGCGTGACCCACCTGACTTGATGCTGCCTTGGGAGGTTTCCTCCAGAGACTCATTAAAGCCCTGCAAGGAAGCACTTCGGAGTAAGGTTCTGAAATTTGATCAACTTAGGTCAGGGACTTTCAGATCTTCCTTGAGTTTTCCGAGATGGAGGTACAGTCTCATCCATTTCAGGGGATTTTCATATTAAAATAGACAGTTCAAGCAAAGAGACCAGATCAGCCTTTTCTCCCCCCACCCCAACCCCTTACCACGCTACTTCCTCACTCCCGTCCTTGTAGGGTCATAGTCTGGGCCTGCTGCAATGACCTGCCCGGCAAGACCTGGTCTCCAGTTTCCCAGGCAGCTTTACTTATCAGCCATTTTCTTACTAAGAGAAAATTGAATTTCTCCAGTTTAATTGTCCTTCTTTGCCATTCCAGGTGTTCAGGAGATTGGGGAGATGATGGGTTTGAACTCAGATGAACTAGAAAGAGCTTTGTGCTCAAGAACCAGGGAGACAGCCAAAGAAAAGGTGGTCACGGTACTGAGTGTCACCCAGGTGAGGGTCTCTTCTTGCAAGAGCTGATTTTGAGACTGTCCTGTGGCTGCCGCACTAAGCAGATTGCACCCACTTCACCCCTAGGCTCAGTATGCTCGGGATGCTCTAGCTAAGAACATCTACAGCCGCCTTTTCAACTGGCTAGTGAATCGCATCAATGAGAGCATCAAGGTGAGACCGCCCCTTCCATCCATGGCCTGTACCTGCTTTACCTTCTCATCCTGCCTGGCCATCTTCTGCATTCCTTGGTTTCCGAGATGAACAGAGAAAGGAGGATGCAGGGGAGGGGACGTTCCTTCTAGGAACATGTGGGAACATCCCTGGTGTTCGAGTTCCCCAACCTGGTCCATTTACTTACCAGTCTTAGGATCTTGCCACTGCATAAAGATTTTTTTTTTTTCCTATTTGAAAATGCTCACCCGCTTCACAGGGTTTCCTGCAGATACGTCCATGGTTGCCGTGTGATTCAGCAGCTCCGCCTCTTGGCCTATAGCCAAGAGAACGTTGTATATAAACATCCGTAAAAGTGTTATTCATAACTGTCAAAAAGAATGGAGCCAGAAGGATCAGGAAGTTCCAGGCCAGGCTCAGCTCCATAGTGAGTTCATCGCCAGCCTGTGCTGAGACCACGACTCTAAAACAAACAAATAGAATAAGTGAACGAATGAACAAATGAATAAATAAATATGGCTCAGAAACAGAAACGACCCATGTCCATCAAATGGTGGACAGATAAAACAAAATGTGGCATTTACATGCAACAGATAATTTGGCCATAAAGAGGAATGAAGATCTTATATATATGCTACAGCATTGCTAAATCTAGAAAACACTATGCTGAGTGAAAGATGCCCACCGCAAAAATCTACTTCTTGTGCAATTCTGTTTATTAGGAAATGGGTAGAATAAACAAGTCCAGAGAAATGGGATGAATGATTGTCTACAACTAGGGGGTGGGGCAGGAAAGCAACTACTAATGGACTTAAGATTCCTTTTTTTGAGTGATGAAAATTATCTGGAGTTAGGTAGAGGTAGGTAATGGCTGTACCTTTTGAATACCTAAAAATATCACTGAATTTATACTTAAAATGTAAATGATATTCAGCTAGCATTTGTTTATTTATTTACTTTTTCAGTGCTGGGAATCCAACTCAGGGTCTCATTTATGTTAAGCAAGTATTTTACCACTGAGCTACACCCCTCGCTTCAATAAAGTTGTATTACACAAGCATTACACAGAAGTGCTATCTATTCAGAAGTCATTACTGAAAGGCCCTATTACAGAAAAGTCCCCAGGGTTTGATGAGTTTGAATCTAGGCTGGGGTAAATAACTTTTCCCTTCTGAGACTTAATTCTTGTCCTCTACAACATGGGAATAACTATATCTTATAAGGGTTTATATGTCATAGAATTTAATTTTTCTGAAGTGTTCTAGAAACATAAGGGCCAGCTATTATTATCTTAAGAGAATTTTAAAAATGTTTTTCTACCTCATCTCATGGGAACCATCCTAGAGTTTATTTTTGTCTCCCCTTCCCTCCTTCCTTCTCTCCTTGCCTTGGAATGAATGGAGGAGGGAGGAGAGTAGATATCACAGTTCCTTTCTGGCTTGATCAAGCTTGCTGTAGTTCTCTTTGTCCCTCTTCTGACCCCATCTGTCCCTGAAAGACCTGGCTTAATGTGCCCAGGGTACCTGTTCTCAGATTTATCCTTCCTTCTTCAGGTGGGCACTGGAGAGAAGAGAAGGTTATGGGGGTCCTGGATATCTACGGATTTGAAATATTGGAGGTGAGAGAACCTTACCCAACCTCAGCAGCCTGCTTCCCTAGTTAGAAGCACTGGCTTGAGGTGGGGATGAGAGAGGGCTGAGGTGAGATAGCCTCTTTATCCCTCAGGACAACAGCTTCGAACAATTTGTGATCAACTACTGCAACGAGAAGCTGCAGCAGGTGTTCATAGAACTGACCCTGAAGGAAGAGCAAGAGGAATATAAAAGAGAGGTAAACCGACTCTCCCATGCCCACCTAAATGACTTCCAGATGCATGCCAGATCATGCTTTCTTCTTGAATATAATTCCTCTAAAAAGGACAACAATTTCCCTTACACAGCTGAGCATTTGGCATGAATAACTAACCCCAGTGCTATAAGAAACCCCATCCTCTGTGTCCCAGGCCACCCTCTTTTCAGATCAGGCCAGGCAGGAGCGAGACTGATGGAAGTGTGTGTGTGTGTGTGTGTGTGTGTGTGTGTGTGAACAGTGAAGTGACAGCTGTGCTTGGCCTATGGCAGGCTGTGAGTCAGATTTAAAAGGGACATTTCCCTTCCATATCTTTTTCTGTGCCCTTCTCTAATCCTTTGTCTCCTGATGTTGCTGTTCTGTTATAGCACCCTGACTGTAGACTTCCACACCAGAAATGTCTGTTGGCTCCAAAATTCCACACTCCTCCTTTGAATCAGTGCAAATCCCCTGCACTCTGAGGCTAAGTGTTAGAAAAGTGCTCTCATTAATCCCTTACAAAGTGTGAGAGGCTGAGAATCTCACTCATTAAAACACTATCAGGGATGGTCAAGAATCTAGCAGGATTTTAGACAATGTGATTACAATGTATGGAAGACTTTTCTCAGCCATTTCTACACATTTTAATACCCTGTATTTAATAGATAATACACTCTCCCATATTTCACGATTCAAAAAAGCTGCATGAAAAAAGGTCTCCATCTATCTTCATCCAGAATCCCACTTCTCCTCTTTATAAGCAAATATGTTCGTGTATTTTCTTATAAAATTTATACAAAAGGCTATGAGTCTGCTTTGTTCTGTACTGTGTTATAATTTTAATAAGATTATCATTTTTCAGTCATGTAGCATTGCAAGGATGTCCTAAGTCATTTAATTGGTTGAGAAAGTATTTGGAGGTGAAATATATTGTCCATGATTCCTTAGTCTCTCTTGTGAATATATGATTCCTTCACCACTCCCATACTCAATAATCTGTGTCCCAACTCCCACCCAACACATCACCCCTCCCTTTCACCTGACACACACTCGAGTCTCTACATTGTCTCACCTTCTCTCATAAGTACTGTGGTTTCCCCATGCATCTATCTACCTTCCCCAAAATTCTCTATCAACCTTGAAGGGATGGGATGTAAACTGAACTAAACCAAGTACCTGTCTGGATCGTAGGCCCTTTTGACACACCATTGTAAGGCTAATAAAAGGAAGGCTGGGTCTGGGGAGGTCTTTGGGAACTATGATTCCTATAATTGATGTTTCCCCTTGCCAGGGCATACCCTGGACAAAAGTAGACTACTTTGACAATGGCATCATCTGCAACCTCATTGAGCATGTGAGTTGTCTTTCTCTTACATTGGGACCTTCTTTTCCAGATTGCTTGATGTCCTTCCTCTGTCTCTCCCCATTGCCCCACTTGGTAGAGATGGTAGAGGAGGGCAGAGGATGAGAAGGGGCTGAGAGGGAGGCAACGAGAACGTGGGCATCTCGACAGGTTCTAGGTTACAATGATCTTGCTCTTTTGGCCCAGAGTCAGCGAGGCATCCTGGCCATGCTGGATGAAGAGTGTCTACGCCCTGGAGTGGTGAGCGACTCCACATTTCTAGCAAAGCTGAACCAGCTCTTCTCTCAGCACAGTTGCTATGAGAGTAAAGTCACCCAGAATGCCCAGCGCCAGTATGACCACACCATGGGCCTCAGCTGCTTCCGCATCTCTCACTATGCCGGCAAGGTGATGTAGCAGGGATGCAGGGCAAAGACTAGGGCCAGGAACAGCTGAGGGCAACAGGGGAGGACTTGAGAGAGGGGAACGTTGAGAACGCTTTACGGTGAGACTTGGGGGGACCGGGTGCTGAAGAAGGCTGTGGAGGTCTCTGAACCTATAGCTGCTCTCTACAGGTGACGTATAATGTAACCAGCTTCGTCGACAAGAATAATGACCTCCTCTTCCGAGATTTGTCCCAAGCCATGTGGAAGGCTCAGCACCCCCTCCTGCGGTCCTTGTTCCCGAGGGCAATCCCAAAGACGCGTCTCTCAAACGCCCTCCAACTGCTGGGGCCCAGTTTAAGAACTCCGTGGCCATACTCATGAAGAACCTGTATTCCAAGAACCCTAACTACATCAGGTGACGAGCTGGGCACACAGGGAACGCGGTTCGTGGGTGATGGCATGTGCGGGGTCCGTGCACTGCAGAGCTCGGGTCTCGTGGGAAGCAGATCCCGTGTCTGTAGCTGAGGGAGGCCAGCAGAGGAGCGAGTGAAATTCAGAAGGCCTGTGGGTTTCCTTTCATGTCAGCTAAAATGTTCCCTTAAGGGGACCCTGGAGAATAAGGGTGTGAAAGTTCCACCGGCCAGGCGTCCGCTCCTGAAGCCCGTGCCTTCCCTACTTTCTGCCAGGTGCATAAAGCCCAACGACAACAAGCAGCGCGGCCAGTTCTCCTCGGAGCTGGTGGCCGTGCAGGCCCGGTACCTGGGGCTGCTGGAGAATGTGCGCGTGCGCAGGGCTGGATATGCCTTCCGCCAGGTCTACAAATCCTTCCTGGAAAGGTACCGATTGCTGACCCGGACCACCTGGCCTCATTGGAAAGGGGGCGACCGGTAAGACCCAGCGGGGAAACGGGGCAGCAGTGAAGGGCCGTTCAAGAAACTCCCCAGAAGGATGTTTCCTTTCGGTGGGGTTGTGTGGGTGGGCTGAAGCCAGTGGGTGTGTGCTGGGGAAAATGAAGGATCCATTTTGTCCGGGGCTGTGAAGGGTTATGGGAAACATGGAAGAGCGCTCCTTCCTGAGACACCCCATCTGCAGCTTTTCCCCCCTCTACCTCTGTAGGGAAGGTGTTGAGAAGATTGTGGACTCGCTGAGTATATCCTCAGAGGAGCTGGCCTTTGGGAAAACAAAGATCTTCATCAGAAGCCCCAAGACTGTGAGTCAGAGTGTCCATTGCCTTTGGTGGGGATGGCAGGTGGGGTTGTCCAGAGCCCACGAGGTTGTGCAGCCGAAGGCAGCATCTGTGCTGGTGGGTGAGCAAAGAAGGGTCCACCCTGCTCCCTGCCCTGAGCTAGGGGTTCGCTGGGTGTCTGGCTTGGTCGCACCGGAGGATTGAGGTGGAGGAGGTTATGACAGGGTGGGGAGAAAAAGTGAGGACCCTAAGCTCCTTTGAAAGCTGGGTGATCTTGAAAGATGCCAGCTGGGGAACCTCCATCCTTGGGTGTGTGGGAGGAAAGTGCCACTGTCGTGTTGTCTCTCGGTCCCTCCAGCTTTTCTCCTTGGAGGAACAGAGGCGCCTGAGGCTTCAAGAGCTGGCCACCCTCATACAGAAGGTTTACCGAGGCTGGCGCTGCCGCACCTACTACCAGCAGATGCGGAAAAGTCAGATCCTCATCTCCGCTTGGTTTCGGGGCAACAAGGTGCCAGTCACTCCTTAAACATCACCTTGTCACTCTCATCAGAGTGGGGTAGGTGGCTCAGGATGTGGGTTTTTCTAACAGTGACCATGTTTTCTACAGGAAAAGAAGAAGTATATGAAGACAAGGATATCCGTCGTGCTGATCCAGGCTTATATCAGAGGGTGGAAGGTAACCTGGAGGCGGAGGGTCCCTGCTCACACACAACTCCTGCGGGATTGAGTCCTATGCTGGGGAGGAGGAGGCCCTAGGCGAGTCCTGCAACACTCAGGTCTTCCTGTTGCTGTGGCCTGTTGGTGGGTGTATGTCCAGGAGACCCCATATAGGTCTGGGTATCTCTACCTTCAGCTGCAGATGATTTCACACCCTCTCTCCTATTAATATCAGATATTTTCGAGAGAGGGTCTTATTGAACATCTGTGTAGCTGAAGATGGCTTGAACTCCTGATCTTCCAGCTTCTGCCTCCCAAGTGCTGGAATTACAGCCATGTGCTGGGCCACACCTAGCAGCCTCAGTGTTTCGTCTGGTTCACCGAGTAGCTGATTTTAAAAAAAAAGCAGAACCTCTTTTAGAACCCAGCTTCACTTTGTCTCCTTTCTCACATGTCCCTGCCAGGCTCGCAAGAATTATCGGAAATACTTCCGGTCAGGAGCTGCCCTTACCTTGTCAAACTTCATCTACAAGAGCGTAGTAAGTGTTGTGGGCTTGAGTGGAAACAGGGTGCAGGAGGTTGGGACACTCCGGGCAGAGGGAGAAGAGCCTCCAAGATTTTCCCCAGGGGCTCTTCACTTCTTCCTGGGATGGAATAGTCTCTTGCCAGGAGCTGGATCCAGTGCACCTAACCAGAGGTAGCATTGTATGACACTGTGGCTTGGTGAATGCGGGTAGGAGTCCTAGCATACCTTTCTGAGCCATCTGTAAATAAACTGTAGAAACGACTGGCTGAGGGCTGACTGTCTCACAAAAAGGCCCAGTGAGAGCTACAAGGTTAACTAACCCAACCTTCCAAGATCCATTTTTTGGGGAGGGCAATCACATCTTTCTGCTATTTCTTCTGAAGTCAAGTGAGGGGGCGGGGCTGGGCATCTATGGAAGGAGCTTTGTGTGCTAGAGGACGTAGGGTACAAGGGTTGGAGAAAGATAGGCCACTCCCAGCATTTAAACTGTGGCAGCTTCCAGGAGCGGAAAGATTGGTCAGAGAAGAGTGACTTCTGGAGACATATAAGATAGCAGTTGTGCTTCTGAGAGGATCAGGGAGAAGCCAGGGCCAGAACAGCACTCTAGTGAAACTTTGGAAAAGGCAGGAGGGGAGCAGTGTGGGCAGGCTTTGACCCTCTGGCTGCAGCAAGGCATAACTGACTGCTGCTGACTGGACGGTTGTCTCCAAGCGTGCTCAGTGGGACACGAAGCGTCTTCGTTCAGAGCTCCTCTTTGCCATCAGAGGCGGGACTGCGTGGCAGGGGCGGAGGGGGGGTGTGAGTTCTGACGCTGGGGCTTCCCTATGGCATCCCCCTCCTCCTCCTCCCAGGCCTCCTGCTAGCCTGGCCTGTCCAGCTGGCTCCATCTTGTCCTGCCTGCCTCTCAGAGTAAGTGCTGTTTTGCCACATACCTGAGGCCTCTAATCTGATTTTGTGCTTATCTCCTGACAGGCCTTTCTTTCACTTTTTCTTTCACCTGTACTTTGTCAGACAGCTGTTGAATATCAACCCGAGAAGCTGCTGGGTTCAGTAAATCACACCCCAAAAGAAGTATGCGGGGTCAGGGTCCTAGACTGCTCCCCCCCTGCTTCTGATACTTGCCATGGCCTTGACATTAAGCGCCATTATCTTTGAACACTTGCTGTATGCTAGGCTGTTTACATGCTTAACTCTCAGGCTTCCAACAAGTCAGTAATATAAGGCCCTCTGCTTTCTCCATTTTGCAGATAAACCCCCACCCCCAAAACTCAGAAAGATTAAATAGCTTGCTGCCTGGCTGTTCCATAGCTGGTAAATGATAGAGTTGGAATAAAAGGTATTTTACTTAGGAGCCTTTAACCATGATGTACAACTGTACATAATATCTCTAGGCAGGCCTGGACTCTACAGATCTAGAAAGGAAGGATGTTATGAGAGATACTGGAGCATCAGGCTTTGAACTGTGTCTCACAGCAGGGGCTGAATCCTGGTGGGCAGAGTTGAGCCAAGAGTAAGAGCTAGGCACAGTGCCATCACCTTCAGGAGTGTGGAGCAGGAAGGGTTGTGGCAAGGAGCCTGTCTGGTGGGTGTGCTGGGAGGGCAGGAATCCTGAGAAATGACCACGGACTCCCAGTAGAAGGTTTTGAGTGGCAGGCTGAGGTGTCAGACACCACGAATCAGAGAAGAGAGCAGTAACTAACACAGACAAGGGTTGCCAGCTCTAGGTCACTGTAAACTGATAGATGCAGGAGCCAGGGAAGCTTATATTGAGACTCATTTTGGTGTTGGCTTGCCATGCCTCCCCGACTTGGGTAGCAGGTCCTGGGCTGAAACTAATCCTCTTACCCCTCTACTCTCCATTCGTGCCCCAAACACCCTGCACACGGTCAGAGACCCAGCAAGCAACACCCTCCCCCACCTTTTCAGCTCTGCTCTTACTTCTCACTGGGACTTGCCTTCTCTTGTGGTGCCAGGATCTGGGTGTGTGGCTCTCTTCACCATTCCACTCTCAATGCCCTGCTTTCAAACCAGATGCAGAAGTTTCTGCTGAACCTGAAGAACAATTTGCCACCTCTCAATGTCTTGGACAACACATGGCCCACCGCCCCTTACAGGTGCTTCAACACAGCTAATCAGGAGCTGAAGCGGATCTTCCACCAATGGAAGGTGAGGTATAAAATATACTCAAAGGGACATTCAAACTACATTGCTCCCTTTTAAGTGCACTGCTTTGGTGATAAGTACATTCCGGCTATTGTGCCAGCACTGCCAACATCCGTCTCCATCCTTCTTTTCTTTGCTCATTAACCCCGACTCCCTATTTACCCCACACCCATGGTCTGCTTTTTGTTTCAATGATTTTGATTAGTGTAAGTACCTCCTCTTGCAGACTGTCATCTGATTTTTCTTTTTTCTTTTATGTATATACATATGGAGTACGTCCATGTGTCTGTACATGTGTGCAAGTGTGTGTGTGTGTGTCTGCATGTGGGTGGTGTACATGTGAGTGTGGGTGTATGTACATGAGTGAACTTGAGTATATATGCCTGTGGATGTCCAGAGTTGATAATGGAAACCATCTTCGATTGTTCTTCCATCTTATTGTTGTAACTTGGGTCTCTAATTAAACCTAGAACATGCCATTAGGGCCAGTCTACCTAGCCAGCTTGCTCTGAGAATTCCTAGGCTCTATCTTCCAGGACTAGAATTACATGTGGACTCCCATACCACCAGACATTTTTATGAGGCTGAGGTTCCAAATTCAGGCCCTTTTGCTTGTAAGACAGAGTTCTTTAATCACTGAACTATCTCCTTTTTTTGTCGTCGTTGTTATTATTGTTTGTTTAGGAGCACCTCTCTGGAGTAAGCCTTGTTCTGTCTGCTGGGCGTGCACTCCTATAGGGCCTCTTACTTTCTAGTTTCCTTTTCCTCTCTAGAACCCCTGTTTCCTCTTCCCTCTCACTAGTCCTCCAGTCTTTTCTTCTGTAGATCTGTTCTTCTCTCTCTCTCTCTCCTTTCTTTAACGTCCTCTAGACCCTTTCTCTCATCTCCTTCCACAGTCCTGCCTTCAGCCTCTGTGATCTTGGCTCTTTCCTTCTCACAGTGCAAGAAGTTCCGAGATCAGCTGTCCCCAAAGCAGGTGCAGACGCTGAAGGAAAAGCTCTGTGCCAGCGAATTGTTCAAGGGCAAGAAGGCTTCCTACCCTCAGAGGTGAGGCCCCCAGACCCTGTGCAGCCAGTTGCATTCCACGAATTCTCCAGCTGGAGCCTGCATCGGAATTGCTTGGCAGGATTAGGCACACCCAGCTGCCGTGCTTTTGGTCTCTGACTCAGCGGGTGGGGGGGGGGCGATGCCCAGGGCTGTACTGAGGGTCCTGGGCCACATCTGTGAGCCCCTGAGACAGGGTATTTTGGTGAGAGGGTGGGGAGGTAAGGAGCAGGGCCTTGTTCTCACGTTTCTCTCTCACATGTTCTCAGCGTCCCTGTTCCGTTCCGTGGCGATTATATTGGGCTTCAGGGGAACCCCAAGCTGCAGAAACTGACGGGCAAAGAGGAAGGGCCTGTCCTGATGGCAGAGACTGTGAAAAAGGTCAACCGTGGCAACGGCAAGGTGAGGGGCCATTCTTACCCCCAGCCTGGAGCTGGCCCTGAGCTGACCGCGTATGCTTTGCAGTGGATGGGGTGGGCTGACCTTGCCTGTCTTCACTCTTTCCTGCTCCTTTTATAGACTTCTGCTCGGATTCTTCTCCTGACGAAGGGACGTGTGATTATCACAGATAGCAAGAAGTCCCAGGCCCAAATTGTCATTAAGTTGGACTCCTTGGCTGGGGTATCAGTCAGCAGCCTCCAGGATGGCCTCTTTAGCTTGCATCTGAGTGAGGTATCAGAGTTGCATGGGATGGGGTCTTCGGGGTGTTCATCCTGGGACTGGGGTGGATAGGAGATGCTAGGACCAGACTTCTCATGTTGCGGCACCTCTGATGTCCTTCAGGGTGCTCCTGGGTAGGGGGAAATTAATCTCTGCTATTTTTTTTTCCTTCTTCACAAGATGTCATCAGCAGACTCCAAGGGGGACATCCTGCTGGTCAGTGACCATGTGATTGAACTGCTGGCGAAGATGTACCAGGCTGTGCTGGATACCACACAGAGGCAGCTTTCTGTCACTGTGACTGAGAAGTAAGGCCATGAGCTGGTGGTGAGGGACAGCTTGGGACAGATGACCGGACTGCTGGTCATCGTGACCGGGAAATTGGTGCAATCAGAAAAGCGAAGCATACATACGATGTCAAGGCCGGACCTGTGGGTGTTTCTCCCCCCTTCCCTTGAAGTTCTCTGGGGGACTTTGAGTCATCGCATGGGTGGGGGTGTAGTGTGATTACTTCGAGGAGGGGAAGCCAGCGTGAAAATGTGGGAAGAGGGTGGAGAGAATGGGGGTGCTAGCTGTGTTTTTTTTTTTTTTTTTCTGTCCGTCTCTCTCCAGGTTCTCAGTAAAGTTCCAGGACGGCAGCCTGGATGTCAAGGTTCTCCAGGGTCCCCAGGGTGGTAAGAACAGTAAGCTGGTTTGTAAGAAGAAGGGAAAGAATTCTCTGGAGGTGACTGTGCGGTGAGGAGGAGATGTGGGCCTGCCAGACACGCAACTTCTTCCTCCTGGACCAGAACCAACTCTCTCTAATCCCCTTTGTGGGAGGACTTGGTGTTTAGCCTTAAAGAGGCTCTTTCTGTTCCCTGACCCTTTCCAGAACTCTCCTGAAAATGTTGCATCCCAGCTTCGGCCTCTCACTCCACCAATAAATCATGTGATTCTGAAAGGTCTGGGCAGTGTCAGTAGGTCGTTCCTGTTCCCTGATTTCCTTACTCAGTCGCATTTATTTATTTATTTATTTGACTCTTTTATTTTATTTTTTTAACCCAGTTGCATTTGGACCCTCCTCCCCAATGCCCTTTCCAGTTCCTCGGGCTCCTGGGAGCAGCTAGTACAGATAATAAGGAGGAAAAAGGAGGCAAATTGTCTCTGGGCTCCTTGACCGGCTGAGCTCTGGCATGGTTTAGAGAGACTGGGGTGGGGGGCTGGGAGTCAGGGATAGGGCTCAGGTCGCAGGTGGCCAATGGACTGGTTCATTAAGTATGTCCCTGGAGGGAAGGGGTGAGGATCTCCGTCTTGGAGACTGAGTTCCTTCAGAGATGGAAAACAGATCTAAGGTTGGAGAATTCGCATAAGCCTAGGGAAACTGGGGGGGGGGGAACACAGGGTCCCCTGCACCCCAGATCTTTGTTTCACACCTGCCTCTAGACACCTCTTTTTCTCTCCATCATGTCTGGGAGATGCTAATTACTACCAATCTCTGTCCTACACAGATAGGGACAGAGTCCTCCTTCCCTCCCTCCTTCCTTCCTTTTTCCTTCTCTCCCTGCCTCCTCCCCAAGTTTTGTCATCCCTAGGACTGATCTCTTTCCTCTAAATTCCTTCTCCCTTCCCTCTATTATTGTCTTTATTTTTCCCTCAATCTCCTACTGTCTCACGTCATCTCATTGTCTCTGTTTGTGTGGGCTTTGACTAAAATCAATTCATAGGATTGTATAGCATGCTTTATATCTTTCTCCACTGTCCTTCATATCATTTCCCTGAAGACTTCCATCTTGTCTCATTATTCTGGTCTACTTGGGGGGGAGGGGGGAAGAAACAGTCTGCTCAGCAGCGAAATTTAGATCTGTGCTCCAAGAAAGCTTACAAAAGGCTGCCATTGTTTCCATCTCTGGAAGTCTCTTCCTCTTCTCTCCCTGTCTCGTCTTCCCTGCTTTCTTCGCCGAGCTCTGCGCTCCTGAAGCCCAGAGGCCGGGGTCCCTCGTGTTTCCATCTGTAAGCTGCTCACGGCCTAAGGTAATCACGCTGGCGGGAAGACCTGATTAACTTCTCTTCCTGCCTGCAGATTAATCTAGCCCAAGCCCTGCGCTGGGGCACACCTTGCTTTGAGCTGCAATGGGCCCCAGGTAGAGAGAGGCTGGGGGAGTATCCTACGGCGGCTGGGTCTAGAAGAGAGGTATCTCAGGCTCTCTGGTCAATCTCTCGCTGCCCAGGTAACTGCCCCGACCTTGACTTCTCAGAATCCAGAGGATCTTGTCTGGCCGAGGGGGTGGTACTCGCCCTCGCTCTCTGCCTCATCTCCTGCTCCCAGGGCCCAAATTGTCGTCACTTTCCCAGTGAAGTGTCTGGTCATTTTCAGAAGCAATTTCAGGAGAAAATGCAGCTGCTGCTCCCCATCCTGCTTTTCTTCTCTCAGGGCTGAAGGCTCTGCCAGTTCCCCCGAGGGGGTAGGGGAGGGAATGGGGTGGGGTGGGGTGGGAACGGACAGGCCTCCGCCAGCCCACCAGCTGTGCAGATGGATGCCTAGTTCAAGGACAGCTGTGTGGGTGGATGCTAGTTCCTGGACGGTGGGGCTCCTCTCTTTTTCTTCTATCTTCTGCTTCCTCCTCTTTCCTGTCTTTGCCTTTCCTTTCTTTGGAACTCAAGTCCTCTCCTGGCCTCCTAACCTGGTCTATCTTGCACCAAGTCACAGCCCTGCTGAATGGTCCTAACTCAAGCTCCCCACAGCTTAACCAGCTCCGGCAGTCATTTCTTCCCCAGGCTCTGAGGGGTTCTTCCCATGTGTTCTCACAGGTCGGGGCAAGTTATATGAACTACCATCCTTCCATTCCTCAGTAGCAGCCCCACTCGGCATCGCATGTGGCCCCACGCCACCCTCACCCCAGCATCTCTCCAAGATGTGAGGGAGTCCACAGGTTGAGCATGTAGTGGACACATATAGGTCATCTTGTGTGTATAAGCACCTGCCCCTAGAGAACAGCTGTCTAATGTGGTTCACCCCACACAACCGAACACATCTCGCCCCCAACAAGGATCAAGAATTTGCAGGAGACCCACTGCTACAGACCCGCCTGTCCTCTCCTCTGTGGTGACAGCTTCTAAGATGGGGCTCAAATAAAGAGATGTTTAAAGGAAGAAGAAGGGGGAAAAAAAAAAAAACTCCTATGTGCTGCATAGCCTCAACACTTTACATGGTATTTGCATATAATTTGTGGGCAAAATGAAAAATCAGGATCCAGCTCTTCAATACTTTTCCTCCTTCATTCTCTCTCTAACTTAGATCAGTATCGGCCCTTTCAAGTCTTTGCTAATCCCAGAGATCAAGGGGTGATCAGCTCTGCCCACCATCCTCTGGCTCCCCCCCAGCCGTGGCTCCTACCGTCCTCTGTGAGATACAGCATCATCAAAGGACATTATTCATGGTGGACCTTTGCTGAAGTCCTGGTTCTCTGGTGTCATGGCTTGGGGGCAGGGAAAGCTGGGCTGCTGGGGGCGGGGGTACGGCTCAGAGATGGGGTCTACCAGACTTTTGGTTTCTTAGCTTTTGGACTCATCTCCTCCTCCATAGCTAACTCCCTTGGCCTGCCTAGCTTGGCGGAGGTTGTGAGAGGAGGAGGAGGAGTGCTGGGCGGGCTAGGGTTAGGGCTAGGTCCAATTAGGAACAGCACCAGGGCTTCTCAAAGGAACGAACAAGTCATGCCACCTCTATTCCTCATCCCACCACATGCTCCCAGTCCTGGTTCTGGGCCCATGTTCTCTGCATACGCAGCCTTGCAATTAGCCTGGTAACGAGAAGCTTTTAATGAGGCCCCACTAGCCTCTTATATAATAAAGAGGCCTCGATACCCAGCTGCTGCCCTCACTCTGAGGTGAACATGGAGTACCGGGCAGCCAGAATGACTTCTATCGCGATGGCCCGAGTCCCAGAGTGGGATGGATTGGAGAGAAAGGATTTTTAGGAGCTCCATGGGGCTCCATGTTTGGGGACAGAAATTAAAAAAAGAGTAAAAAAGGTTAACTTTGGCTTTCCTTTATTTTATGAGCTTCTACTGAGCACCTGTTATATGCCAGATACTGTAAGTGCCCTTGTGTGCATATGACAGACAGCAAGTGTTAGCAAGTTGAATGTAATAAGTGTATGAAGAAAAAAAAAAAACCAAGAGGGAGAGAGATGGAGTATTGGGGTAGTAGTAACCTGAAGCAGGGTGACTGGAGAAGGTCTTGTTAGGCAGGGGTTTGTAGCACATACGAAGCCTATCCGTTCTCTCCTCATCCCGAGATGTAGAGGAATAGGTTTCCAAATCTCCAACACTCAGAGGAAGGGTGGACTGTCCTTCACTAGTCAAGGTGTCAATGCAGCAAAAACAATGGGAGGTGTGAAGTGAAAGAACCTGAGTATATGGTTCTTTTCTAAATAGCTGTGCATATGCCAGTGAGTCAATGAGCCTTCCAGGGCCTCTGTTTCTTAATTGGAGAACTAGGCATAGTTCTCATTCATATAGTAGAGATAAACAAAAGTAGACAGATGAATCCATGTCTAAATGCCCATCACAGCTTCTGGAGTGAATCTCCTCTAGCTTTGGCATCACCAGCCCTCTCTGGGGCTCTGATCCCCATCTTGGCTCTACCCTCCACTGGTGCTTTCTCTTTGAGTGAGACAAGGCCTCTCATCAGTGTAGAATGTGACTGGGGGCCTGGAAGGGTCAGAGGAGGAGTTGCCCAAGCTTTGGGAAGACAGGTTAGAGTGAAGGAAATGAAACTGGGAGGAAAAGGAGAAGCAATTAGGAGATCAACGCTGCCAAGCAGAACAGGGGTAGGATGGTGAAAAATAACAGCCAAGATATCTGTTCCTTCTCTCAGTCAACTCAGGATCAGGAAGGAGGGGGTGCGGAGATCTAGGAAAGACAGCTATCACTGGGGGTGGGAGGGTCTAGGGAGATAGGCAGAGGTCTCTGACAGCAGAAGAGAAGCACTGACATTCCCTTTGAGTGGGGACCAGGGTGGTGGGGCAGCTCTCACTTCGGTGGGGTTGGGGGAGACACAGGGACCCTGGGGACTGGAGAGACGTCAGACTAATTTCCAGTCTAACCCCCCTCCGCCTCTATCCCCACTTTTGCTGTTTTGGTGGTGGCAGGGTCATTTGCCAGAGCTGTCACAGCCTGGTAGCTGAGCTTGGAGTCAAGGGTGAGGAGCTGAAGAGTGACCACCTAGATAAAGAGATCCGGGGACACACCTATTGAGCTAGAGCTGCCAGGGCAATCGTGTGACAGACCACATACAGCAGCATCCCTTAGAGTGCTTGTCTTGGGTACCTTTCTGCTGGACAACTGTAGCTCACTGCTGGGTCTGAAGGGAGTGTGTGTGTGTATGTGTGTGTGTGTGTGTGTAGAATGTGGTGTGGTGTGTGTGTGTGTGTGTGTGTGTGTGTGTGTGTGTGTGGTGTGTATGCGCCTGCGTGTCTGGTATGTGGCTGCAGCTTGCATCTTCTTCACCACCAGCCTCCCTCCTCCCCTCCAGCCATCCTGGGATTGGTGACTCTCAGCCCCTCCTCTCGGCTCCCCCAGACCCTCCCGGAGCCTTTATCAGGGAGCTGGGACTGGTTCCTGCCACCTTCCACAGCCCCTTCCACTCTGTTCCTCTCCACAGCAGCTCCAGCCAGCCAGCTCCCTGGTTCTGCCGTCCATCCAAGCGCCGAGCTCAGAACAGCTCCACAGGTAGGCTCCAGGGGGAAGGTGTTGGTGGTCTGGAGCGGGCACCAATGTCCCAGGGGTCAGCATCAGTCAGGAATGAAGGAGAGGGCAGCTTCTGATGGGCGAACAGGTTGCAGGGAAGGTGAACAGAAGGTGCCAGAAGGATGGGGAGCTGGTTATTGTTTCGAGCCTGAGAGCGCAGACTGATTCTTCCAAACCAGAAAGTTTTTGCGTAAGTCTTGGGATCATCTATTACTGCAACAACGACATCCAGGACCCCTTGTTGAACTGACTGGAGGAAACAGACCAGTGCATGTCCTATGCATCTGTCATCTCCCTTGTGAGTTAGAGTCCACCGCACCCTAGGAGATGCCTAATGAGGAACTTGGGAAGCTGAGTCCAGTCCAAATGAGATGCATCTCACTCTGTCTACCAGGACTTGGGTGGGAGAATTGGGGGCTGGGAAGACAGGTGAGTCCAATTACTGGTCAAGAAGGTCTCCTGTGTTTCTTGCAAACGTACCCTCCCTCTTCCCATCCTCTCTCGTCCATACCTTTGTCCCCCCAGGCACCATGAGGAGCACCTTGCTGTTCGCAGCCATCCTGGCCCTCAGCTTTGCCTGGAGCTTTGGGGCTGTCTGTGAAGAGTCCAAGGAGCAGGCGGCGCCTGGTGGGAGGTACAGCAAGGTGAGACCCTGTCTGGTGGAGTCCAGAACATCACAGGGACTTGGGTTTCTCCTGTCTGGACAGCTGAGGAAGGGGGGCTGGTGGGGTGGGCATTTTTGTTTCTGGATCTCTGTCTCTGATCCTCTCATATCCACTCCGTCTATAGGGTCTATTTTTTTGTGTGTCTTTCTTTGTATGTGTTTTGGATACCCTGGAGAGAAAATGTGACTTGGTGGTTAAATGGTGCAGCGAGGGATGAGCCACAGGTTCTCTTTGGTCTGGCTTAGGTTCTGACTCTTGGCAAGGAGCAGGTCTCTTCGTTGGATAGTACTAAATGCGGTCACAATTTCTCTCCCAACTGGTTATTTGCATGCATTTTCAACCATTGGGTAGATCTGCGTATCCCTTTATTCTCAGGATGCAAATGAATTCTTTTATTTTCTGCTTTCCTCCCTCCCCCATAGCCTTATGTGTTCCTAAGTTCCCAACCCTTCCCCTTCTTTCCTCTCCTTTGCCTATGACTGGTCTCTGCTTAGTCAGACTAGTACAACAAAAATTAAAAAAAAAAAAGCTAGATTGAGCCTCAATTTCCAAAGTTCCGCTAAGAAAAAGAATAAGACTTGTCAGGGTCGGGTGCAGGGGGAGTGTGGTGAAGGAAGTCTTTTCAGGGTTTTGAGATGACAGCAATTACATTGGTATAAATGCTTTTAAGATGATTACAGGTGGGACTTATTACAAATTCAGTATGTGAAGTCTCACTGCCTCTCCAACTCTGATCTGTTTAGCATCTCATTACAGGAGGTGGGCTGAGGATTTGAACAATTTAGGAAAAGTGGTTTCTGGGAAGCCGTGTGCTGGGCCAAGAGAGACAGAGAGCTAGCCAGGGCAGCTTTGCAGGTGGCAGTGGCTGTATCAGATCCAAACATCCAGAACCTATTCCAGAATGCTCAGGCAGTGCCAAGTACAGACTGGACTCTGTGTTTGGAATTGCAAAGGTCCAGTTCTGGAGAGTCAAAGTATGTGGGTTCTTTAGAAACAAACCTGCTACAGTTCCTTAGGCAATGGGCTGGCCCCTTTTTGTCAACAAAAGGAGACGATCCCAAGGTCTGTGAGGATGATGAAAATTGGGGCAGGAAGAAGGTAGGATATATGTGTGCTAAGCTCAGCCTACATAAGAGCACTTTCATGTATACGCAATAGCCCAAGGACACCAGGGCTCTGAAGAGATACACAGCTGAGATTCAGGTGAGAATCTCACCACATAACATCATCATATATCATGTGACACACCCCACCAACCTTGCTGTGCTGAAGTTTACTGTGAAAAAAAAAAAATCGAGAGTATAATCCAGAGCTTTTGCTAGACAGCAGCTCCAGAATCTGGGTTGATGGGGTAGAAGGGATGTTGTTCTGAGCAGGAAACCTTTCTGAAATTCAGGTCAGAAAGCGAGAAGAAAGCAAAAGCCGGAGTCAGAAAGTCAGGGAGAAGACTCAATGAGAAGCAGCAGAGAAACAAGGAGAAAAACAGTCACAGGCACAATCTGGAGTAGGGAGTTTTGGGGAGTAGGAGTGCTCAGGTACCTGCCCCCCCTTTCCAGAACCAAATCCCATCTACCATTCAGTCATGGAGCATAGGTTAATAGACACCTGCTCTCTGTAATTGACCTTTCCTGGGAGAAATTCATGACTCAGTGAGACAATTATATCCTTGGGCAAGTTGTTTCTAAGCCAATGTCCTTTGTCACTGAGCGATGGCAGGAGCTGGGATGGGATTGCAGGGGACAACTGCCCTTGAGCTTGGGACACCACGCGATCACAGTTGGAGAAGTTTTTCATCTCGGAAGTCGGTCCTGAGCAGTTTGCAGGAATATCTCCATGTGCACGAGAGCACTTGGGGGTAAAATTCAAATGCAGATTTTGTCTCCCCAGGCCTCAGGTAGGATTCTAAGAAGTTCCCACTGGTCCGTGTGCTGCCAGTGGTTCCACACACTACACCTTGAGCATCACTTCTCTTCCAGGGTCAATCAGAGGACATCTCAGAAGAGATGAGGCATTGGATTCACCTGCGATGGGTTTGGGGTAAGGCTGTTTTGTGGATGGGATGTGAACCTCTTGGCTCCAGCTCTCTGTTCCTCTCTCCTACAAGGACTTGGATCTCTACCAGCTGCCCCCGTCCTTGCTACGGAGACTCTATGACGGCCGCTCTGTCTCTCTGGAAGGATTGCTGAAAGTGCTGAGCAAGGCTAGCACGGGTAGGAGCTGGCCCTGGGCAAGAGGACCGGCAAGGGGCAGAATTCTGAAGAGTACATAGGCCTCTCTCTGGAGGGTGGGGGGAACATAGTGAAGTCCACTCCCACTTACACACTCGTGCCTGGTTTTACAGATCCCAAGGAGCCTTCGCTTCCACAGAAACGTGAGTAACCATTGCCGCTTCCCTGTCTATACTGACCACTTGCCCAAAGCTCGTGGGCGTGGGGGCTGCGGGCCATTTCGTCTTGCCTCGTCTCAGCTAGTGCAGACAGTATGCCTGCCTGCTGCAATTGCTCAGCCAGCCTTTGTGAGTGGGAGAAGCCACCAGGGAACTAGTAGGAAGCAGGTATGAGGGGTGTGGGAGACCAACATTAGTTGATCATTGGGTAGCGAGAGGGTCTCCTGATAACAGTGAAGAGTCTTAGCCAGGGACCTGCTGGGGTAGAGAATTGTTGAGATGCAGGGGTGGGTGAGATGGGAGAGGGACGGGGGGAGATGGACAGAGAGTCCAGTGTGAACAGAGACAATGTGCCTGCTAGCTGTGGGGTTCAGACTGTGGCATGGGAAGGGCCAGTCAGAAAAGGAGGCACACACACCTGTAATTCCAGAACTCTGGAGGCTAAGACAATAGGATTCAGAGTTCAAGAGTAGACTGGGCTACATGGCAAGTTACAGGCAAGTCCAGGTTATTGAGAGAGAGAGAAAGAGAGAGAGGAAAGGACAGGGAAAGGGAGAGGGAGAGGGAAAGGGAGAGGGAGAGGGAGAGGGAAAGGGAGAGGGAGAGGGAGAGGGAGAGGGAAAGGGAGAGGGAAAGGGAGAGGTTGAAGTCCCAATGCATGTATATTGATAACACTGACCTTGTTCTGCAGGTGACATGCATGATTTCTTTGTGGGACTTATGGGCAAGAGGAACAGCCAGCCAGGTAGGAGTGTGTTGGGAGCCCAGTGTAAGGGTTTGGGATGCTGGTAAGGATATACTGGAAGCGTCTCCCAGGTTGTCACTCTAGAGAACAATGAGGCTTTTCTCAGTTGTAATGAGCATTTCGTGGTCCCTTTTCCCCAGTTCCTTAGATCCACAGTCAGGGTCAATCATTCTCTGAGAACAAGAGTAGGGAACCTTTCTAAGACAGTCCTGCTGGGACAGGGACAGGAGTCTTGTTGGTTCAGAAGAAACTCTCTTGACTATACCATTTTCAGACACTCCTACTGAAGTGAATGAAGAGAACATTCCCAGCTTTGGCACCCTGGAGTATCCCCCCAGTGCCGAATGAGGTCAGTACTGTGGGTTGGAAAGGAGAAAGAACAGGGATGGGGTGATAGCAATTGTGCATTTTCTCAGACACTACAGACACTACTGCCATACATTTGCCCCAAAATACACAATTGCATTGCCAATGACCCGCACCCTGAGAGTCAAGCATGGTGACATTTAGAGACACGTGTGTAAGTACAAGTGAAGTACACATGCCCTTTGCTCTTTTTCATCTCTCCTGTGTCATGGACTCTGCTGATTAAACAATGAGTAGTTGGAAGCAGGGAGAGAGGGGTTCCTTTGGGGCTTCTCGAATGGACAGCTTATGTTGTTTGGACATTGTCCTCTGGCGATCTATATACAAGATGATGAGGTGGACGTCTAGTCATCACTTCAGATTCTGTATTCAGTTCGCAGATGAAGTGTTTGCTTCCCCGGGGAAGGCTAAACCTTTGGGTTCAGAATGCAGGTTACAGGATCAGAGCGCTGTCTCCAGCAGTGGCAACTTAGGAAGTGCTGCGCAGAACACTGGAGTGTGTGCGAGTAGCTGCAGAGCACATCTATGTCTGGATGACATACTCTCCTCCAGCGTTATGCACCGGCCACAAAGATAATTACGATGCAATTCTGCCGTGGTATTTTATACAAATGCAGTGAGATGGATTGGAGCACAGCCTGAATTTGAATCCTGGGTCTGCTGCTCTCCAGTTGTGTCACGGCCAAGTTCAAAGCACGCTGTGCCTCAGTTTCCTCATCTGGAAAATGAGGGCCATGATAGAAACTGTCAGGTTTAGGGTTTTGAAGATGGACTATAGATTCCACCGTCAGATGCATGCCTGGTGCACGGGGCGGAGAGTCAGGCTCTTCTGGCCTGGGAGCTGGGCGGGGGTGGAAGACGTCCTCATGTATTCTCTGGCTGGCTCTGATGTGCCTGCCAAGAGCCATTGAGGCCAGACTTCAGGACTGAGTGGGCTGAGAGATTCCTCACTTGTCCACCAGTGTGAGAACACCTCAGGGAATGTCCAGTCAAAACACGCGCCCTTCTGCCTTGACGCATCTACCCACACATAGCAATCGCAGATCAACTGACGGTGTCCTTTTTGCTGGCTTCCCAAGAGAGGGACGACAAGGAGAGAGGGGGGGCTTGGAGGTCTCTGCAGTCATGATCGTGACCACGATCACGCACAGCCTCAGCCTCTCTCTCTTTCTTTGCTCCTGGCACGCAAGCTCACTGGCCCCCAGGTGAGACCCAAGGAATTGGCTTTTGATATTGCTCAGGACCAGAGACTGGGTCTGATCCCCCATTTACTGTTGGGTGAGAGGGCACAAAGAGCTGTAATAACTGTAACTCGCTGATTACATGGTACTTACCGTATCATTTTGCTCTCATTAAATGGTTATTTCAGTCCTGTTGACGGCCAGATAATTATACGGGTAGCTATATCTGGATGACATACTCTCCTCCAGCGTTAGACACTGGCCATAAAGATAATTACGATGCAATTTTGCCATAGTATTTTATACAAATGGTAAAAACAAGTGCATTGTAGAAATCTACTTTTAATGTTTGCTGGTGAATCCAAGCTCTTTCAGAAGGACCAAACCAGTAATTGTAGTCTTCATAATCTCACCGCTACAGAGGCATTCTCAACCTGTTAGGGGCCAGACACAATGGAACACAAGGTCCCTGGGGCATCTAAAGGAGATTGGAAGACACAGATCAACACAGATCACTGTGTCATCTTATTTCATTCATGTGAAGCTATTGAAAATGGAAGTGACTCAGGGTCCATCCTTTTCTGGGAGGGTCCTGGGAAGAGGAGGGACTGGATAATGCAGGAAGCATCCACTCCAGGTTGCTGTGGATGGGCTGTGTATGGCCCGAACTCTGGGGACTGTGGATGGTATGAATCGGTCATTCGCCTTCCAGCTTGGGCCCTCCACACCGTGCCACAGTGGAGCACAATGAACACAGCAGCAGGGAAGGGGCAAGCTCCTGCTGCCAGCAGTCAGTTGCCCAGCCCAAAGGCTGTTCTCCCCCCTTGCAAAGGGGACCCTTTTCTCCCCCCCCCCAGTGGATGGGACTGTGGTAGCTTTGCAGGACAGTGATGCAGTTTTTAAAATTTATGTATTTATTTGTTTATTTTTGTCTTCAGCATTCCACCTCTGGATTTCTGGGCTGCCTCGTAAAGACACTGCCCCCCTGTCCCAATCTCGGCTGCATGCTCTCTTATTTCCTTGGCTCTTCCCCTGCTTGTAACATTATTGATTCAACTCCCTCCTGTGCTTGGCATAAAAACAGCATCGTGAGTAGCCTCAATCCCCATGGGTTCTGACATAGAGCCCGTAGATTGATGATAGTTTCTTTAGCATCCTGCATTGCAATTGCAATGTCGATCTCTCCTCTTCAACAATAAAGGATTTTTACAAATAATTGATATCATGTACTATTTGGTTGATTGGTTTAGTGGGTTTTTCCATACATTCATACATATGAATACTACACCCCCACCCCCACCCATGAATATGATCCAGGGCCTGGTGGAGATAGCTCAGCAGGTAAGGTACCTGCTTGCAAACCTGGAGACCAGAGTTCAATCCTTGGAAGCCCGCATAATGAAAGGAGAGAATTGATTCCCAAAAGTTCTCCTCTGACTTTAACCTGAACATATGCACCATGGCATTAATGTATACCTTCCCACTTCCAAACAAATATTTTTAAGTAGAGATACACATGTGATATTTAAGTAGAAACATCCTGATTCCATATACATATCAATTACCCCAAGAGTGCCTTAAATGATGTTTTACACAATTAACAGATTCAGTGATTAAAAGAATACATGCCAGCGTGGTGATGCACACTCGTAATCCCAGCACTCAGAAGGTAGAGCCATGAAGATCTTGAGTTGAGGCCAGTCTGGGCCACATAGGCAATCTGTTTCAAGGGTAAAAATACACAAGTTCGAAAATTTGGAAGATAGTGTTTTTACATTAAAAGATCTTTGCAAACCAGTTTCATATGAGGGGAAAATATATTCTGAAAGGCTTGGTTGTGTTTCTATGGTGGGCTTAGGAGACCTCAAGTCAGTGAACTCCACATTGCTTAGAGAGGGAGGCTATGCAAAGACCTGTCATAAGGGAGGATGTGCCCACAGTACTGTATCAACTTTTTTTTTTTTTCTTGCTCCAGATGTCGAGCATGGTTCTGACAAATCCTGGGGTTAAATGGTGGCCCCTGGTCTTGTGGCTGTTTCCTCTGGGTTACATGTGATCATTGGTGTCCTGAATTAGAGCAGCTGTGATCACTGGTATGAGGCCCTCTGGAGGTTGGTTCATTAACATTCCTACCCCGCCTCTCCCCAAGGATGCATAAGCAGCAAACAATGATGCAAACTGACCTTTTCCTAGCGAAGCGGCAGCTGGGAAGTTCCCCAACAGACTCCAGCAACGCTGCTTGAGTTGTCACTCATGCTGGAGTGAGTTTTTCAGCGACGCAGCTGCCCAAATAACCTGCTTCTGTGAGGAACTGCAAGCCCAATGGTTCACCAAGCTGTACTTGGATAGAATTGTTTCTTTGGTCTGTTGTTACCCTCTTTATCTTGGGTGAATAGAAACAAACTCAAGAGAAGTCCCATACAGACATTCACAGGGTTTGTAGCCTATAGCAAATCTGTGGACAAACACACAGCTCGATGCAGTTGGGGCAAAGGATTGACGTGGGTTGGTATAGAGGCCAAGAAAGATAAGAGCTGATACCCCCAGTGTTAACTGGCTGTCTTAGTTGTTTAGAGGGAAATCACTTAGTTCAGATTTTTCCTCTACAGTGGTTCTACTACCCTTCAATAATGGCTTAGAATCCCCAGAAAGTGGACTTATAGGATATAGTCATCTTTGACTTATGGGTGCGCATATCTTTTATTAATCTGATAGTCTAAGGATCACAACTCACTGATCCCCAAGGGGGGCTCTGTATGCCAGCGGGACAGACTAGGAGATTCTCAAGCTCTCAATCTTAGGCATCAAGTAGACCTTGACTGTGCACTTTAATTGCACTGATATAGAGTTGACACATAGTCTTCCCTAGGCAGTATCAGACTGGGCTTGAGAGTCCACTTCCTGTAATTCTTGTACCTCAGGGGAAGTTCTATTTTCCCACATTCTGACCAGTTCCACTTTGGACTGACAGCTATACAGTTGGGATGGGGAAAGGAGAGAGTATTCCCCTTCATAGCTAAAGATCAGAGAATCTGCCTTGCCCTGATCCTAGACCCTTTTCTCCAGGAGTTATCACTCTGACTTTTCAAAATTAGTTATCTGTAAGGAGGACAACTGGAGACATCTTTTCAGCATCTGGGGAATTTCTTTGGGGCATGAGATAGAACTTGAAGACTTAGTTCTGCCCAGATCTGAAGTCTAGCATGTGCTGCTTGCCAAGTAGGACATACATGCAGAAAGGTTGCTCTCTGGTGGGGCCAAGAAAAATTACAATGCTAAGAATCAGGAAAAAAATAGGGCAAACTTTTAAACAAGTTCATCTTCCTCCCCACTCCCTGCTATGTAGCCCAGCCCAGACTGACTTTGAATTTACTGCGAATAGTTCAAGATGGATCAAATTCCTAGGATTCTCCTGCCTCCACCTCCTTAATCCTGGGACTACAGGTATATGACACCATATCCATCTTTTCAAATTCCTATTTACTGTACTTGAAAGCATGACAGGATCAGACACACACATACATGCAAAAGAGGATGTGGGGGAGGAGAAGGTGGGAGAGGGCTATAGAACACATGTGATCTGAAAGTGGAAGGAGCAATTCTGAAGGGTTTGGGAGCAGGTAGGGAGAGTGAACCGAACTATATTTGCAAAAACCATAAGGAAACTACTTTGCAAGCTACTTTTCAAAAATAATAAAATCAAGTGTCTCCTAACAACTGTTAATTGCTCCAAAAGTCCCTTTACCATGACAGAACAAGAATGGGTCCGATCTTCTGAGATCTGTGCTGGTAATTGAAGCTGCTGACAGCTCAAGAGGAAGACAGCTTGTCATTGGCATGGGACAGTGTTCATACACCTGGCTAATAGATAACACAGCTGGCAGCATTTGTCAGCTTTCAGCCTCATCTACCACCAGATGTGGAAATGTAAACACAGGAACTACCAAATTCATCAAAAGAATTGACCATTACTGAATGGCCAGCCGGGCTTAGATCAGTTTGCAGCAGGTAATGGACTTCTCTTTCCCACTTAGCCATCAAGGATTATAGAATCCTGCCATATGCCTGTTCTGAGGGTTGTGCTGCTGTCCAACTCCCTCAGGCCGGGGATGGGATTGGATGAGATGGGATGGAGTGAAAGTGAAATCTAAGTGTCGTGGAGCTGGTGGGCTTTTTCCCTGTTGAGGAATCGGAGTAGGGTGACCAAGCCCTCTAAGGTGGTGGTGAGGATCAGGACAGAATAGATGGCTTTAGTTTGAAGAAGGAGCATTTGACAAGAAGATTCAAGGGAAGGGCGAGATGCATTGACGAACTTCTAGAGTCAGGAAGACAGTCCAGGACCTGGGCTGCCAATGTTCAGTGTGATCCTGTGACCTCCTTCGTCTGACCATCTAGGCAGAGGAGGGCTCTCCAGGGGTCTTGCCTCAAGTACTCCCGCATTCATTGTTCATTCGTTCGCACACTTCATTAATTATCCGTATCAGCCGCGCCAAGCCAAGCATCGTGTATGGCAAACATGAAGATACGGACGTTTGCGAAACCACGGAAGCTGACAGCCTGAAAGAGGAAACAAACTATCCAAAAAACCTTACAACTTTTTGTAAAACCGTATCAGTGGTGTGTGCCAAGGAGAAGCGTCGGCATTAAAGAGAGCGCGCGCTGCGAGCTGAACACGCTGCGGGTTTCCCACTGTTCGGGTGGCACGCAAGGGCCAGGGTCGGGCCAGGGTCCCGCGCTCCCTGCACCGAGTCTGGGAAGCAGGACCGCGGGGCTCCGCCCAGCCCCGCCGTAGGGGGGCGCTGCCTCCTCCCGGGCGGCGGGGGGCGCTGCGGCCGTGCGGCGGGGGGCGCTGCCTCCTCCGGGACGGCGGGGGGCGCTGCGGGCCGGGCGACGGGGGCGGCCCAGGCCGGCGCGGCGAGCGGCGCGGCGGATGGAGAGTCTGGCCGCGGCCGGCGGCGCCGCCTCCTCGTCGGGCCGGGTACGGCGGGCCGGGGCCTTTGTGTGAGCCGGCGGCGGCGATGGTGCTCGGGCCCCGCGGAGCCGGGTAAGCGCGGCGGGGTGAGGGCTGCTCCTGGCCGAGCGCGACCCCGGCCCGGCCGTTCGGTCGCTCTCGCTGGGCCCCTCCTGGCCGCTCTCCTCTGCGGGTCCCAGCGGCTCGCCGTGCGCCTCCGGGCCGCGCCGCCCGCGGCTCCCGGGCCCTCCTGCGGCCCGCTCCCGCTGCGCCCCGACCCTGCACCCGGCGCAGCCCCGAGGAGCCCCGCGTTAGCTGGGGAGAAGCCAGGTGCCTTCCTTCCCCGGCTGCGTGCCCCCCCAAGCCTAATCCCGCGCCCCGCCCACGCGAATTCGGCCCTCGAGGGGAGACCGCGGCGCCACCAGGTCGTAGGGGGTTACTCCTAGGAAGTTCCAAACCTGCCCTCGCCTCTCCATCCCAGCTCTGGGGTGGCCTCCTACCGTGGCTCAGTGGCCACCAGGGCCCCGGAGATGCACAGTTGGTACCCAGCAGTGCCCAGAAGCTTGCCTGGCCCTCGAAAAAGTTGGGAATTGTTGGTAAAAATCTGGTGAGATGAAGAAAGGGGGCTGCGCTGTACGGGCGAATTGTGAGAACAAGAACGCAAGTAGTTCTTCCAAGGTGTGCTGGAGTCCAAAGGAGAAGCAGTGGTATCGAACAAGTCTGTAGGAGTCTTTATTTGTGCAGTAGATGGAATTATTCTTAAGACATCCAGTTGTTAGTCTAAGGCCATCCTAAACATAAACCCTGAAAAGGGCGATGAAAAGAAATAAAGCATGTTTGAGTCATATTAAATGCACTGTTGTGTTTCACTTTGCTCCCATGATAGCACAATTTCATCATCCCCAATGGCTCAAGCTTATAGAAGAGCCGGAGAATACTCGTGTAGCCTAGGTAAGGACAGTTGGAGATTTGTGTGAGATTTATTTTTATGGAGATTCATTTAGGGCCTGAAATGACATGGCAACGAGAGAAAACCAAAAGATGGTGCACCCTTGTCTCTTTCCCTTTAGCTAATGGGGGCTGAGTGTATGGCATTCAGATCCTGAGGGAAGTGAAAAGACTTGATGACTGGAGAGCCTGTATTTAGGAAGATGTTAATGGAGACCTTCCAGCCTGTGTTCAGGGCAAGGCCTTTCCTAGAGTTTGAAGGCAGTAGCTTGAAGTATACAACCTCTTTTTTCTTCCTTTTTGGATATGTGATCTAGTCTGGCCTGGATCCCCTCTCAGCCTCCCAAGCGCTAGAATTATAGATGTGTTTCCTTGTCTCTTAGAACGCCAAGCTGATTCGATCTTTTGCAGTTTGGCCTGATGGCTGTAGTTGGGTACATGCAGGGGGCAAGTTATTCTCTTCCGGTTGCTGCTGTCTTTGGTCCCAGTTTTTCCTGTCCAGTCAATGACTCCTGCTCAATTTGGATACATGACAGAATAGTGGTATTTTCTCCTGTCAAGAGCCCTTTTTCAGGGATGTGTTTGGCTATCCATCTTTTTTTTTTTTTCCCCTTGCCGTCTGTAGATTGACCTTGCTGATAAGGAGACAACTTTATAGGAGCTGCTAAGATGGGCATGAGGATCAAACTGCAAAGCTCCAACCACCCTAACAACCTGCTGAAGGAACTCAACAAGTGCCGGCTCTCAGAGACCATGTGCGATGTCACTATTGTGGTGGGCAGTCGCTCCTTCCCAGCCCACAAGGCCGTGCTGGCTTGTGCAGCTGGCTATTTCCAGAATCTCTTCCTGAATACTGGGCTTGACGCTGCCAGGACCTATGTGGTGGACTTCATTACTCCTGCCAACTTCGAGAAGATTCTGAGCTTTGTGTACACATCAGAGCTTTTCACAGATCTGATCAATGTTGGCGTCATCTATGAGGTAGCTGAGCGTCTGGGCATGGAAGACCTTCTCCAGGCATGTCACTCCACCTTTCCCGACCTAGAGAGCACTGCTGTGACTAAGCCCCTGGCCAGCACCAGTGACGGCCAGTCTAGTACCCTGAGTTGTCCTTCAACAGATCCCATCCATTCCCTTGGAGAACTCCGGGGTGGTGGGGAAAACTTCGGTCCTGATAGAAACTATGTGTTGCCTAGTGACGCTGGAGGTAACTTTAAAGAGGAAGAGAGGAATATTGCCAGTGACCCTAACCACAGCCTTCCTCTGCCACAACCACCACTGCCACCAAAGACAGAAGACCATGATGTCCCTGCTCCATTTACGTCTGTCCCTAGTATGGTGACTTATCCAGTCCTGGGCACTCTCAGTATGGGCAACCAGACCAGCATGAGCTCTTGCCAACCATACAAAGGTCAAAGCAACGGAGACTTCAGTAAAAACAGCTTCTTCACCTCTGACAGTGCCGACATTACCACTGGGACCAACTCCTGTCTGAGCAGTAGCGACCACTCCAAAGACCCAGGCTTTGGGCAGGTGGACGAGCTCCAGTTAGAAGACCTGGGGGACGATGATTTGCAGTTTGAAGACCCCACTGAAGAGATTGGGACGGCCGAGGAGGTGATTGAGCTGAGTGACGACAGCGAGGAGGAACTGACTTTCGGAGAGAATGATCACCGGGAAAATAAGGCCATGCCCTGCCAGGTGTGCAAGAAAGTTCTCGAGCCCAACATTCAGCTCATCCGGCAGCATGCTCGAGACCATGTAGACTTACTGACAGGTAATTGTAAGGTCTGTGAGACGCACTTCCAGGACCGAAACTCCCGAGTGACCCATGTCCTGTCACACATTGGTATTTTCCTCTTCTCCTGCGACATGTGCGAAACAAAATTTTTTACCCAGTGGCAGCTAACCCTCCATCGGCGGGATGGAATATTCGAGAACAACATCATTGTCCACTCCAATGAACCCCTTCCTGGGAAACTGGCTCTCTTTTCAGGGACAGCCTCCCCAGAGTTGAAATGTGCTGCGTGTGGGAAAACGTTGGCCAAAGATTTCCATGTGGTACGAGGCCACATTCTCGACCATCTGAACTTGAAGGGCCAGGCCTGTAGCGTCTGTGACCAGCGCCACCTCAACCTTTGCAGCCTCATGTGGCACACGCTCTCGCACCTGGGCATTTCGGTCTTTTCCTGTTCCGTGTGCGCCAGCAGTTTCGTGGACCTGCACCTTCTAGAGAAGCACATGGCCGTGCACCAAAGCCTGGAGGAGACGCTGTTCCGCTGCCACTTGTGCAGCCAGAGCTTCCGGTCAGAGGCTGCCTGTCGCTACCACGTCAGCCAGCACAAGTGCAGCAGCGGCTTCGATGTGCAGCCTGGTTTGGGGCTGTCACACCTGGCCCTCCAGAAGCGGAAGCTGCCAGCGGAGGAGTATCTGAGCGAGGAGCTGGCTCTGCAGGGCCAGCCGGGGAATAGCAAGTATAGCTGCAAGGTCTGTGGCAAAAGGTTTGCCCACACAAGCGAGTTCAACTACCACCGGCGGATCCACACAGGTGAGAAGCCTTACCAGTGTAAGGTATGTCACAAGTTCTTTCGAGGCCGCTCCACCATCAAGTGCCACCTCAAGACACACTCGGGAGCACTCATGTACCGCTGCACGGTCTGTGGCCACTACAGTTCCACCCTTAACCTCATGAGCAAACACGTCGATGTGCACAAAGGCAGCCTCCCGCCCGACTTCACCATCGAGCAGACCTTCATGTACATTATCCATTCCAAAGAGGCCGAAAAGAACCCGGACAGCTGACTGGGTCTCAGCAGAGCCAAGGGGGAGCTCCCAGGTGGCAGCCGGTGTGGTGGTTACCTAAAAGCCGTTGGTCTCTCCCCAGCTGAAGCTACGGTTTTGCCTTGCTAGGAATTCTATTCTGTGTTGTATTTAAAGAAGAAATAGCACATAAGCTGTTACTGGTTTTGAGAAGCAACAGCCGTCTTGCATTTACCTCCATACCTGTTCCTGCCCATGAAGGGCTGCATTCTTGATTCTTTTGAGGTCAGTTTTAAGATCTAGTCAAGCAGTTCTGTCAGCTAGATCCACTTGCTGAGCCTCTCTAGTTTTAGTTTATGGATAGGTTTTTATGCTGCTAAGAATCCAGCCAACAGCCTCACTGGATAGAGGAGGTGGAGAGAGGTTTTCAGTAGGTGTTACTGCCAGACCTCCAGCAGGACAACAGCTTTGAGAAAGATTGGGGAGTGTGGTCATTGAGAGAGGACTGATCAGCAGGGCAGCTCACCATGCCAGTCCTCAGCAGGGACAAGTCGAGAGGGGCGGAGAGGGCTGCTGGTTCCGCAACCCTGATGTGCTGATTGGACAGTGAGAACCTTTTGACAGCTAGATCCAAACTGGGGACCAAGCTCTCTGGTTAGGTGAGAAAACTTTTGATGTCCTGCGTTGCCACCCCATGGGGCAGCCTGGATGGACAGAAGACAAGGCTCTTCTTTCATTTCCAAAGAACCACGACTTTGTGGAGTGATAACCCAGGATGTCAGGCCTTCCCTTGAGGGCAAAGAGGACAGGGAACCACTTCAGTATGTAATCTGTCATCTGGTTACCTCCATAACCTTCCGTTTCCCGGTGGAGAAGGGGATATTTCTGACAGTAGCAGTCTTGCCTTAATTTATATATTCAGTCTCCCAGGGGGGTTTAGTTTGTAGTACAGATGACCAAACCCTCTGAGGTGGCAGAATGGCGGATCATGAACCTTTCAGCGTTAAAGGGACCTGAATAACTGGTAGCGTGTAGCAGGGGTGTGCATTCTGACTGTCCTAGTTGCGTAACTTGTTTACTTTGTAGTAATAAGTGTAGGAGCTTTAACAGCTCACCTTTGACCTGCTGGAATTGATCTTGATGTCATTGCATCACCTCCAGGGGGCGTAGTTCAATGGCAGTTGGTTCAGCCCCCCCCCCCACCAATGTGGCTGTTTGGCTCCATTCTTAGTTGGTCTTTGAAGGGGTGGGTCTTGCCCAAAGAAGGCTGGAGGAGAGGGCCTTGATCTTGCATAACTTACAAGGTGGCACCTCAGTAGCTCATACTACCTCACCCTGCTCAGGTGAGCTCTGGGCGTCCCTGGCCCTGGGTCCAGCCACCAGTACTGACTCTGGTAGGACTCTGCAACATCCTGGGCTGTTTCATAAGCAAGTAGTTTTAATTAACTCACGAAGCCTTTTTAGACATTAATATTTATTTATTTTTTTGTTTTTGTTTTCTGTGTACATGTTACCCAGCATCTGTTTTGGATAAGAGATTTGAGAAAACGAGTTTCTCCCTAGCAAATAGCCATATTTCAGCAGGTGGTTATGGCCATGGATTTGGAGAACAAGAATATAACTGTGGGGGAATGTGTCAGACTTTTTACATGAGTGCATTTTTCCTCTCTCCAGGTAGTCTCTAGCAGCATAAATCCAGAGGCCTTTTAGGCACAATGGGTGTAAGTTAAAAAAGAAAAAATTTGGGGCAGTTAAGTTCCCAGACTTTTCATTGTTCTTCCATCCATGGCACGATGGACTAGGGAACGACTTAATCAAGTGACATGAAGGACTTTTTTGTACAGTTTCTCATCCTTACATCTTGGGGAGCCTTCTGTCCTTGTCTATATTAAGACACAGGCAGACCAAAGCTCCATCCCTGACGGACTCACTGCTTCTCTCCCTGAATTGAGAAATCCTTTGAGTCAGGCACTGGCGGGCTCAGAAGATGGGACTCATATTGTGGTCAATAAGTGGCTAGCTCTCACCATCTAAACGTAACTTGTAACATTCTTGCCAGGAAGTCAGTGCTAAGACTTTTCATTCCTGACTGCCCACATTCTTACCCTTACCATTAGCAATTTAAGGAAGGAATGTGTAACACTACAGTTACATATCTGCTGAGTTTTCTAAGCGTGGGGGATTCTCTCTAGACTGCTAGAGAGGAATGGATATTGCCTGATTGATTTGATGAGGTGGTACGTATGTACTGGAATCTAGGTAGCCAAGCATGGAGAAACCTTTTTTTCTTTTCTTTTCTTTTCTTTTTTCTTTTCTTTTCTTTCTTTCTTTTTTTTTTTTTTTTAATAAGTGGCATTGTGGATGCTGGCTGGTCTGTATACTTAATCTGAAACTGTGAAGTTTTTTTGTTACTGTTATTGCCAGTAAACCAAAAAGCAGATCCTTGAAGTTTCGCCCTTGAAAAAACACTAAGCAAAAACAAAATGGAAAAACCCCTGTACCCTCTGCTCCCCTGAAGCTAAATGCTTGGGCCCAATCAGACATGTAGCAAGCACGGTCAGTAGCTCATGAGGTTCGCTGACCAAACCCTGCTGCTTTGGGTATGCCCCACATTCATACCTTACCCCCTTTTGTGTGACTTTAGTTTACTTCCTTTGCAGCTAGCTTATCCTTCTCTGTACTGATAAATTGAAACATGTGGTAGCAAAGGGCACTCGAAGATGCCTGGTGGAAATGTTCTGGCTTTGCCCCATTTTCCCCTTTTCTTGGTCTGCGCTCAGGACCAGCTACATAATCTGTAGAACCCTCTTGTTCACAAATGATTAGGAATTTTCAGACGGCTGTTTGAGCCAGTCCAGCTTGTTTCCTAAGGAGAAGCAACAGTGCTTGTATGGTTTGTAGGCATAAACAGCACTAACTGTGACTAGAGGAAGAGATCAGTGTCTTGCATGCTGGTGACCCCTCATGATTCACGGATGCTACAGGTCTGCTGGAAGCTCTGCCCAGTGAACTTTAAGTTTTAAGAGTTCACATAGTCCTACAGTTTGTGGGTAGTGGAGAAGACAAACTGTGTGTTGAACCCAGCTGACCTTAAGAACCAGGAAATAGGTAAAAGTTCTTTTTGATTTTATTCTATTAGCCTTTGTCTCCAAGATAAACCGTGAGCCTTTCGCCCAGTCAAGATTTTACTACTGATAAGTTTTTTTTCTTCCTTTTCTGGCTTCCGGTTCAGCCTGATTCTTCATACCCTAAACTATTCACCTTTGAAAGTAATTTAAATCCCTTTTATAGATGGACACTGAATTTATTGGCACGGGAGTAGCCTGTATCCCACATATCTTTTCCCCCAGATCCTGCACTGTGCAAGTCAGGAAGCAGGGTGCAGCTTTAGTTTTAATGTGAAGAAAAATACCATAAATGCAACATTGGAATAAAAATGAAACATTTAATCTTGCTGTTTCTTTAACTTACCCTCACCTATCATTCCCAC
The DNA here is from genome assembly GCA_023101885.1 of Typhlomys cinereus. Taxonomy (NCBI): domain Eukaryota; kingdom Metazoa; phylum Chordata; class Mammalia; order Rodentia; family Platacanthomyidae; genus Typhlomys; species Typhlomys cinereus. The sequence goes on along the minus strand of JALPQD010000090.1, from coordinate 6,055,997 downwards.
CCTCCTCTACTTATAATAGCTAAAGACTCTCATGAAACAGAGAAGAGCTGTTGCCATCTAACTCCTTCCATTAAATTAAGAAGTACTGACCTCCTAATATTTAAGTGTTTACTATCTATTGCTGTAAAGTTTTGTATATTTTGTAAACCTTTTTTCCCAAATAGTAGATGTCTAAAATCGTTGTACATCTGATTCTTTTATATTCCATTGTTCGGCACAAAGTGTGTTTTTTATTTAGAATAAAAAAAAAAAAAAGAAACTTGAAATGGGAGTTCTTTTCCTGTGTCCTGTGCGTATTTTTGTGCCCCGAGTCCAGAACATCTGGACTTGGCCAGTTTCACTAGTATGTGTCAGTCCAGCAGGTGTCAGAATTCTTTCAGGCAACACACTATCCTTTCCTGTGGCTGGAATTCCCCAGGATTAGCTTGTTGACTAGTTTTTATTGGGAAATTAAGTCAAAGGCTCAACCTTTTCACAGGGACATTCCAGAGAGAGCAGTGGACCTCTGCAGGTTCTACAGTTGGCCGGGGCGCTTTGTGTTTTGCCAGTTAACACTCAGTTCATGGTAAAGTAATGTGTCTGAGCGGAGAGAGGCAGACGGGAAGCAGGGAAAGGAAAGTCAGGAGGTGGAGGTTTGGCATCATTCCTGGGATCAATGATGGTGTGCTGCCACAGAGGGCACAGGCCTGCGGTGCTTTTGGTCTGAGTTCATAGCTCAGGCTTGTCTGCTTGGTGAATGTCTGCTGAGCAGAATAGCCTTGTGACGGTTGCATTGCTGGTTTCTGCTCGTCCTTTCCTTGGGCTAAATGGCCTTTGGGAGTGATAAGTGGGCTTGGGACCTGGGTTGCAACGCCAAAGGCACACCCGCTGGTGAGCAGAACTGAGGAGACAATGAGATGGGTGATTGTGCCAAGGGCATGGAACCGGAAGGCAGAAACCATAGTCTGTCTTAAGCATTTACACAGTTCTTCACGGTTACAGCCCTATTTTTCCAGACTGATAAATGAGCCTTTTTCAGAAGACCTTGTTAACAAGAGGACATCTTTTCCCATCTAGATGGGAAAATTATTAAAAGACTGGGCCTGAGAGAACTGACTTGGTACCAGAGCTCTGGAAATTGGGGAGATTTTCTCAAAGGCAGAGGGCTGGCACCTGCTGCCGACTGTCTGCTTTCAGAATGGATGCCCCTGGTATTTTCCTGGAGAGGAAGAGAGAGAGATGGGGGTGGAGGTGAGATTTCTGACAGCTCTGCATCTCCCTTGGAAGATCACGTCTCCTAGATCCAGGGCTAGCAGGTCATCCATAAGGAGGGATGACTGGGGAACAGTGCTCCTGCTTTGGGGAGCAGGCTCTAGATGGACAGGGATGGGGGTGGGGGGGTGTTGGGGGGGGGTAGAGGCAAGGAAGTGGAGCCACCTTTCCTGGTTGGCCCCGGGAGGAGAAATGATCCTGCTGACCCAGCTGCACAGTGCCTGCTTCAGACCTCACTTTGCCCCTCCTGCAGCCCCCACCCCCTCCGCTTATCACAGCGCCGAGGACGCACAGCCAAGGGACGTCCTGCTGAAGCCGCCTGGTTCCTTGGCCTCTGGCCTCTTGTCCCCACAACCTGCATAGTGAGCTGGAAGATCAACAAGCACACAAACACAAAAGGAAAGTTCAGCGCGGTTCCTGCAGGGCTCATTCTTTCCGGTCAGGGTGATTTATGCAATGAGGGCGTCTAGTTCCCTCTGCAGAGCATCCCTTAGCCTCAGCTGCCTTCCGAAGCCCAGCTGGAAGTGCAGAGTTTTCAGAGATTCGGAACATGGATGTTTCTATTATTTATTTCACTTTTTTGTCTTCCCGTGCAGCTCCCTTAGACACAAGGACCTAAAAGAATATACAACACCAAAAAAGGACCTGTCCTCTAGCCCTTCCCACCCTTTTTATCTCTCCCCCATGGCAACGTAAATCTTGAGATGTACTTAAAACTGATCACAAGTATGTAATTCATGTCCCCATTCCCCCCTCTGACCTGTAACATTGCTAATTGAAAAGCCCAGAATCTACCTTCAGCTGCTTTGGGGGTTGCAGAGTGGAGATGAGGTGTTCGGAAGCTGAGAGGGTGCCTGGAGGTGGTGGGGGGCTGCTGCAGCGGGCAGGTTGACTTCCTTGGTGATGACGATGGAGTGCTGAGTGGAAGAGGAAGAGGAAGCCGGTGCCCTGGCCTGGTCCTTGGGAAGGTAACGGACCACAACACTCAGCAGCCGGCCCCGGAAACTGGGACTGAGAAAGTTGTACAGGATGGGATTAGCGACACAGTGCAGCATGGAGAAGCAGTCGATGATTTCATAGAAGAAGTAGAGCAGGTGAACCAGGTGGCAGTGGAGGGAGATGTGCGTCCCGTGCAGAGTGAGCAGCAGCAGAGACACGTGGTAGGGCAGCCAGCAGATGGCAAAGACGGCTATGTAAGCGCACACCAAGAGGCAGTGGCGCCTGCCCTCGCGGTGCCCTTGTCTCCGAAGCCGGCAGGCCGTCAGCGCGTTGAAGACTGCGATGACAGGGAAGGGCAGCAGGAAGCCCACCACCGTGGCCATCAGAGCCACCGCCAGCGCCCAGGTGCTGTAGGTTTCAAAAGGTGCCAGGAAGAGGCACACGGGCTCCAAGCCGTCCACCAGCTGAATGTGCACCACCTCAGGCAGGGGGATGACGGCAGAGAGGACCCAGACGCCGGCGCACACGGCTCGCCGCACTCGGTGCTGGCGCTGCTGCCAGGAGGAGGAGGTGCTGGCGAGAGTGACGTAGCGGTCGACACTGAGGCAGGTGAGGAAGAAGATGCTGCTGTACATGTTGGCAAGGTAGAAGTAATGAGTGAAGCGGCAGGAGAAGCTGCCCCAGAGCCAGGTGTAGTCCAGCATGATCTCCAGCATCCACACCGGCAGAGACAGGATGACGCCCAGGTCTGCCACGGCCATGTTGAGGACGTACAGGTTCAGCAGCCCGGCCCTGCCAGAGCGGCGGCAGTTGACACAAATCACCAGGAGGTTCTCCACCAGCCCCACCACAAAGATGACCAGGTAGAGGATGAAGAGGGCCACATGCTTGGTGTTCTCGCTGAGTCCCAGGTGGCAATCAGAAAAAGTGTGGTTGAAGAAGTTGAGCAATTCTGTCCAGTTGTGTATCTCTCCAAAAATGTCATCAGGCTCTACAGTGGGGCCGGGCCCAGAGCTGGGTTTGACTGACATGAGGACAGTTAATAACACCTGGTGGAACCAGGGAGGGCTGGAAGAGGAAACTCGCCAAAGCAGTCGGTCCCTCAAGTCACAGAGATGGGAGGTCTTTGGGAAATATCCTGAGGCCAAAGAGACAAGAAAGGGATGTTTAGCGCTCCAACTATGAATATCCAACTTTGACCTGAGACTAGACATTTTGTTAAGGAATTTCAGTGCCATTTGTACCCAGTAAGATTTCTTCTCAGACCACCTCTAGCCCCTGTTTATGTCCAACTAACTTCTAGAACTTCCCTCCTGGAAGTTCACTCTTTTGATCATTAGGGTTCCCTCCTTGTCTTGCTGTTTGATTGGAGGTGTCACACACACACACACACACACACACACACACATACACCCCTCTGATTTGCCCCTAAAAAAAACCCTGAGGCTCCTACAGAAAACCATTTGTGTCCAAGCTCTAGCCCCAGTCTTCCAAGGGAGAAGGCCACACTCACCTGGATCTCTCCTGGGACTACCTGTCCTCCCTGCGTGCCTGAAGTGGGTAGGAGTCTTTGCTGCCAGAAGGCCGCAGGGACTAGGTTGGGGAGCTAGCTGGCTTTGATACTGGCTTCAGACTGGCTTGCCTCCCGGAAATAGCCGTCACTGGTTGAGGCTCTGTGGAAGAGGGCTGGGATTTTTCCTGCATTCTCCCAATCCAGTCAGAGAGGACGTCCTGGCAAAGGCCCTGCAGTGGGGAGGTCAGGCTGCAAGCGTTGAAACCAGACTCATCCCTTGTTAGCCATATATGAACGAGCCTCTTTAAGCCTCAGCTCTTCTGATCTCTGCAGCATGAAGTCAGTCATAGTGTCCAGTAAAAGGGAGGTTGTGAGACCTAAATGGCTTCTCAAAGTAAAGTGTTTAGGGCAAATGTCTTACATGCATACATACGCAAATGCATACTTTTTTTTTTTTCTTCTCCCAGTGTCTTAGACACTCACTCTCCCGTCTTGATTCCGCCTCAAGTAGAACTTGGAGGTTTGATGAGGCTAAAGCACATCTGAAATCACTCAGGGTTTTAATGACTCCCTGCTGGTTACACTCACCCCCACTCTTGAAGTTTTCTGCTTTGGGAGCAGAGGTGACAATCTACCTCAATTGTCTCCACTGATCCTCCAGCTCTCTCTGTGGAGAGGATGAGCTTCTTTAAATTCCTTGGGGCCTAGAGATTGCTTTTCTTTAATTTTTTAAAAAGCTTGTTTTGTGTGAGTATGTGTACCACGGCATTATCTGTGGAAGTCAGGACAGCATGAGAAAGTCAGTTCTTTCCTTCTACCACATGGGTCAAGGGATTAAACTCAGGTAATCAGGTATGGCAGCGAGCGCCCTTAACCACTGAGCCATCTTGCTTGTGTTGGCCCAAGACTACCTGTCTGATACTGTGTACATTGCAAGCAATCTAAATCTGGACCCATGTTTTATAGGAAGCAGGGTCAAAGGGTGTGCTGATTGGAAGGGGTTGAACATGCATTTGTGGAGTTGAAATTCTACTAACAAAATGAACCATTTTAAAGTGATAGGTCTGGCGATATTCAATATGCTTCAGGATGCATACAACTGTTACACATCTTCTCCATCTGTCTAGGTCTTAAACATTTTTGTCGCTCTAAAAGAAGACCCTGTACCTATAAAGTCTCTTATTCTCCCCTCAGATACTAGAAACCACCTTTTTTTTTTTCTTTTACAAAGTGGAAGGACAAACTTCATGGAGTCTCTTGGCTACCTGCAGGAGAAGTTCTCTCTCTTTTCTCCTGAATGTTGATGCCAGTCCAGTGAGCAGTAGTGAGTAGTGGCCAGTAGGAACATCTCTAATAGGAGGGATCACTAATGTGCTGGTGGTTACCCTTGGGAGGGGATGCTCCTCAGGGCTCATGGCCACAGTCTGTGCAGGTAACCAGTAGTTCTCCTTTGCTTTACTGAAGTAAGCATGGTGGTCCTACAGGCTGGGTGTGTGATTCAGCCACATTGGGCTACCACACTCACCACAGTTCTGTGTGTGTGTGTGTGTGTGTGTGTGTGTGTGTGTATCAGAGAGTACTGTGTGTGCCTGTGGAGGCCCAAGGGTGACTTTGGCAATCATTCTGGATTGTTCTTTTTGCTTTGTTATGTGTTTTCCCAGGCTCCATTTCTAGAGTCAGAAGTGCAGGCTGCAGCCATTTCCAACTGGAGTTTTTATGTGGATCTGGGATCCAAACTCAGATCCTACTTGAGAGGTAGAGGCTTAAAACCTCTGAGTCATCTCTCTAGTCCCCCTCAGATCTTTCTTAGAAAAAAAAATCTTTTAAAGTTCCTGGATATGTATGCATATTGTACACGCTGTATGTATGTGGTCTATCACTCTTCCACTCTTGAGTGACAGAGTCACACTGAATCTGGAGCTTACCATGTGACTAGATTGGCTGGCCAGCAAGTCCCTGAGATTGTTCTGCCCTACTCCCCGTGTTAGGGCTACAAGTGTATTAGACACTCAGTTTTTCATGGGTCCTGGGGAATCCAAACTCAGGTTCTCATACCTGCCCAGCAAGCACATGACCAGCTGGTCCATCTCCCCCGATCTCTCTTCTGTCTTTGTTTTTAATCTCCTATTTTCGTGTGGTATATGTATATATACCACATATGTTCACATGTATACATACATGCATACACACATGCAAAGATCCCAAAGCTGTTAGTGAGAATCATCCTGGACAGCTTTTCCACCTTAGTCTTTTGAGACAGAATCTGTAATTAAACCCAGAGCTCACTGACAGAGTTAGTCTAACTAGCCAGCCTGTTCTGGGGATTATAGTCTTCCCCTTCAGAGGCTGGAATTACAGGTAGACCACACTATCCACCTGCATTTTTATGTGGGATTTGGGCACTCTGATCTTTTGCTTTTGCAACAATTACTTATCCAGTGAATCAACCCTCCCCCATCCTCCTGTCTTTTTTTTTTTTTTGAGACAGAGTTTTAAAATGTAGCTCAAGCTGGTCTGGAATTCATATAGCACAGTCTGATCTCAAACTTAGTCTTCCTGCCTCTACTTCCTTAGTGGTGGAATTATGGGTATGTACCTCCATGCCCAACCCTTTGTTTATAGTTTTTTAAAATCCTCCATTCACCTATTATACCACTTCTAGATTAAAAAAAAAAAGTCTCTCATGAGCATTGAGACCATGCAATGAGGTTTAGTTTGATTTTTCAGAGTTTTGTATTCTCTTCCTCTCCCTCTCCTTAGTGTCTCTTCTATTCATTTCTTTTTTTTTCAGTGCACTTTCCTCTCCGTGCCTTTGAGCCACACAGGAGGAGCCTCTGCTAGACCAAGCTGCCCTTCAAGGAAGACCCTTGCTCTGATTGCTCCACGTGGCCCTGCTATGGAGATGGTATTTGAGTAGCTCTTGTCTCCTAGATCTCTTAATATACCCTTGCAAGCGAACACAGCGTTTGAATCAGCCTCACCCTTGCCCGCTCCAGCCTTTAGTTCTGCCTTTCACTCATAACATTTGCAGGGACGGGTAGTTGTGGGGGCTTCTTTAGGCAGACAGAGGGACATTCCTTTCTGTAGGAAGAATGAGTGAGAAGTCTGCAGCTTGAGTGAGTGTGTGCTTGTGTGGGCACACGCACGTACGAATGTGTTGTGTGTGTGTGTGTGTAGATACATGCACGTGTGTATGTGTATGTGCATGCATGTCTATGAAAGAGACTGGGAGGAAGCGAAAGAGGGAAGGGAAGGAACCTAGGCTTTTTGCCAGCCTGGGCAGATGCAGGGCACACGATTTTGCTCTAAGCAGCAGAAGCAACTGTCTTGAAACAATTCCTGGAAATTTATTTTCTCTCTCCCCCCCTCCCAGCTACACTTTATTTTTCCCCTTCAAAAGTGTAGACAAGACATTGTGATCAACAATTAGAAAGGAAGGAAGGTAGGAGGGAAGAGATATTGAGAAGCGTAGATAAAGGCAGGCAGCTTCCTGGAGTGGGGCCTGGACGTGGCTCTTACACTTTGACCTTAGGGAAAGGCTGAGACAAGCTGTCCCAGGACCCTCCCTTACTTGCCTGATAAGTGTGAGAGGGGTGAATGGATAACAGAAAAGTCAAGGCTGGGGTGTTTGGACTCGGATCGCAGAACAGAGGAGCTAAGCACCCGCAGAGGCTGCTCTGCCCTCGGCTCTGGCCCTTGACTTTTCTGGCTCTGCTTATCGAGGTGACTCAGCTTTAGGAATTCTGGGAGATCTGTGTGACATCTGGAGGTTGAGGGAGGAGGGGTTTGGGGAAAAACCTGATAAAGGGGAGGCAAATCCTGCTTGCTTTCTTCTCCTGTCCTTCCACAAGGTGAATAACAGCTGTTTACTTACTGTCTGTGACTTCCAGAGTGAGAAAAGGAAAGGTGCAACCTCAGTCTAAGGAAGAGGAAGCTTGGGAAGACTGATAAGTGACTGAAGGGGGTGCCAGATACCACGATCTCCTCACATGAACGGCACCACCCAGAAACCTCCCAGCGTGCCCTGCCTTTGCAGTCTCCTCTGGTTTCCCACTCTTCCTCCAGCTTCTGTCTCAACATACCTCACCCCCTCAACCCTTCACCTCTCCCAGCTACTCTGTGGATAGGGTAACAGTGCCTTACTGACCCTTTTTATTTTTTTAATTTTTCTTCAGATCCTGATAGCTTTGGTTGGGCACACAATGTACGCTGGACAGAATTTTCTCATGAATTCTCTTCAAAATCCGATTATACCATTTTAATAATAATAAAAAAAACCCAGATTCTTAGACTCTCCAAAAGTTAGAGTTGGTAAGAACTGCAAAAGTCATCTTGATTCTCTTCCTTGGTTTTGAGGATGAAGATAACGGAGGGCTTGGGGAAGCACATATTGTCAGATGTTCTATGAAATATAGACGGAAATAGAAGGCGAAGCCGGATGGAGAGTCCCCCACCTCACCAGTCATCCATCTTTGTCACAGGCTAGGATGTGGCAAGCGTCTGCAGCACAGGAAAAAGTTGATTCTGTCTTCAGAGGGTTCTGAATTTACCAAAATTCTACTGTTCTGTGCTTAAGATGCCATCCATTTTGTTTTATTCAAACAAAACCAATGCTTTCTTCTCTGAGAAAGACACTGGATATTGTACCATTTTGTAGCTTCAAGGGAGAAAGGAATTTCACAGAAGTATGGGCCCACCTCCAGGAGTCCTCTCCAAGAGTGTTCTTTCCTGAGGGGCATAGACCACCATGAGTTCTGTACAGACCTCTACCCATGGCTATATCCCAAGAACTTGGCCTAGTAGAAAGAGAACCATACGGACAAAGAGGTATTCAGACCTCAAAGTGCTTGGTATGCTTTAGCCCTTCCCAGATCACTTTTCATGGAGAGGCAGGTCAGGTCTAGCCTAGTCTATCTAAGCAGGGACTTGGTCAAGTCATGTGTATGGATGCCATTTCTTCCTTTTGCTGTCCTGGCCTTTCTGAGACAGAGCCTCACCACATAATTCAGGCAAGACTTAAGTTTGGATACCCAGATCCCATGAGAAAACCCAGAAGTCATGGAATAAGCAACTGTAATTCCAGCTTGCTCATAGAGAATGGGAGGCAGAGACCTGAGACTCTCCTGAAGCTTAAGGGCTAGTTGACTGGCCTGTCCCCCAACAGTGAGGAGGTCACACTCAAATAAGGTGGACTGGCCTGCACCTGAACTCTCTCACACATACACTTCTTTCTCTCTCTCAACACACACACACACACACACACACACACACACACACACACACATTGTGGGGTCTGGACACACCCAACAAAGACTCACCACACAGAACTGGGTGAAGAAAAGCTTTACTACAGAAACCAAGGCACCCAGACCATACCTTAGAGCTCTTTCATCTCGATGTGTAGCCCTGAATGACATTAAACAACAGTTTTTAAAGGCAAAAGCCGCAGACACTTGGCATCTTTCTGTTTTTTGATTCCTTGTTCCTTGGAGAAGGGTGTTAGCAGTAAATTCCCAATTATGGTTGATCTATTTTTAATTTTGTGTTCAGCACATATCCAGGTGCAGCTATTGTCTTCTATTTAGATAAGAAGTATTACATTTTTTTTAATGCTGTGTAAACAAGGCAAGATACAGAAGCAGAAAGTCAGGTTAAAAGTTAATATTAGGGGCTGGAGAGGTGGCTCAGGGGTTAAGCCTCTGCCTTGCAGGCGGAAGGTCCCGAGTTCGGATCCTAGACCCCACGTATAGACGCCAGGCAGAAGCAGGGCGGCCTGCGTTTCTGGTCCTGGTAGGGCGGAGCCTGTGAATCCCCGGGCAGAGTAAACAAGGAGGAGGTGGAGGCGTCCATGGTGGTTCCCGAATTCGTCCGTGGTTCTACACACACACACACACACACACGCACATACGCACAATTGAATAAATAAATAAATTTTTAAAAAAGTTAATATTATTAAATTATTTTTTGTGTTCTATTCATCCTCCTTTCAGTTACCATGGACTCGAATAAACAACTTAGCACTTTTTCTTTCTAAAGCCAAGTTCAGCAAGCAGAAGCCACATTAGTTCCACCAGTTAGCATATTTTAAAGCACATACTAGCTAAATTTTATTTTATTTAGTATTCCTTCTTTCAACACACACACCACCACCACCACCACAGATAGCAAGGGTGAAGCATTTATTTGGGTTCACAGCTTCAGGAGATTTCAGTCTACCACAGGGGGGAAGGCCTGGAAGAGCAACTGTGTTCCTGGTGACAGGAACATGAGGCATCAATTGTTCACATTGTCCTGCACTGGGAAGCAGAGGGAACAGGACAAACCCTTCAAAGACCCACACCAGGTGACCAGATTCTTCCAGCCATTCCTCACCTTCTAAGGTTTCCATAATTTCCTCCAGCCAGCACCAATATCTGGGGAACAGGCATTTAAAACATGAACCGGTCAGGGCACATTTTGGATGCAAATCATAGGAGTGAAATTTATTGAGACGCTATGATAGCTAATTTTGATTGTGGACTTGGCAGATTTAGAGTCACCTAGGTGACAAACTTCTGGGACATTTCTCTTTGCTCCCGACTCTGGACAGTGTGACCGGCTGCCTCGCGACCCTGCTACAGTGTCTTCTGAGCCATCATGGATTGTACCCACAAACTGTGAGCTTTAAAAACAAAACAAAAAAAACAAAAAGAAAAGAAAAAAAACCCCACGCTTTTATTCCTTAAGTTGCTTTAGTGAGGATTTATATCATAGCAATGAGAACAGTAATGGATATAAGGATTTACTGCCAGAAATAGGCGGTCGCAAAACTGGTTAGATACCTGGATTTGTATCACAAAACCGGACATGTATGTAAGTTGGTATAGGAGTGACTTCAAGCCAAACTGAAGGTGCTTTATTCTGGAATCAGAGTGAAGCACATATCTGGAGCCAGGAGCCAGTTGTAAAGTTACATATGACACGCTACCCTAGAAACTGTGTTTACTTAAAATTTGCTGGGAAAACAGGCTTGGTTAATAAGGAGCAATTACGATAGCAATAGTCACATCAAGCTGAATGCATGCAGCTGGTCATCGGACCATCAGTTACTGGTGTATGTTGATTTTGTGCATTCTATTGCTCTCTTCCAGTAGCATTAGGCATTTCTTTCTCGGGAGAGGGTTGCTAGACCCCATTCTCTTTCTTTTTTATTTGTTTGCCTCTCAGATCCAATTCCCTGTTTAGGATCCTTCACTCCCTCATTCCTGACAGTTACTATTCCAGGAAAACACTGAACTCTTTCTGTTCTCATTTTTTGACCTTTACCTACAGTGCTGGAGGGAGTTGTGGTGAACTAGCTTGCTAAAGAGTGATTCTGGGTGTGGTGCTCTGAGGAAACCTATATTTAGAGAAGGAATGCATCTTCATTCCGAATATAGGTTCCCAATAACACCTGCTTGTGTTCCAAAAGTAGCATTTAACACTCACAGAGACAAGTCTGAACTTGGAACTTGACCAGAGTGGGGCATGTGCTAGACACCATGTAGGCATGGGAAAGCAAGGAGGAATCAATGGATAAGGGAGGTGTTGCTAAAAAGCATCAGGACATTTGTATATCAGTCCAGAAAATCAGTCCAAAGGGCAGGGAGGCGGGGCAGGATGAAATATGTTTCAGAGGGTCAATGATCAGAGAGGAGGGAACACCATGCCAGAAGGCTGCGGGCAGCAAGCCTACCAGTCCACTGTGTTCCTACAACCTCCCTGCCTGAACACAAGCCAGTCCCATTTTCTCCAGAGTGTTTACGCCTGTCCTCTGCAACGCCATGTGGCTCTACTTGGTGGCTGCTGTGGGCCTTTACTACCTGCTGCGTTGGTACCGGGAGAAGCAGGTGGTGAGTCACCTCCAAGACAAGTACGTCTTCATCACGGGCTGTGACTCGGGCTTCGGGAACCTGCTGGCCAGACAGCTGGACAGGCGAGGCTTGAGGGTGCTGGCCGCGTGTCTGACAGAGAACGGGGCCGAGGAGCTGAGGAACAAGACGTCGAGCAGGCTGGAGACGGTGATCCTGGATGTCACCAAGACAGAGAGCATCACTGCAGCCACCCAGTGGGTGAAGGAGCGTGTAGGGGACAGAGGTAACACCCAGATTCCACATGCGTCTGGCAAGATTTCTGAAGGGCTTTGGGGGGCTCTTTCCTCTTCCCAATATAGTCACCTGAGCCCCTTTCCTTTCCAGTCCTGACCTCCTGTCCTTGAAGCTCTCTAGACTTGGTGAGAAGTTGCCCTGATGTGGGTTTGCCTGACCCCTAACCCATTCATTACTGTCCTCTGCACTCTTTTCTATGCAGAAGTTTTAGATATTGCTGGATCCTAAGTGCCAAGTTAGAGACAGGGCACTTTTCTGGAAGAAAAGGAGGTGGCTGGCGAGCCCTGGGCTCTCTGTGCAGAAGGGCTGGAGACATGCTAGAGTGAACCTAAAGTAAAAAGCTACCAAATCGTCTTTCCTTCCTTCCTTCCTTCCTTCCTTCCTTCCTTCCTTCCTTCCTTCCTTCCTTCCTTCCTTCCTTCCTTCGTTCCTTCCTTCCTTCCTTCCTTCCTTCCTTCCTTCCTTCCTTCCTTCCTTCCTTCCTTCTTCCTTCCTCCCTCCCCCTTCTCTCCTTTCTTCCTTCCTTTCTTCCACTACATTATTTTATCTTTGTATTATGATTCAACAAAGGAACATTAATTTCTTTTATCTAAGAATAAAATGAAAACGTGATTGTTGTTCAAAACATTGGCATATCTAAAAATTGGCACAAATTAATGTATGATCTCAGCTCCCAGAGATAAAAGCTACCAACTTTTAACCTCTATGGGATTCAAATTTGCACACTCTTTCATTTGGAGAAAATAATTTTACCACCTAAACTCAAATAATAGTAGTCAATGACTTAGAATGATCTAAATAAAACCCTACAAATTTAAACGTACCTGGGAATGGATACTAGGAATATATCTTCACCATTCTTTCTCCTCTTCCTCTTTGCCCTTCTCTTCCTTCTCCCCCCCACCCCCAGAGGGACAGGGTCTTGCTATGGAGCTGGGTTTGAACTCATAATCCTTCTGCCCCCAGCTGTCCTTGTGGTAAGACTCCTGGCACCTGCTGCCCTAACCAACTTGTTTCCTACATTTACTGTGAGAAATACTGCCTTCGTACACTTGTGTTTTCTTCTGTCTCAGGACGCACGAATGTGCTGGGATCCTGGAAGTAAAATGCCTTCCTTAAAAAGTGTCCCTCCCCATAAGGACAGGTACAGCCTTGAGCTTGGAGGACATGGCTTGTGGAGGCAGCTCTCCCAGGGCAGTAAGTGCCACCCACTCTTGCCTTAAATCCATTAGTGCCCAGCTCCCCCGTGTGTCAGCTGGTGTTGTGGGGGTGCAGTTTAGTGCTACAGCTGGGGTTTGGCCATGCAGAGGCTCCTGAGGGTGATCTGGGAGGGTGGTCTCTGGAAGGAGAAGAAGAGGGTGCTGCTCTGTAGGGCAGAGGGCGGAGCTTGTGTGCTGGGCACTGTGGACAGGAAGCACTGCCTCCTTGCTCAGGCTGTTCTTGGGTTTTGTAAGCTCTTTCTCAGGAAGTTGCTCAATATTGATGCTGGATGTTCAAGGGCAGTTTTCTTCACTGCACAAACACTGTGTTGTTTTCCAAAACCTTCCCCGAGAAAGACTTTGGTCTCTGTTTCTCAACCAAATGTCACAGGAGATAATTAGTTTTGTCTTTTCTTCTATTTTTTTGTTATCAATTATCACTTTATTTCTGCTACAAAATTCACCAGAAAAAGGTATTGCAACAATCTAATAAACCAAAGAACAGGATATAGACCTTTGAAAAATATTCATACTTTATCATAATAACTAGAGAAAAATTTGATTCTGTCGTCAGGATCAAGCCAAAATATCTGAGGCGGTAGAATGGGAAACAGAAAAGTGAAAGGAAAGGAGGAGGGAGAGAATTGTGGGAATTTGTTTTCGAATGTAAAAATTAAGGCTGGAGAGATGCTCAGGGGTTAAGACTCTGTTTTGCAAGCAGAAGATCTTGAGTTTGGATCCCAAGTTCCACGTAAAAACGCCAAGCAAAAAAGGCTGCAGCTTGTGCTTCTTGTGCTTCTGGCTCTGGTAGGCAGAGCCTAGGAAATTCCAGAGTGAAGCAAGAAAGAGGTAGAAGCAATCCAGGATGATTTCCGAAGTCTTTTGGTCCTCCACAGGGACACACAATGCCCTCTGATACACACACACACACACACACACACACACACACACACACACACACTGAATAATAAATAAAAAAGTTTTAAAAATGTAAAAATTAATACCTTCAAAAGGGCAGAGAAAAATCCATATCTTTTTAAATTTTTTTATTATTTATTCAATTGTGCGTGTGTGTGTGCGCGCATGTGTGTACGTGTGTGTATGTATGTGTGTGTGTGTAGAACCACAAACAAATTCAGGAACCACCATGGACCGCTTCCACCTCCTCCTTGTTTAATCTTGCCCTGGGATTCACAGGCTCCGCCCTACCAGGACCAGAAACGCAGGCTGCCCCCACTTCTGCCCGGCATCTATACGTGGGGTCTAGGATCCGAACTCGGGATCTTCTGCCTGCAAGGTAGAGGTTTAACCCCTGAGCCACCTCTCCAGCCCCGAAAAATCCATATCTTAAGAAAAGACAATATTCTACTTCAAAGTTAATTAGTAAAAATAGAGGAGGTATAAAGATTACAATAGAGCACTTTGCTTAGCTCTCTACCTTCTGTGGTTCCACCCGTTCATGAACTAGTCTCTGTACTTGACCGAGCACACGAGCAGTTACGATTACCTTATATTTAAAATCTAAAATAGTAGTGTCCAAGTTGTGGTCTCTTCTATTTTTCCTTTATCTTTTCCTCTACTTCATCTTTTCCTCGTTTCCTGTGTCCTTCTCTCCAATTCCTCTCTCCTCCATACATGTGTACTCAGAGACCAGAAGACAGATGCTATCTTTTTTTTTTTTTTTAAATGAATGAATTAATTAATTTGTGCATGTGTGTACATGTGGGTGTAGACATGGAGACCACAAGAGGGCGTCTGGTGCCTCCTTTATTTTCGCCTTTCTTTCTAGGCAGGGTCTCATTCTAGCACATGGGGCTTGTGTGTTTTTCTCTTTCACTGGAAGGGATCTTCACTCAGAGCTGGAATTTCAGGTGTTTGCCCAGATGACTGGCTTCTTACATGGGCGCTGGGACCAAAAGTCTGTTCCTCTTTTCTGATGTAGGTTCACGTATGAAGCCGGCTGGTCAGCAATCTACACAGATCAGCCTGTTTCTGTCTCCTCAGACAGGGTGTATAAATAGTCTGCGTATCCCACTTCTTTCTTTTTCTTTCATGTATATGTATGTATGTATGTATGTTGCATATGTGTGTTGCAGTTTCCTTTCATCGTTGCTGATAAAATCACGACAAAACAGCTTAAGGGAACAAGCAGGGGTTATTCTTTCTTATGATAGTCTGGTTATAGTTCCTTGTCCGGATTGGCAGGAAAGCCTACACCAATACCAAGGATTAAGGGAACTGACCACACTATATTCACATAAGAGCAAAGAGAGGGGCAATCCTTACTTGCCAGTCCAACATGTACACAGTACACAAGTACACAGAAGAATGCCAACTTTCTCAATGAGTCCCCTCCATTTTATTTATCTGTTCAGGGACTAGTCCCACTCACCATGGGTTGAGCTTTCCCCGTCAAATAGACAGTATCCTGCAGGTTCGATCTGGGCTTAACTCAGGTACTAATTCTTTACAAATGTGCCCAGAGCTTGAATCCCAACCATCCAGTTGACACCTGTATCTAACTATGACAGTATGTATGTATGGGTTACGAGCGCGTGTGCGCGTGTGTGTGCTCGTGTGTAGTGTGTGTGTGTGTGCTTGTGTGTGTGTACTGATTATGTACATGAGTGCCCGTGAGTGTATGTGCCTGTGAAGCCTAAGAATGATATTGAGATCACTCTTCCACCTTCTTGTTGTGAGCCTGGGTTTCTAAATCTAGAGCGCACCATTAGAGCTGACTGACTGACTAATCAGCTTTGCTCAGCCTTCTAGGGCTAGAACTACAGACGGGCCACCTGGCTCTCTGAGCAGTTTTACATGGAATCTGCTTGTAAGGCAAAGTCTTTAACTGTTGAGCCATCTCCCCAACTTGTATCCTGCTTCTTCTTTTTTTTTTTTTTTGTATAAAAAGAATCAAGATATTATTTATTTAATATATATTGTAAAGGCTCAAGTGGACTTAATTTAAAAGAAAACAGAAATAAAACAAAAATAACACCATGGTTCAGGACAACAGAGTCTTATACAGAGATCAAGAAGATGACAGATCATCTAAGAGGGAAAAATAAGACAACAACACAAAGAGAGGCTGGACGGCTGGGGTCAGGGCTCTTGGCTGGAGACCTGCTTTGAGTAGGTTTCTTGCAGGTGTTTCTTAAAAGCTGTGGGCTTTTCCCAGAGCTCCGGCAGCATGTGTGCTCAAGGGGCTGTAAGATGTTGGGCTGTCCTAGCAGGCTCTGGATAGAGACCAAGATGCTGACATCATACAAGGCAGACCACTTATCATTGAGGATGTCCAGGCAGATGTTACACGAGGTGTCCAGGTTGGGATGGTAGCAGGGTGTAAGGAACTTCACTGTGGGGGTCTTGTAAGGGTAGCTGCTGGGGAACTCCAGGGAGAGTTTATACCTCAGGTCTTCATATACTGTGCCAGCTGCTCCATGGATGGCCCTGATCCATTTGAAAAGGTTGTGGGACTCGGGGAAGGCAGGAATTCCTTTATCAGGAGACATCGTGAGAGTCATCAGCTCTTGCTGCAGCCTGTTGCTCAGAAAACTCCGGGTGACACCTCCCCCCCCCCGCTGGACTCTACCCCTTTGTGGACCCCAGCTGAGTTGAGTTTGGGGAGGCCATCCTGGGGTGATGCCAGAGGACAGACAGGAACTCTAACTGCACTGCAACGTCTGTATCCTGCTTCTTTTGAGGGAGCTAGGGATCGAACTCAGGTCCTCATGATCAGGAGCTGAGCACTTTAGTGACCACACTGTCTCCCCATCCCCTCTCTCCTGTTTTTATTTGCTCATTAAGACAGTATTGAATAAACACTGAAGAAAAAAAATCTGAAAAAATAGTTGAAGTAACTAAATGTTCTCAAAGACAAAATCAATCTGTAAACACCCAAAAATGGTTTCCATGCCTCCAGGGACACACAGGTTTTCGTCAACAGAGTTCTGCATGAATGTGCCTGATACTTCCAAGGCAGTGAGCTGGGCCAAGAAGACACAAAGAGAGGGGACACTATTGATGCTACCTGCCCCAATCCTGGATTCCTCACCTACAGCCCTGCAGATAGAGTGTTGTTACCCCCAAGCAATGCCTGTCTGAATGCTCTTACCTAGGGGAAATGTAAATTTGATCTCTAATTGTGTCTGCGTTGTCTGACTATGCTGGTTTTCTCGTTGTCCCCAGGACTCTGGGGTCTGGTGAATAATGCGGGCATCGCCGTTCCATCGGGTCCCAATGAGTGGCTGACTAAACAGGACTTTGCAAAGATACTGGATGTGAACCTGTTGGGAGTGATCGGGGTGACTCTGAGCATGCTGCCCTCCGTGAGGAAGGCAAGGGGCCGAGTGGTCAACGTCTCCAGCGTCATGGGCCGTGTGTCACTCTTTGGTGGTGGTTATTGCGTCTCCAAGTATGGTATAGAGGCCTTCTCAGACTCCCTCAGGTACTGGACCGCATGGAGCCCCAAGGAGAAACTTTGTCGAAGGGATTTTAGTTAGTTGCAGCTTCAGAGCACCCGTCACTCAGTATCTTTTCTTTCTCGTCCTTGCGATGCTCTTACCTTCTCTGCTCTTGAGTTAGGTGGCCATTCAATGGGAATCACCCTTCCCTGACTCTGCTAGAGGGAAGGGGTCAGGTCTGAGTTCAGTGAAACGTACTTGAAGGATCGTTCACAGTGGGAAAGTTTCTGAGACAGAATTAGAGCTGAAGTGACTTGGGGCAGACAGATGGTGGGTAAGTAGCCAACAGATTTGTGGTGGATCTTGAAGAGGAGGGTCTGAGATGAGGGTTGGATATCATGCCTGGCAACTTGTTAGGAGGGGCTTTCTGAATGAGAAAGTGTCACCAGCCCGAGCCAATGTGAACATTAGCTCAGTGCTAGTCTCTGGGGTCCTCTTGAGGACCTGGGCAGGAGTAAGGTTGGGAAGAAGAGCAATGGGTGGACTTGTGGAAAATGGAGGGCCTGGGAAGGTATTGGCAGGGTAACTCTTGGAAGGGATTGAAGCAGGGAGCCATGCAGGTCAAGTACTTCACTAGGTACCGAGCACAGACTAGATCTGAATGTGGAGGGCTACAGTCATAGGCAGATACGTGCTCTTTGAAGACTCTTTTGGGAAGTCAGGTAGGAGCTTGCTTTCTTTTATGTGGCAGGAATGTTGGTATGGGACTCCAGAAGTGAACAGGAGGTAACATGGGCAAAACCTGGTGTTTTCTATCATGTGGAACAGAGAGTTCTTATTTGGTGCCTTGGAATAGAATAGGGAGATGTAGGACAGTGAGTTCACATATATCTAATACTTGGAATGATTTTCAAACGCACAGAGACAATGTCATTGCTATAGTTTTCATTTCCATCCCTTGCACATCACAGCTCCAGTGCATTCCAGTTTTTCTCACCCCAGTGTTACGATTGCATGTTACTGTATTGCTTATCCATCGATCTACTCTGCAGGGTTTTTTTCTTCTGGAAAGACCTCTGAAGTCCTTGATCTCTGCATGTCTGCCTTTCAGGAGGGAGCTCTCCTACTTTGGGGTGAAAGTGGCTATTATAGAACCTGGCTACTTCAAGACAGCTGTGACCAGCAGTGAGGCATTAATTCCAAGTTTCAATGAGGTGTGGAGCCAGGTCAGCTCTGAAGTCAAGGAGATCTATGGAGAAGATTTTCTGGCATTCTGTGAGTGAGCTGTGGACCCACGGGCAGCAAAGCAAAGCCTTGTCCAAATGTATTAGTCTACGATTCTTGCCACAAGTAATTTAAGGCCCATCCTAGGCTCTTTCTCCTCAAAGTGGGGATGTTTAACTTTGTTTCCTTGGTAACCATGGGCCTTAAAGAAGGAAGGGTGCTGGTTTATTAGGACTTGGGACAGTATTTCAGCTGAATCCCTCATCAACCAGAGAGGGAGTATATGAGACAGTTACTTTCTTCGCCTTGGGAAATGCTTCCAATACTGGGAGCTATCTTTATGTTATATAGCCCATATACTTCCCTGAATGATACACAGTGGCTGAGCGAGGAGAATTCTTCCTCAAAGATAGGTTGTGGCACTTTCCGAGGAACTGGGATAGATTTGAGTCATGGTTCCTGAGAACAAGATTCATGTATTCTTAGAGAATGACCTTCTAACTTGATCATTTCTCTTTCTCTACAGACCAGAAAGTAGTAAAATCATTGCGGCACAGATGTGCCCAGGACCTGTCCTTGGTGACCGACTGCATGGAGCATGCACTGACTGCCCGGCACCCCCGTACCCGGTACTCAGCTGGCTGGGATGCCAAGCTCTTCTATCTCCCCTTGAGCTACCTACCTACATTCCTGGTGGATGCCTTTGTCTACTGGGGCTCAATAAAACCAGCCAAGGCCCTGTGAAGCCAGCTCTTGGTGCATGATTGGAGGAAGAGAGGAACAGCATGAAGGAGAGGGTTCACTTAGGTGAAGGGAAGAAGGACGGAATAAAAAACTTTTTTCCTGCCACTCGCGTACTTAGCCTACCTTCTTAATTTTAAGAATTCTGCTTCAGTATTACTCAGGACTGCTGAAATCTGGAGAAATGAATAAAGGAATTCTGCTAAATGAAAAGGAATTAAAAGTGCTGGCTTATGTTCAATCCAATTAGTTGACTGTTCAAGGCATGAACAACCCATGCAAACAACTGGGGGAAGTTGAGAGCAGTTGGGGGATACTCTATATTCTGCTCTCCTCCTCCCACTACACACAGAATTTGGCTAGTCTGTACTATCCTGAGGCATGAAAGAGACCTCCCTCCTCTGAAATCAGCTGTGCTCTTGATGTCGAGTGGGAAGACCACCACCAGTAACTTATGTCCCCAGCCTTGTGGCCTCACCAACAGGCCTTGTTTGGGAGATGAAATACTCTGCCAGAAGACAGAGAAACCTAATTTTTTATTTGTCTTGAAAGCATGACTTTCTTTGGATTCCTTTTATTTTAGAATAAAAGTTGAAAGATCACCTGGGCTCTGTGGTTTGAACCATGGCCTGAAAGAGCAGTGGGGTGTAGACCACTGGGAGAAAGAGTCAGGGAGGGAGAGGAAGATCTGAGGAAGGCTGATACAGATGCGTTGGATTATGGATTACCCCTGACCTCTCCCAGGTGGTCCTGACAGACAGGTGATGACTGATTGCTTGACTTTCAAGATTTCCAAGCCAAGATGGCTAATGGGATGATGCAGAAGAATGGATGTGCAAGGAGGTGTCCAGAGGATGGGCAGACTCTAGATTCCTTTCCTGGGCAACTGAAGCCTTCTTCTCCTCACCAGCCTGTTTCATGGATTCTCATTGACCATTCTTGGAAATCACTGTGATTCCATCCTGTGCCAAACCTCAGCCCTACTTCTGGTCACCTCCTAGACCCCTCCAGTGGCATGGAATGAGTGTCACTTCTGCACCCTGCTCTTTATTTTCTGCTCAACGTTGTTGTGCAAGATTAGGAAAATCAAGGAATGCTCTTGAATTTGCTCTGCTTCCTGAGACCTGACTGTGAGTGTGTGCGTGTTGCGAGGATTGTCATCATCTTCTCAACACAAAAAGTGTTTGCAAAGAGAGAGAGTGGCAGAGATTCCTGGACTCAGGACAAAATTACCATTGGGAAAAGCCTCCCATATATCTGAGTTTTCTTCTCTTGGTAGGAAAATGAGGACCTGAACTACCAGATCCTGAACTACCAGCAATGAACCAGTGTCTATAGTCAAAATAGAAAGTGATGTCTACTATTGGAGGGCCAATTGTCTTATTGTTTTAACTTTTTTTCCTCCCTCTCCCCCCTTCTCCCTCCCCTCCTCCCTCCCTCCCCTTCCTCCCTCCCCTTCCTCCCTCCTCTTCTTCCCTCCCTCCCTCCTCCTCCCTCTCTCCTTTCCCCCCCTCCCTCCTTCCTTTCCTTCCCTCCCTCCTTCCCCTCCCTCCTCCCTCCCTCCCTTCTTCCTCCCTCCCCTCCCCCCTCCTTCCTTCCCTCCTCCCTCCCTCCCTCCCTCCCCCTTCCTTCCTTCCTTCCTTCCTTCCCTCTTCCCTCCCTCCCCTCCCTCCCTTTCCTCTTCCTCCCTCCTCCCTCCTTCCTTTCCTCCCTCCTTCCTTCCTTCCTTCCTCCTCCCTCCTCCCTCCCTCCCCTTCCTCCCTCCCTCTTTCCTTCTTTCCTTCCTTCCTTTCCTCTATCCTACCTCTCTCTCTTTCTCTATTTTCTTTTCTTTTTCTTTCCCTCCATCTTTACTTTCTTTCTTCACAATTCTTGAAATGTAACCCAACCTCACATTGATTCTCCAGTTCAGCATCTACAGTGCTGTGACTGCCATTTCTGACTATTCTGTTATTTTCCAGTGGCACATAAATACATTAACACCTCACATAGCAATAGGATATCATGTGATATTGCATCTTAAAATCCATGGTTAGTATTGAAGAAGTAGGATGACCAAGAAGAGTCTTGAAGTCAAGAGTCCATGTTGTTCTTTCAAAGGCAAAACAAGAGTTGTGCATGGTGGCTCTTGCCCCCAATCTGAGCATTCTGGAACTTCAAAGTAGGATTACCATGAGTTCAACATGAGCCTTCACTGTATAATGAAATCCCCTCTAAAAGAGAAAAGAATGAAGAACAAAAGCTTGATATTCAGCCCCAAGCTTTCTAGATTTCATAGTCTTCTCTACATGCACAGACATGAAGCACACCCCCTTGTACCTTCACATACAAATTATACTGAAGAAAACTAATGACACATATTTACTTTGTAGTCCAGTGGGGAACGTGTGCAGGAGATTTGGACTTGACCTGAGCATCCTCACCTAGGATCACAGAACTTTGAAGGTTAACATTGCTGTCATCATGTTGGGCTCCACTATGAGTTAGGGCTGCAGCCAGGTCAGATCCATAGCATGGATGGTACCTCAAGACTATGATGGTCATGGCTGGCTAGCAATGACATAAAAGAAGTGTCATGTAATGTGGTCCAAGGCTACATCCCAGACTCTTTGCAGAGCTCCTTTCTTACTTTCTTCCTCCCAGATTTCCTTTGTTGCACGAAGAAAGGAGTAGAATCAGAGGAACCAGTGAGGAATTGAACCCCAACTGATCAGCTGCCACAAGAAGCCACCTCACTCCTGTCCTTTGCTGTCATGACCCTTTGTTTTGAGTACAATGCTACTGATTCTCAAACCCAGGTCTCCAATCCCCAGATCTTCAACCCTCTAGGTCATGAATGCCACTTCCCTTTGTGAATCCTTCTCTCACAGTAGGGATTGCATGCTTGCAGAGCTATAAGTAAGTCCCCCACATGAGTCCTACTTCTTGCCCTTCTCTTCCAGCAAGGAAAATGCGGAGTTGGTGGGGTTGTCTTAGTCTTTTGTTAGAGCGATTTCTAACTCATTAGCAGAGGTCTTGCTCCCAGTAGGTGGGTCCTGCCCAGATTCTTTCAAGCAGCATTATGGGGTGTGTCATAGTCAAGCACAGGTGTCGACTTGACTGTTGAGGGTTTGAGCTCTGGGCACATTCGTAGAAAATTAGTGGTTGAGTTAAGCCCAGAGCAAACCTGCAGGAGATTATCTAGCTGCTGGGGAAGACCCAGCCCATGGTGGGTGGGATTAGGCCCTGGATAAATCACAGAGAGCTGGTTGAGAGAGTTGGCATCCTTTTGTTCACTTGGCCAGACATGCTAGACTGGCAAGTAAGGATTGTCCATCTATCAGCCGTTGTGTGGTGATGGTGTGGCCAGTTCCCTCGGCCCTGGTGCTGGTGTGAGCTTTCCTGCCAAGCTGGACTAAGAACTATAACGGGTAATTGTAAGAGAATAAACCCCTTGTTCCCTTAAGCCATTTGATATCACTGATCAGCAACCATGCAGGCGGACTGCAACAGGGTGGGAGATGGGCAGAATGATTCGAGTACTCAGGAGTTCAGTCCTGGTGTGAGGCTAGTCCCACCCTCCCCAGAACAGTGAAAAAAGAAGTAACTGGTCACTGTCAATAGGTCTGTGCAGGAATCTGAAAGGAGACAAGGATGGGCTGAGACAATCTCAATGGGGCCAGTGTCTCTGAGGATGTTGCTTTAGCCTGTGTCCTCAGGTTAGATAGTCCCATCCACATTCATCCTCCGAGACTATCAGGAACTTCCACAGAGAAGGAAGAAAGTGCAGTGGGCCTGAGGATTGTGAACTGACAGTGTGTAGAGTGGACTCTTGGGATTTACAGTTGAAGGAACATAGGGTCACTAAGGAAAAAGCTCAACAACAATCTGTCTTGGTGAAGAAAGCCAAAGATTTCAATTTGCATCATAGATAGAAGGTGCCTGGAATTAGAGAGTGAGTTAGCATACACCCCTAGCTAGACCAGGAACCTGTTGCAAAGCTCTACACACCATTCTACAGTCATTATAATTAGACACAGGTGTCTACATGACCGTTGTAGGCTCCAGTTCTGGGCACAGCTGTGAAGAATTAGTAGTTGAGTTAAGCCCCAGGCAAGGCCGCAGCAGACTGTCTAATTGATGGGGAAGACCCAGCCCCTGGTGGGTGAAACCAGTCCCTGGGCGGTTGGTAAGATGGAGATTGGTTGAAAAGTGGCGTTCCTTTGGTATACTTGATCAGACAAGCTGGCCTGGCAAGTGAGGATTTTCCCTCTCTCAGCAGTGGGTATGATATAGCCAGTTCTCTCAGCCCCTGGTGTTGGTATGAGTTCTCCTGCCAAGCCCGTCTAAGAGATGCAACTGCACAATTATAAGAGAGAACAAAACCCCTTGTTTCTCCTTAAACCGTTTTGTTCATGATTTTATGAACAACGTACAAGCAACCTGTGGCCACAGCTTTGTCTACTTTACTGTTTGCTGTAGAGATACTGATCTGAGTCATTTTGGGACAGTCACAGGACTCACAACTCAAGGTGTGCATTCCTTGGCCAGAATCCACAGAGATGGAAAAGGACGCCTGCACCTGGCATGTTGACCTCCAGTTTGTAGAGCACATCCCCCATCTCATTTCTTCAGCACAGGCCAATCCAGCAGCTAACAGGTCTAAGATCCAGCACCTTCCCCTGTTCCCAACCAATTACACATGAAATATATCCCAGGTCTCAAATGACATAGAAAATCAAAGGCAGCTAATCACACCTCTGCCAATAGAAGTTCTTGATATCTTTTCTTCTCATAATCAAACTAACACCTATCCCAGTTAATTCCTTTCCTACTGCCCTACCACTTCCACTCTCACTAATAAAGAGCAAAATATAGACACTATCAGCATCATCTAGGCACTGAAGTGCAGAACATCAGATTAAACACAATGACCCTATTGAACAATTAGCACCCTGCAGCCCCAAATTGAACTTCAATCAACATCTACCCATCAAAAAAGTTGTGAGGGCTGGAGAAATGACTCAGGGATTAAGACTCTGTCTCACAAGCAGAAAGTCCTGAGTTTGTATTCCAGGTCCCACATAAAAACACCAGGCAGAAACAGGGGCAGCCCGCACTTCTGGCTTTGGTGGGCAGAGCCTGGGAAATCCCAGAACCAAGCAAGAAGAAGATAGAAGCAATCCAGGATGATTCTCAAAGTCATCCTTGGTCCTCCACAGGGACACACAATGTTTCTCTCTCTCTCTCTCTCTCTCACACACACACACACACACACACACACACAAAGCTGTGAAAACAGAGACTCTAATTTACCTACAAAAAATAGTTGAGCTAGAAACATAAATCATAGAAATTATCAGTGATCTAACTCCAACTATCCACATCTTACCACAAAAATAGAAATATCATAAGTCAAGAAAGTATGTCTACTTCAAAAATTACCAGGACATTGGCTCCTTCTGAGAGTAACTCATCTAGTAATCATCAAGATGACAATAGTCAAGATAATAAATTTCAAAGATAGGTAATAAATATGATCCAAGAAAACATAGATAAATGTCTGAACAAATATGAAGAATATAATAAATGCAAAAAAGAAGACCAAAAAAACCCCACAAACAACTAGACATAATTAGAAAGATAGTTGACGATCCAAAACAAACTTGGAATTACTGAAGAAAACCCAAACTGATTTTCAAAGAAACATAGAAACACTCAAAAAAGCCCAAACTGAAAATAAAACTGAAAATAAAAAGTTTAATCAATCCAATTAAGAATTCAGAAGAGAATCTCAAAAATAGGAGTGATCACATAGAAGATAGAGTTTCAGAACTGAAAAGACAAGTTGGAAGAAGTTGATAAGTCAATCAAAGAAACTTATAAGTTGAGAAATATGCATGAATGAAACATACAGAAGCTCTGGGATACCATCAAAAAAGCCAACCTACAGATCATGGGTATTCCAGAAGCAGACACAGAAGAGAAAAATACATCATGTATAATTAATGAGACAGTAGAGGAAAATTCGCTAATCTAAAGAAAGGGATGCTCGTCCAGATTCTAAAGGCATATGGACACCAAACAAGCAGGACCAGCAATGAAATACCCCCTGACACATGAAAATCTACACTTTAAAAATACAGACTAAAGACAAGACTTTAAGGGCTGCAAGACAGAAGGACCAAGGCATATAAAGGTCAGTCTATTAAAATAACAGTCAACTTTTAATGCAAATTATAAAAGCCAGAAGGGTTTGGAAAGACATAATACAAATTATTCACCAACATAAATGCCAGCTCAGACTACCAAAGCCAGCAAAATAATCAGTTATAATAGAAGATGAAAAGAAAATATTCCATGATTAAAACAGGCTAAAGAGCTATATGTTTGCTAAGCCAGTCTACAGAGAACACTGGAAGGAATATATGGGATGAAAAAGAAGGATAAACACACCAAAGAAACGACAGGGAATAAGTATACCAGTACAAGGGCTGAACAAAGAACTACAAATGTAAACACCATATGATAACAAAAGAATAGGAACCAGTAGACACCTTTCAATGGTGTCAATTCCCCAATGACTCATGAATGCCACTTCCCTTTGTGAATCCCTGTCTCACACAGTAGGGATTGCATGGACCTTCAATGGACTCAATTCCCCAATCGAGAGACACAGGCTTACAGCTTGGATTCAAAATCATGATCAGTCAATACTCTGCCTTCAAGAAACACACCTCATCTGCAAAGACAGACACTATCTCAGGGTGAAAGGATGGCTAAAGATACTCTAAGCAAATGGAAGCAGGAAACAAGCAAGAGTTGCTATCTTAATATTGGACAGAATAGACTTCAAACTAAAACAAACCATATGGGATAAAAATGGTTACTACTTTCTAGTTGAGGGAACGATCCTTCAGGAGGATTCTACAATCTTAAACATATGTGCACTGAACATTGTTCACCCAAATTAATCAAACAAATACCACTAGATGTAAAGCAATTAATCAACACAAACACAATGATAGTAGGAAACTTCAATACCCCATTTTCATCTTTACACAAGTTAATGGGTCAAAAATTAAACAGAGACACACTGGAACTAAATGAAACCATAAATCAAATGGATCTGGCAGACATCTACAGAATATGTCACTCAAATACTAGAGAATTCACATTCTTTACAGCAGCCTGTGGAACTTTCTCAAAAATGGACCATATACTAGGACACATATATTAGCCTCCACAAATACAGGAAAATTGAAATTACATCCTATATACTATTCTGACCACTAAGGAATAAATCTAGACATCTCTGAAACAACAGAAAGCATACAAACGCACGGAACTAAATAACACATTCTTGAATGAGGAATAGAAAAGGGAAGAAATAAAACAGGAAATTTAAAAATCCCTTAAATCCAATTAAAACGATACAAGATACCAAAATCTATGGGACATTTTAAAAACTGTCCTAAGAGGAAATTTTATAGTGCTAAATGCCCACATCAAAAAATAAAGAGATCACAAATAAATGGCTTAATTTTACACCTGAAGGCTTTGGAAAAATAAGACAAACTAATCCTAAAAGCAGTACATGGGAAAATTTTCCATGATTTGAAAAAAAAATAATACAAAGAATCTATGAAAGAAAGACCTGGTTTTCTTAAAAATATATTTAAAAAAAAAAAAAACCCAAGCCCTTAGTTACATTAACTAAGCAGCACTGCACTGCAGACAGTCATCAGGGTACCTGCCCTGGGTGTCTCCCCGAATCGGTCCATTCTAACTGGTTAGCAAGGGCTTTCTGGATGAGAAAATGTGACCATCCCAGGTCCAAGATGCTCATTAGCCAAATGTCTGTACTTCAGGGTCCTATTGAGGGAAAGTACAGGCCAGACCTGGCAGGAGGGCGACTGGACACGTTGATACATGTGGGTTTGTGGACAGTTTGAGGACCTTAGACAGGCAGTACAACTTCTGAAGCAGGCCTGGGGGAAGGTGGAGCCCCAGGAGCAAGGAAGAAGCCTGGTGTTCCCTGTCATGTCAGGGCACAGTGAAAGTGCTTACTTGGCTTCTTGGAACAGAATAGTTAGTTTTAGAACAGTGAACTCACATATGTCCAATACTTGGAGTGACACTCAAATACGCACAGGCCATGTCACCACAACTTTCATCTCCATTTTTTTTTTTTTTGTACATTGTAGCTCCAACACATTTGAACTTTTCTCATCTCAATCTTATGTTGGCATGTTACTGTAATTTTCACTTTTTCCCCCTCTGAATATCTTTGACCTCTGCTTGTCCACCTTGCGGGAGTGAACGCTCTTATTTTGGGGTGAAGGTGGCTATCACAGAGCCTGAATACTTCAAGACCAGTATGTCCAACAGTGAGACATTGTCACGGAATTTCAAGAAACTGTGGGACCAAGCCAGGTCTGAGCTCCAGGAGCTTTTGGGTGAGTGAGCCTTGTCCAGATCCATTAGTCTACTATTATTGCTACCAGTAGTTCAAGGTCCGTCCCCGGCTCTTTCTCCTCAAAGTAGAGATGTTCCTCATTTCCTTGGTGGACCTTTGGACACCTCATCTCATGAAGAAGGGTGTTGGCTTATTCAGACATGGGGCAGTGTTTCAGTCGAATCCCTCATTATTGTGAGAATGAAGGTGAACCAGAGACAGGAGGCATTCTGCACACAGAAACCGCCATTCTGCACACGGGGAACTGCTTCCAGTGCTTGGAGACAGTTCTGAGTCATGCAATCTGGATATTCCCCTAAATGAGGTACAGGTGGCTGGACACAGACAGTTCTTTTTCAGAGATGGGTTGTGACATTTCCTGAGGAACTGGGATAGCTTAGGTTTCAGTCATGGTTTTTGAGGGTGGGAGGGAGGGATTCTTAGAGTACCTTTTCTTCCATATGCTGACCCCAGAGCAGGAGTAGTGAGAGGTGAAATTCTGTCTAAACTATTTTTTATTCTGTTCACATCTGTAGAGTCCAGCACCCATGGCGTGGCGTGTCTCCACCCACTCACACACTCATTCACAGGATTGCGCAGCCTGCTGCGATGATGAAGAAAGGTTAAGTCCCGCCGTCCCCACCTCCGCCTCAGTTTCCCCAGAGACCTGGCCACAAGATGGGGAGTTTGTCAAAAGCAAATCTCAGTTTATTAGCAGCTTGTACAGACAAAAGACCACAAGGTGCCAATTGGGTGGCCAATTGTGTCAAAGGTCAACACATCCTTCAGGTGCTAGTGCTCAAGTCCAATGTCACTCAGCACAGAAGGCAGGTCAGTACCTAAAAGCCAATTAGGGGTCTCTGTAATGTGATCAGGGTTACGGCCAGGACACTAGCCCTCAGAGCCATCTTTAGTCTCATGTGCTCGGCCATGCCCTGGGGCAAATCCTGGGTGGGCCCAACACACGTCTGCGAAAAATAGTCAATGGATTAAAAGTGCAGAGTAGTTGTTCTTGGTGACAGACTGCGTGGAGCATACAGTGACTGCCTAGCACCCCTGTACTTAGTACTTAGCTAGCTGGCTGGGATGCCAAACTCTTTTAGTCTCCACGAGCTATCTGTCTACCTTCCTGGTGGATGCCATGGTTTCCTGGATCACTCTAAGGCCAGCCAAGGCCCTGCAAAACCAGCATTGGGAGGCATGGTTGGAGAATATAGGTTCAGCACATGGGTTGAGAGAAGGCACTGTGTGTCCCTGTGGAGGACCAAGGATGACTTTGGAATCATCCTGGATTGCTCCTACCAAGGAGGGGTTTCTTTAGGGGAAGTCAAAAAGGTTGTAATGAGAGATCTCTCGTGCCACTATGGTACACACTGGACCTTCCTCATCCAAAAATACTACTGTAGAGTGGTGACATCTAGCTTCCTGTGCCACTCTTAGCCAAAATCTCTACAAAATAATAAGTCAAAAGTACTGGCTGATGAACAGTCATGAAGGCTTAATTGGGGAGATAGTAAGTAGGTGGGAGATGCTCAGCCTTCCCCCACATTCCATGTCAGAGAACACATAGGCCTTGGCTAGTTTAACACTCTCACAGCATGGAAGTGATCCTCCTCCTGTGAAATCACTGGTACCCATGTTCAAAAGCCACTACTTGCAAGCCAGGTCTTCGGCCCTTGGTTACCATGTCACCAAGCTTTGTTTGGGAGGTGACATGCCTAATAAAGATCCTGACAAAGGACAGAAAAATCAGTTTTCAACTTGGCTTGAAACTGCGACTTTCTTTGGATTCCTTTCATTTGAAAATAAAAGTTGGAAGATCACCTGGGCTCTGTGGATTGGACCATGTCCTGGAGAAGCAGTCGGCTGTGGACCACTGGGAGAAAGAGTCAGGGGAGAAGAAGGAAGACCTGAAGAGGGTTAGGACGGGTGAATTGCATGATGGGTTGTCCCGGACCTCTCTAAGCCTGTCCTGACAGACAGTCATTGCCTGTCTGCCAAAACTTCCAGCTAACTTCACTCAGGATGAAGCAGAAGAATGGATGTGCAAGAAGAACTGGCAGACTCTAGATCCCTTTCTTGGGGAACTGAAGCTCTTTCTTCTCTCCAGCCCCTTCCTGCATTCTCACTAACCATCCTTAGACGTCACAGTGGTTCTGTCCTGTGCCACTCCTCGGCCCTACCTCTGGTCCCCTCCCATTTCTTCCCAGTGGCATGGAGTGCGTGTCATTTCTGACCCTGCTCTTTATTTTCTGCTCAATGTTTGTTGTGCAAGAGCAGGAATGCTCTTGAATTTGCCCTGTTTCCTGAGACCTAGCTGTGTGTGTGTGTGTGTACGCATGCCTGCGTGTGTGTGTGTGTGTGTGTGTGTGTGTGTGTGTGTGTGTGTGTGTGTGTTGTATGGGATGAACACAGAAAGTGCTTGCAGAGAGTGGCAAAGATTCCTGGGCTTTTTATGTTGCTGATAAATACATGACCAAAACAACTTAGGGCCATAAGTTATTTATTCCAGCTGGTGATTCTGGTTATTATTCATAGTCAGGCTTGAAAGGAGAAGGCTGCAGTTACTTTCATTTGCTGTGAGACAACACTCAGATCCAGGCAGAAAGGAGAGAAATGGAGGTTATTTAGCTTGTAGTTCCAGAGGATATAAATTCCATTACAGCAAGAATCACATAACAGAAGGCATGGCTAGAGGCAGAAACAAGAGACTGGCTCAGGTCCCCACAGCCCTCAGGAAGGCAAAAAGAGCATGAACAAACTGAGAGGAAGTAGGACTGGGCCACCAAACCTTGCCCCCAAAACCCATGACCTACTTTCCTCCAGGAAAATTCCACTTCTCAAAGGTACAACAACCTTCCTAAGCACTAACATTGGCTAACACCTATGTGTATGGGGGGGTCTTACACTGAAAACATGACCGAGAGTTCACACCATCGTCAGGGACTGAGGAAACTGGCCATACCATATCTACAGAAAGAGCTGAGAGAGGGACATTCTTGCCAAAATTCCCGCATGTCGACATGCCAAAGTATGCCAACTACTAAACCAGTTCTCTCCATCTTATCTACCTACCCAGGAAATGGTCCCACCCACGACAGGTTGAATCTTATATCACAATCTTCCACAGGCTTGCTCAGGGCTTTCTCTAACTACTAATTCTTCAATGGTATTTCTAAAGCCTCAGAACCTTCAGTTGTCAAGATGACACCTGTATCTAACTGACACAATGACGGACACACGAGCTTCACTCACCTCTACCCAAGGCTCAGGGAACATGGAGGAAGAGGGGGAAGTATGATTATAAGAACCTGAAATAGGATGGTAATGAGTCAGGCATTACTTCCTGGACAAGACGTAGTCATGATATATAAGATTTCACGGCAGATAATGTATACTTACGCAAGAATTGCACAGTAACTGTCTTATAAGCACTTCACCATGAAAGCAGAAAGATCTCAAGAAACTCCACACCTCTCTGAGAGACTGATGAGGACTAAGGCTGATGGGGAAGGAAAGGAGGATGCTTTCCTCAATGGTAAATCCATTGATCCGGGATGCCTGCTGGAGCATGAGTCAAGTCAGGCATACGACCTAACGAACAAACTAGATAAAACACAGTGGGCCACACAAGTGAAAAGATTTGAAAATAGGAGAGAGTCTGGCAGGGGAGACAAGAGTTGTAAGAGGAAAAGGAGGGGAGTGGGATTTGGGATTAAGGGTTGAAAATGTTATAAAGTCACTATATTCATACATACAACACTAAATAAAAAAATAGGGTGGCATATGTAAGGTGATTGGAAAAGAATGGGGAGCGACTCTGACCATGTGTGGGCACCACATGGAGGTCTGTGAATAAAGAGAAACTAACAGGAATGCAAGACTTAAGAAATAAGAGTTTATTTAGCATTTGGGGCCTGTTGGCCAAGAGAGCTGTAGTTAAGCCTTAAGATGGGAGAGCAGTAGAACAGAAGATGTAGCTTAAGGTCAGAGAGGACAGGGAGAGAGCAGCCATGACCACCTGGCGGGAGGAGGTGGAGAGACTCGAGAGCTCAGAGAGCAGGAGAGACCCTGTCTTATAAACACTTCACTATGAAAGAAGAAAGATCTCAACAATCTTTTATAGTCCCAGGTGTTGCCTTTGAGTTGCTAGGGAACCAGGGCAGTGAAGACTGGAGGTGTGGGCTTTAAAAATGACTTGAGGGTGGAAGCTTTACAAAATGGCAGCTGAGGATAACAGTATACCTGGTTTAGAACAAAAGTGACTTCATCCTAGGTCCAGGGTATCTTGCTTATTTTGAACTGGAATCAAAGTGTCCAGATACATCCCTGAAGTCAGGGACAGTTTTTTTCCCCCCAGTTTTACAAGCATATTGAATAATTATCCTGCATCTTCCTTTTCCACTCTTTTTCTCCTACTTCCCTCCCCCTTCCCTCCCTTCCTTTCATCAATCCATTCCACTTCCTCCCATTGTCTTGTGTGTCCACTTCTATGGGTAGCGACAGTTCTAAAACTCCATTCTAGGGCTGGCAAGATGGCTCAGGAGTTAAGAGTCTGACTCGAAAACAGAAAGACCCAAGTTTGGATTCCACGGGGAAAAACAAACAAACAAACAAACAAAAAACACCTAGTGGACATGGCAGTGGTCTATTATTTCCTGTTCTGGAAGGTGAGGCCTGGCAAATCCCAGAACAAAACAAAAAGGACATAGAGCAACCCAGGATGATTCCCGAAGTCACCCTTGGCCTCCACAGGCACATATAGTTCTCTCTCTCTCTCTCTCTCTCTCTCTCTCTCTCTCTCTCTCTCTCTCACACACACACACACACACTAAATAAAAATTTTTAAAAACCTTCCATTTTAATGGGTTAGCCTACTTACAGATGGCTGGGAACCTATAGAGGAGAAACTGGCCGGAGTTAATCTAGGTCACTCATGGTGGTCACTTTAAGATAGCTACAGAAAGCTAAATGAAATCTATGGAGTAGTCATTCGGAGGAGGTAGAAGCCTTTCTAGTCCTCTGGAGCTTTCTTTTTTTTTAATTTTTTAATTATTATTTATTATGTATTCAGTTGTGCATGTGTGTGTGTGTGTGTGTGTGTGTGTGTGTGTGTGTGTGTGTGTATGTGTGTGTAGAACCACGGACGAATCTGGGAACCACCATGGACACCTCCACCTCCTTGTTTACTCTGCCCCGGGATTCACAGGCTCCGCCCTACCAGGACCGGAAACGCAGGCCACCCCCGCTTCCGCCTGGCGTCTATACGTGGGGTCTAGGATCCGAACTCAGGACCTTCTGCCTGCAAGGCAGAGGCTTAACCCCTGAGCCACCTCTCCAGCCCCCCTCTGGAGCTTTCATTCCGGTTCCCATTCTTGTTCCGTCTTTCTTTGCTCCTCAGGCCTGTTTGGTGTCACCTGCTCTCTCTTTCCAAGTTCCACCTGCAGAACACCAAAGAATCCTGCCCTCTCCTGTACTCTTTTCCTAGTCCTAGAGACAATGACTTAGTTTTCTGAGCAGTGATTCTGGGTGCTGAGACTGATGAGAACATTTCCTTGTCCACATTTCTTTTTATTTTGGGGCAGCACTAGAGGTTGACCCCAAGGCCTCCTATGTGTTCAGGAAGTACGCTATCGCTGAGTTGCATCACTAACTTTTAAGAAAAAACACTTTATTTTGAGATAAAGTCTTGCCCAGGTTGGCCTTGACCTTGTGGTCCTCCTGGGCTTACCTGTGATGTATCTGAGGCTACGGGTGTGTAACATCATGTACTGAGGTAGCTGTAAATGAGTCTTGACTCCAAGTGCGGGTTCCCAGTAAAATCTACCTGTGTTCAGAAAATATCTGGTTTAGGGAATTGGCACAGAAGACTCCAATCTGAGCCTGGAAAGAATCAGAGTGGAAAGAATAGACTAATTTCTACTGGGCAGTTAGTGTAATGAGGACTATCTGATCTTGGGGGAACCATACCCCAGTTTTTACTACCTCACTTCCCTAGTATCTCCTGGGCCATTTCTTGGCAATAAAAGATTATAAAAGATTGTAGTTTCATCCATTCTCCTCTCTCTGTCTCTCTCTATCTTATGCTACTTTTCTGCCATGCAGTCGTGGTCTCCCCTTGCCATGTAGTTATGGTGGCTCTCTCTCTCTCTCTGTTTTCTCTGACTTTAAGTTATCTCCTCTATTCCAATGATGCTCTCTCATCTTAAGGCCGAACTGTGGCTTTCTTCTTTCCCACCTTGGATCGAGCATCCAAGAGTTTCTTCCCTTATCTTTTGTTCTCAATAAATTTTGTTTTAACCTCTCCACTTGTCAATTTCAATCTTCTACTCTGGTACATAAGAATCCCAAAAGGAAATCCAGTTTTAGAAACATGTATGGATTCCTGTTGTGAACACAGGAAAGCAGAGGGGAAATGATGGACTTGGGAAGGTGTGGTTGATCAGGAAGCAAAACAGGAGATATCCAAGGGCATTTGTATACCAGAATGACAAACATAGTTCAAAGGGCAGAGAGAGTTGGGACAGAAATAGTGTTCCGGAAAGACGGTGAACAGATTGCAAATTGAAGATTCCATGCTAGAAGCCCCCAGGCTACCTGTCTACCCCAGTCCTCTGTATGGCTACTGCCCCCTGTCCACACATAGGCCAGTCTCATATTTCCCCATAGTTTCTGTCCCTGTTGTGCAAAGCCATAGGGCTCTACCCAGGGGCCCTCGTGTCCTGTGCGTAAACTGGGAGAGGCAAGTGGTGAGTCACCTCTAAGACAAGTCTGTCTTCAAAATGACGGCCAGACAGGTGGACATGTGAAGCTCGAGGGTCTTCCAGAGAGGGGGGTTGGGCAGTCGAGGAACCAGACACCAGACAGGCTGGAGACCGGGACTCCTCGATGCTACCAAACCAGACAAGGAACATTTTGTATGTGTGTATGGGGGAGTGGGGATGACAGACGTACTGCCCTATGTCTGCTGGTTTTTGTCTCTCTATGTGAAGGGACACCTATTCTGTATGCTCCCTGGTAAGGTTCCTAAAGGTTTCGGGGAACTTGAAAAAAATATTAGATACTTTTCTCTTCTCTATTATGCCTTCACAAGCCTGGGAGATGAGCTGTTAAGACAGGTGGGCAACCCATGGGAGAAGTTTCTGTCATTTGTGACTGAGCTAAACATGGTGGCAAGAGGAGTGGCTTTCTCTGGAAATCCTGTTGAGAAAATTCTGTCTGGAGCCCTCAGATTCCAGATGTATCTCAGACTGGCCTTGCACTCACTGTGTAGCCGAGGATGACCCTGAACTTCAGATCCTACAGGCAGTACCTCTTGAGTGCTGAGATCATTGACATGTGCCATCACACCCAGTTTATGTGACGCTGAGGACAGAACCCAGGACTTTGGAAATCAAGGTTCTGAGAAAGCTAGACGAGAACACTTCCAACGGTGCTATATCACCTCCCTCCTTTTAAAAAATGTGTGTGTGCTTGTTCATTTGTGTGTATAGTGCGCAAACCTTAGATGTCATCTCCAGGAGGACGGTCCACATCCTTTGAAACAATCCGAACTGATTGGTTAGGCTAGGCTGGCTGGCCGTGCTTCTCAGGGATCCTCGAATCTCTGCCTTCCCAAAGCTGAGAATACTAGCACGCGCCACCACGCCCAACATTTATTTTATCTGGAACCGAGCTCAGGTCCTTGTGCCTTTCTCATCCCGAACAGATCTCAAAACATACGCAGGTGTTGACAGAGCACAAATGGAAACTGTTCTGGGTACCAAACTGAACATGTGCTGCCCATGTGAACTCCCCATACCTGGGATTTTCCAACTAGGACACCAAGATCTCCCACCTCCCCATGAACTGTTTACCCACATTTCCTGTGAAGCCAAGATTAAAGCACATGGGAGGGTCTAGCGGGGTGTTGTGGGAAGGGTAATGGGTCACCGAGTGGGACACTGAGTGGTTGGAGGGGTTTCCTCATGTCTGCTTCAAGTTTTTTTCCCCTGGGATATTAGCCAGAATTCTGGAGGATATCAAGAAAAACGAACCACAGTTTCTAGCTAAGAAATAGAGATCTATTTAATTATATTCACAATTCTGTTTCCTTGGCTATCGCTCAAAACTTTGGGCCCATTTGCCACGCTAAGGAATATTTACTTTGGGGGAGCATGCAAAGAGAATTGGGCTTAGTTCACCCCTCCTCTGTCCCTGTCGGCTTTCTCAGGATAAGTCTTGGCACAGCCAAGTCTCTGCCTAGCAATATTGCTTAGCAATATTGGGGTGCCTAGCAAGGAACTCAGTATCCTGAACTCTCAGACCTCAAATTCCAAATCAGTGGGAAAAGCTGACATCTGAGAATGGGAAGTACTCCCAGCCCTATGTATATAGTTCCATTCCCTTCAGCCTCTATCCCCTACCTCCATGACCTGCATTTTTTATTTAAGCCCAAGAAATCACTGCTTTGGTTAGAGAGGCCCACAAGATAATTGGATCCAGCCCACATCTACATTAGGTCAGCTCTGCGTCATCCATCTCCAGAGCCAGACCCCTCAATCTAACCCAAACTGAGATGCTAGATGCTTATTGCCCCCCAAGTCTGCTGAGCCCTCAAGGCGAATTGTCTGACCTTTCCAAAGGTTGACTTCCTTGATCGCTCACTCAGGAGGCCAACAGAGAAGCCTGTCAATCCAGTATAGGACGTACCATGAAGCCTGTAGGTTTCCTTCTATTATACCACGCACCACCTCCCTTGCCCATGGACTCTGGTTTGACCTTCGGAGATGGACTCATGATCTGCCCTCACTCCACTCCTTGTTACAGAATGGCCCAGCCTTGCTGAGCCTTTCAGAGGTGACACACCTACTTTATCTGATCTTGGGGCTGTCCAGAGTTATTGTAAATTGATGGTGGGGCATAGAGATGAACCCATTGTTCATCCCCTCTAGGTAACTCTGTTTTCATTTTTTATGAGAACCTCTAAATAGACAAGATGTAAGCTGGTGGTCAAGCTTATGCTGAGAAATGGTGACCCTGGACAGTGAACCAAGGAGCTGCACCAACCCCAGTATCACGCTGTCCCTGCAATTTATGAAACACTGTGCGGTCCTTTGGGACTCACACCTACCTGTTTTCCTTAACTTTCTTTGGCAGCTTCTCTCTTACCTTTCTGTGAATTCTGTACCCCATTGCCCAAAGTCTTTCTCTTTAAGCTCTGACCCTGACATTTCCCAAGTCTTGACACTCACATGGAGCAGCCTCTGCTCCCACCACAAATCCCTCTGCGAGCCAGAACTCTGCCCAAGTCCTTCCCTTGGCTGCAGTAAGATCTCTGCCCAGCATCACTAGCTGGCCTTGGTCTCAGGGAGTCTCAGCTCAGAGTTACCCACTTATTTTCCCTGGCTGCTCTTGTCATCAACCATTCTAACGTGTCCTTGGCCCTGTGATGATTACTATTAATTGGCAACATGTCTCTGGGTCTAGGTATCCTCTAGATTAAGATTGGACTCTACGCATGCCTATGAGGGATTGTGTTGATTGCATAATTGATATGGGAAGACCTGGCCCATTGTGGGAGGGACCATCCCTAGGCATGTGAACTGGTACCAAATGAGATGAAGAGAGTGAGCACAGGCAAGCAGGCAGTCATGCATGTGATGCCTTGACTCTACTCTTGCTGTGGAAGTGATGAGACCAGTTTCCTCAGCTCTTCTGCTGTCATCCCCCCTTCCATGGTGGACTTGTGAGCTGGAATCAAACCCTTCCCCCTAAGTTGATTGGGTCATGTAGTTTGTTGTAGCAACAAGAAATGAGAAGGCAGCAATGATCAGCCATAATGCAGTGTACCAGCAACTGAGCAAGGTTCACCCAGAATCAGCCCAGCCTAATCTCTCCCCATCCTCAGGCTTTGAGAATGTCACAGAAGAGGGGGCAATGAGAGTGTAAGAACCTACAGGTGGGAAGGATCACGCTTGGACAAGACATTACATTCAAGGCAAGGCTGCTGCATTTACCAGACCTGCATAATGACTGACATACCAACATGCCCCCATAGACTATAGAGAGATAAGAGACTCAAGAGAGGTAAGAACATACATTGGAAATCTTGGGAACTAAAGTTGGATGAGTGAAGGGAAATGCTCCTACCAGTGTGGTAGACAGAAGAGAAGCAACTTTGTATGAAAGTCCTGAACCCCCACAAGCGTAGACAAGCCAGAGGGAACTCTGTGTTACATAGAAACAGACAGGCAGAAGGGTGAGAGGGAGTGGGATGGATTGATGAAGGGAAGGGAGAAAGATCAGAAGGAGGGGGGATGGAGGGAAGCAGGGATAAGTACTCGCTATGCTTGTAAAACCAGAAAAATAAAATAATTTTAAAAAGAAATGAGAATAAAATAGTTCCATACCTTCAAATCATTTTGGGTTCTAACTTCCCTTCCTTCTGCACATGCAATTAGCCACTGTGTCATATGGCTTTTTTCTGCTGTTGCCAACCCCCACCTCTTCTTTGGGCTTATCAGATCTCCTGGAATATGCCTAGCCCTCAGGGTGGAAGCAAGACATCCCTGGGGATCTCTACTTGGGCTCCTGCTAGTGACCCGGCCACTGGGGTGGGGGATAGGAAGTGCAGTGCTGGGCAGATCTGGAACATGGGGCTCCTTGCTTTGACTTGAATTTCATCCTCCCCTGTCCAACTCCACTACCGCCAAGGTTCCAGACCCTGGTTATTTCTGGGGCTTTGTTTTGTTTGTTTGAGACAGAATCTCATGTCGTCTAGACTGGCCTTGAGTTGGGTATGTAGCCGAGGATGACCTTGAACTCCAGAGCCTTCTGGATCCACCTTCTAAGGGCTGAGATTATAGATATGTACTGCCATACCCTGCTGTTTCTAGTCTTTCTACTTTCTAGCAGTTGGGCCTCATATCCCTAGTCTTCCCCACAGAAAAGCCTGATGCTTCTGACCTCAGCTAGTGGAGGCACACCCAGCCAGAGAGAATCCTTTGTTTTTCATCATCTCTCACGATGAAGACTCGCTTAAGATCTCCAAGAAGCCAGATTTGTAATCCCAGCAGCCAGTAGACAGAAACAAAAATATTGTCACAAATTTGAGACCAAACTGGTTTATGTAGTGAGTTCAGGATAGCCAAGCCTACATGTAGTGAAATGCTGCCCAATAAATAAATTAAATCAAAAGAAATGAACAGAAGAAAGAAAGAAAGAAAGAAAGAAAGAAAGAAAGAAAGAAAGAAAGAAAGAAAGAAAGAAAAGGAAGAGAAAGATAGAGAAAGGAAGGAAGAAAGAAGAGAGAAAGGGAGACAGAGGGGAAAGAAGGAAAAGCAAGTGGGCCGAAGATTGGAATTTGGAAGGCACAACCCAGTTTTTGTTTGTTTTTCATTAATCTATGTTATTTTTCCTAGATAATAAAAATTAAACCTGTTGTCATGGCCATACCCACGACAAATGGCTTTGATCCTAGGTGGAAGGTAAGATGGTGCCAGGTTTTCTCAAGGGAGTTGGGAACAGAGCTGGGTCCTCCTTTGCACTCTCGTGTCCCCCCAGGACAGTGACCTCTTGGAACCACAGTGTGGTGGGTTTTGCCTTTTTTTTTTTTTTTTTTTTTTTTTGGCTCCTTCACTAACGAGGGCAGGGGGGACAGGAAAGCAGTCATCAGGGCAGTTACCTTGTCAGAGGTGACAAGGCTTCAGGTTGGACTTGAAATTCTTGCATCTGGGCTAATTGGTGATGCACCCGCCTATAAAATGACAGAGTGGCTCAACCACAGGCTCTTCATCTGTTGCAAGTATCAGACGCTCTGCTGCCCCGTGGGTTTCAGAAGACTGCCTGTGGCCTCCGAGGACCGTCCTCTCCTGCTGTCTTGGCCATCTTTCCTGGCCATCAGCTCCCCACTGCCCAATGGCGGCAATCACAGACTTCTCTTTTATGTACCGCTGGTTCAAGAACTGCAATCTGGTTCCCAACCTCTCAGAGAAGTATGTTTTTATTACTGGCTGTGACTCCGGCTTTGGGAACCTGCTGGCCAGACAGCTGGTTGATCGAGGCATGCGAGTGCTCGCTGCTTGCCTCACAGAGGAGGGGGCCCAGAAACTTCTGCAGGACACTTCCTACCGGCTACAGACCACCCTTCTGGATGTCACCAAGACTGACAGCATCAAGGCGGCGGCCCAGTGGGTGAGGGACCAAGTGGGCGAGCAAGGTGGGGTGAACTGCATTCTTTGACTCTCTCTCTCTCTCTGTCTCTCTTGGACCCTGATGATGTTTGAAAGGGTGGGGAAGGTGATTTAGGAAAAGGGCTGGGAGGATCTAGTACAGTTGAGTCAGAAACCACTGCTTGGTTTGACTTGCTCACAAGAGGAAGTGATGTCCTAAGGAAGAGTTCCCCAGGAAAACTCACAGGGACCGAGGTAGCAGTGGGTGGTGTTCTGTATTTCCAAACCTCTAAAGATGGAGATGTCTTCTGGAGGCTTTGGAAGTTCTACCATTGGTCTCTGTAGAAGTAAAGGCATGTTTCTTGGAGGGACCAGGCTAAGGGGTGTGGTAAGGAAGCAAGAGGTTAATTTCCATGAGTGGGAAGCTTGCTGTTGTTGACTGTGTTGGGCAGCAGGGGTAGTGGGAGAGGCCAGCAGGGCTGCACCCATTGAGTAAAGAGCCTGTGTTCTGGGACTGGACCGGCAACGCATGAAGAGCTACCTGGTGAACTTTCAGCATGTTTGGTGTATGTTTGGGATTGCATGGTTGCAGGTGCAGCAGCGGACAGGAAGTTGTCACTTCCAAATGAGGCTAGACCTCTGCCCAGATGTGAGCAACAGCCCTGGAGGAAGCAGACGTGACTCCTTCCTATTTTTCCCTTCAGCATTCAGCCCTGTTTGACACACAATGAATTTTACTTCTTTTTCTTATTAGCTGTTTTCCTGGTTGGGATAAAGCTTCCAGGGCATAGGTCTTATGTTTCTTCTACCTACTTCATCTCCTCAGTACCTAGAACAATGTTTGACACATAGGAAGGTAATCCATAAATACTTGTTGAATGAGCTA
Source organism: Typhlomys cinereus (assembly GCA_023101885.1). Lineage (NCBI taxonomy): Eukaryota > Metazoa > Chordata > Mammalia > Rodentia > Platacanthomyidae > Typhlomys > Typhlomys cinereus. The sequence continues at coordinate 6,015,126 of JALPQD010000090.1, read as the reverse complement.
ATTAATGAAGGATGAGCCTCTGCCACCATGCTGCTTCAACCCACTCCCTGCATTCAACCTCATGACTCACTGGGTGTATTAGTCTCCTATCGTTGCTATAACAAAATCACATGAGCACAGTGGCTTAAACAACACACTTTTTTTTTTTTTTAAATCTTGCAGTTCTAGATAACAGCTCAAAATGGATCTCACTAGGCTAAAGTCAAGGTTACAGCAGAGTTGTGTCCCTTTGCTGGACTCTAGGATAGAATCCCACTTCTGGGGCTTTTCCAGTTTCTGAGGCTCTCTGTGTTCTTCAGGATATGTACAGTCTACTTCCTCCTCCGCCAGACTTGGGTCGAGTTCTCCTCAAATGTTCCCATTTCCCTAGTTCTCTAACTCCTTCCTTCTTCTATTTAGTAGGAGCCTTGTGATGATATTGATCTCAGCAGGTAAATCTGGGATTATGTTCCCACCTTAAAGTCAGTAGATCAATGTCCCTAATTCCACCTTCAGCCTTAATTCCCCTCACACACCCTTTCCCAGGCAACCTAACATATTCAGAGGTCCCTTCAATTAGGGTGGTGACCTCACTGGAGGACCTTATTCTGTCTATACCACTGGGCAACATTTTGGATCTAAGAAGCAGTAGAACTAGGTAAGATGGTACATACCTGTTTCCCAGCACTCAAAAAGCTGAGGCAGGAGGACCAAGAGTTCAGTCTATGCGATGCAACAAGGCTAGGAAGGAAGGAAGGAAGGAAGGAAGGAAGGAAGGAAGAAAGAAAGAAAGAAAGAAAGAAAGAAAGAAAGAAAGAAAGAAAGAAAGAAAGAAAGAAAGAAAGAGAGAAAGAAAGAATTATTGGGAACTGGGAATAGGGAGAAAAGAAAGTTTTTATATGCTTTCTTATTGCCCCTAAGAGTCCCTGGGCATGAGACTGGCATAGCTCCAAAGCTATTAACCTTGCTTTATTATTTGGTTATTCTTTGTAGGAAAAAAAACAAAAACAAATGAAAAACAGTATGTTCTAGTTCCCTAGCCAGTTGCCAGGGTAATCCTCTATGTGTTCTTCTTCGTAGCAAAGACTACTGGTGCGTTAGATCTTTGGATCTCAGAAGCTACATCTTTACAAAGCAAAAGAGTCCCTCCAATCAAAAAGGCTCTAAGCTTTGTTGGTTGGTTGCACTCCTGGAGTCTCTCATGGGTCAGATGAGAACCCAAACCTAGGGGAGAGATGAGCCAGGGTTGATGTTTGTATCCAAACCTCCCTTTAGGAGAGCGTGCACTGTGCCAGTCAGGGTATCTTGAGGTTGTGTTCATCAGGCGCACCTGGTGCAAGGGAGGGAAAGCATCAGGGTGCGTGGCTCAAGGCACCCTGTGATGAAAGAGAGACTTTCCCACTGTGTTTTTGCCATCACACTTCCGTGATGGAATTTTCCCTGAGTGCTCAGAATGCTCTCCCCTACCAAGTTTGTGAGACAAGCTGAAAGCAATTGTCTGATAAAGAGTCCACGGCCGAAGGAGAAAAGTGACTTGTCCAATGGTGGAGCTAGAACCAGATGTAGAATTAGAAGTCATCCAGCCCTGAGACCCTGCAGAGCTAGGTGGTCATACTTAGCACCATTTTTCTCTATCCAATTTGAAGATAACCCTTATTTATTTTTTTTTTGAGCACCTGAAAGGTAAGACCCTGGCTCATTCATTTTATGTCTCCTCTGCTCTGTAACTGGCATAAAGTAGACACACGAGGGAATGAATGGGTGAATCAATGAGCGAATGAACAGATTTTAGTAACAGTGGAATAGAGTTGGTCATACATAGGTGAGTAGAGAAGGGATGCATTAATTAATTTGCATGAAAATAGTATCTCTTATACCACCTCTAGTAGCTCAGGTGCCACAAGCTATAAAGAGCTTAGATTGTGATTGGTACAGATCCCTAGCTAGTTGGCAGGCCATATGAATCAGGGCACATCAGACAACTTGTCCTTTAGCTTGCTGTGGCTCCCACCACCCTTCAAGCTGCACTGTTCTTCAATGTATTGTGCCATCCTCTGGGGCCCTGAGTCATAGGTATTGGTTGCTGGCACTTTCCAGAGATGCTGCTGATTCCTGTGTGGTTCTCTTTCGTCTGCCCCACCCTAGGCCTCTGGGCCCTAGTGAACAATGCTGGAGTGGGTCTACCCAGTGGTCCTAATGAATGGCTGACCAAGGAGGACTTTGTGAAGGTGATCAATGTGAACCTCGTGGGACTGATTGACGTCACCCTGAACATGCTGCCTATGATCAAGAAAGCCCGGGGCAGAGTGATCAACATGTCCAGCTCTGGTGGTCGTGTGGCTGTCATCGGGGGTGGCTACTGTGTCTCCAAGTTTGGTGTTGAAGCCTTCTCTGATAGCATCAGGTGACTGGGTCCTGGTATCAACTAATCTGGGGAGGGGAGGTCCTGGGATCTCACCTCAACAAAGAGGACTGAGAGTGACATGTGTGGAAAGGGCAATTCCGGAGGTAAGAAGCTAAAATACAGCTAGCATCTCCCTACTGGGACCAAGAGAAGAAAGGGTGAGAAGAGGGGGTAGGATGAGGATGAGGCTCAGAGGTATCAGAAAGGTCTTCACGTGAATAGACCCAGAATGAGGGAAATGCTGTTAGGTCTGTGGGAATGGGGGCAGGGATATGGACCTAGAGTTGCTCCCAGGAACCCTAGGGAGGATGCAGGCCATAGATAGATCCCTCATTCCTTGTGTCACATTGATGCTGGGTGTGGGGCTGAGTGGGAAGATCTTAGTGGGAGGTAAGGTCTTGGCCTACATTCCCCACTGATTTCCTGCTGGGTCTGCCCAATGCAAATAGCCCAGAGATTGCTGGAACAATTTGAAAAAGGGTTGAGGCACTTAGGAAGACTTATTTGCATGGTGGCAATGCCTGGACCATCTACTGTGTTGGGAGGAGCACTCCAAGTTCTTGGAGAGGCAGGTCTGTCCTTGTGACTCTGATGGCTGTTGTTAGGAGGCCAGACTAAGTCCAACTCTGATTTCTCAGGCGTGAGCTCCATTTCTTTGGGGTGAAGGTCTGCATCATTGAGCCAGGGAACTACCGGACATCCATTTTGGGCCACGAGGGCATGAACACGCGCCTGAAGAAGCTGTGGGACCAGCTCCCTCAGGAGACCCGGGAGAGCTACGGAGAGGAGTATTTCCGCATCTGTGAGTTTCCAGGCTCTCTGAGATGGGCAGGGAGGTCTCGGGAGCACTGATTGGCTTGTAGTTTATAGAGGATGGACTGGGACAAAGGCTCAGAGGGACTCAGTGGTTAAGGTCTGACAGCTAGTGGCAAGACTGGGGTTCGAGATTAGAGCCCAAGTAGCAGAACCATAGCTACTGAGGAGGTAGGGTATCTGAAGAGATGCTGCCTGCTCCTGGCATTTGCACGCCAAGCATCATGCGTAGGTAGACCTAGGGAAAATACACCGAAAAGAATAAGTATATCAAAGTGACTAACCAGGCATGCCTGCTGAAGCCAGACTGCCCGTTCAAGTCTAGGTTCTGCCACTTACCAGATTGGACATATTCACTGGCTTCTTCCCTCTCCTCTTCTTCTTCTTCCTCCTTCTTTTCCTTTTTTTGAGACAGTACCATGTAGTCCAGGTTAGTCTTAAATCACTATGCAGCCAAGGATGACTTTGAACTCCTGACCCTCCTGCCTTTGCCTATGCCTATCATCTTGCTCGTTTTCATTGGTCTTCTCATGCCTCAGGTTCTTCATCTGTAAGGGGAGCTTAAAGAGACAGTACCTACGGGCCAGGAAGATGGTTCAGTTGGTAAAGTGCTTGCCATGCAAGCATGAGGCTCTGAATTCAGATCTCCAGCACCTACATAGAGAGTCAGCCACAGCAGCATGTATTTCAGTAAGGAAGATGCCCAGGACTTGCTGGCCAGCCAGTCTAGCTGAATCAAGGACTTCCTGGTTCGTGAAGAGATGCTATCTCAAATAATAAGATGGAAAGTGATTGAAGAAGACACTTGATGCTGTCCTCTGGCCTCCACATGCCTTTTCTACTTCCCAACATGTACAGAGAGAGAAAGAAAGAGAGAGAGAAAGAGAACAGTGCTTACTTCATAAAGGTGCTATGAGGATTAATATACAGGATCCATCACATATATAGCTTGTTAAAGAGGAAAATAAACAAGTGCATATTTAAAAGAGCCAGGAGGTCCCTAGGTAGCTCCCTTTTAATCTCCGAATCAACCTTAGATGCTTTGGAGGATGGATGTTGCAGTCCACCTGCATGGTTGCTGATAAAATCATGACAAAACTGCTTAAGGGAACAAGGGGTTATTCCATTATGATTGTCCAGTTACAGTTCTTAATTCAGCTTGGCAGGAGAACCCACACCATCACCAAAAGGCTGAGGGAATTGGGCACACTATATCCACAAAACAACAGAGAGAGGGACGATCTTTAATCTGGCCAAGTATATACAAGGATGCTAACTTCTCCAACCAGCTCTCTGTATTTTATCACCTGTCCAGGGCCTAGTCCCACCCACCCTGGGTTGGGCCTTCCCCATCAACTAAACAATCTCCTGCAGATTTGCTCTGGGCTTAACTCAACTACTAATTCTCTATAAATGTGCCTAGAGCTTGAACCCTCAACCATCAAGTTGACTCCTATGCCTAACTATGACAGTGGAGAAAGGACATCTCAGCTGTTTACTGTGGAACTCTGGTATTCAGGCTTTAGGCAGTTCCAGCTTACAGATGAACAGAGTTCCATGGGATCATGAGAGAGCATGGAGAAGGAATTGCCAGGTAGTAGACATTTCCTGGTAGGAGAGAGAGAGAGAGAGAGAGAGAGAGAGAGAGAGAGAGAGAGAGAGAGAGAGAGAGACTTTGAAGACCAGAGAGCTCCACATTCCTTCAGAGCATCTAACCTCAAAGCCGAGACCAGTTGATTTCAGAAAGGGGGGAGGGGGAGGAATTAGTGGGGAGCCATGAGATTTCTTTGCTTCAAATCCCAGGACCTGGAGAGAGAAGTCTCTTCTATGTGGGGTTTTTGTGCGGTGCGACCTTAGTAGATAGAAATGGGCTATGGCACAGTTAGCTGATGTGACCTCTTCCAGCTAGCCTCTTGCTGAAGAAAGCAGGGTTGGTGCTGTGTTGGCTCCATGAGGTTTCCCTCTATTCAGAGTGAAGCAGCCTCGTACCCAACTCTACTCCTGCTCCTGTTCCTGCTCTCTAGATACAGCAGCTTGGTCCTGTTTTTGAGAAACTTTTTTTTTTTTTTTTGGTCATGGTGAAGCTCTCAGACAGACTAAGGCATCTTGGTACAAATTGCAGCTTGCTTGCTTAACCTTGCTCAAGTTATTTTTCCTCTCAGTTTTCTCATTTATAATAAAGTATGATAATTAAACACCCCCCCCAAGTTGTAGGCTCACTGGTAAAAACAATTTGAATTCAAAGTTTGTGGTTACTGTCACTATCTACCATTAGACAAGTACATCTTTCTTACCTCCATTACACTGATATATACAATATGGAAGTTCTTATGTGGCAAAGAGGGATCTTTATAATTGTCTAGTTGGGTATGGTGGTGCATACCTGCAACTCAACACTTGGGAGGTAAAGGCAAGAGGCCATTCTGGGGGCTGGAGAGGTGGCTCAGGGGTTAAGCCTCTGCCTTGAAGGCAGAAGGTCCTGAGTTCGGATCCTAGACCCCACGTATAGACACACACACACACACACACACACACACACACACACACACAATTGAATAAATAAGAAATAATAATAATAAAAAATTTTAAAAAAAGAGGCCATTCTGAGCTGCATAATGAATTTGAGGCTAGTCTGAGCTACATAGTAAGACCTTGTCTCAAAAATAAACAAAGTTATTCCAAATCCAAAGTGATAAAGTTTTGAAATGGATGCAGAAAGTTTGGGTTAGTCAGCTTTCCACTGCCGTAACACATGCCTAACATAATCAGCTTATAAAGAAGAAAGGTTTATTTTGGTCCACAGTTTTAGAGTTTCCAGTCTATGATGAGTTGGTCCTCTTGCTGCTTTGCAACTACGGCTTCACATCATGGTAGGTGTTTGAGGCAGAACAAAACTATTTACCTCATGACTGGGAAGCAAAACAAAGGAAGAAGAAGGAAAGTATATTCTCAGTGACCTAAACATTCCTCACTTCATCTTTTTGAAGTTCCCCTGTTTCCCAAAGCACCATGTTGAGGCTCCACATGACCACTTAAGTAAAATCCAAAGCATGAGGTCTGAAATGGCTCAAGACTGGTGCTGATTCTGACGACATGCTTTCCTGGTTATCATTCATCACCAGAGTTAAAAGTCGAGGCATGAAAACCAAGACGGTGCTATCATTACTTACTTAATATACTTTTCAGTACTGGACTGCCACGTGCCAGACGCTGTGTGAGGCTAGGGAACTAGAGTGGATAGAGTGATGTGTCTGCCCTGTGCTGCCTATAGGTTTCTCTGAGTTGATTTGGAAGAAGAATTAGACATTGTTGGAAAGTGGAAAGGAGATAGGCAGGCAGAGTTTTGCAGGGGAACTCTGGAGCAGGACACTCATTTTGAGGGGCTTTAAAGAAACTAGCAGGTGGGGAACAGAGGAATAGCTGAGGGAGAACAGGGCAGATAAGAACATGGAATCTCGCAGAGGATGAAGAAGCCATCTATGGGTGGGCTGAAAGGCCTCTCTGGGTGCTGCAGACTTCTGGACTAGGCAGGATGGTAGTTTGCATGAGAGGAGTTAGGGGAGATGGAAAAAAGTTGCCGGATGCCTGGAAGTGAGGGAGAGGGAATCACCAAAGAAAAGTGCTGGGTTCATGTTGGGGAATCTGGTAGACAAGGCCCCATTCACTTGTTGACTTATGGGGAAACTCAGGGAAAAGACTTTTCAGGGATGCATTTCTTAAAAAATAATCTTAGTTCTGGACACAACAAAACTAATATCCCAAGGTTTATATCAGTGAGGAGTTTTGGAGCATGAGTGATAGAATATCCAGCTCAAATCATCCAACTAGAAAAGGAAGTTTTTGCTCACACGACTAAAAAACCTGAGCAACACTAGTTCTAGGCACAACCTGATCTAGCTCAAAGATGATACCAGTAGGATCCGGTTTCACTGTAGTTCTTGGCATTACTTTCTTGCGTCAACTCAGGGACACAGAATACTCTCATCTCCCTGCAGAGTTGGGCACAGGAAGAAACCTTTCTTGAAAAGTTCAAATTCATTCCGACCTGTAAGAATCATGGAAGGGGGACCAGGGAAAACTGCAAAACGAGCCCAAGTCCAACCACCCTGCCCAGATGAGCATAGTGAAGGTCTGATTGGCTCAAGCCGAGTCACGTGTTCCACCCAGCCAGCTTGTGAGGGTGTGGGGCGTGAATCCCAAAGGGATCTGCAGCTTTGGAAGCAGAGGAATAGATGGATGTTAGTGGGTGGAGGTAGGGTTGAATAATGTAAATGCTCTGTGCGATCCCCAAAAATTCTCTGAGTAGACAGTGGCCCAAATTATTTATGGAGATACGAAGATTCAGTCTGGAAATCTCAGAAGGCTGTTTTTTAAGTGAACACGAAGAGCAGATTGCAGGTCCCCAGTGGATCCATGAGTAAGACAAACTTCCTCTGAAAACCACTTGTCAGGAAACAGATGCAGAGATTCTGAAGAACAGCAAGCGCGGAGCTGTAATGTAGTTGACATCGTGACTTCGGAGGAACAATTTCAGACAGGTGCCAGCCACTTCCAGAGAAACATTTTCCCACATGGTAATTTCCCCCTTAGTTACCTAGTGTCGCCTGTAACACAAGGAAGGACCGAAGCTAGGGGAGATCTGAGTGCCTGAAGCAGGGCAGGCGCACAGCTAGACAATATCTTCAGAACAGGACGGCACTGGTACATTCGTGAATTCATGGCAGCTGTGTATATTGAAGAAAGTCCTCCAGAGATACCACATCTCCCTGAGAGACTAGTGGAGGTTAATGCTGATGGGAGAGAACGCAAGATGCTTTCCTCAATGGTGTACCCGCGATACTCCACCAAGTACTCCAGCACATGGCATCGAAGGCAAACCAGATGAAACAGTGAACCACAAATGGGAGAAGATTTGAAAATAGCAGGGAGTCTGGCAGAGGAGAAGAAGGGTTGTAATGGGAAGAGGGGGGTAGAATTGGGGATTGAGGATGTGAATTATAAGTTTGCTATATTCATATATAACACACAAAAATAATTTTTAAAAAGCCAAGTATAACACCACCTAGAGGAGTGTGCAGGCACATTAAACAAAGCAACAGTAAGTAGTTAAGGAGACAGCCGGTTTTGGTGAGTGAATGGGAGTTCACCAAAGGGGAAGAGATGCCAGGTGTTTTCCACAGAAAGAGTATGAGGAATATTTGGAGAACTGACCCAGAATTTAATGCATTTGCAGGTGGGAAGTTTCAGGGCTGGATTGCCAAATCCCTCTAGTTTCAGTACACAGCTCACAAAATTTCAGTTTATTCATTTGATACAATGATTGTCTCCAAACTGTTAGGAGAAGTAAACAAAAGGCCATAGAATGAGGTCAGCAAAGCTTTGGCATTCTTATGACTAGTCTGGCAGGAATGTGAAGGGGACCGAGGCTGGCTGGGCATAACAAGCTGTGGTGCCCACACCGAGTGAGGTGGATCTCATGCCATGGGCACTGGGGTGCCTTCTAAGTGTGAAATAGGCTGGTCAGTTTCGTGGCCCTGGAAGAGGTAAAGTGGACAGCTGGGAGGCTACTGCAGAAACTTATAAGGAAGGATGGTGACATGACATAGCAGGGTGTGGTGGTTTGGGAAAGGGGGTGATGAGACAGATTGAAGAAATATTTAGGACTCAGCACACAGTGCCATGTGACCCAAACTCTAGCCAATTGAAATGGCTAACCCAATAAGTCCCGTGGTTTGTGAATCCCAGGTACAAGTCCCAGATTTCTTGGGAGTCATTTTTTAACTCTATACTGAATAGAACTATATAAAAATCTTGAAGTGGCACAAGGGGTCACCTGAGTATCACAGAGATAGGAAACAGTGTTTTTGTGATATGAAACCGAGGCCCCTGTAGCCAGGTGTGTTAAGGAGACGTTAAGGAAGAGCATGACTATTGGCCTGGCTTCTTTTCCCATCTCCCTTCTGCTAGGAGGCCATTAAAAAATTCCCTTTTATAATTTTTTTTAAAAACTTTATTTATTCATTCATCTAGTGTGTGTCAAGGAACACCTGTGTCCCTGTGGGAGGCCAGAGGTGACTTGGGGAATCATCCTGGATTCCTTCAATCCTCTGGGATTTCCCAGGCTCTGCCCACAAGAGCCAGAAGTGCAAGCCACGCCTATTCTGATTGGCTTTTTTACATGGAACTTAAGATTTGAACTTAGGACCTTCTGCTTGCAATGTCGAGTCTTAATACCTGAGCCATCTCACCAGCCCAAACACTTATTCCCTTTTAAAGGGGAGTCTAGGTGAATCTTGGGACTTGTTCCAACAAAGAAGAAAATAGAAAAGCAAATGCTGAGATCAAAGTAGCAAACTCTGGACACTTATGCTTTCTAGATTCTTCCTAAAGAAACTGCGTCTCAAAAAACAAAAACCCTTTCAACAGGGGTCCAAATCCCAAATACATGCTCTTCCTTCCTGTCTAGGAAAGTGACAGAGGTGGGTGGATACTTCTATCTTCCCTGCCACTCACTACAAATTAGAAACCAATAAGTAGAACAAGGAAAGAATGTGCCCCATACTATCTCTAGTCTGCACACCTTCTTCCAGCCCACTGTGGGGTCCTCCTCAGCCCACTTAGAACCCCTTGCCCCTGAGAAAGTGTATCCTTGCTGGTGGGGGTCTCAGGTCAGGTACAAGGTTGGAGGCTTCTTAGGACATCATCATTTCAAACAGTATGTCTTTAAGTGAATGAAACCCTTGTGAGTTGCCCAATACGTATCGGGCTTTTCCAGTAAAAAACAAACAAACAAAAAAACACCAGCAAATGTGTTCCTTACAGTCTTTGAGGAAAAGGACTTGAAATCATTGGCCAGTCCTCACCGACTACCTATAAGCATCCTCCAAGGACCCCAGGGACCCTGCCTACATCAGACTAAACTCAGGACATCTGTACTCACTTTGTTTCCCAGTTTTAAACTCTTGTCACGGAAGTCTGATGCTTAAGCTCAGTTCCTCTGAAGTCACTGGAACCCTCCTCCCATCTGTTTTTATCTCAGAGTCCTGGGGGAGGGGCATGGCATGGTACCCTGAGCCTGTCTCCTTTGTATGTTGGGAGACCAAACAGGCATGACCCATCTGGTGTCCACCTGTGTGTGTCTTCACATGTGCATACATCTTAGAAGCAAAGAGTCCTCAGGTTGTTCTCTGTTCTGGCCATTTGCTTCCACAATGACCTGATGACCAAGGTAAGTGAAGATTTACTATTTTTAAAAACTTTTTTCCCCAGCATGCTCTTTGTAGAAAATGTGGGTACCCATAAAAAACAAATAAATAGATAATTTGCAGTAAGTTGGAATTTCACCAAGTCACCATCTTTACTTCTGATTTTTCTATGCATGCATGCACCTTTTCTGTCTTCCACATCACCTGCCTTGAAGTTGTTCATCATTCTGATTTGTAGGAAATGTTCCCTAAAGGCTCATGTGTTGCATGCTTGGTCCCTAAAGCAGTAATGCTCAGATGTGGGGCTTTGGGGGATTGATTGGATCAGGAGGTCTCCAGTGTTATTAATGGATTCATCTGGCTGGGAGTGTAGCTTAATAGAAGAGTGCTTGCTTACCATGCATGAGACTTTGAGTTCAATCCTCAGAATGAGAGGAGAGAGAGACAGAGAGAGAGAAAATATGAAGCTATGGCTCACACTTTCAAATCAGCACTTGGGAGACATAGTAAAGAGGATTGAGTTTGAGACCAGCTTGGATTGCAGAGACCCTATTTTCAACTAAAACCCAAAACAAGGGACAGTGTTAAGCTTTTGCCTCACAAGCACAAGGACCTGAGTTCAGATCCCAGATTCTATATAAAAATGCCAGGTAGTCTGCACTTCCAGCCCTGGAAGGCAGAACCCAGAAAACCCCTACAGCAAGGCAATAATAAGGCAGTAGATCAATCCAGGATGATTCCCAAAGTCACCGTTGGTTTTCACAAGCACACACAGTGCTCTCCTCTACACACATGCACCCACACATACCCACACACATGTATATACACCTACATACATAAGGAAAAAAGCCAAGAGAAGGGTTAATTTACCAATAGTTCATACTTTCAAAGGACTATAGGAGATGATGCAAATTCAGCTGTGCTCAGAGTTAAAGGGAGTGGATCCTGGAAACATGTTCTTGGGGATTCCCTTTTTCTGTTTCCCTCTCTGTCCCTCCCTCTCTCTTTCCCGGCCACTGAGGTGAGTGATTTTTGTACCCCATGCCCTGAGGTTAGGCTTCACTAAAGACACAGAAAGACAGAGTCAAGTAACCATGAATTGAAAAACTCTAAAATCAGGAACCAAAATGAACCTTCCGTTTAAGTTGTTTTCTTGGGTATTTGGACACAGTGACAGAAAGGTGACAATTCTCTTTGCTATATTTCAGGACACGTGATTGTCCCCATTTTACAGACGACCAAAATTTATGCGTCAATTTAGACAGCCAGAGCGAGGCAGTCATAGAACTTGACAAGCTCTTTTCATTACTAGTCTAACGGACCAGCTAGAACTTAGAGCGCAGCTGTAGAATTTTGAAAGCAAAATAGGATGATTGCAATGATCCTTTAAATGAGTGTTTTCTAGGTGTGACAGACCTATCTGAAATGCTAAATCAAGGTTCTGATGGGCAGGGAGCTTGGGTGGAATTCAGAAGGAACCTTTTTTTTTTTTTAATAGAGACTAACAGAACCATCCCCCAACCCACTCCATGCCTTCAAACAGATACGAGCAAATTACACAACATGATGCAGCTGGCAGATCCGAAAATCAGTGATGTCACCAACAGCATGGAGCATGCTGTCGTCTCCCGGTGCCCCCGAATCCGCTACAACCCTGGTCTGGACGCCAAGCTCCTCTACCTTCCTCTGGCTAAGTTCCCCACCGCTGTGACGGATTTCATCCTGAGCCGATACTTGCCCAGGCCGGCAGACAGTGTCTGAGCTGGAGAGCGCGAGAGGTGGTTGGTAGGATAGAAAGAGGGGACAGAGGACTGTGGGATCACAAGAAGTGTTATCATATGTCCCCTGGGCAAATGATGCTATGCTCAGCTGATGCCCACTGCTGGCTTGTGTCTCCTCCCACCTACTGGGTTCTCAGAACCTTTTCGGATTTAGAGACCTGGGCGCGGCCCCAAGGACATCAATCACCCAGGCAGTCAAGGAGAGGAAATCTGGTTTTCCCCAAATAATAAGCTTATTATCACTGCTGTGAAATGTCTTGGGAGAATCTCAGCCCAGTTCCCACAGGTCTCTAACTAAGTCCTGGATTCGAACACATAATTCGTTTTGAAGCGTGTGGCACAATGACCCATATATAACAAATGTTTAAAATAGTTTCTCTTTCTTTATGGCTCTCTATCCTTCGGTGATGGGGATTTACATAATACTGACTTGTTCTTAAAATTCTTTAAATATTTATTAAGAACTTACCACCAGTCACTGTGAAGGTTCTGGGCAGGTATGAAGATGAGAAAATCATAATCTTGGGTTTTTCATTGTTTACTTTGTGTTTTGTTTTATTTTGTTACAATATCAAGCAGCAGAGAGAGGATAGGGATGGAAGAAACATAAATCAGAAAACCAACATTTATAAGGACTCTGGGGCCTTCAGGTAGTAGTTCCCATACATGGTTGTACACCATAATCACCTAATTAATTAAAATACAGAAGGAAATTGGTATGGTGACTTATGCCTGAAATCCTAGCACTTTCAAGGCTAAGACAAGTGATACTGTCTCAGAAAAAAAAAAAAAAAAAAAAAAAAAAGACAAACAAAACCAAGTAAACAGACGACAACACGTATGGACCACAGTGTTAGAAAATTTAATTCAGTAGACCTGGGATAGAACCCAGAAACGTGCTGCTGTACTAAAGACCTATATGATTCCATTGTACCTGGGTACCTGGGTACTGCTATTCCCATAGTTACTTACAGAGCAGTAAATGAATCTATTTACTAGGACCTCCAGTTTAATGATCAAAACAGACAGAACTCAAGTAATTTGGATTCTCAGACCAGAAGATCAATTTCTAAATTTAGTAACTTCTTTGAATAAATAGTAGAATTAATTTAAAAAAAACACCCAACTGTAAACTTCATAAGAAGTCTTGGTGACTTGTTGTTCAGTGCTAAGGATTGAACCCAAGGCCTGAACATTCTAGCCAAGCAATCTACCACTGAGCTACGTCTCTAGCCCTTGGTTTATGTGATATAACCTCACTATATAACCCAGGCTGGCCTTGAACTTGTTATTATGCCAGTGTGGCATCAAACTCATGATTCTCCTGCCTGTAATCCCAGAGTGCTGAGACTACAGATATGTGTCATCAGTCCCACCCAAAAACAAACAAAACACCTTTAAAAAATCTTGATGACTATTTATGTAATAAATGTCAAATGCTTTTTTAAATCAAAATGTCTTTAACTCATGTTTCTGAGCATGAAGATAATAAACTGACTTAATTATACTTGCAAAAGACTCTTTTCTTAAGGTAACAGTAAAGAGGTATAGGAATTATCATGAAGACACATCTGCAAGGGTTCCCCCCCCATGCAATCTGTTAAAATCTGTTACTTGTAGCACCTCTATTCCTGGAACCATATTCAAATCGAGTAGAAAGCACTAAGCAACACTAATAGAAAAACCCACTTGCACTGGCTTAAATAATGAGGGCAGGACCCAGAGTTGAAAGATGACCATCAGGACATGGGCTGCTTCTGCTTAGCTCTGCCACTCACAGATTTGACATCTTTACTGCTGTGGCAGGTGACAACCGGAACTCCGGGTTTCTTTGTTCCTAACATACAGAAGAAATAATCTGCCTTCCACAGTGTTCACAATGGAAAAAGGTATTTTCCCGGGCCCTTCATCAAAGCTCTTCTTGAATCCCACTGACTGAGATTAGCCTGGGCTGGTTCATCACTGAGAAAGAGTGGAAGTTGCCTTGGACTGAGGAGATTAATCATGGGAGAGAGGGCTGGGGTAAAGTGCCTGCTCACAAAACCTCTAACCTGAGTTCAATCCCTGACAGCCCACATGATGAAAGGAGAGAGCTGATGTCTAAAAGTTTCTTCTGACCTCTACCCGTATGCCTTGGCTTGTATCTCTCTCTCTCTCTCTCTCTCTCTCTCTCTCTCTCTCTCTCGCTCTCGCTCTCGCTCTCGCTCTCTCTCTCTCTCTGTCTCTCAAATAAATAATTTTTTTAAACAGTGGGATAAAGTGGAGATGTTGCTGAATCAGCCACAGTGCTTATTGCCTGGGAAAGTTCAAAACTCAGATCTCCATGCCACTAAGAGATTGAGGAAACATTTTTCTTCGTTAAAGACACAGAAGTTTAAGCTGACAGCCAGTAATCACAACCTTTAAGAGGTGAGAGTGGGAGGATCAGGAGTTCAATGTCATCCTTAACTACAGGCAGAGATCAAAGTTAACCTGGGCTTCATGAGACCTTGTCATAGACAAACCAGCAACCCACTGGGGGAGGGGCTATGCATGGAAAGATAGATAATATTCTGAGATACTGATGTTTGCTTTCCGTTTGCTCCTTGTTTTTCCTCTTTCACTTCCCCCATTCAAGTAGGTATCCAATTGATGCTTGACGCTTGACAGGCACATGCAGATTTACTCTGGCTGGTGGGAGGAGGGGGTGAGTCTGGAATTTCTGGAAAAGGGACCAAGGTTCACTCTCTGGAGACACTTCTAGGGAGCTAGCGAGAAGCTAGTGGGTAACAGCTGCACTGTCTGCTTTGGCAGTTGAGACCTGAGTAACATCACATAGCATCATGTGTCTCACCATGCAACATAGGTAGGCAGTGAGATTCACCTGATAGGAAGGAGCTGGCGAGATGACTCAGGGTTTAGCCTTTGCCTCTCAAGAAAAAGAATCTCAGTTTGCATCCCAGATCTCACGTCAAAATGCCAGACAGAAATGGCAATGGCACATAGGTCTGGTCCTGGAAGGTGGAGCCTGGGAAACCATAAAGCAATAAGGAAGGAGGTAGAGCAATCCAAGATGACTCCCAAAGTCATCCTTAGGCCCCCAAGGCACACACAATACCCTCTTTCTCTTTCTCTCTCTTTCATACACACACACACACACACACACACACACACACACACACACACACACACAAACACCCAGTACACAGTAGACATTTAAGTGGTAACCAGTGTAGGTCAATAGGTCGATAAGTTAATGATTTAATTTAGGGGCTGGAAATAGAGCACTTACCTTGCATGCAAGTACAACCTGGGTTTGATCTCTGGAAAAAGGAAGAAAAGGCATAAGTTCTTTGGCCTGTGGGCCACCCCTCCACCTCATAGTAGTTGAGGTAATTTGGATTTCTGAACTGAGTTTCTTATCTTTCAACTTTACATTTTAGTTAATTTCATATCAGGGCTATAATCTTTTTGTACTGTACTTACCAACCTTAGTACTTTATATTTTCCTAGAGCTTTAAATTGCCTTTTATTTTTTTTGATATTTAATATTATTTTTTAAATAATTCTTAGACCAGAAAACAATGTAATAGATGCCTTTTCTTTCCCAAAAAGTTCATTTGTTCAGCTTTTTCATTATAATGTCTCCCATATTTTTAAAGCAAGGGAATACTATCTGATTTGCATCTATTTTGCATAGGTTTTAATTAACTTATTAATTAGATAATTATATATATTAATTGTGCAACATAATGGATTTCATTATGACATCTCCATTTATGATTTACATTTAAAATATTTTGTTTAGGGCTTGAGAGATGGCTCAGGAGTTAGGACTCTGTCTCACAAGCAGAAGATCCTGATTATGATCCCAGGTCCCATGTAAAAATGCCTGGTGGAAAGGGCAGAAGCCTGCATTTCCTGTCCTGGTGGGCAGGGCCTGGGAAATCCCAGAGTGAAGAAAAAGGAGGTAGAAGCAATCCAGGATGATTCCTGAAGTCAGCCTTTGTCCTTCATAAGGACATGCAGTGTCCTCCGATACACACACACACACACACACACACACACACACACACAAAATAAAAAAAAATTAATTAAAAAATTATATTTTTAAAATTTATTTGAGAGAGGAGTAGGTACATGCATACATAGTACATGTGGGGAGATTATGGACATAGAAGTGGGTTCTTCCACCACATGAATTTCTGGGGATGGAATTCAAGTTGCCAAGTTTATACACAAATGTCTCCACCCACTAAACATCTTGCTGGCCCTACCTTACATTTTAAAAAGAACTCTATAAGGATACAATGGTTAAAGTACTTGTTGTGTAAGCAAAAGGACCAGAGTTCAGATCCCCAGATCACACAAAAAGATACAGGTGGATATGGAAGCCCACCGGTAATTCCAGCGTGGAAAGCAGAGACTCGGAATATCCAGAACAAGTGGGTTAGCCTGGCTAGTCTTATTATCTAGCTCCAGGTTTAATGAGAGATACTGTCTCAAAAAGAATAGGGTAGAAGAGGCTTCTTGGGGCTGGAGAGGTGGCTCAGGGGTTAATTCTCTGCCTTGCAGGCAGAAGGTCCTGAGTTTGGATCTTAGACCCCACGTAGAGATGCTGGGCGGAAGCGGGGGCGGCCTGCGTTTCTGGTTCTGGTAGGGCGGAGCCTGTGAATCCCGGGGCAGAGTAAACAAGGAGGAGGTGGAGGCGCTCCATGGTGGTTCCCGAATTCGCCCATGGGTCTACACACACAGACACATACATACACACACGTGTGTACACACATACACGCCCAATTGCATACATTAAAAAAAAAAAAAGAATATGGTAGAAATGTGATTGAAGATGATTTCTGCTATCAACCTTGGACCTCCACCTGCATGAGCACATACACCTGCTCCCCCCACCTATCTCACACACACACACACACACACACACACACACACACACATAGGAAAATGAGGGAAAATAGGATTACCGTGGAGGCTGAATTGAAACGACCATGTGGAAGCAAGGAGACCCACACAGTGACAATTACAGAAGTAGGCAAGAGAAGATGGGTTCTGGTGAAAATGGAGGCAGCAAGAACAATGCGAATGAATGAGACTAGAATGTACTTTGGAGGTAGGACAGCTCAGGCAGTCGCATTCCTCTTCACCAAGGTTTGCTTTCAGCCTAAATATCTTTTAAAAGGTTGCTTTTGCTGCCCTCAAGGAATGAGTTGGAATGAATTAGATCTAAGTGGTACAAGAGGACCACACATCTAGAGATAATGAGACACACCTCACAACAAAACAATAAAAAAAATTAGTATTTATTGAACACGGACAGTTCCAAGCCCCATGCTTAGTTTTCCATAGAGAGCCCATTTAATTTTGTTTAATCTCTACCACAAGTACCTCTAATTTTTATTAGAAGAGCAAGCCCAGGCTCTGAGAGGTTAAGAAATTTGTACCAGATTACGCAGCTAATAAGTCCAGTCAGGACTCCACCCCTGTGGGGCATGAAGTTCACCACCATCCACAATTGCAAATACTTCCTCAGTGCTCATGCATGCCAGGCACTGACGGACGCACTTCAGTCTTCCCAACCATCCAGAAAGGTGGGTGTTATCTGGTCTTAAGGCGGAAGAAACTGAAGCCCAGGGAAGATTATTGCATAACCCACAAGCAACTGACAGAGCAGGTTCTTCAAGTTCCAGAAGCGTATTCTTTGCCATCTCATTGGTTTATTTTACCTTGTTCACGGACACTTGCCTTCCTTCTGAACCCCAGCAAACTTCCATTGAACCTCCCTATAAGCACGGGGTGGGGGGTGGGGAGAGAGGAAGGGAGGCATGGGAAGAAAGAGCTGAGGGTCCTAGGAAGACCCTGAGCTCTTACTGAACCAGCTGACTGTTTGGAACAGTTTGGTACAAGAATGGTGTGCACTTAGCCTTTGCACCCGATCGAACAGATACAGAGGATGTTCGTGCCAAACTTAAAACGGTGAACAAAATGTTCCTTTGGAATGTCTGATGAGGCAATGAAAATGAATTGCAAGTAAATACTTTCAAACGCAGTTCCGAAACCATATTTAACAGAGGACAACCTCTGAGAAGAGATGATGACTCTTCTCTTCAAAAATTAATGTTCTCCTTCAGAGACTCTATATCAACCGCCTAGAACTAGGCCAGCTTAGTCTCTCCCCATCTTGAAGCTCAGGGAAATTTGCGGAAGAGGGGGCGGTAAGAGTGTAAGAGCAGAAGGATGGGAGGAGCAATGATATGTAAGATACTCTATACTAGTTAGGGCTGAAGCAATCATAATTGGACTTTGCATGCCCTGCGCATTGTCCAACACACTGTTGACCTCACAAAGTCTAGCATCTGCTAAAGGCACCAAGATCCTTGGAGGCAAAGGATTGGCAGCCACAGCAGTGTTCCTATACCTAAGGGGAACACGGGAAAGGGTTTGGGAAAGGCCACTTGGTCCTTGTACGTCATCGGAGAGGAGGGCCCAGAGGAAAATCAGACATGCACAAGAAAGGACTCTCTGGGAATTGGGGTGGGAGGCACTGGGGGATGGGGAGGGAGAGGGGTGGGGAGGGGGAGCAGGGGGCATGGGGGGAGGAGGAGAGAGGGAGGGAGGGAACTGGTGTACCTAATAAGTTTGTATGAGCTGAAATAAAAAAAAATTAATGTTCTCTCTGATTTTGTAGTCCCTCTGTTGAAGGAAAAGAAGACACTCCTGTGGGGGGGCTCTGCTACCTTCTATCCGTGAGAGGCGTCTCTGAGAGGGGAGCCTTCTCGAGCCAGAGATGACTTAATAGTGTGCTGTGACTCAGCCTTTGGAAACCAACTGGCCAGACTGTAAGATGAGTGAAGCTTGTCACTGCTGGCTGCAAGATGGTGACCTTGGATGCTGTGAAGGCAGGAACATCACTGCAGCTGTCCAGTTGATGAGAAAACACATAAGAGAACTAAATATCACTTAGATTCTCTGGAGGCCTTTTATTCCAGGAAACAGAAGATGGCACCACTTTGCTAATAAGAGAGAAATCAAGACAGCAATATTGTGTGTGTGAGTGTGTGTGTATGTGTGTGTGTGTGTTACTGGGGATTAAACCCACTACTAGGCCAGCACCCCATCATTGACCCACATCCCCAGTCCACTGACTGTTCTTAAGTCCCCACTTTGTGCAAAGGAACAGTGCCTTAGATACAAGAGACCATCTCATTCTATTTAGTCAGATTCCATGGGATGGAGCCACAGGTGTGCATGCATTATTCAAACTAAGCAATCTTCATACAGTGCATAGCAATTTTATAAAGATGCTAGTATATATTAGTAACTTCATAAAATTAGCAGCTTCATAAAACCATGTATGCATATTTGTACTAATGTATATCACCCATATCCTGTTGAAAGAAACTTGAATGTCATTTCAACATTTTTTTTTTTGGTCATGCTGGTAATATTTTTTTCCAGACAGGATTTCACTTTGTAACTGAAGTTGGTTTCAAACTCTTGTCTTGGCTTCCCAAGTACTGGGATTATGGGTGGGAACCACCACACCCAATTCATTCAACTTTTTTTTTTTTTTTGGATGGATCTTACTCACCTCCTCATTCCAGATCTTTGCTCATAGCTTTGATGCAAGACGGTGCAATGGAATATGGGAGTTGGAGTTCAGTTACCTGTGACCTCAAGCAAGTCACTAGTCCCCAGTGAGTCAGTGACCTTCCTAGTAAAGTGGGAACAACATGTCTCCCCTAGGACTATGGCAAAGCACATATGCTATAGCACATGTAGAAGAACTTTGTAAAGAAAAACGGAGCCAGATAATGGAGCTGGGGGCTCACAGGACTAACTAGAGAATTAGTGTTTTGTCTTCTGGAAAATAGGGAATCACCACCCACATAGAGAGGGAGCAGTTTTCTTGACCACTTCCAATTTCTTTTGCCCATCCTAATTTCTGAGACTTTGGTCTTCTTGTCACTGATTCAGTATATCAGAGGGAGAGGAGCGCAGAAGCTGTGTGGAAAGGTGGTGGCCCTGGAATTTCTTCACAGGAGGCCCTTGAAAGGCAGTTAGGGATTAGGTGACTGAATACTTGTCTTGGCACTGGTTTAGTGTAGCAAGCCACATTTACCTTTCTAAGAACAGTTTTAAAAACAGATCCAGAATAAGATTTCCCATGTTTAGATCTCTCACTGTTGCTTATTTATTGTGTGTGTGTGTGTGTGTGTGTGTGTGTGTGTGTGTGTGTGTGTGTGTTCGGGTGTATATACAAAAGGGCATTTGAGTGTGTGTGCCTGTGGAGGCCCAAGGGTGACATTAGGAATCATCCTGGATTGCTCTACCTCCTCATTGTTTTACTCTAGGGTTTCCCAAGCTCTGCCTTCCGAGGCTGCAATTGCAGTCCACAATCATTTCCTCCCAGCATTTTTATATGGCAATTGGAGATCTGAACTGAGGTTCTTTTACTTGCAAGACAAAGGTTTTAACCCTTGAGCCAGCTCCCCAGTTCATCTCTCTGTCACTCATTAACCGTGACCCTGAACAAATTATAAACGCTTTGTGCTTCGTTTCTCTCTTAAGGCCAAAAAAAAAAAAGGCTAATAACAGTATCTGTTCATAGTTGTCATAAAGAGTAAATGAAATAATATGGTAAAGCGCACAGACTAGGAACAGCTTGCAGTAAATGCCACATAACAATGCTATATATGCTGTTATTGTTTTATATTGACCTTCAGAAAGGCTTAGGAGGCACTGATGGGCATTATGGAAGGACAAATCCCCCCAAGTGATATATTGGCACCGTCAATGATGGTGAGGTTTGTCCTATGCTCCCTTCACCTTTGCCTTCCTTGTCCTGCCTTTTCCGCCTTCTTTTCATCTGCTCCACAACCTACACGGCCTCAGACAGGTCAGTGCTGATCAGCCTAGGCCCTGGGTGTCACTTATCATCATCCAGTCACCTTCATTCTGAGTCATATCCCTCTAGGTTACCCATCTCTCTGCCCTGAGAGGGATGGGAGATTCGGAATCCCTGTGAATAGACAGTTCCTTCAAGGAATTTTGCACTAATAAGAAACAGAACTATGAGACAGTAGCCGGAAGAAAGTACAGTTCAGGAGACTGTACTTGCTGGGGTCAGGGAATTGCTCAGCTGATAAAATGCTTGCCTTCCCAGCATGAAGAACTGGAAAAACAAAACAAAAGCC
Source organism: Typhlomys cinereus (assembly GCA_023101885.1). Classification (NCBI taxonomy): domain Eukaryota; kingdom Metazoa; phylum Chordata; class Mammalia; order Rodentia; family Platacanthomyidae; genus Typhlomys; species Typhlomys cinereus. Next base: position 5,993,756 of record JALPQD010000090.1, on the reverse strand, counting down.
AGGCATGCATGGTAGCATACAATTGTAATTCCAGCACCAGGTAGCTGCAGACAAGAAGCTCCGTGAGGCTGGCTGCAGCCAGCCTAGAACTACTTGGTGAGTTCACGGCCAATGAGAGACCCCGTCTCAAAAGCCAAGATGGGTAGCTCCTGAGGAATGACACCTGAGGCTGCCCTTCAGCCTCCACATACACATGTATTTGGGCATATAAACACGTAGGCACAGGTATACACACACACACACACACACACACACACACACACACACACATACACACACATACACACACTGAGACACTGAGGCAGGAAAAGATAAACTATTGAGCTCCTGCTAATATAAGATGGAAAATTACTGAAATCCCAAAGGTGTCAAGTAAGGACATTTCAGAGGTACCAACCCAGCCCTGCAGCCTGCACGGACATTGATAATACCAAGGCCATCGGATCTCTAGTCTGTCCTGCTGACACTTTGCTTCTGTTTCTGTAAAGTCTCACTTGCACTCTACCTCCTGCCCTGCTTTAGCATAAAACAACAGCACAAGCTAAGCTCAGGGCTTATCCATAAGAATGATCTCCAGACTGCCAGTATTAAACACCTCTCTTCCAACCTAACTGGTGTCTGAGAAATTATTCCAGAGTTACTCCTGCAACAACACATATACATGCAGAAATAGAAACTGTTTTACAACTGGAAGACATTGCTGGGGTGGGTTATTTGAATAGAAAAAAGGTAACAAGTGGAGACTTTGGCTCCTGTCCCCACCTGAGACTGGTTCCTTTTTCATATTACACCTGGCATTAGCCTATGGTTTCTCTCTTGACTAGTTTCTGTTACTTGTAACACTAGAGGGTAGATTGGGAAAGTTTTGAAGAAAAGTGGCCTATTTTGGCTCTAAGTTTCAATCCTAGGTCAAAGGGCTACACTTGCTAATGGCTTTCTCAAAGCCTTGAGGACATCCCATATTAGTAGGGTTTAATAGCATTAGCAGCAGTACCTGTCCAGGTAACATTATTACTCATTAAGCCATTCATCCATTAGTCACTGATTGGATCAGACCATTCACAAGCGCAAGCAGGAATCACTAGCTAAAGGTCTTCACATCTCAAATTCAGCATGGTTTTCATAAGAGACAACCAGAGATGTTTCTAGTTTGAAGCAACTGTAAATAATACTGATCTAAGTCTTCACCCAGGTATAGTGGTGCACACCTGTAATCCAAGCATTTGGGAGGTGTAGGCAGGAGGACCAGGAATTCAAGGCCAACTTACACTACACGGTACCCCATCTTAAAGAACCATAAATTCTACTTTTGGTGGACACCTTTGGTTTTCATTTCCCTCATGTAGATATTCAGAAGTTTAATTTCTGTGTCATATAATATGCTTAACTTTTTAAGAAACTACTAAACTTTTTCAAAGAGACAGTTCCATTTTACACTCTTACGTGCAATGTATGGTAATTCTCATGTCTCCATGCCATCACTAGTGTTTAGCATTGCTGATCTTTTGAATTACAGTCATACCACTAGGAATGTTATATGTAACCCTATTATAGCTTTGATTTCCATTTGCCCACTAGTTAATGATGCTAATGTATAATGTATAACAAACTATAAAATTCCATTTATGGACTGCCTTACTTTTGTCTCATAAATGTTTGTGTATCATATTTTCATTTCCATTCAATTCATTACTAATTTGTCACGTGACTGCACTTTGATCCAAGAGCTATTTAGGTAGGTGTTAACTTCCAAATTTTTAAGGATTTTTCAAAATCCTTCTTGTTCTTGAATTTTAATTTAATGTCTATGTGGTTATAGCACAATCTTGACAAGGTTTTAATACTCTAAATTTTATTGAGACTTAATTTAGTGTTAGTGAGCATATCATTGTTTTAGGGCTTAGTATATCATCTTTTCAAGAAAAATTCTATGTAGGTTTGAAAAAAAACACTATGTTTCTCTGGTAAGGAGTTTTATAAAAACTGAAGTTAGGTTAAGTTAGTTGATGTTCAAGTCTTTTGTAGTCTTATTAATAGTCTTTTAAAAATATTTTATTTGTTGGGGCTGGAGAGATGGCTCAGGGGTTAAGACTCTGCCTTGCAAGCAGAGCTCTGAGTTAGGATCCCAGGTCCCACATAAAAACACCAGGCATCCTGCACTTTGGGTCCTGGTAGCAGAGCTGGGAAAATCCCAGAGTGAAGCAAGGAGGAGGTAGAAGCAATCCAGGATGATTCCCGAAGTCATCCTTGGTCCTCCACAGGGACATATAGTACTCTCTGACACACACACACACACACACACACACACACACACACACACACACACACACCACATAAATAAAATTTTTAAAATTTATCTATTTACTTATGAGAGACAGTAAGAAGAAGAAGAAGGAGAGGGAGAAAGACATTTTCATACATGCCATAGCACAGGGGTAGAAGTAAGAGGACAACTTTTTTGGCATTCAGTTCTCTCCTTCCACCATGTGGGCTTCTAGGAATTGAACTCAGTTTGCCAGGTTTGCAAGGAGATACCTAACCCACTGAGCTATCTTTATAATTCAGCCTTGTCAATATTCTGTTTTGTTAATACTCTAGAAGGGAATGTTGACATTTCCAACTATAATTGTTGAGTTATCTACTTTTCTTCATGAGTCTATTTAGTCATTGTATTACGACTTGGGATTCCAGTGTTAGGTTTTGCAATTTTTAGGTCCCTTAATACTACCAACTATCATTATAAAATGTGCCTATTTGTCTCTAGTAATACTTATTTTTATAAAAGCTGTTAAATAGCTCTCTGGAAATTCCTGCATTCATCATGCATCTTTTCAGAAAAGATGCATGTGAGAGTTTCCCAGAGGGTCGCTGGCTTCAGATGACCAGCACAACAGCTGTGAATCTCCATGTTAGATTTTTGACTGGTCCAAAGTTTGCCCAAACCACAAGCCCAGGCTAGAGGGCTTTCCCTGTTCATACCCTGCCAAGTTTGCCACTTTTACTGATAATGCCTTGGTATGTTTTCACCTGAAATGGAGCCTGCCCCTCTGCAAAGATGCTCCTTCTCCAGCCAGGGAGGAAACATCTTACCTAGTCAGTTAGAGGGAAGGGAAGGGAAGCAACTCCAGGCAGGAGGCTGCAGATTCCACTGAGATCACTTAAGATCTAGTAGATTTTCATGAATAAATGATTTTCACCTTGTTTACCATTGGCTGATTTCCAGAGCCCTTAAGCCTGATTCTATCCTATTTGGCCTCATTTTCTATTTGTTTATTTTTTATTTTGAGAGCTTCTGATTGATTCATTTCTTTTAATAATTATGTTAATGAATGCCTATCAAAGGTCAAGGCTGTAAGTTCCAGAGAGAAACAAAATGTATGAAATTATGTGAAAAGAGTCAAGATATTTTACTTCATTTGCATCTATGTTTTCTTTAGACCCCGGTGGTTTCCAAGAGTCTTTGCTTTTCTTTCCTTCACTGTTGTTCTTTCTAAACTTGTTCCTTTTCTCCATATCTTTGATGGTGTCAAAAAGTGGAAGATTAAAAGTCTCTGGTAGAAAATAGACACATTGAAGCTGCTAGGGGAAAGGTCCCATAAGATATCATGGGAAGCGGTACAAAAATTTTCTACATATGAATGTTAAAGCATAAAATACCATTGCCAATCTGGCAGCAAAATATAAATGCTTTGTAGTTGACCTTAATATTGTTGGTGAGGTTTCATTAGTATAGGTTGTGTTAAAGGAAATGAAAATGCATGAAACACTTTCCCCAAGAGACAAATAACCAGGCACAGAACATGCATATCTTGAGACACAAATATTTTGATCAAAATAGAGCCTCCCAACATAAGTATTCAGGCTGTGAAGGGCAATGATTGACATTTCTTAGTATAAAACACATCAACAACTTGCTGGGAATGTCTACTGTTCCTAGTAGAAACTGGATCAAGAACATATCGGTCCCCAAATTCTGAATATCCAGTCAGATGTCACCACTCTACAGTAGTATCTTTGGATGAGGAAGGTCCAGTGTACCATAGTTGCATGAGAGATCTCTCATTCCAACCTTTTTGACCTCTCCTAAGAAACCCCTCCTTGGTAAAAGCAATCCAGGATGATTTCTGAAGTCATCTTTGGTCCTCCACGGGGACATACAAGTGCCCTCTGACACACACACACACACACACAAATTAATTAATTAATATTTTTTAAATTAAAAATAGAGAAAAATTATCCCTTCCTAGGCAACTATGCTAAATTTATATCCTTTGTGAACATTACAATTAACATATGTTGCAGTTTGCCTGCAACATTGCTGATAAATTATCATCGAACAGCTTAAGGGAAAAAGGGTTTACTTTCTTACGACAGTCTGGTTACAGTTCTCAGTCCAGTTTGACGGGAGAGCACGCACCAACACCAGGGCCAAGGGAACTGGCCACACCATCACAACACAACGGCTGAGAGATGGACAATCCTTACTTGTCAGACTAGCATGTCTGGCCAAGCGTACAGAAGAATGCCAACTCTCTCAACCAGCTCTCCGTGATTTATCCAGGGCCTAATTCCACCCACCATGGGCAGGGTCTTCTCCATCAGCTAGACAATCTCCTTCAGGTTTGCTCTGGGCTCAACTCAACTATCAGCTTTCTACAACTGTGCCCACAGCTCAAACCCTCAACAGTCGAGTTGACACCTGTGCTTAACTATGACAACATACAATATAATATATCTTTCCTCAACTCTTAGGAAACTTTTTGGAAAGATTCTAATGTACAAATAAAGATTGCCAACACCTATTTGTTTTTTTTAAAGATTGTATTTGCCAACCTTTTCTCTTACAGTTGGAGGTCCCTCCACTCTGCCTGCATCATAAAACGACAGCCATTCTCTCTCTTGAAAGGGTAAACAGTATCACCAAGGAAGTCTGGAATCATGAGTCACTGGAAAGCAGAGAAAGCCAAAAGCAGAACTTTTTAATTATTTTTTGTTTGGGAATATGGCATGTAGTCCAGGCTGACCTCACACTCAAGGTCTTCACTCTCCTAAGTGGTTCAGGGGTTAAGCCTCTGCCTTGCAGTTGGAAGGTCCTGAGTTCGGATCCTACACCCCACGTGTAGACGCCGGGCAGAAGCGGGGGCGGCCTGTGTTTCTGGTCCTGGTAGGGCGGAGCCTGTGAATCCCGGGGCAGAGTAAACAAGGAGGAGGTGGAGGCAGTCCATGGTGGTTCCGGAATTCGCCCGTGGTTCTACACACACACACACACACACACACACACACACACACACACACACACACATACACACACACACACATACACACATACACACACATGCACAATTGAATAAATATAAAAAAAGAAAAAAAAAAGGTCTCCTGAGTGCTAGGATTGTAGCTATCTCCATAATCAAATTTCAGAAGTTCTTTGGTATCTATAGTCTACCTTCTGCTGGCAATCAGGATTTTTTGAATCTTCCTTTAGAACAACTAACTTGAGCCTTAAGCAAGGCTTTGATGCTATGTGATGTGTGTGTGTGTGTGTGTGTACGCGCGCACACACACGCGCTTCTATGTAGAAAAGGGCACCATGTGTTGTGTACCTAAGGAGGCCCAAGGGTGACATCAGAAATCATCCTGGATTGTTCTACTCCTTATTGCTTTGCTCTGGGGCTCCACCTTCCAGGACTGGATGTACAGACCACTGCTATTTCCAACTGGCTTTTTATATGGGATTTGAGATCCAAACACAGGTACTTTTGCTTCCAAAGAAAGGTTTTAACCTGTGTGCCATCTTGGCCTGACAGCTAGCTGCACGACAGCTGCTTCCTTGAGCATGGCAGACTTCCCCATTTGCTGATCTGTCCTGGTGCACAGATACACTTTCTAGAGTGGTCAGACTCTGACTTTAGTAAGACCAGTAACCTGTATCTGATGTGTAACAACAAAAGTTCTAGATGGGACTGCTGAAGATATTCTTCTTCCCCTAGCATAGAGGGATAAAAGGAAGCCTTTTTCTTCAAAGTCAAGTAGTCAAAAATTTGGGGCCATTCCTCATTCATTCCACTGACTTGTGTGGCAGGGTCCACTGTGAGCTGCAGCCTATCAGGACTGGACACATTTGGAGAACACACCACAGGTCATTCCCTAAGGAACTTTCAGTATGAGGAACAGGCTGTTATAGGAACTCTTATACAGCAGGAGCAGGTAATGTCGACTTGGAGGATCAAAGGTTTTCTGGAAAGAGAAGTGATTTTGGAATTGAGATCTGGGGATGAGTCACCACTAAGCCAAGGAGTTAGCTGGTTTAGCTGTACATTACTCACAAATGTACCAACTCACTAACTCACTTTAATTACTCTGGGTTACCTCCTTTCCAAAGCTTTCTTACGTTACCCATCTGTGTAACGTGATTTTCCAGGAACATGACTCTTTCTTAAGTAGCCAAGGCTGGCTTCAAATTTACTATGTAGCCTAGGATGACTCCTTGAACTCTAGATTCTCTTACTTACACCTGTGGTATGATTACAGGCCTGGGCCACCATGCCTGGCTTGTTGTCATATTTGTCAGTCAGATAAATTTAGAAAGAAGTATGTAGTAATACCAGTGATCTTGACCTGATGATTGAAAAATCCTGAAATTGACATGGCATGTAAAGCAGTTGACTGGGTTTCTCTAGAGCAGCCGGCTTCAGGTACCTTACGGGGTTTAGACTAGCTAAACCTCAACTTTTAGTCTCGGGTTAACTCTGGGAAACTGGGCAAATACTTTAACCTCTCTAGGGTCTGTCACTGATTTGTGTTATTATTGAGAACCGTGGCAGTAAGGAGTTGGGCTGCAGTGTGACCTTCTTCCCCTAGCATAGAGGGATAAAAGGAAGCCTTTTTCCTCAAAGTCAAGTAGAAAAGATTCTTGAATGGCAAAACTGCCAACAAGAGCAGACTTACTAACTGAACAGTGCAGAGCTGACCAACCTCGAAGCCCACGCGCCTTTCTCCAGAAAGGCTCTACCTCTTAAAAGGGCCATGGCCTTCCCAAACAACTAAAGATTCAAACATGAAGCTGTGTGGAACGACTCAGATTTTAAACCTTGACACTAAGGTTTTGCCTAAAAGGGCAAGATTCTACTTGCTGTGCCAGGGTTGTTTCTTGGTTTTGTATTTTGTTTTTGTTTTGTGGCAGAGTCTCACATAGTCCAGACTTCAAAATTGTTAAGCAGCCCAGGATGACCTTGAACTAATTACTTTCTTGAATATATCTCAAAAGTGCTGTAATCAGGGCTGAAGAGATGACTCAGGGGTTAAGACTCTGTCTCAAAAGCAGAAGGTCCTGAGTTCGAATGCCAAGCAGAAATGGCAGCAACCTGCACTTCTGGCCCTGATGGGCGGAGCCTGGGAAATTGCAGAGCGAAGCAAGATGAAGGTGGAAGCAATCCAGGATGATTCCCGAAGTCTCCCTTGGTCCTCCACAGGCATATACAGTGCCCTCTGACACACAGACACACACACACACACACACACACACACACACACACACACAAAATAAATAAAACAATATTTAAATTTATTAAACAATTATTTAAATAAATAAAACAATAAAAATTTAAAATAAAAGTGCTGGAATTACAGGTGTATGCCACCACACCACAGGGTAGAGTTGAAGAAATAACTGGAATCTTGCACCTATTCCAGCATTTCTTCCAGTTTGCTCTGTCCATCTCATGGGTCACCTTTCTTCATATGGCTGAAAAGAGCATCAGTTATTCTCAGATTGACTGACCAATGTAATTGACCTAAGAAATCAGACCTGTCTTTAGGGACAAACCAGTTACAAGACATTCTCATTGACTGTTTCATAGCCTCATACTTGTTCTTTTATCTACTAAGTTATGCTCCATTCTTCTTTCACTACTCAGCTTTCCTAGACTAGCTTCTGCTTCTCAGCAGGACTAAGCAAATGCTATATAAGCAAGACAGGACCATTCTGGGGCCCACCCAGGTGTCTGATGCTATTAGTACCAAAATTAGTGGTGGCCATTGATTCAATACAATGCTGAGCCCTATGCTGACAATTCCTACTACAGACTCAGAAATCTTGGCGGAAATCCCAGCCTAGTGACTCATCCTTGCAGTCCCAGCATCCATAAGACTGAGGCAGAAAGATTGCTGTGCACTCAGGGACAGCCTGGGCCACGTTGAGAGAACCTGCCTTAAATGCACAGACAGAAATCTTGGCTAAATATAAAAGTCTTGAGTATTGGGGCTGGAGAGGTGGCTCAGGGGTTAAGCCTCCGCCTTGCAGGCGGAAGGTCCTGAGTTCGGATCCCAGATCCCACGTATAGACGCCAGGCGTAAGCTGGGGCGGCCTGCGCTTCTGGTCCTGGTAGGGCGGAGCCTGTGAATCCCCGGGCAGAAGGAGGTGGAGGCATCCATGGTGGTTTGCGAATTCGTCCGTGGTTCTACACACACACAGACACACACACACAGACACACACACACACAGACACACACACACAGACACACACGCGCGCGCGCGCGCGCGCATACACACGTACATGCGCACAGTTGAATAAAAAAAAAAAAAAAGTCTTGAGTATTACTTGAAGAGCAAACCCAAAGCTTCTGCTTTTCCATTTCTTTTCTTCCTTTTTTTATCTAATGTGTGTGTGTGTGTGTGTGTGTGTGTGTGTGTGAGAGAGAGAGAGAGAGAGAGAGAGAGAGAGAAAGAGAGAACTGTATGTCCCTGTGGAGGGCCAAGGGTGACTTGGGGAAACATCCTACCTCCTTCTTGCTTCGCTCCGAGATTTCCCAAGCCCCACCCAAAGTACAGGCTGCCACCTTTTCTGCTGCCTGGCGTAATACGTGGGACCTGGGATCCAAACTCGGGACCTTCTGCTTTCAAGACAGAGTCTTAACCCCTGAGCCATCTCTCCAGTCTTGGTTTTCCATTTTAGGACAAAGGGCACTTGAGTATATGTGCTCTAGAGACCCAAAGGTAATTTTGGAAATCATCCTGGATTGTTCTATATCCTATCGACTTGTCTTATAACATGTCTACTGGAAGTGGAAGGAGGCAAAGAAAAGCCTCCAAAAGTAGAGTAGGAAAGAAACAATACTAGCACTCAACATTTACTGAAACTTTTCTTGACTCTGAGTTAAGCACTTGCATACATCTATTTGTGTGTATTATAACTTTTAAGTTCATGAGTATTATTACTCCCCTGATTTTATAGATGAAGAGACAGAATCAGAGGTAATACAATTTATTGAAAAGGTCACTGGGCTGGAGAGAGGGCTCAGGGGTTAAGATTCTGCCTCACGAGCAGAAGGTCCTGAGTTTAAATCCCAGGTCCCATGTAAAAATGCCAGGCAGAAATGACGGTGGCCTTAACATCACTGGTGGGCGGAGCCTGGGAAATCCCAGAGTGAAGCAAGAAGGTAGAAGCAGTCCAGGATGATTCTCAAAGTCACCGTTGGTCCTCCATAGGGGAAAAAGAGAAGGTCATGAACCCCGTGGCCCTGACCGAGACTGCTTGCCTCAGGTGAGTCACTGGATCTTCATCTCTGGGTGACATTGTACAGTTTCGCCGAGGCCACATCCTCGGGGTCACTAACCTCATTGATTGCAGTCACTTGTGCAATTCCAAAAAGGCTCATGCTACCTACTCCTCTCAGCGACAGGCTGTTGGAGTGAAGTGAGGGTAACTATATCCTGCCCCGGCAAGTCCTTATGAGGTAATTCAGTGAGGTGGTGTCAGACATGTGTGTTCAATAGATGAGGAATCCTGATAAACTTGGGACAAAAATGTCCAATCCTATTCCCGAGTCTTCACACTCCCCTACTGTTCTCATTAGTGCTAATTCTTCTCTCTAAACTAGTTCCCCAATACAGTCATGGCTTCGTTTTTTTCTTTAATTAGCCTGTGGAGTAGGATTTTAGAAATGTAACTTTTTCTTTCTTTCTTTCTCTTTCTTTCTTTCTTTCTTTCTTTCTTTCTTTCTTTCTTTCTTTCTTTCTTTCTTTCTTTCTTTCTTTCTTTCTTTCTTTCTTCTTTCTTTCAGACAGGATCTAATGTAGCCCAGGGTGATCTTGAACTCACTAAGTATCCAAAGATAACCGTGAGCTTCTGATCCTTCTGCCCCTACATCCCAAGTGTGAGGTTACAGGTGTTTACTGCCACACATGGTTAATAAGTTGCTGAGCATCAAACCAAGATAACTTGACAAAAGCTCTCTTCACATATTTATTTTTTTTATTTATTCAATTGTGCATATGTGTGTGTATATATATGTGTGCGTATATATGTGTGTGTAGAACCACAGGCGAGTTTGGGAACCACCATGGATTGCTTCCACCTCCTCCTTGTTTATTCTGCCCGGGGATTCACAGGCTCTGCCCTACCAGGACCAGAAATGCAGTCCGCCTCCGCTTCTGCCTGGCATCTATACGTGGGATCTGGGATCTGAACTCAGGACCTTCTGCCTGCAAGGCAGAGGCTTAACCCCCGAGTCACCTCTCCAGGCCTCTTCACACAGATTTAAACAACAACAAGGTTTCACTATGTAGCCAAGGCTAGCCTCTTCTGCCTCAACCTCTTAAGTGCTGGGATTACAGAGCCAGTAAGTTTTGTTTCCTTGATTATTATATATGCCTGTTGTAAAAACCACTGCGATGTCCTCAATCCAACTAAACCCAATGGTTTAGAAACCCATAAACATGGTCACTGGTCACTTGCTGTGAGAAAGGGTATGGATGGCAGGCTGGGAAAACCAGAGAGGACCGACCTGCAAATTAGCTGGGCATCTGCCTCCCCGTCCGACTTTATTCTACAGACTCAAATCAATCCTAGATGTCTCTAGAAGGGGAAAAGAGAGCCTTTGTTGTTACGGTTAGAGCACACTGTCTTCATTTTGCGAATGGATGCCCTGGAATGTCCTTCCCATCTTCTCCACCAAGCCACCACCTCTGTTGTTCAAAGCTTCGTCCGTTGTTCTTCTTTATTTCCTTGTTTGTTTGGATACAGAGCCTTGAACTCATGATCCTCCCACATCACTTCTCTCCCTCCAAGGTTGTCCTTTGATCTCCACATGCACACCATAGCATGGACACACGCTGTCACTCATACACAGGACACGCACACACACACACACACACACACACACAGATTAAAAAAAAAATTAAGGGAGCATGAGTCTGTGCCTCACCCCTGAGCCATCTCTTCAGCCCAGTTTAATTTTTTTATGAGCTACCAAACTACTTTAAGTCCTGTTCAGAGTGGCAAGAGGTGTGTCTTCCCTTTATAAAGGTTATAGTTGACACTCCATAACAAAAGATAGATTAATAATAGAAAATGCAAATGTACCGGGTCAGAGTTTCACATAACTGGCAAGGTTACAGGTTGAAAACTCAAAGCTTTACAGAGTGAATTTCCTGTTTCCGTGCTTGGGTTCAGCAAAGTGGGGACAGCCACATAGAAATACAATTGGACAAAAAGGGTATGATCACGAAGACCAACTGAGGGAAAACCCCCACAATGCCTATCTGTTCAGATTTCTCTCAGCTCCTCAATTGCAGCATTCTTGGTCTCTGCATTGTTAGCCGTAGCTGCTATTTTGTGAAACCCCCATCTTATCTACACGATTAGTTTGTAAAGACCACACTTCCAGTCTTCACTCACTGCTCTATTTCCCTAGTAACTCTCAGGCAACTCTTTAGCAATGCCTGACACTCTGAAAGATTTTTGGGGCTGGAGAGATGGTTGAGAGGTTAAGATTCTGCTTTGCAAGCAGAAGATCCTGAGTTCAGATCCCAGGTCCCACATAAAAAAAGAAAAAAACAACAGGTGGAATTAGAAGCCTGTGTTTCTAGTACTGGTGGACAGAGCCTGGAAAATCCTAGAGCAAAGCAAAAAGGAGGTAGAAGCAATCCAGGATGATTCCTTAAATCACCCTTGATCCTCCACAGGACACATACATAGTATCCTCTGATACACACACACACACACACACACACACACACACACACACACACACTTGTGCACACACAAAATAAATGATTTTTTAAAAAAAGATTTTGATCCCACCAAGGGTCTCTTTCTTCTTCCACCCCCACCCTATATCATCATGGTGGCGCTCCCATTTTCTCTGACAGAAAAGCAGGAATTTTATGGATGGTCTTGGAAAAAAAGACACTCTGGTTTCTATGACCTACTTTGCAGAAGAGAAATGAAGATTTCCGTGGTTTGCCTGTGGGAAGACCAAGGAAAAGAGAGTCTTTATTGTTACAGTTAGAGCACACTGTCTTCATTTTGTGAATGGACGCCCTGGAATGCCCTAGCAGGAGTGGGTCAGAGACAAACTTTGCTTCTAAGGTTTTCACTGCAGGATGTCATTTTTTGAGCCTCAATATCCAGCCCCAAATCCCAGGAGGAGTGGTGTGACCTGCCATTGAACAGGCCTCTGAGTCACAGAAGAGGCCAGAGCAGCCACATAGTCGCATATCTCAAGCAGTAAAGGGCCAAGGTGCTCCTGCCAAGGCCAGGCCTCTATAGAACTCAACTTCAGTAACAGACATTACCATGGCAACAAATCAAAACAAAAGAAGAATGATTAGGACAAACCGAATGAACTCAATTTTTCATGAAATTTGATTTGGACTCCAAGCATCTCCAGCAACAATATGCTTTGCATTTGAATGAGAAGTTTCCAGAACTTTCTGATCTATCCATAGGGTGACTTCCCAAGCCTTCATCAAGTTTACCAGCTTTAGGGGCTTCTGGTACAGACAACTTTCACCTCAGTGATTCCACGCCAGAAAGGTTAAAAAAAATCAAGAATGTTAACTTGAAGAGTCATAGCCAGATATTGAAGTAAAACCTTAAGAACTAGGGTTTAAAGCAGGCACAGTGGTAACGCTTCTTCCGCTTCTTTCAGGTTAGCACAAGGGAGACTGACACAGGAAGATGGAGCCCAGCGTGGGGTTACATAACAAAACCTTGTTTAAAAAATAATTATCAGGGACTGGAGAGGTGGCTCAAGGGTTAAGCCTCTGCCTTGCAGGAGGAAGGTCCTGAGTTCAGATCCTAGACCCCACGTATAGATGCCGGGCAGAAGTGGAGGCGGCCTGCATTTCTGGTCCTGGTAGGGCAGAGCCTGTGAATCCCCGGGCAGAGTAAACAAGGAGGAGGTGGAGGCGTCCATGGTGGTTCCCGAATTCGCCCATGGTTCTACACACACACACACACACACACACACACACACACACACACACACACATTAAAAAAAAAAATTAAAAATAGGGTCTATCTCAAGTTACAGGCAGATAATAAAGACTTCAAAAATTATGAATCAGATTCTTAAAGCAGCTGCATTGAAGTTATATAACATTATTTTTTATAAAAGTAACCTCATTTTTTATAAAAGTAATCACAGGAAAACTGACTTATTTATAAAATAGCTTTAGTTTTAGTTTGGTCACTTATGTAAGTCAAACACCCATAGTGGTCCATCACATGGGCTGCTCAAAATCAAACCCCATGGGGGAAAAGGTGGATGCTAAAATGGGTAGGAATAAGCAGCTCGGGAACTGTTGCAGTGTGGTGACTCTAGACAATAGTAATTTATTGTGTGTTTCAAAACCTAGAAAGAAGGATGATGACTATGTCACTCAAAGAAATGACAAAAGTGTGAAGAAATTATGGGTCTAACTTTAAGCATTCTAGAGCAAACACCTTGCTAATATATATGTTTCATTTCAGACACACACGCACACACACACACACAAGCAATAAAATTGCTTGAAATTTCCACAAGAGATCTCAAATGTAGACATGTTGGTGTTTTTGGTTTTTTGAGATAAGGTCTGGCAAGGCTCATCAGGCTGGCCTTGAACTCATTGTGTAGCTAGGCTTGACTCCAAATGATGGGGTTTTTGGCATACACCACCATACCCAGCTGTCAGCTTAGTCTTAAATTTTTTATTTACCTGAGAGAGACAAAAAGAGAAAGAGGGAAAGAGAGAGATAGAACACATGTAAAGGCCAGAGGACACGACTTTCAGAAGTCAGTTCTTTCCCTCCACCATCTGGGTTCAGCGGCCAGATCTGCAAGTCATTTTACCAGCTTCACGTTAGACATTTTTTGTATTTTAGTAAATTATTTATTGTTTAGACGTATACTAGTTTAGACACCATCATTTGCTTATTGTTAACATGAATTCAAGGCACATTTCTTTCATACTAAAACAAATCAGGAAATCAAGACACAATTGAAATCATCAGATCTTAATCTTCAGAGCATAACATCCTTACGAGGTTGGTCTGAAGACATTCGGCTTCTACCGGTTTTTGAGGTGTTCTGTATTTGAGTAGTGTAGGCACTGAAGTTAGTTTCAGTTTTTGTCTGAAGTCATTGTATGGGTTTTTCCAATAAGCTCTTTCTCCTACTTGACAGTAGATGAACACACATTCTTAGTGGCATGTTTCAGCCTCTCTGGAAGGGCTGGCTCAGCTTGTGTGAAATAGGGACCCCAGCTCTTCCCTTCAGCGTACTTGGAACTGTTAAAATAGGCGAAAATGGTCTTGTTTCAAAACTTGGTTGAACTCCTTGAAACCAGACACATTCACTTCCTTGTAGCCATGGGAACTGCACACAGCTAAGCGCTGGAAGAGCCTGCGAGTCCTGCTGCCTTCACATTAGACTTTTAAAAACCTCTCCAAGGGCTGGTGAGAGATGGCTCAGGAGTTAAGACTGTCTCACAAAACAGAAGGTCTTGAGTTCGAATCCCAGGTCCACGTTAAAAAAAACAAACAAACCACTAAGTGGGAAAGAAGGTGGCCTGTACTTCCCACTGACGGAAGTAGAAGCAATCCAGGGTAATTCACTCTTGGTCCTGCACAGGGGCATACAGTGTCCTCTGATACACACATCCACACCCTCATGCAAAATAATTTTTTTTTCTTTAAAAAAACAAAAAGCATGTCTGAATTACGCCAACCAAGGACTTACCATGAGACTGTATCTATAGTCCTGTAGAACTGGAGAACTTAGTTCTTCAGGTCCACATGAATCTTGAGCCTCCTGGGCCTGCCAGGAAGTGACATTTTGTACTTATGGAGTGGCCCTTAGGGAAACCACGTAGACCAAGGATTGTTTCCGCACAGATTGGGAGAGTTTTTACAGCACCGGAGAGTTCATGTCGCCTCCTTGAAGCAGGCCGATCACATGAGGAAATATATCAGGCAAAGTCTGGGTAACACAACCAATGTTTACACAGAGAACAGGGTCTCATCAAACCTTTGCAAACACCGCATTGTGGGGCTGGCACGATGCTTCAGTGGGGAAGGTGCTGGAGTTTGATCCCAACACTCCACGTGGTGGAAGGAGAGAACCAACATAAGCATGCTGTGGAATGTGTCTGTTCTCTGCTCTCTCTCTCTCTCTCTCACACACACACACACACGCACACACGCGCACACACACATGCACACACATGCACACACACACATACATAACAAAATAAATATTAAAAAACTATATTGTCATAAAAATAAGACTATTTCCCCTCTCCTCTTTTCTCCCTGATTCTTCTTTTCCTCTCCACTCTCCTTGTTTTCTCCACACTAAGCCGGGCAGGCTTGATTTCAGCTTAGGAGACACCTAGTGGCTGACTGAAGGACTGCAAAGACTTGTCTGAGAAGACCAGAGACCAAGGCAAGGTTTCTTACACTTTTTCCATTTACCACCCTTGTGACAGAGAAATTTTTATATAAACTCGGGCATAGAATTGAACATTTCTTCATAATAATAATAAAGAAATTTATTTTAAAACAATTCCTTTGCATATGCATAATTTTCCATTTACTAAAGATGGAAGCAAACTGTGGACTAATATGATAGCTGTGCTTGTTTATTTTTCTATAAGGAATGAAACTTTGGCTGAATATTTGATCCTGTGGGATACAGAGTATCTACAGTGTTTTACAGAGTTGACCAACATTTTGTTTTGCAATCGTTAACGCTGAAAACATAAATACATAACAAAGTATGGCAGAAGTATGTTTAGGGCCATTTCTAAAGTTATTGGAAAAATTCATTTTTTGTGATAGAGATTGACCCCAAGACCTCATATATGATATGTAAGTGCTCTCTCACTTGAGCTATATACCCAGCTGTCATTTACTGTCCAAACTAACAACTCAGTGATTTTTAAAATCAGCATTCTAATACAATTCAAATGGAAGATATACTAATTAGATACTTCGTATGATGAGGAAGGATGGTAGGAAAATAGTAGAAGTGTTCTGCAGTTAAATCATTATGTTCCTATCAAAGCAGAAAAATTGTATACACAGTAAAACCTTGTAATTCACAGCATGCACTAGCCTTGAGTTTGAGCCAAAGTGTTTCAGACAACATAGGCATCTTGGGATATGAGGCATGCGCATTGAAAAACACACATGTCGTATGTGCAGAACTAAGACCGCAGTGAAATCCCCGATGAAACAGGGGAGAGCTTCCAAACATCTCAGATTTACCTTATGCCTCATTTTGAATTGATTTTTGGGTGTTAGATGTTCAGAAACCTATTGCTGTCAGAAAATATTTTGTGACATCAGTGACGTTTAAGAAGCTGGGCTCTTTAAAATGTTGGAAACTTTAAGTCCTGCCTTTGTTTCTGAGATTCCCCCTGACCAACTTATAAGGGATTTTCCTCATAATAAATTACCATTTACGGCTAGTAGAATTCACATATTCAAATTCTCGAAACCCAAGGTCACTCCCGATATGTGACCATTTAGTTTACCTTCAAAATAAATTGCGTGTGATCCTCAGTTCTAACTACCCCAAGTGTCATGTGCCATGGTTTAGTCTACATGGAACGGCCCAACATTAAGGAGGTCAGACAGTTCAATAAGAAAGAGAGCAGAGCTTCAGACCTGAAAGGTGTCTCTACATACTCCACTTTGGGGGATCTGTGACTTTTTTTCCTGTTTTTCAAAGGGCCTCAAATCACAAAATGGATATAGAAGAATTGGGTCTGAAGGTACCAATGTAGGGAGGGAGTTTTTTTTTTTTTTTAAGAGACTGTATTATTCTTGGAAATGTAATGTCAACAAAAAAAGGAAGTCAACAGAGGGACCAAGTATATAGTCAGCAGGAATTGGAAGAAAAGGTGTTTCAGTACACACAGAGCAATTTTCGTGGAGGAAATAGAATCTATGGGATCATACCTGATAATTCCAAAAAAAGAAGTTAGAATATCAGCTTTCAATTAAGCTTAATCCAACAAAAACAAACAAACAAACAAATAAAAACAAAGCAGGGCTGGAGAAATGGCTCTGGGGTTAAAGCCTTTGCCTCAAAAGCAAAAGGATATGCGTTTGGATCTCAGATCCTACATGAAAACTCTGTTCCTAGAAGGTGGAGCCTGGAAGGCAGAACAATTGGGGATGATTTCCAAAGTCACCCTTGAGCCTCCACAGGCCCACATACATACAGTGCCTTGTACCACATACACACCAACACTCACCCCCCCACACACACACACACAAGGGGTGGGGGTGGGGAAGGAGAGACCCAGGCTGGAGAGATGGCTCAGGGGTTAAGACTCTGCCTTGCAAGCAGAAGGTCCTTAGTTCAGATCCCAGGTCACATGTAAAAAAATGCCAGGCAGAAACAGCCCTGGTGGGCAGAGCCTGGAAAATGCCAGAGTGAAGCAAAAAGGAGGTAGAAGCAATCCAGGATGATTCTCAGTCACCCTGGGTCCTCCACAGGGACACACAGTTGCCCCTCCCACACACACAAAATAATGAATTTTAAAAAAGTTTAGAAATACATTACATACTTGAGAACAGACATCTGGAAATTGTCTTCTGATTCCCTCACACACGCCCCCTCCCTTTTCTCAGTTCTGTTTCTTCCCTTTCTTTTCTTTTGTTCAAGCCAGAGGTGCCAGATAAATGACTCAGAACCAAAACTCAGAAGAAGCTGAGCTCGGCAGCACAGGCCGGTCTGTCATCTCAGCACTTGGAAGATCCAGGCAGGAACATCTTGAGCACGAGGTAACGCAGTGAACCCCTTTCTCGAAACAACAACAGCAGGAACAACAACAACAAAAACAAATAAGCATTGCGGTGGCAAGGGGTCCCCAAGGGGTCCCTGGAGGTGCACAGCTGCAGCCCCCTGGAGATCACGGCTGCCCTTCAGCCATCTGAAGACACCCCAGGGCCGTGTGTGAGCATCCGGGTCTTTGAGGTCTTGCCAGTCCTGAGCACTTGCGTTAAAACAAAGCAAGGCACACAGGCGGCTTGCTTACTGCAAACTCATTCTTGTTTTACTTGGCATTTCTTTAAACTGCGAAGAGATTAAATTTCCTTTGTTTATTGATACTTCTCTCTTTTGTAAAGTGAATATTCCCATCTTGTGCACTTTTCTACTGTTTTTAAATTTTAAAAATTTTTTCAGTTTTTTTTTTAATGTTGTCTGTCTGCAGTGTGGCTTCAGTTTCAGCTTTTCTTTATTTTGCGGGGGTGGGGGGATGTAGGAGAGAGAAGGGTTAGCTAGGGAATTTTTTTCCTAGTTAGCCTGTCCCTATGTGATAAAGCTCCAGGTTTTTGTTGTTTTTTTTTTTTAAATTGTGTGTGTGTGTGTGTGTGTGTGTGTGTGTATCAGAGGCCAATGTGTATCCCTATGGAGGACCAAAAGTGACTTCGGGAATCTTTGCTCTATGATTTCCCAGGCTGTACCTACCAAGACCCAAAGTGTGGCCTGGTATTTTTACAAGGAACCTAGGATCCAAATTCAGGACCTTCTGCTTGCAAAGCAGAGTCTTAACCCTGAGACATCTTTCCAGCTTTAAAAATTTCAAAGTTTTAATAAGAGATTGATCCTACTTCCAAAAAAGTGAAATCTCATTACAAAATTGTGACACTATTGAATGAACAACTACCATAATTGCTGATTCTTTTAAAACCGACTCTTCATAAGGCTGGACATTCTTCCGGTCACTCTATAGAACCTGACAAGGTTGCAAGCTATTACTAGAAACCTACCAGTGTAAAAGGCAAAACTGACATTTAAAAAAATAAAAGTTTACATATTGCAAGTCCATACTGTTAATGCCCTTATTTTGTGCTTTTTCAACTATTGTAATTCAAATTCTTCTGGTTCTGGGGAAAAGGCAAAACATATTCTTATTTTATAAAACTTAGAGCTGCGTGTATCTACTCAGCCATCTAAAAAAAATGAATTAATGAAATTTGCTGATAAAGTGGATGGAGTTGGAAGAGGTTATCCTGAGCAAATTATCCCATGCACAGAAAGTCAGATGTTGTATGTTCTCCTTTATAATGTTCCAAGCCCTTATAATGACATATGGAAAATCCCTATAATACCCATTATAACCACAAAGGTTTATAACTAGGAGGGTATGGGAAAGAAGACCCCAAGAGAACAAGACAAAGGAACACAGTTTAATAGATAAATGAAGCCACTATAAAAAAGGCCTGTAAGTAGCAAGACGTCAGCCTGTCCACTGTCAGTTTTCTTCCTGTTCACTAGTTTGAAGTGACTGGTTTGGACTGGTTTGAAGTGCTGATCATGTGTCCCCCATCATAGGGAGGGGTAGTGTTGGTGGTTAGTAGGTAACTAGTTGGGTGCCTGGAAGCTGAACCCACTAACTACCATGTCCTATTCCTGTTCTTCTCTCTCCTTTAAGCCTTTTCTTATATAAAGGCCTTTTTTCTTTTAGATATTCTAACTTTTATTTATGCTATTTAAAATTAGAGTAGATTTCTGCTGTTTTCTCCTACACGCCATTACCTTATCTCCTGTCCTCCTCCCTTGAGAGACATCTGCTTCCTGGCAAGCTGCTCTCCTACCCCCAATATCTCTTCTTGTACAAGTGTCCCATTTAGCTTATAAGAGATGTCTGTCTGTTCTTACCACGCTTGAAAATCTGCTGAAGCACAGGCAATATTTCAGTAGATATACTCCTGATGCATGGGGAGCCTTTTTTTTTTTTTAGCAGCTTTTTATATTTGGGTCGGAGGGGATCACAACATCCAAACAATGCAGTGCAAGAACAGCAAAACAGAAAACAGCAGCCAATCAAAATGCAGGATATCAGTGACCCTACAATGTTTACCTGGAACCAGGCCAGCCAAATCCTCCACATCCTAAGACTCAGGGAACCTTGCAGAAGAGGGGGCAGTAAGACTATAAGAGTCTAAAGATGAGGACGTCCACCACTGGACAAGACACTCCACTCAAGACAGGACTGCTACAGCCAGAAACTCACTGCAGTAAGACTTGATCTTACCAGACCTGCACAACTGCTGACATTTCAATATGCCCCCATAGGACTATTGAGGATCTCAGGAGAAGTCATTCCAAGCAGTAGGATCTGTAGGCGTGAAGGGTTAGACAGATATAGGGGAGTACCCCCATCAGTGGTCAGCCCAAGGAAGGGCCTCTTAGTCTGCCACAGAAGCCTGAACCTCCACTAGAGCAAGATGATCCAGAGGGAACCCCAGGACCCATATAAGATGACAGACACGGTAGGAAGGAATGGATTGGATCCATGAAGGGATGGGGAGGAGGGAGGGAAGGGGGAAGGGGGGAGGGGAAGGAAGGTAAAGATACCTACTCATTGAGCTTTTATAACTAAGAAAAAAAATAATAAAAATGGTTTTGAAATGTTGACCCTGATAGAAAGTCAGCTGGACGTTGCTGTGCATATTTTGTATTGTTTGGCTTATTGTATGCAAATTAAAACCTTAATAAAGGTTTGGGGTTTATACATGAGGACCCAACAGGAAGAAAGACTTGGCTACATTTTAAGCCATCACTCAGACAGGAATTCAAGATTTGTTTTGTTTCTTGTTTTTCTTCTTTGCTTTGCCTTTCTTCCTTTCTTCCTTTCTTCCTTTCTTCCTTTCTTCCTTTCTTCCTTCTTCCTTTCTTCCTTCCTTCCTTCCTTCCTTCCTTCCTCTTCCTTTCTTTCTTTCTTTCTCTTTCTTCCCTTTGAGAGAACCACATGACTCCACCAAGAAACTATTTGAATCAATAAATAATTTTAGTAGAGTGGCAGGCTACAAAATCAACATACAAAAATTAGTAGCCTTTGTATATACCAGAGACAGACAAGCTGAGAAAGAAATGAGAGAATCAATCCCATTCACTATATAAAGAAAATAGAATACCTTGAAATAAATTTAACCAAGGAAGTGAAAGACCTATACAATGAAAACAAAACATTGCTGAATTAAAATTAAAGAGTATACTAGAAAGTGGAAACACTTTACTTGCTAATGGATCAATATTGTGAAAATGACCATCCTACCCAAAGCAATATACAGATTCAATGTAATTCCAATCAAAATCCCAATGCAATTCTTCACAGAACAGAAAAAAAATCAAAATTCATATGGAAGAACAAAAGATCACAATAAGCCAAAATAATTTTGATCAATAAGAAGACAGCTGGAGGTTTCACCATACCACAGAGCTATCATAATAAAAACAGCTTGGTACTGGCACAAAAACAGATACATCAACCAATAGATTAGAACAGAAAGCCCATATATAAACTTTCAGACATCCAGCTTTTTTTTATTTTTGACTTGATTTTTTGACAAAACAGTCAAACATGCATGCTGGAGAAAAGATATAGCATCTTCAACAAGTGATGTTGGAAAAACTGGACATCTACATGTAAAAGAATAAAAATTGTTCCCTCTCTCCTTACACAAAAGTCAACTCCAAATGGATCAGAGACCTTGATATCAAATCCGAAAATCTGAAATTGTTAGAAGAAAGAGTAGGGAGTTCACTTGAACTGATGGGCCTAGGTAAAGATTTCTAAACAGAGCAGCAAATGCCCAGGAACTAAGACCAATAATCAACAAATGAGACTTCAGGAAATTAAAAATCTTCTGTTCTACAAAAGAAACTGCTAATTGTGCAAAAAGACAACTCACAGAACGGGAGAAAATCTTTGCTAGCTATGAATCTGACAAAGGATTCATTGCTCAAAAAACTAAACACCAAGACAGCAAACATTCCAATTAAAAAGTGGGCCTTAGAACTAAGCAGGGAGTAGACTCAAAAAGAAATTGAAATGTCAAACAAATATCTTAAAAGATGCTCAGTCTCCCTGTTTATCAGGGAAATGCAAATTAAAACTACCCTGTGATACTATTTTACTCCAGTCAGAATGGCTAAGTTCAAGAACACAAACAGAGAAGTGAGGCTGTGGAGAAAAAGGGAGACTTATTCACTGCTGGTGGGAGCATAAACTGGTTCAGGCTCTTTGAAGATCAGTGTGGAGGTTCCTCAGAAAATTAAAAATGGAACTGCCATATGACCCAGCTATACCACTCCTAGGAATATTCCCAAAAGTCTCTACATTTTATTATAAAGACACTTGTTCATCTATGCTTATTGCAGCTTTATTCACAATAGTGAAAAAAATGGAATCAGCCAACACACCTATCAACAGAGGAATGGATAATGAAAATGCCATAATGCAATGTACCAACGACCTAGCAAGGTTTACCCAGAATTAGACCAAACCTAATCTCTCCCCATCCCAAGGCTTTGGGAACCTCACAGAAGAGGGAGCGGTGAGATTGTAAGAACCTAAAGATAGGAAAGTTCAACATTGGACAAGACGTTACATTAAAGACAGGATTGCTGCATCTAAGAACTCAATGCAGTGAGACTTGTCCTTAGCAGACTTGCATAATGATTGATATACCAATGTACCCCCTTAGACTCAAGAGAGATAAGAACATACAGTGGAAATCTTGGGGACTAAAGTTGGATAAGTGAAAGGAAATGCTCCTATTAGTGGAGTGGCCCAAAGAGAGGAAACTTTTTTACCATAAGAGGCCTGAACTCCCACAAGAGTAGATAAGCCAGAGGGAACAGACAGCAGGGAGTGGGAGGGAATGGAATGGATTGATGAAGGGAAGGGAAGGAGATGGGAGGAAGGGAGATTGAGGGAAGCAGGGATGAGTACTCAATATGCTTGTAAAACTAGAAAAATAGGGGCTGGAGAGGTGGCTCAGGGGTTAAGCCTCTGCCTTGCAAGCGGAAGGTCCTGAGTTCGGATCCTAGACCCCACGTATAGACGCCGGGGCAGGAGCAGGAGCGGCCTGCATTTCTGGTCCTGATAAGGCGGAGCCTGTGAATCCCTGGGCAAAGTAAACAAGGAGGAGGTGGAGGCAGTCCATGGTGATTTCCGAATTCGCCTGTGATTCTACACACACACACACACACACACACACGTGTGCGCGCGCACATGCACAATTGAATAAAAAAAAACTAGAAAAATAAAATAAATTTTTAAAAAGTCTCAAAACCTTCAAAAAAGGATTAACATTTGATTTGTTAAAGTTGATATTTAAAATAATCTTCTTTTAATAATTTGTTTATTTATAAAACTTGTCACAACTTTAAAAATCTCTTCTTTACTTTGCACTTCCTTTTTCTTTCTTTCTTCCTCCTTCTTTCTCTATCTATTTCTTTCCTTCCTTCTTCAAAATTTCAATCTTCCTACCTCAGTCTCCCAACTGTGAGTACTGGGATTATAGGCATGGACCACTATTCATGATCTTTTATCATATTTCATATATTAATTAAATTTTCTTGAAAAAGTAAAAGCCAGGCTCATAAATCTAACATATTTCTTTGAAGATGCACCAATTATGTGACTGACTAAACTTTAAATAGCTTTATAAATCAAATTATATAGCATATCGTATGGTAAAGACAAGTTCGTAATGTGTTTATAAATTTTTTTTACTTTATTGCGTGTGTCTGTGTGTGTGCGCGCACGTGCACACTATTATGTTCCTGTGAAGGACCAAGAGTGACTTTGGGAACAATCCTGGATTGTTCTGCCTCCTTTTTGCTTCCCCCTGGGATTTCCCAAACTCTGCCTATCAGGGTCAGATGTGCAGGCTGCTGCTGTGTCAGCCTAGCATTTTTAAGTGGGACCTGGTAGCGGAACTCAGGACCTTCTGCTTGGGAGACAGTGTCTTAGCCCCTGAGCCTATGCTTATAAATTTAATAAAATATCTTTTATCTTAAAATCACTAGTGCAATAAAATACTCACTATATACTTAAAAACAAATTAAAAAGGAACCTATTGATCTATCTTGTAATCCCAACTCTTAGAAAAGTGGAGGAAGGAGAGTCAAAAGTCCAGCGCCAGTATAGATGTAATACATGAGACGCTATCTCAAAATAAAATAAAATAAAATAAAATCTCTATTCTAACCTCAGACTTTCTTTTTTTAAATTTTTTTAATTATTATTATTTATTCAACTGTGTGCATGTGCGTGTGTATGTGCATGCGCATGTGTATGTCTGTGTGTGTGTGTGTGTGTGTGTGTGTGTGTGTGTGTATGTGTGTGTGTGTATGTCTGTGTAGAACCACGGACGAATTCGTGAACCACCATGGACTGCCTCCACCTCCTTCTGCCCCGGGATTCACAGGCTCCACCCTACCAGGACCAGAAGCTCAGGCCGCCCCAGCTTCCACCTGGCGTCTATACGTGGGATCTGGGATCCGAACTCAGGACCTTCTGCCTGCAAGGCTGAGGCTTAACCCCTGAGCCACCTTTCCAGCCCTAACCTCAGACTTTCTAAGGAAAGCTATTTCATTCCAAATAATTTAACATAGTTCTCCATAAAGGTTAAGATTACATATAATCTAAGATTTTTGTTAGAACAAGTGTGTGTGTGTGTGTGTGTGTGTGTGCAGGTGCCTGCACACGTGCTATTGTTGTTTAAGACAGTCTTGCTCTGCAGCCCAGGCTGACCTACAACTATGGCAGCCCTCCTCAACCTCCTGAGTGCTGGAATTACGGTCATGAGCTACCACACCCAGCTGTAATACCATCATTCATATATTCAAGTGACATTCATTTGGATTCTGTCAATGTACACTGTCAGATTCTGTCAATGTGGGTCTGGTTTGGAGGTTGCAAACCTAAGTTATTCTCATGACACCTGATTTTTAGTAATTCATTTTGGCCATCGTGGAAGAAAGCCAGATAAGCAGAAAGTCTCCAAGCGACTTGAGCAGACCGTGCTGCCAACAGTCAGTTAGGCTTAGCCCAGCCATAAGCACTGCTCTCCCTTCTTCCTTCGCTACCACACATTGTCATGCGCACAGCACACACAGTCACTAGCTGATGCTTTAGGCAATTACTGGCACTGAGTCAGAAGATGAGCACAGAATTGGGGAAAAGATTAGAAAGGATGTCACTGAAATACGAGGTGAGTTATCTTCAAGGTAACCCTACCCACGGCAAGCGTCACACTGAAGCCAGGGCCCTATGAAAGCAGGCCAGGGAGGCAACGTATGCAACTGCTACGCTTGCGCTCCCCACGCTGCAGCAAAGGTGCAGTAGGGTGGGATGGAGTGGGGTGTGGACTTTCTGCCAAAGAGAAGTGCCGCGCCCAGTGATCTTCTGGCCTGCCCGGGAGAGACCCTCCTGATGTCCTAAAGGATCCCATGCTCCCAGAGTGGGAGAGGACGGCTCACTGAGCGCCTTCATTGAATGGTGTTTTAAAATGGCTAATTCGTCTGATTCTAACAGCCCCCCAACCTCCTGTGAATGAGGGCTTGAACAAGAGCCCTGTGCCGTCTGCTCCGGAGGCAGCTGAACCACATGTAGGCTGCCCCTTCACACAGATCTGCAATTGCAGAACCAAGTGGCACGCAGGGCATGGAGCTCAGGAAGCGGCTCTGGTGCAAAGCACACCTTTCACCTTGTTAATTACTTTCCTTCATCAGATTGGTCTAAAAGAAGAAACAATGGCATCATCGATTCAAACTAAACTTAAAGTGCACATAATTAACTTTGGGGGAGACAAAACCCTGTTATTTAGCCTCATCTGATCACAAACTTGCAATGCTCTTGCTTCTGCCTTCCGAGTGCTAAGATTACCACAGCAAGGATGTACCAGTATTCTCAGTCCAGAATTCAATTTTTCACTTCTTTTTTAATTGTGCGTGCGTATGTATGTGCATGAGTGTGTGCATGTGTGCACATGTGCACATGCACAGTTGTTTGCACAGACCAAAGGAGAGCATTTGGTGTCTTCTATCACTATCTATCTTTGAAGTAAGATCTCTGACCCAGCTTGTTACACGAGTGCTGGGATCCAAACTTCCAAACTCAGGTCTTCATGGTTATATAGCAAATCCTCTTAATCAGTGAGCCATCTCTTCAGTACCTAGAATTTTTTTTTCTCACTGGGATCATAAAGCTTCAAGGAATCAAACATCTGGGAAATCATCAGGCAACTATACTACTCCTGTCTTTATACTGAAATCATTATAAAATAATGAGGAAACCACAGTCAAAGCCTATAAGCTTTTATAATAAAAAATACTAAAATCAAATGCGGCAACTTCCTAGTTAGTCTGCAGTGTATATATTTTTGGATCCATATAACTGACTTTGGCAAAATTCCTTCTTTTTTAACCACTTCTGGTGTATTCGATGGATACAGTGTTAATAAGAAATGAAGGCCAAGATATTCCAAACAATAAAAACCCCATGAGACTTTTGCTTCTCTTATAGTCTCACCATAGCAGAATGAAAAGGTAGGACTGTGCCTCATTCTTAGCAACTAACACAGTACTCAGGCATGGTGCCCGGCGTGGGCTGGATCTATTCAATTGAATCTTGAGATGCGACAGAAATGTTCTAGGTTAAGTAATCAGCTGGGAGGAAATATTCTTAGCTGAAATCTTAACAGCAATGATCTTTGGGTAGTGAGGTACTGTTTTTATTTTCTTCTTTATTCTTTTGTGTTTTTCCCAAACCATAACTTTCAAGTGCTGCACTATAAGATGGCTTATAAAATCAAGGAAACCCTTCCCTCTATCTCATTTCGTTTTAAATTGTAGTTTTTATTCACTTGTTTTTCCATGTTCATGTGTGTATTGGAGGTTTGTGCATATGTACATGTGTGTTTTGCATATGCGTGGGCACATGTGGGGGTGAACATGTGGGGGTGTACATGCTTGTGAGTGCAAGTGTGTGTGAGGCCAGAGGCAATATGAATCATTCTCAATTGCTCTTACCTCTTGTTCTTTTTGAGGCTGGATCTCTAATGAAACTCAGAGCTCCTTTGTAAGGCTAGTCTGACTAGCCGGCTGGAGATCTCAAAATTCCCAGATGATGCCTTCAGGGGTTGGCAGGCTGTACCTGCCAAGCATTTTATTCTGGATCTGGGGATCCACTCTCTGCTTCTTTAACACTGAGCCATTTACCCAGCCCATGGCTTTTGTTTAACTTTATTTATTTTAAGTTGTATAAACCATGAATTTATGTGTTTTCATCATCCGTTACCTACTCTCAACCAGCATCCCTTCTCACCCTTACCATTTGTTGCAGTTCACCTGCATGGTTGCTGATAAATGACCATCAAACGGTGTAAAGGAACAATGGGTTTATTTTCTCTTATGATTACTGGTACAGTTCTCAGTCCAGCTTGACAGGAGAGCACGCACCAACACCAGGGCCAAGGGAACTGGCCACACCATCTCTACGTAATGGCTGAGAGAGAGACGATCCTTACTTGCCAGACCAGCATATCTGGTCAAGTGTACAAAAGGATGCCAACTCTCTCAACCAGCTCTCTATGATTTATTCCTAAGCCTAATCCCTTCCACCATAGGCTGGGCCCTTCCCATCAGCTAGACAATCTCCTGCAGGTTTGTTCTGGGCTTAACACAACTACTAATTCTCCACAAATGTGCCCAGAGTTCAAATCCTCAACTGTCAAGTTGACACCTGTGCCCAACCATGACACCATTCTTCCCTCCCAACCTTTTTCCTCCCTCTCTCTTGTCTCTTACATGTGCACTTGGGTTACCTCTAGGATGCCTGCACTGTTTAGTGCTTGCAGCCTGTAGTTTTTATTATTTATTTTTGCATGTGCGTAGGGTGTGTATAGAAGAGGGCACTGTATGTTGTGTGTCTGTGAAGGCCCAAGAGTGACACCGGGAATTATCTTGGATTGCTCTTCCACCTTGTTACTTTGCTCTGGGGTTTCCCAGGCTCTGCCTTGCTGGAATTCCAGGCCACTGACATTTGTGCCCTAGTTTCTACATGGATTCTGGAATCCAAACGCAGGTCTTTTTTGCTTGCAAGGCAGAGGCTGATCTGTATCTCCATCCCATGGTTTTTGTTTTTATGTCATGGGAACACACAGACTGCCAAACACAGTGGGATGCAATATAACAAACCTTCAGTCAGTGACAGCCTCATGTATATTACTGGTCTCATAAACTTGTATCGCCTAGTGATGTCATAGCCTGGTGATCCACGCTACGATCCTGGATGAGCGATGAATCCTCCTGTCAGCATGTTTCTGTGAAAGTGTGTCCGTAGTTAAGCAACACATTTGTGGCTCTAAAGACACCCAAAATTCCTAAGATCGACTCCCCCTCTCTCCCTTCACTTCCCAATGCACATAGGACTCTGCTTTGGGTTATTCTAGCAGATTCTCTTTGTATCTACCACCATATATTGAAACAGCATATTGTGTTGATTGTTTTTGATTTAGGCATTAATTTTTATTGATTCTTCCTGTGGACCATGAGATCTCAATCTGTTTTATCGATCCTACTTTACCCCTTCCAGCACAGTCATGCTAAAAATGTAACAACTATGGAATTATTAAAACTCTGTACATATTTCATTCTAGAGTTAATATTTGTTTTTTTGCTTAGGTTTGGATTTCCTTGTCACTTAAATTGATATTCCTGCCATTGTTTATTGTTTTTCTTATCCTTCATCTAGAACAAAGAGTATCTCAACTATGATGTTGGAAACCAAATTAAAAAAAAAAGAAAGAAATGGTTCCTATTATAAAATTCCAGTGGATGGGCTGGGTGACATGGCACAGGAGGTAGAGACAGCTGGCGATCTGGGTTTGATCTCCATAATTCATATAGTGAGAGAAGAGAAACTTTTTCAGAAAGTTATCTTTTAACCTCCACATGTACATCAGGGCATTCTTTTGTCCTCTCTCTCTCAAAAAACTAAATGAAAAATTTAAGGAAAGATCCTATCAGATAAGATAATAACAGAAATTAGAGCAGTGTATTCGCTTTGCCCTTGTCAGCACTTTGACCTAAAACAATTAAAAAGAACCTACCAGACTTGGGTGCAAGGGTGTGGCTCAATCAGTAAAGCACTTGCTTTGCAAGCACAAGGACCTTAGTTCAACCCCCAGAAACCCATGTTAAAATGCCAGGTGTGATAATCCCAGAGACAGGACAATACTGGCACTCCTTGACTAGCCAGGCCAATGTAATCTTTGACCTTCAAGCTACTGGGAGACCCTGCCTCAAAGAAGGTGGACAACATTTCTGAGATTGACACCCTCTGGCCCTCTGGCCTCCACACATAAACACATGTCTCATCCAGATCCAAGTTATTAAGCCTTAGAAAAACTCCTGGATTGGGATTTGGCCATTCAGTGAAAGGCGCCAGAAGGATCATGTTCTAGGAAATGTTGTAGAATGGTAAGGATGTTGTTATTAGCTTTCTATCCTTTAGGATTAAGGGATTACATTCACAGATACATTGCACTGATTCTAAGTAGTTTCAAGGTACCAGAGGATAGCAGAAACAGCCAGTTGTATGTAGTAGGAAAGCCCATGAGGCAGGGTAGAACATGCTATTTCTAAGCTGGAAAGATGGCTCAGGAGTTAAGCCTTTGCCTTGAAAGCAAAAGGAACTGAGTTTGGATCCCAGATCCTACATGGATGGAAACACACCAGGCAGAAATGGAGGTGGCCTATACTTCCAGCCCTGGAAGGCAGAGCCTAAGAAACTCCGAAACAAAGCAATAAGGAGGTAGCAAAAACCAAGATTATTCCCAAAGTCACCCTTCAGCCTTGACAGGCACATGCAGTGCTCTTTTGTATATTTTTTCACATGGAGAGAGAGAGAGAGAGAGAGAGAGAGAGAGAGAGAGAGAGTGAGAGAGAGAGAGAGTGTGTGTGAGAGAGAGAGAGAGCTATTGCCACAGGGGAAAAATTATTCTTCCACAAGAGCATCAGTGACTCTGGCCAATTACTGCAAACTATGGTTTCAGTAGAAATTAAAGTTAAGCAATTATGTAAAGTCTGTATGGAACACAGAAGCAGGGGAAGCGCCTAGTCAGGAGTGCCACTCTGCGACTATACAGAGATCACGCCCAACCCCCCAGAGTCAGCTGTCCTAGGCTTGAGTTGGCCCCAGCGGAAAGAAGTTCTGCTTGATAGAGCAGAGGTGGCAAAACAGAAAAAGAACCGTGCAATTTAAAGAAGAGCGATGAAGAAAGTACTAGTGCCCAGTGGCAAGTCAAAATAAAAATGATGCAAGGGTGCAGCTGAGAAAACTGTCAAAGGTTAGCAGAGCAAGGCAGCGCTGGAGGCAATGGGAAGGAGATGCGATCCAGGGAGAAGAGCGGTCAGGAAGATTGGTGCAGAGCAAAGACCAGAATGATTTCTTCAACCTAGAAAAACCACTTCAAAGAATTACATGGGGTCAGTCAAGTGATGGGGACTTCAATGTGGCAAGTACCCATGAAGGAGGGATTGCTTTCACAGACACATAGACATGCTGTCCAGACCAAATACACAGAAAGTTGATAAACATTAGCACTGTATATGTGGTAATCATTGAAACTTAATAAATCTGGTTTTCAAAAATGCATGCTGTTCAAAATGGAATGAGTGGGTCAGTGAGATAGCTCAGTGGGGAAGGTGTCTGCTCACAAACATAGTGACCTGAGTTCAATTCCTGGAAGCCCATATGATGGAAGGAGAGAACTGACTTACAAAAGGTATCTTCTGACCTTTAGTTGTGTGCCAATGCATGTATGTGCTCTCTCTCCTCTCTCTCTCTCTTTCTCTTCTCTCTCTCTCTTTCTCTCTCTCTCTTGTGTGTGTGTGTGTGTGTGTGTGTGTGTGTGTGTGTGTGTGTTTTCATTATGGGAAGATTGTGAGTGGTTTCATTTTTACAAAGGAAAGTTGTGTCTTGTCAGCAAAGGTTTTAAAGGTGTTTTATTCTCGTAAAGAAGCTGAACATATATAGAAAGATTGATTGATGCAGACTAACCAAAGAATGGAGAGCGTTGGTTAGGGAACCTCCAACTTACTAAACAGCTGAGGATGACTTTGAATTCCTGATCCTCCTCTAACCCCCAAGTACTAGGATTATAGCTATGTATGCCAGACTGAAAAAAAAAAAGAAATATTATCTTGACTATTATTGAATCAGGAATGAAATCCAAAACCAAATAATGCCTTATTTGCCAAAAAAATTAAGTACTACAAACATATGTAACTTTATGAAAATTTGCTCCAATTAGTATATATAGTTAAGCTAATTGGGCCAAATGACACAGTCACCTGGGAAAACCAATTGGTAATTTCCCAAAAAGTTAAACATAGACTTAACATATGACTCAGCAATTTCATTCATGAGTATTGAAAAGAAATCGAAAACTTGTTCACATAAAACAGTACAGAAATATTCACAGCAGCATGACTCCTAATGGCTAAAAGGTAAAAGTCCCCCAAATGTCTGTCAAATGATGAATGGGTAAGTAACATAATATATCCATGTAGTATACATAATGCAGCCATAAAAATGAATACATGCTGCAACATGGATAAACTCTGAAAAAAAAAGTCAGCACAAAAGGTCACAAACTATATTAAGATGAGCAGGAGGGCTCAGTTCTCTCTGAGATCATGTGGTCAGGAGTTGAGCACTGTGAAGAATGTTAATTTTAGATCTTTATCATAAGAATACTTCAATGTTTACTTTTCCTTTCAATAAACTAAGCTGTTGCTGGCCAGACCAATTGGATCCTTAGAATGAACAGCTGCCAGACCCTTCCTTGGTGCGCAGCTGACTTGAGCAGAGAGCTGTCAGCTGAGCAACACCTCTTTGGCAACCACCTGGCTGTCCTCATGGCACTCTGGCTGCTTTGAATACTTCACAGATGCCTTGGGGAAACTGTGCCCCAGCTGCTTGCTCCAGACAACTTCAGGCAATTTGCACAGGCATTGGCAGACCCCATGCCAGAAAAGACAAGGCTCAAGGCTCTCTAGAGGACTGTGCACATCCTACAGCTATTCTCATTTGGCACAGAAGGCAGAGCATTTCCATGAGGACTCCGCGAACAGCTTGTGATTGGTCCTGTACAGGCTTGTGGCTGCTTCATAAGCATGAGCTGCAGTTGGTGCATATGCAAAGCCTGCAATTGGTGGGAAAAGGAGCTGTGCACATGCTGCACTGAGGTTGGTGGAACTACAATCCATGCACAAGCATGGCAGGCCCCTCTGGCTATATAAGCAGGTGTTTTCCAAGGCTTTCAGGTTAGTCTAGGAGGCTGCTCACCATGTACTAACCCCACCCCATTGTTGCAGCATTAAGCCCACAACATTCTCCCAATGGTCCATTTATTGTGGGTTTTTTGTTTGTCTTCTGAACAGTCTCATGTATCCCAGGCTGGCCTGAGTTCCCTTTGAAAAAGGATGATCCTGAACTTCTGATCCTCCTGCCTCCACCTCCCAAATGCTGGCATATAAGGCATGTACTATCACACACAGCTTTTTGTGATGTTAAACTTCAAACCCAGGACTTTGTGCACATTAGGCCAGTGTGCTACCAACTGAGCTACATCCCCAGCCCCTACAAAGTAGACTTTAACTCCTAGCTCTGGGGACAGCAGCAGCAGAAAGAAAGTAGCTAATAGACCTTGACACGCAAATGTCAGAGTTACACCACCAGCCAGGTGGGGTGCCACACACTTATAATCCCAGCATTTAAGAGGTGGAGGCAGGAGTAACAGGAGTTTATGGTCATCCTTGATTACATGGTCAGTTCAAGACTAGCCTGGGATACATGAAACCCTGTCTCCCCCACCTCTCCGATTCTCCTACCTCCAACCCAAAGAGTTATAACACTTAATTTCAGCCAAAGAGTTACAAAGAAAGCCAAGGACTGTAGGAGGAACGGACAATGATTGTGCCACAGAGGCTTCCATCCCCCATACAGAGAGGCTCCTTGGACTCCTCCCTTCCACTAAGCATACAAATCTCACGAGACTGCAAATGTCACAAGACTACGACTTCTCCAGAGCAAAGACAGTTGGTGCCGTTAAACCGCCTGGCTGAGAGGACCATTCCGGACAGGAGAACTCAGCAAAGACT
Organism: Typhlomys cinereus; assembly: GCA_023101885.1. NCBI lineage: Eukaryota > Metazoa > Chordata > Mammalia > Rodentia > Platacanthomyidae > Typhlomys > Typhlomys cinereus. The sequence continues at coordinate 5,960,507 of JALPQD010000090.1, read as the reverse complement.
CATGCTGGGACTTATGGGATGTCGGGTGGGGTATATAAGCAGCCTGATACTTAGAATATATGAGCCACAAGCCTGAGAGCCTACAAGACTGAGAGCCTGCTTTGCCACTAGCCTGACGCCCGGAGTCTGTGCTGTTGACTCCGTGCCAGCTTATCCCCGCCCCCAAGGGTCTCCGTGGGCCCCCATTACACCGTTACACTGTTACACTGTTACATCTGGCACCCAATGTGTGGCTTCCACAGCGGCCCTTTCCTCATCTCGGCACCAGTGTGGAGCACTGTGCCCCTTCGGCAGTTGTTCGGTAAGCTGGCCCCTTTGTGTTTTTGTCTTCACAAGAGGCAAGCGTGAAGGTCCCTTTCCCTTTCTCTGTGTTTGTCTGTCTACCAATAGGGAGCATACAACTGTGGCCTAGGAACCATGGAAGTTCCCCACTATACATTCCTTGTCTCATCTGTTCCCCTTTAGTCTTGTCTCTGTTCTTAAAAAAGAAAAAAAGAACCTGTAACATTTCAAGTTGGAATTCTTAAAGGATATTAGTAACTGAAATGAGCCTAAACTCCCATTTTGGTAAGTTCTGTTTATCTTTACTTACCTAAAAGTTATGAACACAGAAATAGACACTTCATAAAAGCAAACCAAATCGCATGGTCATAGTTTCTCATTAAGGTCAAGACATGATGTAATGCCTTTGTCAAAAACAATGATCATATTTATAGAAAAAACATCATAGATACTGATGTCTCAGGTTCTAACGAATGCTTTTAATTATTGATGAAAGAGACATTCTTGTAAAGATTAAAATCATTGAAGTAATTGCTTAAATTTTCATTGGGGAAAGTTAAATGAGAGATATTCTATTTTATTTGAGTAGACCACTTAGCAGTATTTGGTTTCTAGGCCAATTATTATTGTAATGGGCCAAAACAGTAATTTCTACCAGCATTATAACAAGCCATGCAGAAATATTCATCTCTAAAACTGCCATTAACTTAGGCTGAATCCATACTCCTTGGGGAAAAATTACTGGTTTTCTCTAAAACACAAGAGTAGATTTAACATTTTTATTTATCACAATAGGATTGGCTTTGGTTTTTCTTTGCTTTTTGTTCATAGTTTAGAATTGTTTTAAAGAATAACATTTCACCCAACTTTGGTCCATTTGCTTCGTTTCCTGACTCTAGAGAAAGATGTTTGATTAAACAAGGCTGATGGAAGATATTTTTGAGGCTATTTCCAAAGGAATTTTAGAAAAGTTACTCTTACTATACAGGAGAAGCAAAGATCTTTCAGTGTTATCTTTAATAATAAAGACTGGTTTGAGTAAGAGGTAGGCAAAAGAGGTATGCAAGATTTGGACAGGTAATGTCCTATTTCCTTCATTTCAACAAGTGGATCTAGTCATAACTGAAAGTGCATTGGAAAGTAACACGAATTTGACAATAACATAAAGTAACAAATTCTTACTTTTGGTTGTTAATATTAAAAAAATAATAATAACCCTCACAGATGGAATCCTCACTCACCGCCCAGGGGAAAAAGACATCACTTATGTCCTCTCCAACCCCAGCTCGGTGCAGCTGGGTGAACTCTTGGGGCTCTTAAAGATTTTTACTGAATGTCAATTAGAACCTGTTATAAACACTGGGCTTTCCTGCCTCGCAATACTCCCCTGCCTCTTGTCCAATGGAGGGATCCTGTCACGCTGCTATGGCAGGGACCCACTCCTTTATTAGCTTGGGGTCGAGGAAATGCTTGTATCTTTCCTCAGGATTCCACTTCACCAACATGGGTGCCAGTTCAAGATGTAAAACTGGCAACAGAGATTGTGAAGCCTTCCCGGGAACCAGATTCATAAAATGAGTAAATCTGTGTCCACTTCAATATTTTTTTTTATTTCTGTGGCATGCTAATTTTTTTTTCATTTCTGTTGTGCACTGATTTTTTTTGGCATGCCATTTTTAAATATATGTATGCATACTTATTTTTGGTAACACCAAAGGCCTTAATTACTTATGTTCTATATCGATCATGGTTGTTTTTCTATTAGATTGTATTTTCTCACTTGATTTTAATTTTAAATGGATTGTAAATCAATTATGTTTAAGTATTTCCTTCAGCATATCTCTCAGCAGCACTCCATCAATAAGACCATGTTACAGGCACTTACGGCCCTTGAATATCCGAGCCATAGTGCCCCTAGGGACATGCTTTGGGCTTGAATTGCAGAGATTTGTGAAGCCTTGGTCTAGTCTACTATCTACATATCCTGACATGCCTTCCAGAGGTGAGGTCCTTCGAGGGCTGGTAGCCAATGACAGGTAAGATCTTGTGAGGCAGGACGACCTAAGACAGGCATGATCCGTAATGTTGAATGCCCTCTGAGGTGGGGTCAACAAGGTCAGAGCAAAGAACTCTGGCTCCCACTGGCTGTCAAAAATAAATAAAAAGGATGGATATGTAGGAAGAATGGACAATGATTGTGCCACAGAGGCTTCCATCCCCCATACAGAGAGGGTCCTTGGACTCCTCCCTCCCGCTAAGCATACAAATCTCACAAGACTGCAAATCTCACGAGACTACGACTTCTCCAGAGCAAAGACAGTTGGTGCCGTTAAACCACCTGGCTGAGAGGACCAATCTGGACAGGACAACTCAGCAAAGACTCACGCTGGGACTTATGGGATGTCGGGTGGGGTATATAAGCAGCCTGATACTTAGAATATAGGAGCCTGCAAGCCTGAGAGCCTGCTTTGCCACTTGACTGACTCCCGGAGTCTGTGCTATTGACTCCGTGCCAGCTTATCCTGCCCCCAAGGGTCTCCATGGGCCCCTGTTACACTGTTACATTGTTACAGAGGACAGAAACTAAAAGAAGCTAAGAATCCATTGATAGGAATATTAAGAAGGCAAAAGATTGTAAATAGCTGAATCTGGGAGCTGAAGATACAAAGACTTCAAACCCTGCTGCTAAGAGAGCTTGAGAAGCCAAGGGTCCCAACACCCAAAGGTCAGGAGCTCTAGCCACTGGGTTTTGTTACTGGAAACCTCTCCCTTGCACTTAGAACAATAAACCTCTCAAAATCTGGACACATGAGACTCCATTTGTCAAGCCTTTGAATTTAGAAGCCAGCTGATGAGTCTCTAGAATTTTCAGGCCAGCCAAAAAAGAAACTTGTCTCTTGGGAAGGAAAAGGACACAGTGCCAATGAGACAGCTTGTCAGGCCACCTTTCAGGCAACACTGGAATCGAGACAATGATGGGTCATTGATGAGTGGAACCACACCTCTTGACCTCTGTTTAGACCTAAATCTTATGCCAGCATCCAGAAGATGGACTTTGAGGATTCACAGGATCTCTTTGTTTCTCTTGTCAATGTGGCCAGATTGGATAAATCTCTTTCTGCTTTTCATTAGTAATTTGGTTCTTTGAATTGGCTGGTAAAGAATGGATGGCTCAGAGGTTAAGATTCTGCCTCACAAGCAAAAAGAACTTGAGTTCAGATCATGGGTCCCACATAAAAACACCAGGCAGAAATGGCGGCAGCTTGTACTTACAGCCCTGATAGACAGAGCCTGGAAAATCCCAAAGCAAAGCAAAAAGAAGATAGACGCAATCCACGATAATTTTCAAAGTCACCCTTGGGCCTCCCCAGACACACACAGTACTCTCTGATACACACACACACACACACACACACACACACACACACACACACACTAAATAAATAAATAAATATTAAAAATAAAAATATAAATACATAATCTGAATTTAAAATAAGTAAATACATAGAAAATAAAAAACGGATGGCAGACCCTGTCTTGCTAGGGCTGCTGGGGAAGCAGGCACTAAACCTAAGCCTGCAATATTTTCACTGCAGGGAAAAAAAGAGGAAACAAGCATTAATTTCTACTTCCTGTGCAAAGTGACAAGGTTCTATGTGGGCTGTGACCAATCAAAGCCAAAAGTGTCAATCCCAGGGTTGCATTACGACAGTTAGCAAACTTACAGTGTTAGTAGAACTTGGGTCAAACTGCTGGCTGGCCTAATCTCTGAAGGTGAGAGAAAGTGGAGCCACAGGACATGGACAAACAGTTTCCTGAGATGCCCAGCCTATCTGGGCGTTTTCTTCCTTAAGCATTTTATCTTTGAGCAAAACGTTGTGCACCAAGATGTTGAACCTTCAGACAGTTTCTTCCATAGTTCTTCATCCTACATATACTGAAATGACCCCAGACAGAGTTAGGAATATAAACTTTGATTTACCACTATTGCGGTTTGTATGCATGTGGTCAATAAATTCACCGCCAAATAACTCAGGGGAACAAAGGGGTTTATTTTGGCTCATGATTTTCTGTTATAGTTCATAGTTCAGTGTGGCAGGAAAGTTTATCCCAATGCCAGGAGCTGAGGGAACTAGTCACACCATATCCACAGAGTTTGCTGAGAGAAGGGCAAACCTCACTTGCCAGACTGCAAGTCTACCAAAGAATGCCAAAGTACCAAACCAGCTCCATCCACTTACCCACCTGCCCAGGGCATGGTCCCACCCACCATAGGCTGGGTCTTGTCCATGATTGGATACTCTCCTGCAGGCTTCCTCAGGGCTTGTCTCGACTACTGTTCACAGATGTACCCAGAGGCAGTGTCCATGGTCAGGTTGACACCTATGTGACTAACTAACACGACAACCTCAAATTGTGTCAATTCAGCACACTTATAATGATACCGATAATGATAATAATAATAACAGCAACAACGATTGTGTGATACTAGCCGAAATTTGAAAGCTCTGTCTTGGACAGATGTTAAACATTTTCTTCCATGTGACTGCTCCATCATTTACTCACAGCTCTGGGTAAAGTTGACCTTCATGCACACTTTATATGCTTGCTGTTTCCCACCTGCTTCTGTACATTGAACTTACCTTTTATTGGAATCAGCATACTTTCTGTTTACCTAAACCACTTTGGGCTAGATTTCTGTCACAGTCAAACAAAAATTAATGCTCCAATTCTGCCTTGATCGAGACAGAAGAGAGTTAGACTCTGTTATATCTAGATAACTTTTCCTAAAATGGAAAGTAAAACTTTGAAAGATTAACACATGTATTCTTTTTCTTTTAGGAACGTATGTGTAAATATGAATTTTTAAAATTTTAGCAAAATAACCCTGTCTTCTAGGAAGGGGCTGGACATTCTTTTTTTTCTATTATTGATTAAATTCATTTAATACATATAGGCTGTGAGAATTCTCCATTTCTTTTCTGTGAGTTTTGAAAGGTATTTTACAAGTTTTATGGTCCATTTCACATAAGTTATCAAACTTTGGGCTAATATAATTGTTCATAGTATTTGGGGTTTTTTTTACTTTTTTATTACTTTTTTGCCTAATTATACAAACTCAATAGGTAAACCCCCTTCTTCTCCCTCCCCCCTGCCTTCTCCTGTTGTCCCCCATTGCACACTCCCCCCTCCCTACTCCACTCCTCTTACTCCTTTTCCTTCCCTCCTCCTCTCTTGGTTCTTCTTGCTGTCTCCCTCCTATCCTCCAGAGCATCTGATTATGTGGGCTCTGAATTTCCCTCTGAGTCATCTACACTAGTGAGGGTTCAAGATTCAGTGGCATATCTTGGGGCCCCTTTTTGGGCTGCCCTTTAGTATGGGAACTCTATTATGACTGTTTAACCCCTTGCTTCTAAGGATCCTACTGCCTGAAGCCTTCTACCCTGTGATCCATGCTAGACTTTGGGGGATTGTTAATATGTCAGCCATAGTGCAGATCAGGCAAGGTCCAATCACATTGTGGCTATATATCCTGGCTGCTGCAGCCCTGACTTGTGTGGAATATTTTGCATTTTGTTGATCCTCCCTATCTTTAGACTCTTACAAAGGAACTGGTCATTCTTGACAGACAGAAGAGTAGAACTCAAACCAAACAAGCCCTGAGCATTTAGGGCTAGAAGTTTCAGAAAACACAAATCAATCTAGTAATCTCGATCACCTCTAGGGAAAGAGTAAGCAGAACAAAAGTGAAGATAATTATCAAAAGAACCTTTAGTTTTGTGTGTAATGTTCCAACTTTAATCATAATTTTAAAATATTGCAAATTTAGAAATAGTAATTAAAATAAGTGTCTTTCTTTTTTTTATTAAAAATTTAATTATACATTTTAAAATTTTTTACCAGTTCCCTCTCTCCCCCCTCCTCCCCCTCCCCTTCCCCCAGTGCCTCCCCCCCAATTCCCAGAGAGTCCTTTATTGTGTACGCCTAACTCTCCTCTGGGTCCTCCTCTCCGATGACATATAAGGACCCAGTGGCATTTCCATTAGCCCTTTCTCTTGTTCCCCTTAAGCATAAGATCACTACTATGGCTGTCAATCCCTTGCCTCCAGGGGTCTCGGTGCCCTTAACAGATGCTAGACTTTATGAGGGCAACAGTGCGCTGGACATTGCGCAGGACATGCAAAGTCCCATTATGATTGCTTTGGCCCCAACTATTGTTGAGAATCTTGCAAATCGTTGTTCCTCCCATCCTTTTGCTCTTACAATCTTACCGCCCCCTCTTCCTGCAAATGTCCCTGAGCTCCAGGATGGGGAGAGATTAGGCTGTCCTAGTTCTATGTGATTGATATAGAGTCTCTGAAGTTCTTTCTGTATTAGGAATCAAATCTACACAAATGCTGTACCACTGAACTCCACATCATCTTCACTAAACAACATTTCTTAAAAGTAATATTGACTTTTTTCTCTACCAGCCCATTACTGAATAATTCAGTTCTTTGAATGAGAAGCATCCATACTGGGGCAGAGATGGGGTGTGAGGCAGCATACCATTGTTGGGAGGAAATGTCAGGGCCCAAGTAGATTGAAAAAGGAATTCAAGAAGGAAAATTGCTTGGTTTGGGGTGTTGGAGACACATGGATGTGAAGCATGCATGGCAGAGAATAATGCGAAATTTATTGATATATGCAACCAATTGCCCAAATAATAATCTACTAAGTGTAAAGAAAATGGGAGTTCTCTTGGAGAAGGGATTAAGAAGTATGGAAAGGTGTGCTGGGGATAAAGCTCAGTTGGTAGAATGCTTTCATAGAATATACTTAGTCCTAGATTCAGTCTCCAGAAGCAATCACTAAGCCCAGGAAGTTGCTCATGTCTGTAATTCTAGCACTAGGGAACTATAAGCGGAAAAATTAGACATTCAAGATCAATTTTGGCTACATACGGAGTTTGAAATCAGTCTGAACTACATGAAAGCCTGTCTCAAAAAACTAAAGTAAACTAAAATAAAAATAAAGATGTAGATTTAACTAATAAAAAATACACACCTATACAAACACATAGCTTTGACTATTAAACACACACACACACATGCGGGGGGGGGGGGCAATAGCTCAATAGATAAGATGCAAGCTCATAAATCTGGCAACCTGAGTTTCATTTCTCAAAGCCCACATGATAGAAGGAAAGTTGTCTTCTGACCTCTATTTATGTACAATGGCATGCCTGTATCTCTCTCTCTCTCTCTCTCTCTTTCTATCTCTCAAATAAATAAAATTATATGGAGCATTGGAGATATTGTTCAATATTAAGACACTTGTCACATAAACAAAAGGACCTAAGTTTAGATCCCACATAAAAGTACTGATTGAGCATTGAAGGCCTACCTGTAATTCTACTCCCAGAAGGCAGAGCTTGAAATCCCCCCCAGAGAAAACTGGCAAGCCAGACTATCCCTAATTACACACTGTGGGTTTAATTAGAGTCCAAGGTTCAAAACGAATAAGGTGGAAGAACAATCAGGGAAGATACCTGATATTCTCAAATATGTACACTCAAGTGCATGTCCAACTGCACACATGTGCGCACATGCCTGCTCACATGCAAGCATGCATCCACACATGCACACACCCAATACCCATATGTACATGAAAAGATTTTAAAAAAATGGAAAGGGAGAAAATTAGAAGGAACCATGGAATTGGAGATATCTATGTGAATTAAAGAATTTTTATATTTTTTAATTTTTTTGCGTTCAGTACTAGGAATTGATCCTAGGATCTTGTACACACTAGGCACGTCTTCTACCACTAACTTTTAACTTTTTATTTTGAGACAGGATCTCACTAAATAACTTAGGCTGGGCTCGAACTTACCCTTCTACTGCCTCAACCACATCCCAAGCAGGTAGGATTAAAGGCCTTCTCACCAAGCCTGGCAAAGTTAAACTTTCAGTGAGTGAATGGATGGATACATGATTATATTAATCAGCCTTCTCTAGAGGACAAAACTGATAAACTGGATGTATATATAAAGGAATTTATTAGATTAACTCACAAAATAAAAATCAGCATAGTCTGACAGTAGCTCAGTTCTTGAGCTGAATATCTCAAAAGAACGAAGGAAGTCTTGAACCTCAGTCACGCTGGAGCGCTGAAGAGGCTGAGCTCCGATGCCAGCAATGAACAGCAACAAGGCCAAAAGAAGCTGGGCTCTGATGTCAGTCAAGAGCAGTAGCAGCAGTGGCGGCAGCAGCAGCAGCAGTGGGAAAAGATAGCAACAGACCAGTAGTGGACTCAACCTAGCAAGCTGACATAGCAAGAAAGGGCGAGTCCCTCCCTCCCCCCTCCCCCTCCCTCCTACTTTACCATGTGTTTTTTCCGCTCTCTGCTTATCCAGATGTTCTTTGATGGATGTGGATGGATAGTTATTATAAAAGGGCCCTTATACTGAGATTTCTGATATAAGAAGAAACTAGCTTCAGCTTCCAGGATGTCAAGGCACAAATGTGCATCTTAATCATCAAGAGACAAAGTTACCAAGATAGAATATAATTTCCTTGGTTTGACAACTGTCTCCTGGCCTACCCAATCAGATTATACTCAACTTCAAGAGGGGCGGGTACACATGATACTCTCCTCTCTCCTAATGATGTGTATCTAACTATGTCTCCTAACAGTAAGAATTTTCAGGTTAGATAGAGTTGGGAAAGGACTAGGAGGAAGGACTTTCAAGCTAGGCATTTGAAAGTTCCTTTTATCTCATCCACCACTGGAAAGCACCACCCACTATGGGCCAGGTTTTCCATATCACTTAAGCAATCACCTGTAGACTTGTTCAAGGGCTTGCCCTAAATTCTCAGTTGTGCCCTAACTCAGTCTGCCTGAATGTAACTATCACAATGACAGACAGACAGACAGACAGATAGATATGATATGATATATGCATACAAACATACATACATATATACTTAAACACTTAACCATGGTTATGTTTGTGTATATATATAAATATATTTTTAATTTCTTTGTTATGAAAAGAGTTGAGAACAGTAATATCTCAATAACCATGAGAATATCTATTACTAAGCTCTTGGCTGCCAATGCTTCTTTCTTTCACTAAAAAGAAGCAGCTGATCACAATGGCTCACACCCATAATTCCACACTCAGGAGGCTAAAGCAGGAAAATTGCCATGATTTTGAGGCTAGCCTGAGCTACAAAGTGAGACTCCCCATCTCAAAAAAAAATTCTAAAACAGACAAAGAAACAAAGAAAATGAGTCATTTGGGGAAATGGTTGGTTTCAGAACTGATGAAGGAAAAACACACAGGAATCCAGAGTGGATTAAGATAATTCCGACAGAACCATGAGTTAGTTCTAATGAGAGGAAATTGCAAGAAAAGAGTCTTACCCTCACTCTCATTGGCTTTCTATCTGGCAGCAGGATGCTGTTCTCTTGATACATTTCTGCCACTGTTTTGACATCTTCTATGGGAGCCACACTAGAGCTGAACCTGTTGTCCTTCTTTTTACAGAACAGTGAGCTGAACAAGCCTCCTTTCCTTGCAATTTCTTAGCTTTGAGTATTTTGTTATAACAATGAAAAATGGACTAACACAGTAGGCACAAAATCTTCTTATAGAAATACATGAAGGGGGGCTGGAGAGGTGGCTCAGGGGTTAAGCCTCCACCTTGCAGGAGGAAGGTCCTGAGTTCGGATCCCAGATCCCACGTATAGACGCCAGGCGGAAGCGGGGGCGGCCTGCGCTTCTGGTCCTGGTAGGGCGGAGCCTGTGAATCCCGGGGCAGAAGGAGGTGGAGGCATCCATGGTGGTTCGCGAATTCGTCCGTGGTTCTACACAGACACACACACACACACACACACACACACACACACACACACACACGCATATGCATACGCACACAGTTGAATTAATAATAATAAAAAAATTAAAAAAAAAAGAAATACATGAAGGGGGCAACTGAGGGGGTATGATCTCACCAGAAGGGGAGGACATATAGTCTGGCAGATGAAAAGTGATCATTTTGCAAATGGGTGACTGACCCCTCCCTCACCGAGGTTTCCTGCTTTTATTACATCTATCCTTGAAGACTCCAGTTTAACAGTTTTTTGTCTCTGACCAGGGGGTGACATACAGTGCCCATCACAATGGAGTGAAGGGCATTGCAGGAGCAGCAAAACTGCAAAAGAACATCAACAAACCACAATCCAGAACTTCAGAGACTCTATATCATCCACATAAAACTAAGCCAGCCTAATCTCCCCCGATCCTGAAGCTCAGGAACATTTGCAGAAGAGGGGGCGGTAAGATTGTAAGAGCAAAAGGATGGGGGGAGCAATGATTTGAAGAGTCTCCACACTAGTTAGGGCTGAAGCAATCATAATAGGACTTTGTATGCCCTGGGCCATGTCCATCACACTATTGACCTCACAAAGTCTAACATCGGCTAAAGGCACCAAGATCCTTGGAGGCAAGGAATTGACAGCCATAGTAGTGTTCCTATGCTTAAGGGGAACACGAGAAAGAGTTCAGGGAAATGCCACTGGGTCTTTTTACGTCATTGTCATCGGAAAGGAGGACCAAAAGGAGAGTTAGGCATACACAATAAAGGATTCTCTGGGAATTGGGGGGGAGGCACTGGGAGATGGGGAGGAAAGGAGGGGGAGCAGGGGGTTCAGGGGGAGGAGGAGGGGGGAGGGAACTGGTCTACCTATTAGTTTGTATGAGCGGAAATAATAATAAAAAATGTAAAAAAAAATACATGAAGGGGGAATGAATAATGACATAAAAATTATGGCTTGTTAAAGGAAAGGAGTCAAAATTGGTATGTAGAATATGACCAGATTAAAAAATGTATAGCAAGGAGGGCTGAAGAGATGGCTCAGTGATTAAGATTCTGTTTCAAAAACAGAAGGTCCTGAGTTCAGAACCCAGGTCCCACGGGAAAAATACCAGATGAAAATGGCAGCAGCCTGCACTTCCAGCCCTGGTGGGCAGGTCCTGAAAAATCCCAGAGGGAAGCAAAAAGGAGATAGAAACAATCCAGGATGATTCCCGAAGTCACCCTGGGCCCTCCACAGGGACACACAGTGCCCTCTGATATACACACACATGCACACACACAACACACACATACACACACACACACACACACACACACACACGCACGCACTAAATAGTTTTTAAAAATGTATAGCAAGAGATGAAGAAACAAAAATACGAATAAGAAAATGTTAGCCATTAATTTCATCAGGTGATGGGATTTCATTTCTTCATTTTTAACTATGGTTTGAATAACATCTACAATCAATATATTGTATGGTAGTACACACCTGTAATCCATCATGTAATCCCAGAAAGTTGAGACATCTCAACTAGTCCAAAGTCATTTGGGGGTACATAGTAAGTTTAAGACTAGCTTGGGCTGCATAGAGAAGCTCTGTCTTAATGAGAACAACAAAAAAATAACATATTTACAGATTTTATAAACTGAAAGAAAGAAATTTTGTTTTAAATAATATAGCAACAATATGCACTTCCACCTGATATTAGAACCCATTCATATAACCTCTCTTGGAATATTCAGCTTCTTAGAATATGTTACTGAGTGAATGAACTTTGTATCACATGATCTTGCTCTCTTGGTTTACCCAATCTTATTTCTCTGTCCCAGTTAATTGTGCTATAGTGTGGCCTGGGTGGTGTTGATTTGTTGGGGTAATACAAGAATGAAGAAAAAGACAGGCATATACGGAAAGCTGGGATCAGGTGGTCTACTAGTTTGAATGGAGGCCAGTAGCACTCATTTGGCCCACATGTGTTATTTTATAGGCAAAATATATAAAAACATTGCATCAGTAGGTTGCAAGGTCATGGGAAAGAGGAGACTGAATTTCTACGCAGCATGAAATATCCCCTGAAGGGAGGTCAAAAACCAAGCATAACAACCTTATCTGGAGAAAAGGCAGACTTTGCCCATAGATTATATCCTTACCCCAGCACTGAGGCATGCTAGGCTTTGACCATAGGCCAACTCTCTGCCATGGCTTTGTCATGCCAGAATCTGTATCACGATGAGGTATCATATGTATTATGACATGGTTTTACACTTACATTTCAACCTCTTTCCACAGTACCAAAGATAAAACTGAGTAAAGATGGGTCAGTGAGATAGCTCAGAAGATAAAGGCACCTACATGTAAACCTGGCAACTTGAGTTGCATTCACAGAACCCACATGGGGAAGAAGAGACTAACATCCTTAAAAAAAAAAAAAAAAAAACTTGTCCTCTGACCTTCATGCTCATACCACAGCACATATACACCTTTCTCTCAAAAACAAAATAGTTTTAAAATAAAGAAGTTGAGTAAAGTCCCCAAGATTCTTGATAAGTTTGCATCAATAAAAATACTGCCTACTTGTACAAAGGGAGAAATAAAAATTGTCAAATTCCAGAAAATCCAGGGGACTGATAAAACTACTCGGCCCTTACCAAGCATAATAAAACACCTGTAGTCCTATTCACTCCAGTGGCTGAGACAGGAGGTTCCCTTGAACCCACAAATTCAAGACCAGGCTGCACAACATTGTGATGCCCCATTTTAAAAACAAAGAACAGACCACTCCTGTTAGAGTTTGTGTGTGAAATATCCCCTCTTGTGCTCATGTATTTGAAAACTTGGTCCCCAGGTGGTCGTCCCGTTTTGGAACTTTAGGAGGTAGAACTTCACTGGAGGAAGTGGTTCACTGAGAGTGAGTCTTTCAGTCTATGGAGCTTCCCTATTTCTCTGCTTTCTGATCTGCCCAGATGTGAACAAGCAGCCTCACACTCCCACTGCCATACCTTCCCTTTCCCTATGAACTGTATGTTCCCAAACTGTAAGCTAAAATAAATCCTTCCTCTATTAAGTTTCTGGTTTGTTTGCATGTTTGCTTTATTTCATAATAACCCTTCATGAATAATTTTGATCTAAACTCAGTATTCCTTGTCTCTACCTTCCAAGTACTGGGATTACAGACCCACACCACCACACCTAGCTTCTAAATTGCTTTTGTTAGATATTCTGTTACATCATTGAGAAAAATAACCAATGCAGCTACTCAGTTGTAAATGCAAACTAGCATTGGACGGCTCACAGGGTGGGTCCCAGAGAGCACAGGGAAAGCACAGAAAATAGGATTGAGAGTGTGGTGTCAGAGGATTAGCTTGAGGTCTGATACCCTAAAGATAGCTGTCTGGCTGGATTTAAAAGCCTGGAGACTCCTTTTAAACCTTCTGTTTCACACCCATCTCCCCACCTTGAATCAAAAATGTCTATAATTATAATCCTATAGACATACCATCACTATGTTCTGGGAGCACATAATTTGTTTGTTTATGTACACAGGACAACAGGAGAAGAATTGTGACCAGATTCCTTATCTACTTCAGAGATTATGTGGTGAGCTGGGTGGAATTTTGCAGCTAATATAGCCAAGAGTTTTATGTTTTGAATCAATGGTATAATGGGTTGCTTCTTTGGAAAGTTAGAGTGAGAGTGAATAGGTTTGTTTGAAATAGGTTGTAATTTGAAATTACAGTGACAAGAAACAGGTCAGTGGCTGCCTGGGTATAGGTAGGGCAAGGGTGTGACTTTAAAGAAGGATAATAGGTGTTTTGAAAGGTGATGAAACTATTCTGTGTCCTGGTTATCCTGTCCTGGCTAAAAGTACAAAATCTGTTTATGTGTGAAAACTCACAGAGCTATAGAGCAACAGTTAATTTCATAGTATTATAATTTAACTATTTTTCAAAGAAAATGGAAGGAACAGAGAGCTCCATTAATTCAAACTAGAAAGTTCTATTATTTATGAAAAAGGAAAGCCAGCGTTCTTAGAGCTGGTGGCTCAGGGGTTAAGACTATGCCTCGAAAGCAAAAGGACTTGATTTCAGGTATCAGATCCCACATAAAAATACCAGGCAGAAATGGTGTGGTCTGTACTTCTGGCTCTGGAGGGCACAGCCTGGGAAATCTCAGAATGACGCAGAAAGGAGGTAAACAATCCAGGATGATTTCTAAAGTCACTCTTAAGCCTCCACAGGCACACACAGTGTCTTCTCTCTCTCTCTCTCTCTCACACACACACACACACACACACACCAACCTCAGATTCTTGTCTCCAGAAGGAAAGTGGGAAGTAAGTCCAGATTCCTTATTCTTTACTCACTTTGAAGTAAGATTCTGCCTATTTTAACCATGCTGTCTCTGAGGGTTAACCTTAATTTCCCTGTTTTTATAAGTCTGGGATGGGAATAAATATTCTCTGGGGATTTCTGTTGGTAGGGCATATCATCTTTCATAGGGGAAAGTGGTCCCAATGAAAGGCAATCAAAACCCATCCAGGAATTGTCGATCTCCTGCTCTGGCCATCTGTGGGGGATAAGACAGAGCTGATCCGTGGATCTGCCCACGAGACAACAGTACCAAGTGAGGTGAAACAAGGATCTTCATGGAAGATGGAACTTCTGGATCTGTGGCTTTAGGCAAGGGGGTAACCTCTTTAAGGCTCAACCTTCTCAATGACAAGGCTTGTTGCTCTACAGATGTAAGAAATATATGGGGTAATGTACATGGTTCCCTGAAGTGCTTAGCAAACAGCACCTTCTCCGGTTGTGAAATGCTGTCCTCTTGGCACCATGTGGCTATTTCCTAAATCAGAAAAGCTGTGATTATCCAGGAAAGACCTCACAAGATCATTCCCTTGAGGGAAAGGTGAGAGGATGGAAGTCTCCTTACCTGTGATTCCCAGCCCCAAATGAATGCAACCCAGCCTCAGCTTCCTGTGGTCTCAGGAGATGCTAGAACACAGAGGCAGTAGAAGTCAATTGAAGGTAAAACTCCAGTGAAGCAACCTTTGTGAGTCTTCACTTATACTGGAGTAGGTATTTAGGTAATCAGTTGCAAGAGTCACCCACGCTCCTGTAAGTAATCTTCCATCCATGCTTTTATAAGAAATTACAACAAATTCACTGGTTCTCCAAGCTAGGTTTGGAGTGTGTTAGCTGCTTATCTCATTGCTGTGACAAATTACCTGACAAAAGCAACTTGAGGAAGTGTTTATTTTGACTCACAGGTCTGGAGGATACAGTCCATCATGACCAGGAGGGTATGGCAGCAGGAGAGGAGGTGGTTGATCACACTGTAGTCACAATCAAAAAGCACAGAGCCATGAATGGTAGGTACCACCCTACATTTAAGGAAAGTCATCTCACCTCCTTACTTTATCTCAATAATCCCTTATAGATGCGAAGAGAGATTTGTTTCCATGGTAATCCTAAATCCCATCAAGTTGACAATCAAGAATAATTGTCACATGGGAGAAATCACTTGTTTGTAATTGCATTTTCTGTGTGGAGTGAATAGGAAGACTGCAGGGAAAAATCCCACAGTATCTCCATACAAGAGTCTTATGATTATCATCTTTTTGCATGTGTAAGTGTGGTATGTACATGTGTGGGTGTGTGCAGAAGAAGGCTGTGCGTACCTGTGGAAGCCCAAGGGTGACTTCAGGAATCATCCTGGATTGCTTTATCTCCTCATTGCTTTGCTCTGGGGTTTCCCAGGCCCTGCCCTCCAGAACTGGAAGTACAAGCTGCTGGCATTTCTGCTCAGCGTTTTTACATGGGATCTGAGATCTGAGATCAGGTTCTTTTGCATTTGAGGCAAAGGCTTTTAACATCTCTCCAGCCCTAATGTCATCTTTGTTCACAGAACCTTGAGAAATAATTCTATGGGCCTCACATTCTACGCTCTCAATTGTTTCTTCCAAAGGACTATTCTATCTGACCTTTTATAGGAATCTCTTAGCTTCCTCTATGTAACCCAGCCCTCTAGTTTCCCAGCTTGGAAAGTTGAACTGAAAGAAGCTTGCTGAGATTGTGTGAGATCTGCTTTCTTTTCCGAAATGATAGTCAAAGAAAGCTCTTCCCCAGCCCCCTCTTCCTGGCATGCAGTGCAGTTCCAGAATCTCCATGCAGTCTGGAGTTGACGGAGTAGGAGTATGACATAGAACAAGGAGTATGAACAAAAGCATTGTGGTAAGAGATAAAAAGAGTACTAGGAAATCAGCAATATGGGAGATATAAAGCAGAACGCCTGTGTCTGTATTCTACTCCTGGCTGCAACTTCTACTTTTTTTTAATCTTGCATATTACAGCAATATCATGTCGAGGAGATAATGTCTGGCCCACAACCTTCCCACTTCAGGCTCATACAATCTTACTGCTCCCTCTTCCTTAATTTTCCCTGAGCCTTGGGGTGAGGATGGGTGAGGTTTATGTGTCCTGTTTAGGGATAAACAGTCCACAGACACTTCTTTTCTGCATTTTGGCAAGTCGAGCCTTTCAGTAATAAGCACCTTCTGTTGTGGAAGAAGGCCTCAAGGTTGAATGCTGAGTGTTCTTCCACTCTGTTACAATGGGTGGAGCAACAGGTATTTACAAAGCAGTCTGGCATACTGTCTTCCTAGATAAACATTCATAATCTGCCCTTTGTTTGGTGACCTATTTCTTTCCCTTTCGTAGGCTCTTGTTCTATTTTATAGTAGCAGAAATGCATCCCATTCTGACAAGTGGGCCTTAAATCTGATCAGAAAGCTGCTGGTTATCTCCTTGATACTCATGGAGCATCAACGCTGGTGGTTGCCTGCTGCCATGATGATTGTTGTTGTAACATGCAGATCTCACAGGTTGATGAGATCTCTGATTGTTTTTCTCCCCCTGTAGTTTCTACAATATTCTCTGATACTATGTAAGCTATCCAGCAAGGAGGAAGTTCCTAACCAGTTCTAGCTGGTGTTTTTTAATCTATGTCCTGCGATCCATATGTGTCACATCTTCAATAATAGGGTTTTATTGTCAGTTTTTGGCGAGTAACCAAGAGCAATGGATGCTGTAAATCCAAATTAGAGTAGCTCTATTGACTTATCTATGGTGATAGCATAATGGCAGATGGCTAGGGAATGATGATGGAGTAAGAATGCATGTGGGAGTGAGAGATCATATCACTATACAGGAATTTAGGATGAGTGAAAACAGCCAGGCTTGTTTCTTATACAGCAAATCTTTTTTGAAAATTTAGGGCCATAAGCGCTACTTAAATCCCTTTCAAGCATATGCTTTGACCAAAGGACCTCCCACTAGGCCTTACCACTTAACACCAGTTTACTGAGGGCCAAGATCTGAATACAACACTTATTCCGAACATGGGGGTTTCCACATGTGTAGTCAATCTCAGGACGCAGGAAGCTGAGGCAGGAGGATTAGGAGTTCAAGCCTAGCCCAGTTTCCATGAAAGGTTCCAGATCAGACAGGGCTACAGAGCTATAGAATGAGACTCTGTCCAAAAAAAAAAAAAAAAGACATATAAACCCTGTGGGTCCCATCCTGAAACTCAGGGACATCTGCGGAAGAGGGGGCGGTAAGATTGTAAGAGCAAAAGGATGGGGGGAGCAATGATTTGAAGAGTCTCCACACTAGTTAGGGCTGAAGCAATCATAATAGGACTTTGTATGCCCTGGGCCATGTCCATCACACTATTGACCTCACAAAGTCTAACATCGGCTAAAGGCACCAAGATCCTTGGAGGCAAGGGATTGATGGCCACAGAAGTGTTCCTATGCTTAAGGGGAACACGAGAAAGAGTTCAGGGAAATGCCACTGGGTCCTTTTATGTCATCGGAAAGGAGGACCAAGAGGAGAGTTAGGCATACACAATAAAGGACTCTCTGGGAATTGGGGGGGAGGCACTGGGAGATGGGGAGGGAGGGAGGGGGAGCAGGGGGTTTGGGGGGAGGAGAAGGGGGGGAGGGAACTGGTCTACCTATTAAGTTTGTATGAGTGGAAATAATAATAAAAAATGTTAAAAAAAAAAAAAAAAACCCTGTGGGACAAACTCGAACCATGTCCAAACCATACCAAGTGGCATTTAGAAAGCTGGCCTGCTTTATGAGAACCTCTAGAAGATACTCTCCATCTGCTGCCTTTGCTTTCCCCGTCTCCTCTGGCTGAATCATCTCTAACATTAGCCTGTACTCTTTCATTAGACCATTCCCAAATCTGCAGGAACCTTCTGTAACACTGGTCTGTTTATAACTTATGGAGATATGCTTCCCTCACAGAGTCCTGATATAGGACCTATTTTCCAGCTTAGTGCTCCTTTTAATTGTGCCTTGACTTCTCAACGAATTCCATCTCCTCATTAATCATTCACCTAAGCACTGGCCTTCTCTCTGCCATAAGCAGCCAATGTATTATTGGCTCCAAAATTCTACACTGCTAAATACACACACACATACACATACACACACACACACACACACACACACACACACACACACATACAGATGATTCCTGTTTGCCACTGGGAACTCCAATCCCTCACTTTTCCCTCTTTCTTTTCTACTACCTTTAGGCCTCTTGCTTTTATTCCCCACCCCCAGCCCCCGCATGTCAGCTCCCTCTAATTTCTGCTCAGTTCTGGGATTCTCTCATTTTTCAACCACTATGTGAATCAGTTACTTTTCTTATTGCCTTAATGAAATACCTGACAGGAACAGTGTAAGGAAGGAAAGAGTTCATTTGGCTCCCAATTTCAGAAGACTCAATCAGTGGTGGCTTGGACTCATACACTTCAGCAGAACATTATGGCAATAGGAGCATGTAGAAGAGGAATCTGAGGGCTGGAGAGGTGGCTCAGGGGTTAAGCCTCCGCTTTGCAAGCAGAAGGTCCCGAGTTTGGATCCCAGATCCCACGTATAGACGCCAGGCGGAAGCCGGGGCGGCCTGCGCTTCTGGTCCTGGTAGGGCGGAGCCTGTGAATCCCAGGGCAGAAGGAGGTGGAGGCGTCCATGGTGGTTCACGAATTCGTCCGTGGTTCTACACATACACAGACACAGACACACACATACACACACATGTACACAGTTGAATAAATAATAATAATAAAAAAAAATTAAAAAAAAAAAGAAGAGGAATCTGAGTGAGAGCCAGGAAGGAGACAAGTATAAGATCAAGCCCCTAAGGAAACACCCCTAGTGACCTCCTTCTAGCTAGTCTGCACATCCCAAGTTTCCACAACTTCCCAAAATAGTACCACCAGCTAGGGATCAAATATGTACTTATGGGGAACATTTCATATTCAAAGTGTAACATTCTGTCCCTGTCTCCCCAAAGGTTCATGAACATCTCATACTGAGCAAAGTATTTTGTCCATCCCTAAGAGCCTTAAAGTCTGACCATTCCAACATTGATCAAAAATCTAAATTCAAAGTCTCTTAGATGTGAGCCCCCTTAAAAAAATAATAATAATAAAGTTACATACTTCCAGTATACATTGGTATAGAGTAAATATTCCCATTCTTTTTTTTTCTTTGCATGTGCATGTGTATCTCTGTGTGTTTTTCAGAGGTGTGTGTGTGTATATCAGAGGTATTGTGTATGTGTGTATAAGAGGGCACTGTCTGTACCTTTGGAGACCCAAGGGTGACTTTGAGATTCATCCTGGACTGCTTCTACCTCCTTTTTGTTTTGTTCTGAGATTTCTCAGGTTCCACCTACCAAAGTCAGAAATATAGGCTGCCGCCATTTCTACCTGGCATTTTTACAAGGGATCTGGGATCCAAACTCAGGTCCTTCTGCTTTCAAAGCATAGTCTTTACCCCAAAGTCATCTCTCCAGCCAGTAGTTCCCATTCTTAAAGATAGGAATGAGAGAATGGCAAGAAAACAAAGGATCAAAGCAAGACTGAAACTGAAACGAGCAGAGCATCTGAGTCACATGGTACGATGTGAGTTGCAAAGGGCTTTGGTAGCTCCACCTCATATCTTGCTATCTCTGGTATGTGTTATGCTGCAGATTTTCTCGCAAGCATCATATTCACAGCATCTCCAATATCCCAGGATCCACTGTGTCTTCACTTAACTCTACAGCTTTGCTTATTCTCGCAAGGGCTGCCTCTCACAGCGATGCTGCTCCTGCCACACATTGCACAGTCTCCCAGCACTTCCATTGAGGTCATGGTGGTCTTTCTTCTGCATACTCTCCAAACCAATATCACCTGGATGATGCCAAAGTCTGCCATCAATACAAGTGGCTACCCGGTATTCTTGGACCTACACTCTTAATGTCCTGGATGCCTAAACTGAAGAAATGATTCGCTTCTCTAAGTCTTGTGTATATACCCTGGAGCTCTTATCTCAAAGCAAAATCTTTCAAAAGAATTAAAATCTTTATGCCTTTCATGCTGTAATAAATAAAGTTAGTCAATTCATAAGCAGCCCCAAAGAGAAAAGTGCTTGATTTCTCTTTAATGACACTAATCTCTTGAGCAACCACACTCTGGTTGAGGTTTAAATGTGTTTCTTTTCTGAATAAACTGCACATTTTTTAAAACTCTGTTGTCTTTTTGTTCTTCTTTCTTGCTATAAACCTAACTAAAAGTGATAACCATATTGCAGTCTGAATGTTATACTGTCTTAAAATTAGTTCATTCATATTTTTAAATTAAGTTTTACTCAATTCCAGTACTATAGAAAAAATGTAGACAAATTCTATGATAAAATATACTATGAAAGACCTCTAGTTCAAATCCCAACAGAGTCTTCAATAGCCACCTGAGTCTTAGAAATACCATCTTTGCTATCCACATTTCTATCAGCACTCTGGTCTTCTTAGCTCCTCCAGAACTTCCTCCTGGCTCTCCCTATAGCATCCTAAGCATCCTTTATCTAGATTGCTTCCCCCCAACTTTTCCACATTCCTCCCACAAAGCAGTTCCAAAGGCTTAATTAAGAACCACATCGTCAGGCACTCACAGACATGACTCCACCTCTCTGGTTCCAATTTCTGTGTGTGTTACTTTTGCATTGCTGTGGCAAATACCTTAAGAAGGGGAGGATTTATTTTAGCTGATGATTTCAGACGGTTTGGTTCACAAGCGTTGATCCTGTTGATTTGGGGTCCTTGGTAAGGTAGAATATCATGATGACAGGAACTTATGACTGAGGCTACTTGTCTCACAGTAGACAGAAAATAAACAAGGACCAGAACAAAATTCAGCCTCCAAGTTATACAGACCTGTTTCTGGAGGAGACAGTCAGTCATGTGGGGGCTGCTAGCCTCTGTTTTCTCACAGCTATGAATATTAGAGTTTCTGCTTTTAAAACCACAAAAAAAGAGTGATTCCACACCTAGAATAAGAAAGAAGAAAAGGAATAGCAGATTAGATTACCACAGTTGAGTTGTTTGGGGGTTGTTGAGAGCTGAATTTCTCAACCAGAGCCACGGGTGATATGCGAACAGGACACACTACAGCATCCTTAGCACCCCCAGACTCTATGCTGTGGGTGTCAGAAGCACCTTCCATAGGCGGGACAGCCCAGAGTACCTCCTGACATCTCAAAGGCTCTTGGAGGGCAAAATTCCTCCCCATGGACAAGCTCCATCTTAGAGTCACTTGGTCACAAGTAGAACATTTAGACCCTGGCTCTCCTGAAAGATCCAAAACAAGTCAGACCAGCAGTACAATTCTCTGCTGGGCTTGGCCAAGACCTTTGGAGGAAACATTTGTAGCAGAAATGAGGCCAGCTCTTCTGTGTCTCCCCTCTCTGCAGACTTAGTCCCTGTGGCTGGTGGCTGGTAACTATTTCTTAGAAGAGCTTCTTTGTCTTGTTTCCCAGTGCAAACTGTAGGCTAAAGAATGCTCTGCTTCCCCAACTCCAGTACTGCCACACCTAATACCTAGTTCCTACCTTTAACCCCAAATCCTGTCTCATCCACACCTTTGGTCCAGCTGTAAGTCTCCCTTGAATTTTCTCTCCTACTTCACCTATTTCTCCCCAAGAGGGATGTATTCTTTCCCACTGTCATGGTTTGAATATATGTTGTTCCCCACAGGCTCACATATCTGAATCCCTAGTTAATGTTAGGAAGGTCTTGGCAACTTTAGGAGGTGAAGCCTTGCTGAAGGAAGACATGCCACAGGGGGGACTGGCCTTGAGGATGGTTAGTCCAACCCTGTTTCCACTAATAATCGGTTCTTTCGGTTTGCTCTCTCAGGCTCGGTGATGTCTGCGGTGACCTAAACCTTTTCCAGCTTCTGCCTCCTGCCATGCCTTTTGCACCATAGTGAACTGTATCTTCCCTATGGCACCTTAAGCTTAATAAATCTTCTTTTCTCCCTTTAAGTTGCTTGAGTTCGAGTGTTGTCTGATGGAAAAAGAAAGAGCAACTGAGAAACCCAGAAATTACAAGATTTATACTCTCCCACCTAAACTGAAATCTATCCCTTGAAAGGAAAGGGTTACACCCCATCCTGAAGCTCAGGGAAATTTGCGGAAGGAGGGGGCGGTAAGATTGTAAGAGCACAAGGATGGGAGGAGCAATGATATGCAAGATACTCCGCTACAAGTTAGGGCCGAAGCAATCATAATTGGACTTTGCATGCCCTGCACAATGTCCACACACTATTGGCCCCAGAAAGTCTAGCATGGACTAAAGGCACTAGGATCCTTGGAGGCAAGGGATTGACAGCCACAGTAGTGTTCCTATGCTTAAGTGGGACACAGGAAAGGGTTCTGGGAAATGCCACTGGGTCCTTGCACCTCATCGGAGAGGAGGACCCAGAGGAGAGTTGGGCATGCACATTTAAGGATGCTCCGGGGATGGGAGGGGGAGGCACTGGGGGATGGGGAAGGAGGGGGAGGGGAGGGGGAGGGGAGGGAGGGGAGGGAGGGGGAGGGAGGGGGAGAGGGAAGTGGAGGGTCGGAGGGAGGGAGGGGACGGGTGTACCTGTTAAGTCTGTATGAATGGAAATAAAAAAAAGAAAAGAAAAGAAAAAAAAAAGAAAAGAAAGGGTTACAGAAGCAGCTAGACAGTGGGCGGGGCTTACCTTCTGTGATCCAAAGATTTCGGGCAGTCTTCAGTCCTCAGCTTTTCACACTACAATCTGGCAAATGCGCCAGCCCATCATTCTCAAAGCATCTACTCTTGGAAATAAGTTCTTTTATTTTTTTACTATTATTATTTATTCAATTGTGTGTGTGTGTGTGTGTGTGTGTGTGTGTGTGTGCGCGCGCGCGCATGTGTGTAGAACCACAGGCGAATTCGGGAACCCCCATGGACCGCCTCTACCTCCTTGTTTACTCCGCCCCGGGATTCACAAGCTCCGCCCTACCAGGACCAGAAGCGCAGGCCGCCCCTGCTTCCGCCCCCGCTTCCGCCCGGCGTCTATACGTGGGGCCTAGGCTCCGGCGTCTATACGTGGGGCCTAGGCTCCGAACTCAGGACCTTCTGCCTGCAAGGCAGAAGCTTAACCCTTGAGCCACCTCTCCAGCCCCCGGAAATAAGTTCTTGAACTAACTGTCAGGCAAGGACTGGCCCAGAGGATCCAAGAGTCTCAGGTACCAATACAACATCAGGTCAGATTCCCAGAACCATTTTAGTGCAAGTGAAAAAAGAGATTTTTGTGCATTATTGCTAAGGAACTAAAGAAGCAAGATTCCAAGAATAGTAGTGTTGGGACACTCAGGAAACACTATGAGAGCAACCCGAAAAATTTCCAACAAGAAAAAGACCTGAAGAAAGTTCTAGAATAGAGCATAGTTGCTTTAGCTACTTATTTCTGTTGCTGTAATGAATACCTGCCCAAAACAATTTAAGAGAGCAGGGGATTTTTAATCCATGCTCATGATTCCAGGCCATAACTGATTAACACAGTAGGAGACCAGCAGGGGCTTAGGGAACTGGCTGCATCACATCTAAAAGAAGAGCTAAGAGAGAATCGATGACCAAAACATACATTCTAGTTTTCCAGTCTGTCAAACTGACAACTAGTTATTTCTCCATCTTAACCACCTACCTAGGGAATGATCCCATTATCAATTAGATAATCAACTATAAGCGTGCTCAGAAGCTTGCCTTGACTAGGTAATTCTTCATAGATGTGCCCACGGGCTTAATTCTCAATTGTTAAGTTGGCACTTAAAACTAACTGCCATGATAATGTAAAGGAAAACCTCACAGTTCACCTGGGAAAGGTTCAAAACACTGTTTAATGTCTAATGTCTGGGACCAGCTCTGAAAGGAGGCAACAAGTGATCTGGTGGTGTGGCTATAGCCACAGCTATTCAGAAGGCTGAAGCAGGAGGTTTACTTGAGCCAAGTTCATCCTGGGCGACACCGCCAGACCCTATCTCAAAACAACAACGACGGGGGGAAAAAAAAAGAAAGAAAAAACAAGTCACTCAGAGTGACTTGTTGAGTCCCTAAAGGAGACAAAGCACAGAAGCCACTACAAGTCACCCTAATGCACACTCCTGGAGGGAAGTTGGGGAAGATCAAACAAGGTAGGAGCTGTAGATATTTGCCATTCAATGCCTGCTGCCAAAACTCTCCATTGCCCTCCCTGGTCTGCTCGATAGCCATTGCAAACCAGAATTTCCAAACCAGAAACCCATATCCTGGATGGACAGGGAACATGGCCCGAACATGCTTTGTTCCCTTGACACGGGGACTTGACATGTATCAGAAGCCCAACTTAGGTGTGGCAGCTGTGGGCCTACCTCTCAAGCCCCCCAAGCCCATGCAACTGGTCAGGGTGAACAAGGACCAGCCTGACCCCTTCCACAGCCCTCCCTAACCATTCTTCACTCCGTGGCTGACTCAATATCCACATTTGTCAAACTCCTTGGAAAAAGTTCTCGCACAGATTACTGAGACAAAGTAATGACAAAAGAAAAAAATCATTCTCCGCCCTGTATAATCCTCTTGTTCTCTCTTATCACAGAGTGGGCAAAGTAGAGGATCCTGAGGTCACCCCCTTTAATATTGATTGTGACTCTTGGGGGCCCCTAAACTAAGGCAGATTCATTGTCTCAGACCCAGCCCAGGCATGGATTCCCTATTTTCTGATAAAACGCAATCCAGCAAAGCACCTTCTAACAGCAGATTCCAGTTCTTCAACATGTTGGTTCAACGAGGTTCAATGTTTCCATTTTCTCCCTTTACCCACCACCTCTTGACTTCATTCCCCATGTCTGCAGTCAGATACTCTCCACTACAGTCACATGGTCCCCATGTAACATCATCCTAAACACCCACCTTGTTCTTCTTTTTCCTGCAGCTTCTCTGCCTCTTTCACACATGCTCTCCAGGAAGTAGCTGTGCCATTTTGGATAAAAATCACACTTGAGTACATTGGCACCACCATTAAACTCATGCTCATGTAACTAATGGTCAGTTTTTAACGATGCCTTTGTCTCTTTTGTTCTGTAAGCTCCCACTGTATATTAATCAGCCTTTTCAGCCTTTGAGATATATCAGAGAATCAAGCACAGCCTTCACCGATTTTCTCTCTCATTGTACTAAAATCTTTCTTCCACTTTCTTCCACTACCTGTTCCCTCCAACAACAGAGACACTAACCTCCCACTTCACAGAGAAATTAGAAGTCACCCGAAGGAAGCTTTCAACACACAAAAAAAAAGTGTACATGTCAACTCTTCTTTTCCCTTTCTTTCCTTTGCAGTGATAGTTCCCCCAGATACATCAGATGCCCTCGTTTCTTCTTCATCTCAGTACTGTTGTAACTTGTGGCTTAATTATCTGTTACTCCAAATTGCTTCACCATAAAATTACTGGATACACTGGTTGAACAATAAAGATATTTCTAGAACCCTCCCTGGATATAGTAGGTCTTTCTCATTCTTGGTCATCTTGCAAGTTTGAGAAAGCAGGCTTGACCTGTTTTCAGGGAAAGACATACATGATGAAACAAGCAATTAAAAAGACATTCTATTGTAAAGGAATCATGGAGACATGTTTTTACTCTGGATCTTCAAACGCAACCATGCCTGCAAATCAGATGCTCTATAGTACAGTCACAAATCTTTCTGTTCCCTCACTTCTTTCCTATGCTTCATTCTACGTCACACACACACACACACACACACAACACAGTGCTAAAATCAATTTCCTCACTTCTAGTATACTTCTTCTGTGTGTATTGGGGGAGGGGGTGCCTTACAAGAGGGTACTTTGCGTGAGTGCCTGTAGAGGCCCAAGGGTGACTTTGAGAATCATCTTGGATTGCTCTAGGGTTTACCAGTCCGCACTTTTCAGGCCTGAAGTGCTGGGGGCTGCCATTTCCTCCTGGTGGGATTTGGAATATGAATTCAAATTCTTCTTCTTGCAAGGCAGAGGCTTAACCCCTGAGCCATCTCTCCAGCCCTTGATCTTGTTGTAACAAAGGTGCATTTGTCAAAATTCAATGTATTAAATTAATAAAAGAAACAGTGACCCAGTATTAGCATCTGTAAGCCTGATTCTTCAAAAATAGAAACCATTGCAATTGATTTTTCTTGAGACAATGTCTTATCCAGGTTGGCCTCAAACATGTAGCCAAGTATGACTCTGAGCTTCTGATCCTCCTGCCTCTACTGCGGGAGTGCTAGAATTACAGGTGGGTGTTACCTTGCCTAGTTTGTACTGTAATGAGGATTGAACCCAGGGCTTCCTGAAAGCTAGGCAAGCACACAACCAACTGAGCTATATACCCAGCTCTCATATTGGTTATTCACTCAATTGATGCCTGCTTCTTCAAAACTGATTTAATCAAAATTAGAAGTATGCCTATTAAATATCTGCAGGTTATAGTTTGTTTCCCATCCCTTTCCTTTTCCTCCTCCTCCTCCTCCTCCTCCTTTTCCTCCTCCTCCTTTTTCGGATAGGATCTTACTATATAGCCCAAGTAGTTTTGAACTCAAAATGATATTTACAGATTTATTTTGAAAAAAAATTATTTTATGCAGAATATATCTTTCTGTCACAATAATTATAGACTTAATTCTTTTGAATAGTGCTATGGTATCATAAAGTACTGAAAGTAATATATATTATGTGAACAATACCTGTTAATGTACAGTAACATGGTTTTGTATTTATTACAAGTGATACTATACTGAAACTATGTGCACATTTTGCCAATATTTATGTAGAATAAACTTAAAGTTATAAAAGTACTTGTATTAGCTGCTGCTGAATTCTTCCACTGCTCTCTGTACTTAGTGTTGCTGATATTTAAATTTTGTACTCATCAGAGGCTTTGCCCATGGATGGAGTTTTTTTAGATTATTTTGTTAAGCCTGTTAAGAGAGCTTTCTTTTATATATTAGCAGTTGATACTTCCTCTTCTGTGAATTGTCTAATAAATTCTTTGACCATTTTCCTCCGATAAATTATGTTTTTTATTACTCATTTATAATGACTAGTTCTTTTTTTTTTTTTTTTTTGAATGTGTGTATGACTGTGTGTGGAAGAGTACTCTTGAGCTGTGTGCCTTTAGAGGCTCAAGAGTGACATCAGGAACATCCTGAATTACTCTACTTATTGCTTTGCTTTGGAGCTTCCCAGGCTCCTCCCTCCAGAGTCCTTCGTGCAGGCCACTGACATTGCAGACCAGCATTTTTCTGTGGGATCTGGAAACCAACCTCACATCCTTTTGCTTATGAGGCAAAGACTTTAAACCCTGAGTCATCTCTCCAGCCCTTATGTTAGCTCTTTTAAAATAATGAATGACGTCTATCCTATGTTGTGGCTATATCCTCCTAGTTTTATCTTTTAAGTTTTTTAAAATTTATTATTATTATTATTTATTCAACTGTGCGCATGTGCGTGTGTATGTGCGCGCGCGCGCGCGTGTGTGTGTCTGTGTGTGTATGTGTCTGTTTGTGTGTAGAACCACGGACGAATTCGTGAACCACCATGGACGCCTCCACCTCCTTCTGCCCCGGGACTCACAGGCTCCGCCCTACCAGGACCAGAAGCGCAGGCCGCCCCCGCTTCCGCCTGGCGTCTATACGTGGGATCTGGGATCCGAACTCAGGACCTTCCTCCTGCAAGGCGGAGGCTTAACCCCTGAGCCACCTCTCCAGCCCCTATCTTTTAAGTTTTATAACTTTGAAACTTTCATTTATAAATTCTGTCAATATCTGTAATCCTTAAAAAGACTTTCACGGGGCTGAAGAGATGGCTCAGCCAGTGAAGGTACCTGTGCGTAAACCTGGCAATCTGAGTTCAATCCCTAATTTAGCCCACATGCTAGAAGAAGAGAACAAACTCACCTAAAAGTTGTCTTTGACCTCCACATGCATAACACATCTCTTTCTCTCTCTCAAATAAATAAGGTATAAAACTATTGATGAAAGAAACTGAAGAAGACACACATAAATAGAAGGACATTGTGTGTTCGTGAACCAGAAGAATTTTGAAAAAGAGCTTTTTAGGCCAAGTGTAGTTACACATACCTATCATCCCAGCACTCAAGAGGTGGATCAGAAGTTCACGATTATTCTTGGCTATATGAGGCCTTGTCTCAAAAATAGAAGAAGGGGCTGGAGAGATTCTGCCTTGCAAGCAGAAGGTCCTGAGTTCAGATCCCAGGTCCCATGTAAAAAATGCCAGGCAGAAACCTTGGAGTTCTGCACTTCTGGTCCTGGTGAGCAGAACCTGGGAAATCCCAGAGTGAAGCAAAAAGGAGGTAGAAACAATCCAGGATGATTCCTAAAGTCTCTCTCTCTCTCTCTCTCTGTCTCTCTCTCTCTCTCTCTCTCTCTCTCTCTCACACACACACACACACACACACACACACAAAATTAATTAATGAACAAATAGTTTATAAAGAAAAAAGAAAAAGATTTTCCCTAATGCAAAATAATAAAAACATAATTTAGAGGTCTTTCAAATGTTTAGTAGAAAGTGTAGAATAGTTACATTTAATTGGCCTGGAATTTATATATAATAGAATATAGAATTTTAAATTTTCTTTCCTATTTCAAGGTGAATGAGTCTGGATCCAATCAGGAGACAGAAATTAAACACTTGTATATTTAATGGAGCTTAATAGAAACAGGCATTTACTTTAAATAGGTTAATATAGTCCTGAAAGATACCCTAGAACTGAGAGAGCTATCTAAGGGTGGATCAACTTGGAAGGAGATCTGTCTCTTCAACACTGGGGTTCCCACGTGGCTGGAGAAGGTCTGGTTGTAGTCCACTAGACAGCAGAGAAGAAACCTGGGTTACTCTGGTCAAGAGTAGGTGGGTGGGATGAGAATAATAACATAGTACCCCACTTCCAGGAGGACCCTAGAAGATCAAGTTGGGGGGGGGGCTGGGTTAGGTGCACAGAGAGTATTGTAATGCTGCTGCAGCAGGTTCAGGACCAGAGACAAGGAGCCAGTGAGATAGCTCAAGAGTAAAGGTGCCTGTGCACAAACCTGGAGACCTGAGTTCAATCCCCAGAGCCCACATGGGGGAAGGAGAGAATCGGATTCCAAAAGTTGTCCTCTGACCTGAGCACTCACGTCATAGAATACATACCTCTCTCTGACAAATAAAATTTAAAAAATAAGACAAAGACACATACACACATACACACATACACACACACACACACACACACACACACACACACACACACCCCTATGGGAGGGTCTTCCAAATGTCCAGACAAGGGCTCCATGGTCAAGGACTGTGAGGATGCTGAGGGACACACATGGACACAAATGGAAGGTGGTTCTTCTTTCTCCTGTAACGTACTCCCAGCACCCTCTATTGGCGAAGTATGATATTGTAACGTCATAATCACTGTATGATTCAGTCCATTGCCACAGAGAACATTTTTGGCTAGTTTGTTTTGTTTTGTTGAGACTTAAGAAAGCGAAATTTATTTAGAGTTACCAAGGGAACCATAGTTTAGCCATGAGGCAGGAGAGCATTAGAACAGAAGAGACAGTTTAAAGGTCAGAAAGGACAGGGAGAGAGCAGCAAGAGGAAGAAGAGAGGAGGGGACAGGAAGGCAGATGAAGAGACAGGAGAGCTTGGAGAGCAGAATGACAACCTGGATGGGTCACAGTCTTTTATAGTATCAGGCGGTGCTAAGAATTAACCGGCAAGTTACTAGGAAGTGAAGACAGGAGGTGTTGTCTTTACAAAACGACCAGTGACTAAGGAGAAGGCTTTACAAAATGGTGGCTGAGGCTAACACACTTCAGTCTTTACATATATATATTTTTTACATGTAGTATGTGTAATGTATACCTGGTTTGTGTTAGATAGTTATGATGAGAAAAGGGACATAGTTGTGCTGATGGACATTGAGTTTAGGAAGGGGCTTATTATAAAGGTTACTTTAGGGCATCAATTAAACTGAAAGGAATATTAAGAATATTTTTGCTTCTGACCAAGGTAAGAATAGAACTGCTGCCTTTGAGGTCCTAGACTCTGAGCCTCTAAGGTATCCATGTGTTCTCATTTATATAATTAAAAAAAAAAAGAGAGAACCAAGTTTCAAAAGTTGCCCTCTGACCTCCATATGTGTGCTGTGATACATGCGCCTGCTCTGTCTCATTCCCTCTCTCTTTTAAATAAATTTTCAAAAATTATGCTTAGTTAAGGATAGAATGTTTATGATCTTAAGTTCAGCCATGTTAGCACTCCACTTTCATCCCTAAATCATAGCAGTGCACCTCAAAAAAATCATAGCAGTGCTTTCTGAATGGATCCAATCCTACTCTGTGATGGGGAATATATGCCTAGTACTATAAACCTGATCAAAAGACCATAACTTGGGAGGTCCTAGGTCCTAGGGTAGAACTTACTAATGCTACTTAGCTAAATGAACATGTCAAACTGCCTTCTAAATATTTACATTTATACCCCTAGGCTGGTTCTGTTCTCAAGCTTGGGCAGAAAGCATCTGCTTTTATCTGGTTATCAGAGACTATCTGCTCAAAGTACTGAGAATAAGTGACTGTTCAATGCTTACCTCTACCTGGGAAATGGCTATCATTCCCTGCAAGACCCAGGCAACCCTGAGAAAGAGGGGACAGAAAGATTGTAAGAGCAGGAGAATGGGAAGGAGTGTCATGAAACAGTCTTCTGGGTATGCTGTGTTCTTGCACTCATGAACTCATGGCAGCCATGGTTACCTGCAGAACTCTCTTTGACATGAGTTCAAGCCCCAGAATCCATGTGGGAAAAAAAAAATCCTGGCATGGTGGTATGTATCTATAATCCCATTTATGTCCATGTGTTCCAGTCCATGGAACACATATACATGGGAAAATGGAGGCAGGAACAGGTAGATCCATTGACTCACTGGTCAGTCAACCAAGCTTGCTGGGTTCCAAGCCAGTGAGAGATTCTATCCCCTTCATGCCCCAAAAAAGAAGTGGATGGCACCTTTAGGAATAACATCCAAGATTGTCTGGCCTCTACACACACACTTATGTGCACCTGCACATAAATTAATAAGCAAACATATTCAACCATACAACAAATGTTTAAAATGGGAAACTATATATTTCGTAAAATTAAAATGTATGCATTTTATTCATAATGAAAATATAGAAAAAAACATGAAAAAGTATTCTGCAATGTTATCTTTTAGAGACAGCTATAATAAAAGTATTAATGTATGCAGCTTGAATGTACTGTGAAAGGATAATGTAGCAGAATTTGGGAGTAGCAGTAATAGTATATGATATTCTGCTAATTGCCTTGACGTAAACATGTAAATAGAGCACAGCTTTTCTGTTTTGCATGTTTTTATTTCTTTAAATAAATGAGAATAACTTAGGTCTCTCAAAAATTGATGTATTTCATTTATTCTTATTTTGCTGTTGTCTTTTGCTTTTGCTTTCTTTAAAAAAAATTTGTTAGTGTATGTGGGAAGAAAGTGTATGTATTCATGTGTTCACATGTGTGTGCATGCATGTGAAAGCCCAAGGCTGACATCAAGTGCCTTCTTCAATTCTCTCCACTTTTATTATTATTAATGTAGAATCTCTCGGTTGAACTCAGAATTTACCAATTGGGTAACCAGTTTGATGAGGATTCCATCTTTGCCTCCAAGGTGCTAGGCTTACAGGCAGCAGTCACACCTGCCAAACTTTTATGTAGATTTGAGGACCTGAATTCTGGTCCTCACACTTTCAGGTCAAGAAACTTATCTACTGAGCTGCATCTTCAGCCTTGATTCTTGTTTTTGAGGGGAAGGAGAGGATCTTGCTATGCAACCCTGACTGTCCTACCCCAGAGGGGCTTCAAACTTGTGGCCATCTCGCCTCTTCTACCCAAATGTTAGCATGCATTCACCACAATGCAAAGCATTCCTTCTAGTTTTTAAATGTTATTTATGTATAGATGGCTAAG
Source organism: Typhlomys cinereus (assembly GCA_023101885.1). NCBI lineage: Eukaryota > Metazoa > Chordata > Mammalia > Rodentia > Platacanthomyidae > Typhlomys > Typhlomys cinereus. The sequence continues at coordinate 5,927,953 of JALPQD010000090.1, read as the reverse complement.
ACTATGCTAAATATGCAGTTTTGCATTCTATACTTTTTAAATTTAATTGAAGGATTTCCCTTATGCTATTGCATTTCTTCAGGGCATCATAACAATGGCTACACAATCTGTCTCAGTGACATCATTTTTTTGGAGAGCCCCACATGGGGGTCTCACTACTCCTTGAGAATTTATACGCAGTTAGTGGTTGATGGGGAAGGGAAACAACTTCTTCAGTGGCTTAGCTACTGGTAAGATGCCTCTGCTCCTGTAAACAGCCCTATGCTCCTGTAAGCAAACCTAATGAAACTCATTAGAACACACACACGCAAAGAGGATAGTTGAGAAGAGAAAGGTGATCAGCAAGAGTAGAGGGGGACAAAACAGGGTAATAAAAGTGTACGTGTCAATAAAATAAAAATACATTATGCACATGTATGAAGATGTCATAGTGAAACACATTATTATCTGTAGTGGACATATGCTAGTAAAGACATTAAAAATAAAAGCTTTTATAGCTGTCAAAGTCATGAAAGATAAAGAATGAGAAATCATTATAGGTTTAAGGAAACCAAAGAGAAATGGCTACAAATGTAACCTGTGGCCCTAGATAAGGTTTTGAGAGAGAGAGAAAAAGTGAGAGAGAGAGAGAGAGACTTTGTCAGGGCAGGTTTCATTTAAATGACAACTAGAATGCAACATTACTCATTTAATGATCTAGATGGCTTTCCTGAAGCTATGAGGGAGAGCACCATGTTTTAAGAAATATACACTAACATATTTAGGGGCAATGGGTCATCATTGCCATCAGCTTAGTTTCAAATGAAAGAATGGTAAATATGGCAGAATATTATAAACTGAAGAATCTGTATGAAGGAAATACAAGGAAGGGCCATTTGACTTGCTACAGAGGCCTGGGCTCTACTGGAGCAGACAATCCAAAAGGAACCCTGGGGCCCATTGAAGTAAGCAGACAGAAGGGTGGGAGGGAACAATAGATTGAATTGATGAAGAATAGAGTAGAGTGAAAGGGGTTAGAAGGAGGGAAAATGGGGGGGCAGAGACTACCACTCATTCTGTTTATAAAACCAGAAAAAAGTAAATTAAAGAAAAAAAGAAAAAATCATGTTTCTTCTTGGCTAAGATCAAATATAGGAAACAGATAACTGCAGTGTAGAAGACAAACTTCAGGTCCATGGCTCTTGAAAATTCAGGACATAAAAAAGATATTTAGTAAATAAGAGATACTTATCTTTCCATTCCTGTCATGAAAAAGAAACCTTCATAAAAGTATTCTCAGCTGGGTCCAGCGGAAGAGCTCAGAAGGTGGATATCTGTTAGCAAACCCGGAACCTGAGTTCAATCCTGGAAAGAAAGAACTGATTCCCATGCACCATGGACCATGGACCTCACTACCTTCTGTTTTGGAAATCAGTTCTCCCCTTCCACCATGTGGGCTTCTGAGTATTGAACTCAGGTCACCAGGTCTGCAAGTAGGCACTTTAACCACTGAGCTATCTCTCTGACTCAACCCACTAGTTTCTTTGGTTTCCTTAGAAAGTTCAGTGGAGACTGAAGTGAAATGCTTCCAGCAGTACCTGTTGGACCTCTGTACTTCAGATGAACACTCACTCTGATTCAGCCTCAAAGTGACAGAGACAAGAGACAGATATTCAGTCTTATTCATATAATCTTAAGAACTGGCATTTTTCAAGACTATCCTGGTAGAAAATGAGGTTTCAGAGGTTGGGGTTGTAACTCAGTGGTAAAGTACTTACCTAACAAGTGTGAAACCTTGGGGTCTAGACTAGTGTCATGGTTAGAAATGTATCCCCCACAGTCTCATGTGTTTGTCAAGATGATGGCACCTGGAGAGGCGGAGCCTTGCTGGAGGAAGGCAGTCACAAGGGGTGAGCCTTGAGGTGGATTAGTCCCACCCTACTTCTAGGAGAAGTCTGTCTTTGCAGCAAGCAGTCTAGCAGCTCTCAGCCTCCAAGATGTCTGCAGTGACCTAGCCTCCTCCAGTTTTGGCCAGCCAGCCATGCCGCTTCTGCCACGAGAGACTGTTTCTCCCCTCTGGAATAAACTGAATAAATATCCCTTTCCCCCTTAAGTTGATTGACTGTGGGTGCTCTCTCACAGCAATAGTTAAGAGTAACTGCTACAACTAGATCTCAGCATTGACAGAGAGAGAAGAGAGAGAGAGAGAGAAATAAAAGACAGAGAGAAACAAGATTTCCCTTTATTTAAAGAGATCAAACATGTTAGAATCTGCATCAAAGTAACTGAACTTTTATCGTATGTATAGAAATATTTTAAAAATTTAAAAAATTTTAAAAAGCAGTCACTGTATGTTACCATTCTATTCAGTCTCTCAGAAAAATTTTTCAGGAGAATTTGAACTCTCCATTCAAAGTTAATATTTACTTTCCAAAGGGCAAGATATGCCAAGGACAGTGATGTGGTTGGCAATAGGCCCAGGATTTGCTTAAGTTGTGGTTTTCTCTGTAATTCTACCTGTCATCCTCTCAAGTTGCTCGAATCCTTCGCATTGCCAATTATGAAAAGGAAACAGGGAATTAAATTCCCCTACCTGATTGTTCTCCCAGCGCAGGTGGCCCCAGGTACCAGGTGGGAGGAAAGAAAGTATTGTAGCCCTGGGGTTATTTCTGTTTGTGGGCAGTAAAATATCTTCCTTTGAGAAGCTAAACAAGCCAAATTTTTCCACACCTCTTAACAGGAGCAGAGGTCTGTAGTTCAAATTCAGGTTTTGTTTATTTTCTTCATTTCCTTGAGTGATCTGACAAGAAACACAGGGTTGTGTGTGTGTGTGTCTGTGTCTGTGTATATTTCTGCATGTGTGTGTGTGTTTGTGTACACATGTAATCCTTCTTTTCCTTGCTAAAACCTGACCAGCTCATTGTCCACATCTGTCAATCACCTAGAAATCCTTAGAGCCTTGTAGAGAGAAGTGAGTTACAATTAAAAAAAAAAAAAAAAACAAAAACCAACAACTTTTACAGCTATACTTACAATTATTTCATACAGTTATTTAAAACTCTTACATCTCACAATTCAATGATTCATTTGAATCATTTGTATCATTTGTTTTCAAATGTAACATTTAGGAACAGATCATGATTAGCTAGTAAAGTCAGTATGCTTTAATTGCACCTAAAGCAGTATTTTAAAATTTTATTACTGTCCCTGTAATCTGGAGAAAATCATGTTAGAGAGGCCTTGAAGAAACTTCTGGATGGTGTACCCTGTAATTCCAGGGCTTGGGAACCAAAAGGGCAGGAGCTTGCTGGTGGAAAGCTAGCTTGGGCTATTCAGTGAAACTCTGTTTCAAAACTCTTAAGTAGAGAATGGTTTCTCCTGAATCATGGTTTTGGTGGTTCTAGTTCCAAATTGAGCAAAACCATAGCTTTGGATTTGTAGTGAGAATACCAAATGGTAATGGCGGGTAGCAGATGGCCAAACAAAACCTTTACCTCACAAGCCAGAGAGCAATAAGGAAGAGGCGAGGCTCCCACAATCCTATAAAAAGACATATCTGCCATGACCTGTAGACCTCTCACTAGGCCCCACCTAACTAAAGATTCCATTACCTCCCCATAGGGCCACTACAGTTTAAGTTATCCAAACCTTAATTAACACTCTAATCATGAACAGCTTGCTTCTTTGCTTAATATCCTTTTATCTTGAGCAAGCAGTAAATAACTTTCCAACAAGGGATATACTATAAATGAGGAGAGAAAGAGAGGAATTACAAACATGAGCCATCTGACTAGATGACTCAGTGGTTAAAGCCTTTATTTCACAAGCAAAAGGACCTTAGCTCAAAACTCCAGATTCCACATAACAATGTTTAGTAGAGGCCTGGAGAGATGACTCAGGGGTTAAGCCTCTGTCCTGAGTTCAGATCACAGTCCATATAAAAATGCCAGGCAGAAATGCCGGCAGCCTGGACTTCTGTCCCTGGAAGACAGAGCCTGGGAAACTCCAGAGCAAAGCAAAGAAAAGTGATTCCAGGGTGATTCCCAAAGTCATCCTTGGACCTCCACAGGCACACACAGTGCCCTCGGGTACACACAGACACACATAAATAAGAAAAATTTAAAACTGCTTAGTAGATTTAAAAATTTTAAACTGCTTAGGTGGCTTGTAATTCCCACCATGAGAGGTGGAGCCTGGAAAACTTCAGAGTAAAACAATAAAGCAGTAGAACAATTTACATGACTCCCAATGTCATTCTTGGGTCTCCATATTCTTGTACACATGTCCTCTCACTTACACACACACACACACACACACACACACACACACGCATGCATGCACGCACACACACAAAAGCATGTGCCATAACCCCAGTCTAAAATAACTTTTTTCAACTTTTCTTATTAATGCATTTTAGTTATTAAAAATAATGGATTTCATTATAATAGCTTATACTTGCATATAATATATTTTTGTTACATCCTCATCCATTATCCACCTTACCACCTTCTTGCTCCCATTTTCCCCTCAAGAAAGTTGCTTTCCTCTTCCCAAATGGAGTCCCCTTTCCATTTTCATGAACAAAGAGTACCTTAATCTAGTTGCAAGCCCCTTCTATCACTTGGGAGGGGAAAGGTGAAATGGGACTTAGGTTAAGAAACTATTGATGACTAGAGACTTCTAGATGCAGCTCTGAGTGGTCTGAAAGAGATTGCTTTGGAAACTGATGGTTGTACATCTGCTAATACTGACAAGCTTGACTCTTAATACTTTTAATCCTTAAAGAAGGAGGAGAGATAACTTAATTAGATGATCTAGGGGTAATCAATCTGTATATCATTTCAGATAAGCACTTCTTAAATGATTAACATGTCAATGTGCAGACATGACAAAAATATTATCCACAGGTTAAGATACAATTGGTCACCTATGCAACCTCTCAAATTAGTGATTTACCTTGTATTTGTTTCATCTTTTGATATTTTGGGGGGATGACATGATGTTAACAGCCCATAACAACTGGCAATCTCCTGACTCTCTAGACTGTGACAGTATAAAACAAGTAGCATTTGTGTGTGTGTGTGTGCATAATGAGTGGGTGTATGTAGAAAAGAGCACTTGAGTGTATGTACCTGTGGAGGTCCTCTTACATACACGTGCTTGCACACACACATGCACCCACATTCACACCTACTCACAAAAGGCAAAAAAAAAAAGAGAAAAGAAATAAGGTTTATGGCATTTTTATTAGTGCGAGCCTTCATATTAAAAAAAACTATTACACCATAAAATAAAATGTCAAATGAAATGACAGCAGTGTATGTGTGGTGGTCTATTTTCTTCCCAAGATAATTGTTTTAGCTAAAAAATAATTATACTCATTTACCTGTAGAAAAAGAACTATGCCAAGTGGGTGACATTATAAATCAAGATTGATTTATAAAAGAGGGAAAAATAATCTTACCTAACAGGGAGAAACTTACAGTCTTAATTACCCTCTTCGATTCAGTCTGTGTTGTGGCCCCCTAGCCAGTCTCCTCCCACAATGAATTGAAGATTCTTCCCTTCATAGAGATCTCCGTGAGATTACTTGGTCCTAGTACATATGACAGAGGTCTTCTCCCCAAGAGTGCATAAAGGCAAAAATGCCTTTTCTAAATCCATCAAGCCAGAGGACAAAAATCTCTGACCAAGACCAACAGTTCAACTATTAAACTTTATTATTAGTGTGTATATGTATGTGTGTGTGTGTGGTGTGGATGCAGTTGCATGCATATCACAGCATGTATATGGAAGTCAGAGGACAACTTTGTGGAGCTGGTTTTCTCCACCCACCTTTATGTGGGTTCTGGGGGTAGAACTGAAGTTGTTAAGTCTGCACGACAAGAGCCTTTGGCAGCTGAACTATCTCGCCAGTACCACATGCTACCTATTAAAAAGAGAAAATATCTGCTAGTCTTAGCAGATACCTTTTGGGGATGAGTAAATGCTTTGCTGTGAATATCTTAATGGACTGATGTAATTAATATTTTATTTTATTGTTTATTTATTCATTATTATTTATTTATTATGTATAGATGGGGTCTCAAGAGGCCCCAGGCTGTCCTTAATTAACATTTTAATCAAAGAAATAATACCTGCCCCTTTATAATCTGATAATGGCTCTGTTGTGGGTCTCCTGTTGTGGGTCTGTGAAGTTTCACTTTACCTGGAAGTTATATAGGCCCATTTCATCAGGTAAGGTGGGGATGATGATTAATCTTTTAAAAAAAATCTTACCAAATTAATGACACAAACGTGAAGTAACTAAATTAACCTCGTGGATGCTTTCTTGAGAATCCATTCCACACGCCAAACTCCTCTTGAATTAATATACAGAAAACTTGTGGTATTAAGCAATTTCCCCTTTCCCTGAACAGTTCCAGGAAATTATATCACCAGACATTTCCTAACACAGGTCACAAATAATCTTCTGCCAAAGCCTTTCTCTGATTTGCTATTTCTCCTAATCCACTAGTTCTACTTGGAAACCCTGACATAGAAACCACCCCAACTTCCATGATCAGGACCCCACCTGGTCCTTTTCACCACCCCCTGCTGCTAAGCTACTAGGTCTCAGTCCTTGGTTCATTTTTCCAGGTTAAATCTGATTCATGAACCCTGAAGACAACATATCCCCCCTTATGATAGATATGGGCTCAACTCTCAATCCCATGTCAGAGACAGCTCTAAGAAGGGTCACCTTCTGGCTAACTCCACCTACTTCTGTGACATACTCAAATTTCTATTAAAAAATGAATGCATATACAAAAACACACATGCACACACACACACACTTAGTAGATGATTGATTAATGATGGACAGACAGACAGACAGATCGATAGATAGATTGATCAGGTAAAACTGCTTCTTCCCCTTGCCTCCAATGTCTCTATAGCACAAGGTGGAGCCTTCCCCTGGTACTGTCTAGCTCAGTTCTTTTTTTTTTAATCCTTCTAGTTTTATAAGCATGTTGAGTACTTATCCCTGCTTCCCTCTACTCCTCCTCTCTAGCTCAATTCTTGGTAGAGTTATTCCCCTTTGAAATTTTACGAACTGGTCTTCCATTATCTGCATTTCTCTAGACATTCTGGTCTTCTAAATTCCTACCAGAATAACCCATTAAGCTCTGGTTACACTAATCAAGGGCTTCTCTAGTCTGTACCTCCATACTTCCATATTCTTTCTGTCACATACTTTAAAATGAACAATTTAAAATCAATATAAAATTGATTTAATGGATAGGGAAATAGTTGAGTAAGTAAGAGTACTGGCTGTACAAGCATGAGGATGTGGGATTGAATTCTAAGCACCCAGGATAAAAAATGTGTTCCTGGATGCAAACTTGTAGCCTCAGCTCTTTGGGAGATGGAGACAGGCAGATTACAGTGACTTGCTGGTTTATAGTCTAGCTCCAGATTCAACGAGAGACCTTGTCGTAAGAAAATAAGGTGCAGAGTGATCTCCAAACTTGCCCTCCACACGTACATAAGCCACACACAGAAACCACACACAAGGACAAATAAATGTTATTTAAAAAGGATAAAAACATACATAAAATAGTAAGATAAGAACCTAATTTATGAAGCCAGCACATAAATTCCAATCATCACAAAAAGCCATTTCAATGATTCAAAGCCTGATACAAAAGGTTTTTATCTGGGGCGCACTGACTCATGCGTGCCAAATGAAGGTTTTTGAACATCACTTTTAGATAAACATGATTTTCATTTTTTAAGATAGTGTTTGATAGTGTTTTTATTTCATAACTTAAGAGACTTTCGATTTGTCCTTCAAATGTTTCTAACAAGTGATTGCTTTCCTTATGTATGAATTCTCATGTCCGAGAAAGGGGAAGAATTTGAAACAAAACCACAGAGAGGAGGGGGGAAGAGGATGTCTTGAACTGTAAATCTTCCACTGTCACATTCTCACTATAAAATTTCTGATCTGGATGTGAGCAAAATGCAATATACACAAAGTATGAACTTGTCAAAATGATACAAAGCAAAATGAAACTTCCATTTGTCGTTCCAGATGCTTTCTTTGGCTGGCTGTAGGAGAGAAAGAACTTATATTTACACTTTCAAAGCAATTGATATTTCTATTTATTTCATCCATAGATTTCTCCAAGGCTGTAGCACCACACCATCTGCTGTCATGGCATTCCGTAGACATTTTATGGAGTTTGAGGACTTCTCCCAAGGGGTTGGTTGGTAGACCATGAAATTGATCTCTGCTTCTGAGCATTGCTTGGCCAACACTCATCTTATACACTCTCAAGCCACCATGTTTCTGGTGCTGTAAAAGTGTTTCTTAATGACCCATTCAGAAGTGGATGCTGAAGCCACAACCATTCCGTTGCTAGACAAATGTTTCTATGTGATCCTGAGTCCCTAATAACTTGCAACCTGTGCTAGAATTCTCAGCATCTGTGTGCTGCTTCTAGCCTGACTCCTGGGGTCTGGGTGGCGACCCCGTCGCTCCGGGCCAGCCGGAGGGAAGAGGGGAAACAGGCATCCACACTGTCCCCAGCCCCTTTCTTTCCTGGCTACACCCAAGAGCTCCAGGTTCCAGGTTCCTGTTGGTGAACTCCAGGTTCAGGGTTCCTGTTGCTAAACTTCAGGTTCTGGGTTCCTGGAGAACAGCTCCAGTTCTCCCAAGTCTCTGCTTAGGACTTCACCGTTGTCATGGTTGTGAGGGCTGTGAGCCCACTTGCCAGGTTCCTACAAACCAACAGGCATTTCCAGAACCAGCATCTGAAGCAGCACTGCTCCCGATGTCGGGCAAAGCCCCGTGAAGCCACCCTACCTTCTTCATTTCACAGTCATCTCAGGGAATTAACCCACGGCAGCCATGGTGACTCAGATTCAGCCATGCGAGACCTAGGGATGAGCTGCATTTTAAGATGTCCATTATTAATCTATAAACTGAAGTAAGAGGTGCCCTCACGTGCTCTTAGGAGTTCTTTCCATGTGCATTCTTATGAGTGACACAAAGGTGACAATGAAGACCTCCCAAATTCTATATTTAAGGTAACTCCCTAAATGTTTGTTCAAGGGACCATAATAACTGAGGGTCTCTCACATTGGATGACTTCTCTGCAGTGCGACTTCTTTCATGTATTTGGAAGGAACTAAAAGAATTAATGTCTTTCCTACATTTGTCTTTGCCACGTTGCATGCATTCATAGGGATTTTCTCCTTTATTAATTTAATGGATTTGAAGGTAACTTGCAGTCCTAAAACCATATCCACATTGATTATATATAAATGGTTTCCTTCCACTGGAACTCTTTTCATATTCTTTCCTCAAGGAACCAGGACTCTAATAACCCATGTACATCCCACATAACTTACATAAATATAGCATTTCTGCCCTGAGTCCTTATGCCTGTGAAAACTAGGAACGCAGATGAAAGCTTTCCCATTCTAACATGTGGCTTCTCTCCAGTGTGAGTTCGTTTGTGTACCTGAAGACTAGAAATCCTAAAAACTTTCCCACATTGTGTACATACAGGGTTTAAGTTACGGGGTGTATGTCTAGGTTCTTGTGCTCCGAAGTGAAACTAGAGCCCGTGTAGACGATTAAGGCAGAGTTGATTAGGGAAAAGAAAGAAAGAAACTCGGGACCTGGAAGCCACAAGGGGCAAAGGAACCTTCTGGTGGCGGCAGTGTCAGGTATTAATAGATCTGGGCAAATCTGGAAAAGTAGCTTTTCCTTATTGGTTAGCTTTAGTTTCTTTAAACCTGATTGCGGTTTTTGGGCTCTCCTTAAGTCTGATTGGTCTGCTCATATGGGAGGGGAGAGACACAGCTCAGTGGAACTCGTGTTGGAGCTGTTTCTTCTGAGGAATTGAAGAATTTAACTCATGTGCATTTGGGGAGCTTAGTTCCATACTCTTTTTGCATTTAAGAAGCTCCTATCCTTTTATAAACAAAGGGTTGGGAGAAGTTGGCAACCTCATCTCAGTGGCTGGATTGGTGCCAATTCCTAAAGCTGTTACTCTGGAATTCACCAGCAGGACCCCGAACCTTGAGTTCACCAACGAGAACTGTGAACCTGATGATTCCTGAAGGGACACACAGTGTTCTCTCTCTCTCTCTCTCTCTCTCTCTCTCTCTCTCACACACACACACACACAAAATAAAGTTTATAAAAATAAAAAATAAAGGCTATCCTTAGAAAAGATAGTTTTTAAGTCCAGCCAGGAATTATAAACACATGAATTCATGCAGCATATGAGACCATAGTCTTTGGGGGGGGGACAGTCATGAGCCAAGGTATATACTCCCCAGGGACATTGCCTTTTTTTCCCCATTTGTTTGTTTTTGTGGTTTGACACAGGCTGTCCTCAAACCTGCTATGTAATGTAGTTAGGGATGGCCTTGAAAGGCTGATCTTCCAACTTTTGCCTCCCAAGTGCTGAGATCATAAGCATGCACTGAGATACTGGCTGCAATGTTTATTTTTAGCAAATAACTATCACCATTGCAGTTAAAATTTTACTTTTTTTTTCTCTGTCTGGATGCAAATATGCTCTGAATTGGTAAAACTTTGGGAACAGATGAAGAATGAGGCCCAGGGCAAAATTAGCTGAGCTCAGCAAGATTCCAGCATAACTTGCCTTTCTTGGCAGCAAACAGCGGCACCCTGGAAATGTTTCTTTCTGCATTCCGGAAGCCTCTGCTACCTTCATGTCATGAATCTGACTCTTCAACCAATTCTTCCTATCCATCCAAATCACACCCTAAGATTCCTTAGATCTCACCATGATCTACCTCATAGACACAAAAACACAGTTCTCATCTTAAAGGGAATAAGATATAATCTATTCTGGAGCCAAATATCAGTGACCATGGACTGGGATAGATTTAGGTTATTACCAAAAACCATGTTCCAATGTGGTAATAGTTTTATGATGTTTATAGTTATATAAACTATAGTTAAATAGCTATATAGTAACAGAATGAAGAAAACCATAAATTAAGTCATCTTAAAAATACATTGGTGGTGGGATCAGCAAAGTGCCTCAGTAAATACAGCACTTGTCACATAGGCCTGGTGACATGAGTTCAATCCTTAGAACCCACATGGTGGTAGGAAAGAACCAACTCCAAGAAGTTGGTCTGAGACCTCCACACATGTATCTTAAACACACACACACACACACACACACACACACGCGCGCGCGCGCGCGCGCGCACACATCACAACACATTGGTGGAAACATCAGTTAGATGAGTCACAGCAAATCAGAGATGTATCTTCTATAAGCTTCAGATGGTATCTGATGAGATTCTTAGGCTTTGAGTTGGAAATTAGGGTTCTGTTTGTCCATTCTCAAAAGCATTTTATCTGACAGTCACAAAGGTAGTAGATCAAACACAGAGGTGGACAATGAATGGTTAGTTAATAGCCATAGTTACTAGTTAAAAATGAAAATAGCCTAAGGTAATTTGGCTCCATTCCTGCAACAGGCCAACTTTTTACAATCATAGGTGTTCTACCAATTAGTCTTGCAGAATGTGCACACAGGTGTGACTTTCCCAGAAACTGCAATTCACAAGCATTACATTTTGCACATTTAATTGTTTAATGCACCATGGTTCTGGAAAGTCTGATTCCTAGAATCTGATTAAGATGAAGCTGATTGAACAGGTAGGAGTCTTCAGGGGCTAGAAATATGCCTCAGGGGTTAAGCCTATGCTTTGCAAGCAGAAAAACCTGAGTTTGGATCCTGGATCCCATGTAAAAGGTCAGATGGAAATGTCAGCAGCCTGTACTTCTGACTCTGGAAGGCAGAGCCTGGGAAACCTTAAAGCAAAGTCAAAAGGAAATAGAGCAATCCAAGATGATTCCCTAAATCATCCCTGGGCCTCCATAGGCACACACACTGAAATGCCCTTTGATACACCAGTCACACACACAGACACTCACACATGCAAAAAAAAAAAAAAAAAAAAAAAAAAAAATTTTTCAGGAGAAAGAGAAATAGTCGATAAAGTCATTAAGGAAGAAGATCCTGGATACTAAATCTAATTGCAGTGGGGTTGGTAAAGTGGCTCAGCACACTCACTGCGCAAGCAACATAATCTGAGATCAAATCCCCAGATACTGTTGCAGGAACAGTCTTTATTCTGCTGGTCAAATGTCCCATCTGGGGTGCCAAATGTAACAGGAACAGTCTATCTTCTGTTCATCAACTGTCTCTTCGTGGTTGCCAAATGTTACAGGGTCTCTGCTCAGGTGCCAAATGTTGTGGGAATGACAGTCCCAATGTTACAGGGTTTAAGGCAGGATTAGAGCAGCTATGTAGGGATGGATGTCTAAGATCTTTGAAGGTCTTTGGAATTCCTGAGGGCACCCTCCCATTGCAGGGATCACCCCGAAGGAACACCCCTGCTGAAGAACTGACTCCAATCCTCCTAAAGATAAACTAGCCAACTTCCCTATGAAAGGATTATGGAGATGAACTCTCCACAGGAAACAACTTGATCTCTAGTCCCACTGGAGGGAGGAAGGGGGTTAAAGCAATTGGGTTAGGCCCCGATGGGAGGTAACCAATGAGAAAAAGCCAGTTGCCCCCGGGGCTTACCTAGGTGTATAAATATACCTAATCCTGGCAACCATCTTTGGCACCTGGCTCCTGCTTCTGTGGATTTCATGAGTTCTCTGACACCTGCCCCTCGTGGCACTGCCACGTCTGGAGTCCATAAGTTTCCATCCTTTCTCTCCTCTAATAAACTCTCTTAATCCTCTACACGTGTTCTGGTTTCAATCTTTGACTCTGAACACAAGAAAGACATGATACAGGACACTCCCATCTGGTTGCCAAATAGTGCGGGAACAGTCTTTCCTCTGTCCGAACGTCCCATCTGGGTCGCCAAATGTTACAGGAACAGCTGTCCCAATGTTCTTGTGTTCTCGAGTCTCCGTGGAGAACTCATGGATTCCAAGCAAGAAACTAGGAATGGATTTATGGCACTCCCGAGTGCCATGGGGGCAGGCATGGAAGAAAGCTGCCAGGGTCAGGTATATTTACACACTTAGGCAAGCGGGGAAACTGGCTTTTGGTCATTAGTTAGCTCCCATTGGGGCCCAATCCAGTTGATCTTGAGCCCAAGTGGGACTGGAGATCAAGTTGTTTGTTTAATACGAGAGCTCATCTCCATAATCTTTTCATAGGGAAGTTGGCCATCTTATCTCTGGGGTGGATTGGAGTCAGTTCCTCAGCAGGGGTGTTCCTTCAGGGCTATCTCAGCAGTGCAGGATGGCCTTCAGGAATTTCAAAGACCTTTAGAGACTGCTGTAAACCTGCCTTAATACTACATAGCAATGCCAGTTGGGTATGGCAACCTGCCAGTAATTCCTGGAAAGCAGGGACCGGGAATTCCTAAAGCAAGACTAGCCTTATCAGCAAGTTCTCATCTCAGTGGCTGGATTGGTGCCAATTCCTAAAACTGTTACTCTGGAATTCACCAACAAGACCCCGAACCTGGAGTTCACCAACGGGAACTGCGAACCTGATGATTCCTGAAGGGACACACTGTGCTCGCGCTCTCTCTCTCTCTCTCTCTCTCTCTCTCTCTCTCTTTCTCTCTCTCTCTCTCTCTCAATCTCTCTCTCTCTCTTTCTCTCTCTCTCTCTCTCACACACACACACAAAATAAAATCTATAAAAATAAAAAATTATCCTTAGAACCGAAGGAGCACAAGTCAAAGCTTTCTTCTCATGTTGCTAAGCCATAAGTTGTCATAACTTCTCACCTTAGTATTTTCCTACTTCCTAAGAAGACAGTGCTTGATACTTAAGGGGACACAATACACGAATGTGCTAAATGTATAGATACAATACACAAATCTATATACAGAGGGAGAAAGTGTTCCTTTTTGAAGAAGCTATTGCCAACCAGACAATGACATGCTTATGGAATTCTCATTTCTTTTTTTTTCTCTTTGACTTAAAAAAACATGGAAATTATTTTTCCTTACAATTCTTGATGCTAGGAAATCTACTATCAAGATGTCAACCAGATTTTTGTGAGAGGTCCCTTCTCAGTTCACAGATGGCAGAGAACCCTTTCCCATTTGTCATTAAACTTTTTGTTTCTGCCAGGACTGAGGGCCAGTGAAAAGCACTGCCATTACAGTGTCTTCCATCCCCAATGAGTGGCTGACTAAGGACAGCTCTCTATAAAGATTCTAGTTGTAAACTTGGTTAGTCTCCTATGAGTGACACTGAGCTTTCTTGCTCTAATAAGGAAGAGCTGGAAAAGAGTGGTGGTCAATATGTCTAGCATGGCTAAGAAAGTTTAGTGGTGGCCATTTCATTTTTTAACCTGGTATAGAAGCTTGTTCTGACAGTCTGAGGCAAGCGCCTCTCTCGCGAATTCGTCCGTGGTTCTACATACACGTACACATACACACATGCGCACACACACATACGCGCACAATTGAATAAATAATAAATAATAAATTTTTTGTAAAAATGAAAAGATCAATATACATTCTGAGGAGGTCATTTAAGGGCAGGGAAAATATTAGAGTTCTAATATCAACTTAATCCTTTAAAGATACCAGCAGTGGGCTTTGCAGACTCTGCTGTCACCCACAGCTGCTCATCGTCAGCCATGGTCAACTCTACAGTGTTTAACCCTACTGGATTTTTTGACATCTCTGCCAATGGCGAGCCCTTGGGCCGCGTCTCCTTCAAGCTGTTTGCAAACAAAGTTCCAAAGACTGCAGAAAACTTGGTGCTCTGAGCACTGGAGAAAAAGGATCCTTGCACCAAATTATGCCAGGATTCAAGTCCATCTACAGAGAGAAATCTCAAGATGAAAACCTCTTGCTGAAGCATACAAGTCCTGGTATCTTGTCCATGGCCAATGCTGGACCAAACAAACAGTTCCCAGTTTTTCACCTGCACTGCCAAGACTGAATGGTTGTACGGCAAGCATGTGGCCTTTGGAAAGGCATGAAGCCTGTGGAAACCACAGAGCACTTTGGGTCCAGAAATGGCAAGACCAGCAAGATCACCATTACTGACTGTGGACAACTTTAATACATTTGACTTGTGCATCCATGATCACCAGACCATTCCTTGTGTAGCTCAGGAGAGCATCCTTCCACCCCTTCTGCTCCCACTATCCCATAATCTCTGCTCTCTCTGCAGTTCTTTGGGTTCCATATTTTCCTTATTCCCCTCCAAGTCTAGCTGCATTGAAGAGTTTATGATTACGAATAAAAGTGAAATAGGAAGTGTTAAAAAATATCAGCATTGTACATTTCACTATTCATATAACAGTTCAATCATATATGCATACTGTTATAAATAAACATACTCACATGGGAACCCACAATGTCACCCTGCCGCATTCCATAGCTGTAAACTTGAAAAGCATCATTTTTTTTCCAGGAATAATGACAATGTTAGCTTTCTTTTTTTATTATTACTATTATTTTATTCAATTGTGCATGTGTGCGTGTGCACGCATGTGTATGTATGTGTGTGTAGAACCACGGATGAATTCTGGAACCACCATGGACCGCCTTCACCTCCTCCTTGTTTACTCTGCCCCGGGATTCACAGGCTTCGCCCTACCAGGACCAGAAACGCAGGCCGCCCCCGCTTCCGCCCGGCGTCTATACGTGGGGTCTAGGATCCGAACTCAGGACCTTCCACCTGCAAGGCAGAGGCTTAACCCCTGAGCCACCTCTCCAGCCCGACAATGTTAGCTTTCAATCACAGATTTGCCTTAATGGATGGAGACTACCATCTTAAGGCACTGATCCTCACTCAATTTTTTTTTATTCAATTGTGCGTATGTGCGTGTGTGTATGTGTGTATGTGTATGTATGTGTGTGTATGTGTGTGTAGAACCACCATGGACTACCTTCACCTTCTCCTTGTTTACGCCCCGGGATTCACAGGCTCCGCCCTACCAGGACCAGAAACTCAGGCAACCTCTGCTTCGGCCCTGGGTCTATAGGTGGGGTCTAGGAGCCGAACTCAGGACCTTCCACCTGTAAGGCAGAGACTTAACCCCTGAGCCACCTCTCCAGCCCCCCTCACTCAAATTTTTAAGGAAAGAAGTGATCTGCTAAATCACTTGTACTTCACAGTGACTCTCCATGCAATGTTCCTAAGCATGTGGCAGAGCAGGAATCTGAACCCCGCTCTGTCTGTTAAAAGAGGTCATGGTACCAGGCATGGTGATGCACGTCTATTCTTCAAGCACCTGGGAGGTGGACACAGAAAGGTGACAAGTTCAAAGCAAGTCTGGTCAACTTAGTGAAACTTTGTCTCAATAATGAAAAAAAAAAGCTCAATGGTAGATAGATTACATGAACCAGATCTTGGGTTCAACCTCTAGTACTGCCAAAAAAATAAAAATACATATGCCAGAAAAAGATGGTTCCTATCTTTCTTCTACCATCTCTTCCCTTTCTCCTTTCCTTCCTTCCTTTTTTTAAAATCACTGGGTAGGTTCAAATGCTTTTTCACCATATAAGAAACCACACCTGTGATCCCAGGATTTGGGAGACTTGAGACAGAAGGATCTCTGTGAGTTCCAGACCAGCCGGCACTGTAATAGTTCCAGACTGCATGAGCTACAGAATGTGACCATGGAGAGGGAGAAGAGGAGAGAGAGAATCCAGGCATCAGAACTTGGTGGTGAAGTGTGTGTCTACAATGTGGAACAATGGGATCATTCCCCGGTACAGAAGCAAAAGAAGAACGAAGAATACAAGAAACCGTTTAGCTCTTCCTAGTATTCTATCTCCAGGCTTTGTAGCCACTTGCTTGAATTTCTGAAGAAAGTTTCTATAAGAATTCTTTGAATACTCTGTCTTCTAAAGAATTGCACCTTTGCTGTATGGATATCAGTGTGTGTGTGTAGGAGGGGGTGTCCTCCAGTATGTTGCTTACACTGAAAACATACTCTTCATTTCTTCCATACCTAAGGTCTTACAGCAGTATAGGCATATTCTACCTTCTGTCTGCATCTTCAACACACACAAACACACACACACACATACACACACACACACACACACACACACACACACACAAACACACACACACATACATTCCCCTTGTTGACAACCATCCTAAGAGGAGTTTCCATCGACTGCTCCAGACAACCTTTTTTAAGCTAGTACTGGCTCTGGGCTCTGAGCTGCTGCATAATGCCAGGTGATCCGTTGGACATTTGAAAACTGATCCCCTTTCCTCTTGGTCCACAAAAGAAGCAGGCAGGTAGATGATTATTACAGTGCTACTAGTTCCTACTGTCTGAATCCATTTGGGTTGTTGAGCTCAGAAAACAAGAGCTACAGCTCAGATAGTAACTGCACCCAGTGTGAACTGACTAGTCATAAAATCATCCAAAGGATTAGTGGAATGCCATACGAGGACACAGAAGGAAGTGTGTCATTTGCCCCAGAATTTAGCCCAGGGTGTATGTTACACAACAAATACTTGCGGAAGAAATTCGGGATGATAAGGAGGCCACTTCAACTCCCTGAGGCAGTGTTTCAAGGAAGGGCTCCTAAGCGCTCAGCAGCAAACTAAGAAATAAGTAGAAAGGGAAGGGTGTTCTCAGCTAAGGGAACAGCCTGTGCAAAGACCCAAAAATCGTGTCTGAAAGCACTAAAATGTTCAAGGAAGCAAGCAGCACTCGGTATGCCTGCAGCAGAGATGAGCGTGAGACTGGGTTGAAAAGATGCCTTAAGCATCTTGGGATGTGGGGAGGAATATCATTCATATCTTATGCCTCTGAGTTGCACCTTATACCTCCTCCCCAGATGCCCAGAGATGATTTTTTTCGATATGCTTCCCAGTGCACTTCAGAGCAGAGCCATCAGAGCAGAACTGTGCGCAGACAGATGCCTCCCTCTGCATAGAAAGAGAAATTGTGCAGCTGTTCCAATCCCTTGCTGACATCTTATATCTTCAGGGAAGTCTTTGATTCATTACCTAATAAGAACATCATTTCATACCTGTAATCCCTAAACTAAGGAGAGAAGCAGGAAGACTGGATTCAAGGCCGGCGGAGGCTTATACGCTCTCTCTTTCTCTCTCTCCAAATAACTAAATAAATAAGATATTTAAAATAGTAAAGAGTATGTAAGATGGCTCAGTGAGTAAAAGCTCTTGCTGTACAAGCCGAGTGACCTGAGTCTCATCCCTGGAATCCACAAAATAGAAGGAATGATCTCCCCACACAGGAACTTGCACATACAGAAAGAGAGAGAGAGAGAGAGAGACAGAGAGAGAGAGAGACTAGCAGAAAAGCTTACAATTAACATGTTAAGCCAATCTAGCCCCTCATGGCCCTAGTGCCATGAGTCTGTTTCTTGTTCCTTGCTCCTCATGAATTCCATGCCTAGGCACCATGAGTTCTCATGGACTCCCTAGCCCCTCATGGCACTCTATTGCCATGAGCTCTGTTTTATTTCTGCTTCTCATGGAGGCTCCACGTCTGGAGTCCATGAGTTCCAACCTTTCTTTTCTCTAATAAACTCTACCTTAATCCTCTAAAAAAAAAACAAACATGTTAAAACAAAAAGAAACACATCTTATAGTACCCCTGCAATGTTGCTATATTCCTACTAGATCCAAACTAGAATCATGGCATAATTCCTTCAAGGGAATACCCCAAATCCTGCAAAATGGGACCAGCTAGGATTACAAAGGGGGGGGAGCAGTAAGCTCCATGGTGGTCAGTCCACAGCATTTATTAGGAAAACTAGTAATAGAGGAGGCTACAGTGATCCTCACAAAGGATAGTGAGAGATGGTGATTGATATGTACATGATGTAGGCTCGGTTATGAGTTTATATGAGGATTTGGGCTCAGAGCAAAATCTCTTTCAGTGTTTTGGAAGAAAACCTAAACATCGTTTTGCCCTAAACAGCCGTAAATGTTCAAAGCTCAGGGTTGAGTTCAAGTCTGCAAGGTAAAATATGTAGACCTTATCACAGAATTTTTTTGTTATGTGTATATTTCTGTCAGAATAGAGGGAAAAGCAGGGGAAACTGGGAGATACCACAAATATGTTAGCCAGCTAGGATCTTGTCAAAAGCATAGAAGTTGATGATCCAAAGGCTTTATCATGTGAGAACACACTATTTTTTTTTCTACAGTTACCCAGTAGTCTAGACAAGAGAGAGAGAGAGACTCCCTAAAAAATAGTTAACTTGGGTTAAGATGGCTCAGAGGTTAAGATTCTGTCTCACAAGCAGAAGATCCTGAATTCAGATCCCATATCCCACATACAAACGCCAGGCAGAAACAGTAGTGGCTTCCACTCCTGGCCTTGGTGGGCTGAGCCTGGGAAATCTCAGAGCTAAGTAAGAAGGAGATAGAACCAATCCAAAATAAACCCTGAAGTCACCCTTGGTCCTCCACAAGCACACACAATGTCCACACACATACATGCATGCATACATACATACATACATACATACATAATAAAAGTTTTTTTAAAAAATAGTTAATTCACAAAATAGAGTTTTTAGAAATGTCAGTCAACACTGTTGTTTTATCACCTGCTAGTATAGCTTCTCATTTTCCAATTATAGATGTCTGCATTCTCTCCATTCACTCTCACCCAACCCAGCCTCCCTTGTCTCATTTAAACAAGAAAAAGATTATGACTATGCTTTTATTATCTGGGTGAGGCAAAATGCTCCCCAGTTTGTCAAAGAAACATAATTACAGTTCTGCTGAAAGTCTGTCCAAGGAGTCATTTTTCCATCTCAGAATTTATTGATTGCTCAGGCATCTTAAGGTTTAACCAGAATGAGCTTCTTTGATCCACCCTTATTGGCACATAGTGAACACTCGCACTGCTCAGTTTCTGGAAATTGATATGAGCTGAAACCAGCCTCCGCTGAAGGCCGTAGGTGGCCAAATGGGTCAGCCTCAGGAGACCGCTGAGCTCTGGTAGGAAGCGGGCCCAAGGCTAACTCAGAGGAATTAACTTTTGCCTCAGAAAAGGCAAGTCAGTAGATCATACAGAAATGGTTTTGTAATAAAGTAAAATAAACCCTCCAAGGGCGATATTCTTCCCTGACTCTTTTAGTTCCAGTCCTAAAGCTTTCAAGGAGAGCATGAGGCTTAACTACATCAAACAGTTTAGCCCTATACGGATTAAAGGCAGAAGAGACTTTCATCTGAGAAGCTCACCTCCCCCATATATATACATATATGTATATATATACCTTCAAGGTCTGTAGATATTGGTACAACTCACTCACTCTCACTTCCCTTTCTGGTTACTGGTTACTTGCAACTAAACAGGTTTGTTCTCACCAATCAGGGAGGATATAGGGACTGACAGATGGACACACACACACTCTCACACTCTCTCACACACACACATACACACACATACACACACACACACACACACACACACACACAGAGTTATGTCCTACTCCTGTTCTTCCATCTACCTTTGAGTCTCCTCTTATATATTAAGATCTTCATTTAAACAGTCTTTTTATCTTTGGTTAGGAAATGACCTTCAATACCAATTGGGATGCAGCCAAGGGCGGTGCAGGAAAAGCAAAACTGAAAACAACAAACCATAATTCAGAACACCAAAGACCCTACATTAATCATCTGGAACCAGACCAGCCAACTCTTTCCCCATCCCTTTATGGAAGAGGGGGAGGCAAGATTGTAAGAGCCTAAAGATAGGGAAGACTAAAGATATGCAAAATGCTCCACACAAGTTAGGGCTGCAATAGTTACCTGACCTGCACAATGGCTGACATGTCAATGACCCCCAAAGTCTAGCATAGATCACAGGGGAGAAGGCCCCAGGCAGTAGGATCCTTAGAGGCAAGGGATTAAATAATCATAATAGAGTTCCCATACTAAGGGGGAGCCCAAGAAAGGGCTCTGGGCTATGCCACTGAGTTCTGAACCCTCACTAGAGTGGAGAACTCAGAGGGCAGTTTGGTGGTCACACAAAAGGATGCTCTAGGGGATGGGAGGGAGGAAGGGGAGGTACCAGAAGAGGGGGAGGGAAGAAAGGGGTGAAGGAAGGGGGAAGGGGAAAGAGTACAAGGGGGGATGATTGGGGAAGGGAAGAAGGAGGGAAAGGACAGAGGTACCTATTGAGCTTGTATGATTAGGAAAAAAATAAAATGTGGGAGAAAAAAAAAAAAAAAACCGCTGAATGCCCACATCTGAAGATGTCCACACTGGGAGGGTAAAGGAAGACAGGAGGAGCCTGAGCATGCAAGGTTTCCAAGGATAGCTCCACATTGGCTAAGGTGAGTGGAAAAACAGTGAGTGAATTAATGTGCAGCCTATGGTATGTTACTTTTAGTCACATCAAAATTTGGAGTCCTTTATCTCAAGTCCATTCCGTTTTGTTCTTTGATATATCAGTCTCACATCTGTGAACGCATAAATTACATACATTAATATGCTGATCAAAGGCAAAGATTTTTCAGGTTGGGGATAAAGTGCAGGGATTAAAGCCTTTGTCTTGAAATCAAAAGGACCTGAGTTCAGGGTCCTCCCCCCTTCCATGTAAAAATGCCAGGTGGATATGACAGTGCAGCCTGAACTTCCAACCCTGGAAGGCAGAGCCTGGGAAACCCCAGAGCAAAGCAATAAGGAGGTAGAGCAACCCAAGGTGATATCCAAAGTCACCCTTGGAACTTTGCAGGTATACATACTCATTTGGCCTTTGACATACAACACATGCATGTGCATGCACACACACACACACACACACACACGCACACACGCACAAAGATTTTCATTAAAGAAGTCTCCTGGGCTGAAGAGGTGGCTCAGGGGTTAAGTCTCTGCCTTGCAGGCGGAAGGTCCTGAGTTCGGATCCTAGACCCACGTATAGACTCCGGGCGGAAGCGGGGGCGGCCCATGTTTCTGGTCCTGGTAGGGCGGAGCCTGTGAATCCCAGGGCAGAGTAAACAAGGAGGAGGTGAAGGCGTCCATGGTGGTTCCCAAATTTGCCCGTGGTTCTACCTACACACACACACGCACGCACACAATTGAGTAAATGATAAAATAAAAATAAATAAAATAAAATAAAGAAGTCTCCTAATTCCAGTGATGCCTTGTGATAACTTGTCCTAAGCAAAAGTGATCCAATACACAAAACCATCTGTTTCAGTATATTTGTCAATGTGTTTAAGATCATATTGATGTTATGAATGATTTCTTTAATGTAGGACACTTACTACTCCCCTCTCCACACATAACACCTGCAAGGCCTGTTAACATACTTTGGACTCAGAGTTGTCCATTTAACAATTACAAAGACATGGATGGGTGAGATGGCTCAGTGGGTAAAGGTGCTTGTGCACAAACCTAGAGACTTGAGTTCATTCTCCAGAGTCCATGCGGAAGAAGGAGAGAATTAGCTTCTGAAAGTAACCTTGATGCAGTTCACCTGTATGGTTGCTGATAAATGATCATCAGATGGCTTAAGGGAACAAAGGGTTTGTTTTCTTACAATTACTGGTTACCGTTCTCAGTCCAGCTTGACTGGAGAGCATGTACCAACATCAGGGCCGAGGCAACTGGCCATACCATCTCTACATAATGACTGAGAGAGGGACAATCCTTACTTGCCAGACCAGCATATCTGGCCAAGTGTACAAAAGGATGCCGACTCTCTCAACCATCTGTCTGTATCTTATTCCAGGGCCTAGTTCCACCCACCAGGGGTTGGGCGCTCCCATCAGCTAGACAATCTCTTGCAGGTTTGCTCTGGGCCTAACTCAACCACTAATTAAATGTGCCCAGAGCTCAAACCTCAGCAGTCAAGTTGACACCTGTGCCCAACTATGATACACTTCGTAACCTCCATACATGTGCCATGGCATGAGGACACCTGCGTTTCCTCACTCTCTCTTTCTCTCTCTCAAAAATAAATAAAATGCTTTTAAAATGCCAAGATACACAATGTAAACATGCAGAGCAGATATCTTACATAAAAGAATCAACCTTCTTTGAGAAATCAGCTACACTAAAGAACAGCTGCCCATGCTGGACAGCTTGCACAGTGCCAGAGAGTACTATGGAAGCTGCTGGAGAAGAAAAGCAATCAAAGATCTCATTCATCTATGAAGTCTGCAAGATTCAATAATAATCACCACGGCAACAGGTGATCATCAGTGTAACAGGGGCATGAATACAAGGAGACAACCAACAGCTTTCTGATCAAATTCAAGGCCCACTTACCAGAATGGAACACATTCCTGTTACTGTCAACTAGAACAGGAAACCAAGAAAGAGAAAGACATAGGTCTTAGGGGAAGACCTATGAATTTTTAGCTAGAAAGACAGTACACAAAACTGCTTTATAAATCAATACCTGTTATACCCATAGAATGGAAGAGTACTCAGCACTCAACGTAGAAACACTCTTCTACAACTGAAGGTGTTTATTACTGAAAAGCACAATCCACAAAAATGCAGAAAATAAGTGATTGCAGATTGCTTGTCCCTGAACAGTACATACATGCCTCACTTACCCCTACCTCAAAGCTCAGGGAACATTTGGGAAGAGGAGGCAGCAAGACTGTAAAAGCCTGACATGGAACATTGATGGGCCAGACATTATCTCCTTGACATGTCAGGGTTGTAATATACAGGATTTCATGGCAGATGTGTATATCCTTATGCAAGAATTGCATAGAAACTTTCTTATCAGCACTTCACCATGAAAGCAGAAAGATCTCAAGAAGCTCCACACCTCTCTGAGAGACCGATGAGGACTAATTCTGATGGGGAAGCAAAGGAGGATGCTTTCCTCAATGGTAAATCCACTAATCTATGATACTTGCTAGAGCATGAATCATGTCAGGCATATGACATAAAAAATAAACCAGATAAAACACAGTGGACCATGCAAGTGAAAAGATTTGAAAATAGAAGGGAGTTTGACAGGGGAGATGAAGGGTTGCAAGGGGAAAACGAGTGTAGATGGATTGGGACTAAGGGTTGAAAATATTATAAAGTCACTGTATTCAAGTGTGCAACATTTAAAAAAAATAAAGAAAAATGCAAAAAAGAACTAGTTCCTGAAAGAAAGAAAGTAATCTACAACTTGAAATATATAATTTGTTGTCTCAACCAACTCTTTTTTGAAAGTAAGAAGGGGAGGGGTATTAATAGTTATAACTGGGACAACAGGATAAATGATACCACATTAGGAGGCCCAATCTAAGTAACGTCTTTGGAAGCTGAGCACAAAAAGAGAGACATGAGTTTGTACAGCTGGGTCAGGAAATGGGGCAAATCAGTCTTCCTGATAGAGAACTTGGTGTTCACAGGGAAAAATCCCAGGGTGATGTGGTAAGGAAAAGTCAGAATTTTTTTTTTAATGTATCCTCAGAATCTTTTTTTAAAATTTTATTATTTTTTTTTATTCAATTGTGCATGTGTATGTGTGTGTAGAACCACGGGCGAATTCAGGAACCACCGCCTCCACCTCCTCCTTGTTTACTCTACCCTGGGATTCACAGGCTCCGCCCTACTAGGACCAGAAGTGTCTATATATGGGACCTGGGATCCTACCTCGGGACCTTCCGCCTGCAAGGCAGAGGCTTAACCCCTGAGCCACCTCTCCAGCCCGAAAAGTCAGAATTCTGCATGAAGTCAGAAGAGCATCTGATAAAGAAGTCCAGGTAACAGGAAGCTGAGAAAAAGTTTGATGTCAATTCCAAATGATTACCTTCAAGGTGTCAACATGTTCCAACTTCTCTCCTGTAAAAGTCTTGATAAAAGCTCTGCTGCCCACCATTTAGTAACAGATGGATTCTTTGGAGAGAGATTAGAGATTCAGAATTCTGCTTTGGGAATTATGTGAAGGCAAAGTCAGACATGGCTACCAAACCAACACATAGGAGACCCACATCTGGGTTATTCCACAAACACCACCTTTGAGAATGTACTATACATGTTAACCATTGAGTTTGGGCTTCCCTACATTTTCAATAGTCCTTATACAGTTTCAGTCTTAATCAAATGCCAAGATGTGTAATACAGACTAAGTCCCAAGGGAAACAAAATAAGACAGAAGGAATTGGGATCAGAAGAGTCTTTAAGGTGTTGGGCTTGGGGGTGGGGTCTGAGGTTTTATACTCTAGAATATACTGCATGAACCAGGCATGGTGGTATGTACCTCTAACTTTATTTGTTTGTTTGTTTTGCATGCGTGTGTGTGTGTGTGTGTGTGTGTGTGTGTGTGTGTGTGTGTGTGTCACAGGGCACTGTATTTCCTATGGAGGTCTAAGGGTGACTTTGGGAATGTTCCCGGGTTACTTCTACCTCCTTTTTGCTTCGCTCAGGGATTTCCCAGGCTTTGCTCACCAGAACTGTAGGTGCAGTTCACCACCATTCCTGCCTGGCATTTTTACATGAACGGAACTCAGGGCCTTCTGTTTTGTGAGGCATAGTCTTAACACCTAAGCCATCTCTCCAGCCCAGTACATAATCCTAGCATGGTGAGCGTGAAGGAGGAGGATCAGAAGTTCAAGATCGTTCTCAGATATAAAGCAATTTTGAGGACAGCTGGGGATGTATAACACTCTTGTGATAGTTAATCCAGGGTGTCAACTTGACACACCTGGTATCAACTAAGATCGGCTGAGATCATACCTGGAAAGATCTACTGAGACCACCTGAAGGGATTATACCCACCCTAG
This sequence comes from Typhlomys cinereus, assembly GCA_023101885.1. Classification (NCBI taxonomy): domain Eukaryota; kingdom Metazoa; phylum Chordata; class Mammalia; order Rodentia; family Platacanthomyidae; genus Typhlomys; species Typhlomys cinereus. The sequence goes on along the minus strand of JALPQD010000090.1, from coordinate 5,902,228 downwards.
ATCCCATCGGAACCTCCATACACCTCATAAGAACCTCCCAGAAATGGACCATATAAAAGGGAACCACCAAAGAGAAGAGAAGCTTTTTGTAGCTGTGCTAGGAATCGCTTTTCCTTCCAGCAGCCCAGTTTCTTTGCTTCTTTGACCTTCTAGCCTTCCAACCCTCCAAGTCTTCAACTAGACTAAAGACTCTAGGAATTCTCCAGCCTTTAGCCATCATCCACTTGACTCCTGGACTGAGCAGCTACTGGCAGCCGTTGTTGGACTACCTCGGCCATCCTATAAGCCAATTCAATACATTCTATATATATAATTCATTGTGTCGATTCTGCGTCTCTAGCGAACCTGACTAATACAACTCTCTCAAAAAAATTTTAGTTTTGTAAATTCATTATTACAATAAATACTTGACCCAAACAACTTAGAAAAATGGGAGATGTTATTCCAGTTCACAATTCCAGGTTACAGCCCGTCATGGAAGAAGAGTAATCCCATCAGGAACCAAGAGAACTCACCGTAACACATCAAAATCAACAGCAGAGGGCAAGGACCAATGCTGGGTACCATCTTACTTGCCTGCTTGCCAACTGGCTCTCTCCATCTTTGTCCACCTGCAAAGGAAATGGTTCCAATAATTATGGCAGGATCTTCCTATATCAATTATGCAATCAAGACAATCTTCTATAGACTTGCTCAGAGGCCTGCCTTACGTAGATAATTCCTCTAGGTGTGCCCAAAGATTCACCTCCCAAGTATCAAGTTGTCAGCTGAGATAACTGTCACAGAAGGAAAGCTGGATAGGGTGGAACCATTTGCTCTGTGGACACAGCTATCAGGATTACCAAAAGGACAACATCTGCCTTAAAAACCCCCTCAAAAGCCTCCCTTCACAGTTAAAAGCCAGCGCCACAGTCCCCAGACGTGTCAGAACCATGAGGAATCCTTTGAGGTGCTCCTGTCCTGTTCCTAGTCTTGGTTTGGCAACTCAATCCTCTCTCACCCTAGATCTGCTCACAGCTCCACACCCCGGCACTGGCACTTCTCGGCTCCGGTTGGACTTCTGCTGCCGCTGCCACAGTCTTGGGCAGGTGAAAGCACCAGGTCAGTTTCTGCCAACAATTTATTTGGCTTTGAAATTAGAATAATTTTCACAAGCAAAAGAGCATACACAGTGTGCATAGGTAATTTTACTAAGCAAAAATAACTAAACAGACAGGAATTTTCTGCCCATCTGAGAACTAAAATAATGCCGATGCTATCGGTACTCCCTGTGTATCCTCCCCAGTTCTTGCCTACTCCAGGGTCGCCCACCATGCTGAACTCTTATTTTTACCAATTTTCTTTATTTTTTTTGTTTTTGTTTTTTTGTTTTTAAAACAGGGTCTCATGCATTCCAGGCTGGTCTCAAACTCACCAGGTAACTGAGGATGACCTTGAAATCCTGATTCTCTGCCTCTGCTTCTCAAGTGCAAGATTAGGACATGTGCCACCACATCTAGCTTCCTGTACACACACACACATCTGTGCGCATGCACATACATGCACATGCACACAACACACTTACACATAAAATAAAAGCAAGATGGGTCAGAGGGTAAAGTGCAAATCTATCAATGAGTTCAATCCCCAGAAGCCCACATGGTGGAAAGAGAGAACCAGCTTCTTCTGAATGTCGTCTTCCAATCTCCATGTGCTGTGGAATATCTCTCTCTGTCTCTCTCTCTCTTTCTTGCTCTCAAATAAATAAATAAGTAAAATATTTTCAAAGTCATATTTGATGAGGTACCACATAGTGTTTCCATACAAATATGCACTTCATAATGTTTAAATAAGGTTCAACATATCAATCTCCTCAAACATCGTTTGCAATGAAAATTTTCTGAATCCTTTCTGTTGCCGTATCCCCTGCCGGACCAGCTCGGGGGCAGGGGGGAGGGGGAGCCTAGAGGCGAACAGGCAAGCTGGCGACAGGGTCACCACCAGACCCCAGGAATCAGGTGAGAAGCAGCAGTGGACGAGATGCCGCAGATTCAGAGTCATTAAGGGCGTTTAGGCTTATATAGGGTCAGGGTCCAATCAGGTGTAGCCATCCCTCCTCCAGGGGGACAGCCACCAGTCATTTAACTGTTTACTAGGTGTCCATTGCAGGTGCAAGTTAGACAGCCGCTTCCCATTGGTTGTTCATCCCTCTGCCTGCATGGTCCTCTGTTGGGACATGTCTGGGGTATGTCTGTATATGCCCAGGCTTGTCTGTAGCTGGGAGCCAGGCTAGGGCCTCCCTGAATCGGTAGTGCCACATTGCACCCTTTTATTTATTTATAAATTTTTTCAGTGGGGACCATGATAGCTAGGGTGACCCCGAGTCTCTTCAGCTGTGTGGAATATAGCTGACTGTGCCTGGCTTGGATTGGTCACCACCCTCGTGTGGAGCCTTACCCGTCATTGACTAACCAGTCATGAGACCATTGCAGCAAAAGAATCATGGTCCCAAAGGGGAACTCAAGGTGGCAGAGAAAAGCAGGTTTTCTTCATTGCAGGGGCCGGCAGAGAGGCTGTGGGTGGGTCAGGTGGAGAGGTGATCCAGAAGAGCTGGGGAGACATAAATCAAAACCTAACAATTGGGGCTGGAGAGGTGGCTCAGCGGTTAAACCTCTGCCTTGCAGGCAGAAGGTCCTGAGTTCGGATCCTAGACCCCACATATAGACGCCAGGCAGAAGCGGGGGCGGCCTGCGTTTCTGGTCCTGGTAGGACGGAGTAGTTCACGAATGCGTCCGTGGTTCTACACACACATATGCACACATGCATATGCGCAATTGAATAAATAATAAAAAAAAATTTTTTTTAAATTTAAAAAAAAAACAGTTTCAATGGAGGATAGCCAGGCTTCCAATGGGCCTTTGTTGGCCTTTGGAATGTCCAGAGCCTGAATGGATGCCCTGAGGATCTGTGTAAAGCAGGCTTGTATTGTAAAGGCTAAGTCCTTACTGCTTTCCATTTGCATCCAAATAGGACAATTAGCATTAAAAGGGCAAAAGTTAACCAAGTTACCAAATTTATAGGCAAAAAGGAGGCAGGTATCCTGTCCATAATTGTTTGCCAAAGGATGCAGCAGTAGTAATTTGTCAATAATTTGTCAAATGATAGTTTGAAACACTCCAGGTGCCATTAATATTGGCGGGCAGGAGGCATATGGCTGTCCTCCAATATTTGCAGGTTATCTTCAAAAATTTGTCTTTTAAGAATTATTGAACTACCTCAAAAAATATTAACTAACTTATGAGAAGCAGGCAGCTAGAAAAAACACTCATGGAATCCAAGAGAAACAGTTATGGAACTAAAAATGGACTCATAGCACTAGTGCTATGAGGGCCATGAGGGGCTAGGGCACCAGAGATGGCTGCCAGGGCCAGGTATATCTGTATACCTAGGCAAGCTCAGGGAAACTGGCTTTTTCTCTTTGGTTAACTCCCATTGTGTCCAACCCAGTTGCCCTTAGACCCACGTGAAACTAGAGATCAAGTTGTTTGTTGAATACAGAGAGCCCCATAATCCCTACATAGGGAAGTTGGCTATCTTATCTCTCAGAGGATTCAAGTCAGTTCCTCAACAAGAGTGTTCTCTCAGTTTCCACCAGTGAGGATGACCTTCAAGGATGTCAAAGACTTTCAGAGACCTTAGAGACTGTCCCAGCATGGACTGTTCTAGACCTGCCTATTGTACCCCTTAACTTTCTGAGGACCCAGACTGCTCAAGGGAAGAGGGGCGACGATTGCTCTGGCTACTTCCTGCTGAGCTGGGGCGATGGAAGTGAGAACATTCTGACATCCTCATCTATGAACTGCTGGGATGGTCTAGAGATCTTTCATAGATGACTTTATTACTTTAAGGTCTGTTTAAAAGAGACAAAACACAGATAAATTGGGCCTCCAAGATCTACACAAGAATTAAACCATTATAACTGAGGAGACATAAGGGATAAACCAATCAAGTGTTGCCATCTGTCCTCTGGGGGGACAGCCACCAGTCATTTAACTGTTTACTAGGTATCCATTGCAGGTGCAGGTTAGACAGCCGCTTCCCATTGGTTGTTCATCCCTCCGCCTGCATGGTCCTCTGTTGGGACATGTCTGGGGCATGTCTGTACGTCCAGGCTTGTCCTGAATTCAAGAGCCGGGCTAGGGCCTTCCTGAGTTGGTAGTGCCACACCTTTCCTATAGTTTTTTGAAATGCACAGTACATTATTGTCACCTACAATCCTTGTATCAGACACAAGTGTCAACTTGGCAATTGAAAACTGAGCTCTGGGTACATCTGTGAAAAAATAAGCATGCCCCAGGCAAGTCTGCAGGAAGGAGATTGTCTAGGTGATGAGAGAATGCCCAGCTCGTGGTGGACCGGACTGTTCCCTGGGCAGACAGATAAAATGGAGAGAGTTCCCTTAGTACTTTGACATACTTTAGGCACACTTTGGCCTGTTGGTATGCAGGCATTCTGCCAAGTGAGAAAGTTTTCCCTACTCAGCAGTTTCTATGGATTGTGGCAAGTTCCCTTGATTCCTGATATTGGTAAAAAGTCTCCTGCCAAGCTGGACTATGAACTGTAACCAGAATTGTAGGCAAGAATAAAGCCCCTTGTTCTCTTGAATTGTTTGGTTATGTAGTCACATCAGCAACAGGAGGGCATGTTGCAACGGTCACCCTATTGTGCACATTGTTTCTGAATTTTATAAAAAATCTTTTTATCCTATAGCCATTCATGTACATATATAAGTTATATGGATTATTTTGGGGGGGTCTTAGGACAAGATCTCACAATGTAGCCAAAGCTTGGACCTTGTGACAATCCTCTTGCCTCAGCATCCAGAGGGTTGATACCACAGGTGTGAACTACCACACCCGGCTTTCCTTTCTAAGCCTCCCTTTGTCACTCAGCCTGATACTAAGATTAATTCATGATCATATCCTATGATGTAGCTCATATATTCTAGCTACCAAATACTTTGCTATTTGGCTAAATCATGATTCATATCTCCACTACTGCATTGATAAGAAATTTTTACCTTTTTAAAAATTTTATCTTTTTAAAATGGGGCCAGAGAGATGATTCATGAATTAAAGCCTTTTCCTCACAAGCAAAAAGACCTGAGTTGGGATCCCTAGAGCCCATGTAAAAATGCCAGTTGAATATGGCAGAGGCTGGTAATTCTGGCTCTAGATGGTAGAACCTGGGAAAACCCAGAAGTAAGTAATAATGTTAAAGAGCAATCCAAGGTGATTCCTGATATCTCCCTTGGGCCTCTACATATGCTCAAGTTCTCCCTTGTACACACACACACACACACACACACACACACACACACATACATGTGTACATAAAGAAGATGGTTTTTGTATTTTATAATATTATTTATACATATATGTATGTATGTATTTAAAGAGAGAGAATGCAAGAATATGCATCCTATGGCACATACATGAAAGTCAATTCTTTCCTTCTACCATATGGGCTCCTGGGATCGAGCTCAGGTTTGTAAACAGGTGTTTTCACCTGTTGAACCATCTCACCAGTCTCAGAATTGGAAGATGTTTCTGTATATCATATAAGATACCCTTACTGTAAATAACATGAAAGTGCAGAAAAGATTAAAAATAAAGATCATTAGAAACTCACCACTGTCAGCATCTTTACCTGTTTCTGATCACTCTGACTGTGAACAGCACTTTCATAGTCCACGTGGTCTACTGTGGGAGACTCCTTTGACCATCACATAGCTCTCACCTCTGGCTGTTGCCTAAATGACCAGAGTCTGTTGAACAATGGCAGCCTGTGCTGCAGTCAGCAATGACTGAAAATATCTGGGAGAAGGTTGTTTGGGAAATGTGACATTCTGTGCAAACAAATATACATTAGATCAAGTACTGCTTAGCAGCACTAATTACACAGACCCCTTTGTTATGAAATTAACATTCATATTTCTTGCCTTTTATATCAGATAAATGCTTCCCATAGAGCCCATGAGAATGTTTCAGTCCCCTAGTAGCTGTATCCTTTCAGCTTCTCGGGTCAAACTGAAACTTACATATCTGAGTAATTCTTTCTTGACTCCAGAAATGAAATAAACAAGCCAGACTGTGATAGTGTCAACTTGATACAGGTGTCTACTTGACAGCTGAAGGCTGGATCTCTGAGTACATGCGTAAAGAATTAGCAGTTGAGTTAAACCGTAAGCAAGCCTGCAGTAGATTGTCTAATTGATGGAGGGAGACCCAGCCCATGGTGGATGGGACCGTTCTCAGGGTAAGTGGATAAAAATGGAGGGAGCTGGTTAAGTAAGTTGGTGTTCTTCAGCATACTTGGACAGACGTGTTATCTGGCAAGGAAAGTTGCCCCCTCTCAGCAGTCCTGTGGATCTGGTGTGGCCAGTTCCCTCAGACCCTGGTCTTCGCGTGGACTCTCCTGTCAAGCTGTAACTAGACAATTGTAAAAAAAGAATAAAGTCATTTGGTCATGAATTTATCAGTAACATGCAGGCAAACTGTGACACAGACAGTCTACATTTAATTTAACAATATATAGTGAGTAAAATTCAGTGAACATTTTCCCGTTTATTATGCATTATCTTTTAACACTTAGACCTTTGTTCTATGGTACACAATAAATGCCTGCATTTTTTTCTCTATGGAACTGCCTGCAGTGCTCTTTGAAATTTTGAAGTACTAGGATTTGAACCCAGGCCTAGTAGCTACTGGGAAGATATTTGACCACTGAATTGTATACCAACCTTCTTTGTGCATGTGGATGTGCATGTGTGTATGTTGTATATATGGTGTGTTTGTGTGTGCAAGTGCATAAACCCATGAACAGCCATGCAAAGACCAAAGACATTAGGTGTCTTTCTTTGTCTCTCTCTGCCTTATTTTCTTGAGACAAGATCTCTCATTGAACCTTAATTTCACCACTTCCCTAGTGGCAGCCAGCATCCTGGGATTCATTTGTCTCCTCCCTTCAACTACTGGGGTAACAGGCACATACAGCCATGCCTAACTTTTATATGGGTGCTGGGGAGGCTCAGCTTGCAGAACAAATCTCCTTACCCACTGACCCATCTTCCCAGCCTTCTTTTTAATTTTAATATTTAACTTGAGACTAAAATACCAGGTTGGCCTTGAACTCACTGTGTAGTCCAGACTGACTTTGTACTTATAATTCTCCTACGTTGAATAGCTATGATTACAGATTTGCACCACTAATTTTAAAGAAAATTGCTCATTATGGAAAAAAATACTCTGAAAGGACAGGTTGGGCAGAGGAAGCTTAGGTAAAGGCTCTCCAGGTGTCCATGGGAATTCCAGAAGAAACACCAAGAAATGCAAAATGTCATCCAAGATGGATGACAGGGCAGACAGACACGTGATAGGATGTGCGTAGTCACAGGCCCAAGAGGGAGGTCAGGGAACTTACTAGATGGGGTGCAGTAGCAATGTGGCAGGGTCACTAGGAGAATGAAGAGCTGCTTTACAAGGAAAGAAGGGTGAGCCCCTAGGGAGGTTCAACAAGTACTAGCCAACCTGAAAGAGGTTCACCTGGGCCTCCCCTCCTTGTCCATGTCTCCCTGTCTTCCCAGTCTTTCAAGTGACATAGAAACTTCTCTTTCCTACTTTCCTTTCCCTGCAGGCACTGAGTTTCAAGGTCTTTCCTTTCAACCTCCACAAAAGGAAAAAGAAAAAGCCCTAAAGGACCTCCTATCCTGGCAAAGGTGAGTTGGCATAGCTTCTTTTGTAAATTTTATTTGTGTGTGTGTGTGTGTGTGTGTGTGTGTGTGTGTGTGTGTGTGTGTGTGTGTGTGTGGTGTATATCAGAGGGAATCATCCTGGATTGCTCTACTACCTTTTTGTTTCTGGGATTTCCCAGGCGCCACTTTCCAGAGCCAAAAGTATAGGACATTTCTGCCTGGCATTTTTACGTGGGAGATAGGATCAAACTCAGGTCCTTCTGTTTTCAAGGCAGAATCTCAACCCTTGAGCCATTCTCTCCAGCCCTTCTTTTGTAAATTGTATTTTTAATTTATTTATATATTTCATATATTATATATATTCATTTATATGTATCATATTTTATGATAGTTTCACACATACATACAATATGTCTTCTTTGGGGGTTGCGGGTGTGTGTGTGTGTGTGTATCAGAGGGTACTGTGTGTCCCTGTGGGACTAAGGGTGACTTCAAGAATCATCCTGGATTGCTTCTACTCTTTCTTGCTTTGCTCTGGGATTTCCCAGGCTCTATCCACCAGGCCTCCACTATTTCAGCCTGGCATTATTATGTGGGATCTGGATTCAAACTCATGAACCTTCTGCTTTCAAGACAGAGTCTTAACTCCTGAGCCATCTCTCCAGCCTTTACTTTTTAAAATAACCCTCCGAATCCTATTAGTGCTGTCCACATGCCTATGGACTGGGGCCATGCACTGTATCATGGCAGCCCACCAGCAGTCACATTACCAAAGAAAAATGATTCTCCTTCCCCCAGCATGAGAGCCTCTCCCTTATCTGTGCTGGAATGTTGTTGACTGGCTGGATTTATACAGATAACCACAGCTGCTATGACTGCTATGAGCTCATGAGTGTAACAGTCATCTCATGTCCAGAAGACAGAATTTTATGGCACTCTTGCTCAGACTTACCATGACTTTTTACCTGATTTCAGATTTGTGTGTGTAGAAGAAGACACTTGAGTGTACGTGCCTGTGGAGGCCCAAAGTTAGGTTCAGGAATCATCCCTGATTGCTCTACCTCTTTACTGCTTTGCTCTAGGGTTTCCTAGTCTCTGCTTTCCAGGGCCAAAAGTGCAGGCTGGTACCATTTCTACCTGGTATTTTCACATGTGATCCAGGATCACATTCAGGTCCCTTTGCTTGCAAGGCAAAGACTATAACTCCTGAGTCCTATCTCCAGCCCCTGATTTCAGATTCTTCAGGATGATCTTTGACAACTTCATATTTGTTTCGCTGATCATTTCATGCCTTATCAACTACTGATTCTATGACTTCTCTCTATAACACATATCATTCACACACACACACACACACACACACACACACACACACACACAAAGATTGGCATAAAAGAACTCCAGCAGGGGCTGGAGAGGTGGCTCAGGGGTTAAGCCTCTGCCTTGCAGGCAGAAGGTCCTGAGTTCGGATTCCAGATCCCACATATAGACGCCAGGCGAAAGCGGGGGCGGCCTGCGTTCCGGTCCTGGTAGGGCGGAGCCTGTGAATCCCGGGGCGGAAGGAGGTGGAGGCGTCCATGGTGGTTCCCGAATTCATTCGTGGTTCTACACACACACAGACACACACACACACACACACACACACACATACATATGTACACATGCACAATTGAATAAATAATAAAAAAAATTTAAAAAAAAAAGAACTCCAGCAAAGATTATCAAGGAAAGTGGGACTCTCATACATTGTTAGTCAATAAATTCTAACATTGTGGAAAGATACAAATATGTTTGTCTATGCTTCTGACACAACAAGTCATACCTCTAGATCTTAGAAACCTTCCTCAAATTCTTTCCCTTCCTTCCCTGTCTCTAAGCCACGGCTTCTTTCTCTGAGCTCCACAATTACAACACCACAAGAATGATGGTTTGCTGTAATCTAAATTATGTGCTCTCTAAAGGCCTCTACCGCCCCAGTTCCTGATTCGTGAGAATCTTAGTTGTGCTCAAAGGTCTTAGTTATATTTTTCTGGTGCTGTGATAAAATACCCTGACAAAAGCAATGTAAGAGAGTAAGAATTCACTTTGGCTCACAGCTCAAGGCACAGTCCATCATGGTGAAAAGCCAAGCAGCAGGTGCTGGAAGCAGATGGTCACTTTGCAGTGAGGAAGCAGAGAGCAAAGAATGCTGGTGCTCAGCTAGCTTTGGCCATTTCATCAGCAGCCCAAGATCCAACCCCAGGAAATGATCCACCCACTATTACAGTGCATCTTCCATCCCCAAGTAACCAAATCTAAATGATGCCTCACAGGGGCACCTAGAGGCTGTTCTCCTAGGTGTTTCCAGGTCCTCTCACCTTAACAATTAACATTAACAGTCACAGATAGCTATTTTATTATTGTTTTCTAAAACGTAGTGTGTGTGTGTGTATGTTTCAGAGGGCACTGTGTGTCCCTATGGAGGACTAAGGATGACTTCAGGAATCATCCTGGATTGCTTCTACCTCCTTTTTGTTTTTCTCTGGGATTTCCCAGGCTCCACCCAGCAGGGCTATTAGTGCAGGCCACTGCTGTTTCCACCTGGTATTTTTACATGGAACCTGGGATCTGAATGCAGGACCTTCTGCTTGTGAGAAAGAATTTAACCCCTAGGCTATTGCAGGGAAATGGTCTTGACCTGTCCCAATGTTAGGGTTCTTGTGTTCCGGAGTCAAAGATTTAAACCAGAGCACAAGTAGAGGGTTAAGGTAGAGTTTATTAGAGAAGAGAAAGGCCAAAGTGAATTCTTACTCTCTTACATTGCTTTTGTCAGGGTATTTTATTACAGCACCAGAAAATGTAACTAAGACCTTTGAGCACAACTAAGATTCTCATGAATCAGTAACTGGGGAGGTGGAGGCCTTTAGAGAGCACATAATTTAGATTACAGATTACATGGACTCCAGACTGTGGAGTGCCATGAGGGGCTAGGGTGCCCTGGAGAACTCACGGTGCCTAGGCATGGAATCCATGAGAAGCGAGGAACAAGAAACGGATTCATGGCACTGGAGTGCCATGGGCTAGGGCCCCTCCATGAGAAGCAGGCAGCTGGAAAAAGAGCTCATGGCACCTTGAGTACCATGAGGGGCTGGGGCGCCAAAAATGGCAGCCAGGGCCAGGTATATTTATACACCTAGACAAATTGGCTTTTTCCCATTGGTTAATCCCCATTTGGACCCAACCCAGTTGCTCTTGGGTTGTTTGAAATCTCCATAATCCTTTCATAGGGAAATTGGCCATCCTATCTCTGGGAGGAGTCAGTTCCTCAGCAGGAGTGTTCCTTCAGGGTGATTCCAGCAATGGGGGATGTCCTTCGGGAATTCCACAGACCTTGAGAGACCCATTCCAGCATGGCTGCTCTAATCCTGCCTCAGAACTATCTCTCCAGCCCAAAAGCAGGGAGAAAAAAAAAATCTAAGAAAGGTTCGGGAAACATCATATCAACTGCAGATGCTCAACTCTGGCTAACTTGATTATATAATCGCATCAGAAGTTTTTCAGGGCATTTTCCATCCAGTTGGCTCTGTGTCCTGTTCACACCACATAAAACCACCTCTTATTACCACTTCTACCCACGCTGAGAACTTGCGGCACATCTCAATGAGCACTCTTTCATATTGGCAAGGATCTGAGGTTGACTGCCTCTGCTTTCTCGTGCGATGAATATTTATTAAGCAGCTATTCTGCTCGCGGAACAATCTCTTTTGGCAATCCTCTCGAGACCCACTGCAAGAGACAAATAATGACGCTATTGTAAATGTACAGCCAGACGCTGAATAACAAGGGCTGAAGAAGTAGTCAACTTTGCTTTTGCAGCTCCTGCTTTCAGAATCATTACATCCTGACCCAGCTTTCCCTGCACCTTTTAATTTTTTATAACTTGGACTGTCAGCATGGTATACATACCATCTAGAAATGACTTTTAAAACAAGGTTATTAAAGTTTAGGAAAACTTTGTTCTTCTTGATAGCTCTTAGACCTAATGAGAAGTGGCTGCAATTTACATGAGGGTAAAGTGTGCCCTTAGACAAGAAGAACAGAAGACAGTATTCTGTGACAAAATTAAATTGCACAGAAGTTGAAGTTCAGTTTCTTACTTGATGAAGAATTTTGCAAAGTTGTTTTATGTAGGCAACAAACAGGTCAGGGTAAGATGAGGGAACCTGGGGAAATAAGGGAGACCTCCTTAAAGACCTAGAAAAACGTAGTGTTTATGAGACATATAAAAAGAAAAGGATAAAAAGAAGAATACCCATTAATAAGTCACCCATGCCCCAGCAAGTATTCAGCACTCGACAGTACAGGTGTCCCAGATGAAGCCAAGTGGGTCACATATACAAAAAGATGTGGGAAGAAGAAAGTATGAAGTGAAATGGAAGGGGAATGGGATTGGGTAGTAAAGAGTGAAAACACATAAATTCATTGTATTTACGTATGAAAGTGCCAAAGAATAAGACATAATTGAAAAAGAAGGAGGGGTCAGAGAGATGGATCAGCCAGTCAAGTGCTTGCCACATCAGCATGAGGACTTCAGTTTCAATCCCTAGCACCCACATAAAAATCCAGGCATGGAGTTCCACACCTGTGATTCGGGTGCTGGGGAGGCAAGAGACAGGAGGATGCCTGAGACTTGCTAGTCAGGCAGTATAGCTAAATCTGTGAGCTCCAAGTTCGGTGACAGACATTTGTCTGAAAAAAATAGACAACCAGTAAGAAAGTTTACAGTCACCTGTCTGCAAACCTAGTGAACCCCAGAATCATTAAATCCCCAGAATCCACATGGTGGAAGGAGAGAACTAACTTTTGAAAGTTGTCCTCAGGCCTCCACAGACATGTATTCCCTCTCTCTCTCTCTCTCTCTCTCTCTTTCTCTCTCTCTCTCTCACTCTCTCTCGCTCTCTCTCTCTCGCTCTCTCGCTCTCAAATAAATAAGCAAACAAATGAAAAAAAAAAAAGAAGTGGCCAAGAACAAGCATCAACTGAAGAAAAGGTTAACTAGTTAACTAGTATCCATTACCTGTGCAGTTCACAGGTTACAAGAGCATCTTGGAGCTGCGAAGCAAGGAGCTGAACTGCTCTGGACTGAGGATGGCTTGAGGGTGATGCAGTGGAGAAGAGCGTGCGCATCACTCCGTAGAAGATTCAGATTTCAAAGGGAAGAAGACAGTATTTAGACAGGAGCTACCAGGCCACAAAGAGAGTCTTCCAGACAGTGGCGCATCTAAGCTTGGAGGAAGAACCTCCGGTCAGACCACAGACCAGGGCAGGAATGACTGCCTGCATAAGAACAAAGGAGGGAACTGGATTTAGAACCCAGGGAAAGGAATTTGCCTTTAATATAGCAGAATCAATCCCTCCATAAAACTTCAGGGGTCAACATGGTTGACTAGTGGGAAGACAAGAAATGGAGTGTTTTCTCATTTGGGTTAGGCATTGAAGACAATGGAGAATGTTCAAAATAACTCCCAGGGAAGTGGGAGATGCCAGGTAAGAAGGCAGATGCTGCCGCGGTCATGTCTGGGCTAGAGTGCATGTTCAGTACCACATCAGCAAGTGAGCAATTAAAACGGTGGATTCCAGCTCTGTTCTCTCCCAAGAAAGTGAAGACAGCCTCAGTCTAATGGACGGGAGAAACAGCCAAGGGATCTGCAGTGTCCATATGAGGGAGTTCATATGAAGTGAACAGTGAAAGTGAAAGACAAGACAGTGAGCAAAAATCAGAACTCAGAGCAGAGACAGCAAAGGCAGAGGGGCTGTCAGTTTGGCTGATGTTTGGATATATGCATGCTTGAAATAAACAAAAGTCACCAAAGCTGGGCGGGGCCGGGGGGTTCCAGATAGTGTGAAATGAAGAGTTAGGTGGGGTGATGTACATCTGAAATGCAGCACCTGGTGGGCTGAGGCGGCAGAACCAAGATTTCAAGGCCAGGGCCCTGAGATGGCTCAGTGGGTAAAGATGCCTGCAGGAAAACTTGACGACCTGAGTTTGATCCCTGAAGCCCTCATGGCAGAAGGAAAAAAACAACTTCTGAAAGTTTTTCTCTGACCACCACACATGTGCATTTCTCAAGGAAGAAGGAAAAGAAAGGCAGGAAGGAAGGCAGGAAGGCAGGAAGGCAGGAAGGCAGGAAGGCAGGAAGGCAGGAAGGCAGGAAGGCAGGAAGGCAGGAAGGCAGGAAGGAAGGAAGGAAGGAAGGAAGGAAGGAAGGAAGGAAGGAAGGAAGGAAGGAAGGAAGGAAGGAAGGAAGGAAGGAAAGAAAGAAAGAAAGGAACAAGGGAGGGTGGAAAGAGATTTCAAAGTCAGCCTGAGCTACATGATAAGATCCTGTTTCAAGTGAAATTAAGATATACCATGTTCATGAACATTGAAGATATATCCAACAGTGGTGTTGCAGTCTGCCTGCATGGTTGCTGATAAATGACCATCAAACAGCTTAAGGGAACAAGGGGTTTATTTTTTTTACGAAAGTCTGGTTACAGTTCTCAGTCCAGCTTGATGGGAAAGCATGCACCAATGCCAGGGCCAAGGGAACTGGCCGCACCATCACCACATAATGGCTGAGAGATGGACAATCCTTACTTCCCGGACCAGCATATGTGGCCAAGTGTACAGAAGGATGCCAACTCTCTCAACCAGCTCTCCATGATTTATTCCAAGGCCTAATCCCACCCACCATAGGCTGTGCCTTCCCCATTAGCTAGACAATCTTCTTCAGGTTTACTCTGGGCTTAACCCAACCACTAATTCTCCACAAATGTGCCAAGAGCTCAAACCCTCAACCATCAAGTTGACACCTGTGCCTAACCATGACAAGTGGCAAGACTGTAACAGAAAAGAAGAACTAAGCCAAGTGAAAGAACAGAGGGGGGTCGCTTCTGGATTCACTACTTCTACTTGATCTTCTTTTGTAAAGTTCCAGAATTCCTTTCTGGAAAATTACCTCTCTCTTGTAGACTACAGGCTTGCTAGGTATTCAAATCCCAGCACCTGTTCTCCACTAGCCATGATGGGCACAGCATCAATTGGGTCAACTGAATGAATCATTTTTTTCTCCCCCACTCCCCGCTCCAGCACTACAAAACACTAAATGCAAAGAGCAGTGAGACACACTTACGTTCAGGGTGACATTCTAACACACCTGGCAAGACGTTCTCTCTACTAAAAATCTTTCTCCTCATCATCTCGGTAGCCTTCGACTTTTTGTTTTAATTAACCAGAGTTGGCTTCTGTTTCTTGCATCAGGAGAGCACAAACTGATAAAATCATAATGTGATTCTATAACCTGATTTGCCTGAGGCAGTCCAGTGTGAGTTGCCTGTTGTTGCAATCTGATATTATTTCCTTCTATATGAAATTTTGTTCATCATTATTCAATAAGCCAAATAGTATTTGGAAGACTTCCATTTTGCACTATGCACTCCAGCCATGCTTGTCTACTAACACTAAAGTGAGTTCTCAATTTAACAGATAGTTAAATGTAAGAAAAATAGGGATATTCCTCCCTTTGAGCCTCTTACATGTTCGAGAGTTTCTTCTCACTTTTCCTTAATAATGTTATTTTCATTCTGCTTTTAAAAATGAAGCATTTGGACCAGAACAATAGTTCAGTCGGTAAAAGTGCTTAAATAGAAGCCCATATGGTGGAAGGAGAGAATTAACTTCAAAAACTTGACCCATGTGTCAAGGCCTGCATGCATATTTTCTGTCTCCCTCGTTCCCTCTCTCTCAAATAAAATAAAATAAATATATAGTATCAAAGCATCTCTCTTTTCCCAACCTTCTTTGGGAAAATTAATGATGTTTTTAAAGTGCAGGGGCTGGAGAAATGACTCAGGTGGCTAGGGGTTTAAACGCTGCCTTACAAGCAGAAAGACCTGAGTTTGGATCCTAGATCCCACATAAAAATTCTGTACAGAATGGTGGTAGTGGCTAGCACTGGAAGACAGAGCCTGGGAAACCCCAGAGTAAAGCAAAAAGGAGATAAAACAATCCAGGGTGATTCTCAAAGTCACTCCTGGGTCTCCACAAGTATAAGCAGTGCTCTCTCTCTCTCTCTCTCTCTCTCTCTCTCTTTCACACACACACACATACACATGCATGCATGAGCGCGCATATGCAAAAAAAGTTAAGTTCTTGAAAATGTTCTGGACACAGGATGGATAGTACTATTGGAATTTAGATGTCCTTGCCTTTGGAGGTTTTATATGGTACAAATCTATTTAATTTATTGTCTGATAGATTTTACTTTGTAATAAATCTTTGGGACAACATGTTTTATCATGCATATTTAAAACTTAAATAATGAATCTCCATTTCATTAGAAAGTTAATACAACTTGCACAAAATATTTGTTGACTAGCCAGAAATGGCACATACATCTACAGTCCCAGTTACTAGAGAAACTGAGGCAATATCACTTGAACCGAAGACTTCAAGATCAGCGTGGGCAATAAATACAGCAAGATTGCATCTGAAAAATCACAGAAATCGGTATAAATGTCATAGACATACACAGTTACATATTTTTTGGCATATAGAAGCTATAGTGTCACTGCTAACCAATCCTATGAAGGCCAAAGAAGTATGTACATCTACTTCAAAAGCCGGTCATCATTTTAAGATTCAATCACAATGCAAATTCTATCACTCTGTGGTCAAAGACAATATATTTACATGTCATTCTGTGAAGAATGACTTGTCATTTTGAATGAATGACGGTTTTGTTTCCAAGTTTTCTTCGAGTATGTGAAAAATCAAGTCAAAACTGCTCATATACCAACTCTGTGAGAATAGCTTCATGATGAAGCATGCTATTTTATGTCAGTGCTACTGGATGCATTAATTACAATAAAGTTCTGATTTTCATATCCAGATCTTGAAATCAAAGTCATTTTTGGAGTTTGACTCCATCAAAGGTTAAAAAAAAGAGTGATATTGTGAATATGACTGTAAATTCAGTCTGAAAGTCTACACTATGCCAAACATGGAGGTATATACTCTTACGATCTAAGAAGAATATGAGTTCATTTTCTCCACAAAATAATGAATTATTAAGAGGGAAGAAAATGAAGAATGCTTATTTCAAAGCAGAAAAGCAACAGAACTGGTCAGATATGTAAAGACTCACGCTGGGGATCCTAGCAGTTGCCAGGAAGAGCAGTGTAAAGAAAAACAGAAAGCCCCTACCCTGGAAGTAGGCAAGCATCCAAACGATGAAGATAGTCTTCAGAAAAACAGAGAAAAAGCCCAGATATCAGGAAAAAGCATATGTAGATTCTGAAAGTTTAGAGCAAAGCATAGGAAAAAAAAAGTGAGAAAGAGATATTTTGAATTTAAGAGCTCAAAATTTCAACAACTTAACATATACGTAACCACTTCTGTTCACATGTTACTGGGGATGAGAAGGACTAAGAGGACTTCTAGAAGGACTTCTGAAAATAAATAAATAAATAAATAAATAAATAAATAATAAAATAATGGGGTCAGGAGGCACTGATTCTCCCCACCCCCACTTTTATTTAGTATATCTCTAGGTGGGTCAGATTTCCTGATTGACAGACCCAGCTGGATTAAATTAAAAGAACAAGATTTCAGCATCACCAGTGAAACTGGACCTGGGGGTCTAGTCCCTAAGAGTTCTAGCACTAGGAAAGCTGCGGCAGGAGACCAGTCTGTGCTACACAGCAAGACCTGTTCCTGTTCCTCCTCCCACCTCCAAACAACAACAACAAAAAATCTACATTAAAGTTAAAATTATTTGGTTTGGGCAATAATCATTATAAGTACAAAGATCAATAGAGCACAGTTCCGTAACGAAAACAATGTTTCCATTAAATTACAATTCTGTGGAGGACAAATGTACTTGGATACAGTTGTTTGGTTCCAAACAAGCCATGACCTTTTGCCAATCAAATTATATTCTAGGCAAACATTCTACCAACCAAATTTTTCAATACGACATGCTGGTGCTAGAAATTAGTTTATGTCTGCTCATTCCATGAATAACTGCTGTATTTATATCTGACCTCGCTCAGGGTCAGGTACTCTAAAGGGCATACTACTCTCTGGAGTATTATAATCTAAGGTGAGAGAAAAGTCTGTGGATAGAAAACAGAAAGAGTTCAACAGTAGTATCGATGGAATCCCTAAGAGAGGGACCTGGATGGGTCATTCCAGAGGATAAGGACAAGATGTACTGAGGCACAAATTCAGGCTATTATTCAAAATCATACTCGAGTTCCAAACCCTTATTTGATATGAACATAAGAGCCCTGAACTGCTTTATTTTTCATTCATTCTCTCAGCAAACCTGCATGTACCAAATACTGTCAGGCTCCAGGGGAAAATGAAATCTTGAAAACTTTACGGGATAATTGGAAGAGATATTAAGTCATTGAATGATTTCGTGGCAGTGTTTTGTTTTGTTGTTTTTTTTTTAA
Organism: Typhlomys cinereus; assembly: GCA_023101885.1. Classification (NCBI taxonomy): domain Eukaryota; kingdom Metazoa; phylum Chordata; class Mammalia; order Rodentia; family Platacanthomyidae; genus Typhlomys; species Typhlomys cinereus. The sequence continues at coordinate 5,884,017 of JALPQD010000090.1, read as the reverse complement.
TTCAACTTGTGCGTGTATGCGTGTGTGTGTGTGTGTGTGTGTGTGTGTGTGTGTGTGTGTAGAACCACGGGCGAATTCGGAAACCACCACGGACACTTCTACTTCCTCTTTTAAAACTCTGTCCCGGGATTCACAGGCTCCGCCCTACCAGGACCACAAACGCAGGCCGCCCCCGCTTCTGCCCGGAGTCTATACGTGGGGTTTAGGATCCGAACTCAGGACCTTCTGCCTGCAAGGCAGAGGCTTAACCCCTGAGCCACCGCTCCAGCCCCAAAGTGGCAGTCTTTTTAGGTGCTAGAGCAGCCTTCTGTTCTGCTATGACCAGAGGAGAAACAACCTGTCAGACTCCTACAAGGAAAAGGGAAGCTGGGCCCATAGCACAGGCCTGTAATCCCTAGATACTCCAGAGGATGTGTTAGGATTACAAATTCAAGGCCCACCTGGGCTACATAGGGAGATGTTGTCTCAAAATAAAAAAAGCAAAACAGCAAGTTAGAGTAGATACAGATTAGTGGCAGATCAACAACAACAAAAAAAAAGAACAAGAAAGGAAAGGGGGAGGATAAAGGAAAAGATAGAATAGGGAAGGGAAGAGAACCACTCTGAGACTTGACTTCTTTCAACTGACATTAAAACATGACAGTGTTAAGAACTGTTGCTTGCCACTCGCTATCCAAATGTTGCAAGCATGCTATGTCACAGACAGATGTCAAAACTGACAGTAACACTCTATTCAGAAAGTATTACTTGATTTCACTTCATAAATTGGTAGACGTGATCAATGGCAATTATAGTCTTTTGTTGTTTGTTGTTTTAAGACAGCGTCTTGGGTTGGCAAGATAGAATTCAGTGGGTAAGGTGCTTGCTCACAATTTGGCAATCTGAGTTGGATCCCTGGGAGCCCACATAGTGAAGAGAACTGACTTTCAAAAGTTGTCCACAGCATGCTGCATGTTTATCTCTCTTTCTTTCTCTTTCTCTCTTTCTCTCTCTGCCAACAGACTCTCTATGTAGCGAAAGTTCCTGCCTCCACTCTCCAAGTGCTAAACCACAGTGTGGCATTATGCCTAGCTTTTTTATTCCAATCTTAATTACCACTATTAGCTCACATGACCCATTACACTTCACACAATTATAAATAACAGAATGTCCAAGAAAGAATTAAAGAGGGACTGCACTGAACTTGGAGGCAAGAGAACTGATACGTACATGGGAGAAAGTTTCTATAGGGACCCAAGTAGGAAATTCTGTGAACTGTTCAGGGCATAGCCTTGCCAAATGCAGATCCAAGTGGCAAGCAATTCTAAGTGTCATTTTGAAGTAAGCTGCCTGCCCCGGGCCAGAGAAACTGGGACATACAGGGCGATCCTTCACTGGCAATTTTCCTGGACCAGGCTTGTGAGGCCCGATGATGTGTCAGGTTAGCATGACTTCCCACATTGCGCTTAGTGCTCCTTTTATAGACCCAGGTGAAAGGGTCACATCTGGAGTGAGTGAAAGGCTCACATGGCGGTATTTTCTGATACGATTCGATCTAATCGTGTATATAATTATTCACCGGCATGAACAAATGATCAGCTTATGCCTCCCAATGTCGCCAGGTAGTGGTTGTTTACTTACATTACAAGAAAGATGGCAAGACATTCTTTCCAAAATAGAATACCTCAGATCAGATCCGTTGCTTTGTAAAAGCTGGGCACAGTTGCTGTTCTATGCAACGTAGAGTAACCTGGAGCCGGCTCAGCCATACCGGTGAGACAAGCATCATCCTGCCCCTTATGGTGTTATAAAAGCTTTGATTTAGTGCCCACCCCATTCCCATTATCTACCCTGAGTGTCTACCCCTTGTTTCTTAAGAAAAGGACTCCATACCGATCTACAGCCTGATTTTCTGGCTGCCAAGAACATGTTAAATATCCTCCATAATAGACAATACAAGTTACAGAAAATTCAAATATTCCAAAATACAATACAGAAAATAAAGGTCCAATTCTGAGATGAAGACCAACTGAAGAGCTGGTAATGTGGCTTAGTTGGTAGACCACTTACCTAACATGCACGAAACCCCTAAAACTGATGTGATAATGCTGTAATCTCAGTTCTCAGGAGGTGGAGGAGGGAGATGAGAATGTCAAGATCATCCTCGAGCTATGTAGTAAATTGGAGGTGGTCCTGAACTACATGAGACCCGGTGATAGTTAATCCTGGGTGTCAACTTGACACACCTGGCATTAACTAAGATCAGCTGAGACCACCTGAAGAGATTAGCTGGATAATACAAAGATCAGCCCCAGATCCGATCGGAACCTCCGTAGACTCCCATTGGAACCACAGGAAGGAGAAGAGAGACTCTTCAGGAATCCAGCCGTCAGCAGTCAGGATGGGGGTGACAGCCCGTCTCCAGCTTCACCCGGCCATGCTGCTTCTTCTGTGAAAGTCTATTTTCCCCCTCTGTAACTGTAAGTTGATTAAATCTCCATTTCTCCTTTAAGTTGTTTGACTTTGGGTGCTCTCTCACAGCAATAGTTACCAGTAACCGTTACAGACCCTATCTCAGAAAGTAAAGTAGCTGTCAAGATGGCTTAAGGGGGTAAATTCTCCAGCGTGCAACCTGAGTTCACTGAAGCCCACACGGTAGAAGGAATGAATGTTGTACTCTGACCTCTCCATGTATGTCCTGGCACATTCATGCTTGTGTTCTCTCTCTCTCTCTATATATATATATATATGTATGTATATATATATACACATACATATATACATATATCTCATAAGTAAATACAAACAAGCAATTGATATTTCTCTCACACAGACATGTCTATATATATATATGTAAGTTTATTTTTACAGAGGTTTCTGGTTTCTTTTTTTTTTTAGTTTATCTTAGACAAGTTAGTAGGTATTACATGCCTGTGAGTCCCAGCTACTCAGGAAGCAAAGGCAGCAGGATATAGTTGAGTTCACATATTTGAGTTCAATGAGCAAAGTGAGACTTGCTATTCAAATAAAAAATAATCTCACAGACACAGCCCTCCCTGTAGGTAATAAATTAATGATTTACCAATTTTACTGATGTACATTTCATTAAGAGATCAAAGTTTTATTTATTTACGCTGTTTAGTATCTCATGATTATTTAGAGACTATTGCAACATAATCTGAAAAGAAAACCCATAAAAATATAGAGTGTTATCTCACTGTTTTGAGTCAGAAATTTATATTCTGATTTGTTTTTTTGTTTTGTTTTGGTTTTTTTTTTGACAGAATCTCTCGGCACTGACCGACAGACTGACCGACTGGCCTGGAACTCACTGTGTAGACAGGCTGACCTTAAACTTACGATTATACAGCCATCCTCCCATTTCTGCTTCCCCAGTGCTGGGATCACATGGGTACGCCACCACGCTCAGCTTCTGACTCCTTTTCTTATAATTTAAACTTCTCAAGAACATAGAAGCAGTTCCCATTCATCTAATTTTATGTTCCTGCATTTACTTCATTCACGGAATATTTATTTCATGATTCCTAGACTCAGGATCCTGGAGATGAAAAGCTAATTGATTTATTTATTGATTGATTTCTTCCTAAGGTCTTCTATACCTTCTACCAATTACCTAGGTCAATTAACAGGTTAAATGTTAATAACCTATTTGAAAAAATTCATTTTAAAAATTTTTTGGATAAATTTGGGCAAGAAAAGAAACAGACTGAAACAGTGTTTCGTGTGCGTGACTCTGTGTGTGTGTGTGTGTGTGTGTGTGTGTGTGTGTGTGTCTGTCTGTCTGTCTACAAAAGGACACTTGATTGTATGTGCCTGTAGAGGCCCAACAGTGACATCGGGAATCATTCAGGATTACTTTACCTCCTTATTGTTTTGCTCTGAGGTTTACCAGGCTCTGCCTTCCACAGCCAGAACAGCAAGACACAGCCATTTTGAAAGTAGATTGCTTCTCAGGTTTCTTCTGTCCTGGATTTAAAGCAAGATGTATTGAAAGCGAAGAGAAAAAGGAGGAACTCTTGGACACTTTGGAAGTTGGAGAGGGGCAAATGAGCTGTTGAAGGGTGGGCAAGGTCAGAGTACCTATAGAGGTAGGCAGGCTTGAAAATTGGCTTCTCCAATTGGTTAAAGTTTCTTTAAACGAATATTTTTTGGCCCTTTTATGTCTGGTCTATTTATTCTGAAGTTTGACTCCTGGTAACTAAGCTGTTTGTTCCTAGAAACAAGAAACTTCTTTCAAAATCTGGAGTCTAGATTGGTTTCTGGAATCCACAAATTTATCTTCTTTCCCCAGGGATAGGTGGGGGTCTGAGTGAGTTCCTGTTACCTCAGGACCTTCCTGGTCTGGCTACTCTAAGCTGCCTGCCGGAAGCTATTCTATTAATATCTGCTCAGAATTTTTACGTGGCCTCTGGGGACCCAAACTGTGGGATAAAAAGATTTGAACCTCTGAGCCATCTCTCCAGCCCTGAAGCAGTGATTTTTAAAACCAACAAAACAAAACTACAACACCTGAAATTTTTAGTCCTTTCTTTGCAGGTTACCTAGACCACTTTTGATTATGAAAACTGTTGAAAATTAAGTTAACTGCCACAGACCAATGCCAGCTGTGGCATGTATCAGTTTTGCCACAGAGTCCTGCTTTGCCCAGTATCTGAATGCCCAGTTCTGGGTCTCTGCTCACTTTCTGGAATCATTCATGGCAGATTTTAGTCCTTGGGTCATTTTTCCCCACATTTCTTAGTAATCTCCTCAGAGTTCTTACAGAATTTTTTTTTACAATCTTTATTCTTCAGCTACATCATCCAGGAGCTGGTACCCTGGGAGAACTGTGAGGGGCTGGGTTACTTGGTCAGTCTTGGTGGCTAATTACCCGCAGGCAGATTGGCCTCCTTCCATGATGTTTTGGTAGTGATACATCTTCAGTTTCAATGTGATCTTCGATGGCTTGAATAGATACTCTGCTGAAAAGTTCATTTCAATTCTGAAGGCCTTTATCACACGCAGGGATGTCAGGAACAATAAACCCTTGCCAAGCCGATAAACTAGTTTCATCAAACCTGAACATTAGGGAAAGAAGTTTTTCTTTCCACATTGGTGGATCTCTTCAAGCTCCTTCATCAGCCTTCTGCTGGCCGCCATCTTGGATCTGGCACTCTGAGCAAATTCTTTAAAATGGTGTTTGGCTGCAAGAAAAACTCCCAAAGATGTCCACTAAAATGAGAAAAACGACAACAAAATTCAAACTGGAAACTGGGTCCAGAGGCACATGCCTGCAATTCCAACTACTCAGGACAGAAGCAGGAGGATCACTGCAAGTTCTAAAACAGTGGGACAACATACCAAATTCTACCTGCACAGTTCAGTGAAAGCTTGTCTTAAGCTAAACATAAAAATAAAAAAGGTCTGGAGATACAGCTCAGTAATGGGGAAAAAAGGTAAGTAAAAGGCAGATTCGAATAACTAGTGCCTACTAAGTACATAGTATATGACCTTGGTTTTTACATTCAATAAATGCTATTTACACAAAGCACAGATTTAGAAACATAACAAAGTTCCTATAGTTTGAGATTATACAAATCACAACATGTCTTTAAATTTTATCTTAACAATATCTAAGGCACATAAAATATTATATAAAGATTATTAGTTAACATCTTTGTTTATATATTTAGTATGAACTTAAGAAACACATTACTTCAGGGGCTGGAGAGGTGGCTCAAGGGTTAAAGCCTCTGCCTTGCAGGCAGAAAGTCCCAAGTTCGGATCCTAGACCCCACTTATAGACCCGAGGGGGAGAAGCGGGGGTGGCCTGCGTTTCTGGTCCTGATAGGGCGGAGCCTGTGAATCCCGGCTCAAAGTAAACAAGGAGGAGGTGGAGGCGTCCATGGTGGTTCCCGAATTCACCCATGGTTCTACACACACACGCGCGCGCACACACACACACACACACACAATTGAATTAAAAAAATTTTTAAAAATACATTACTTCAAATAAATTATTTCATTTGACATCTCTAATATCGCAATCTCCTCAGCCCCAAAAGGATTATTCTGAAGATTTTATAAGTTCTGCTTCTCATATTTAAATATTTACTTCCCTGCAATTTGTTTCTGAGGATAATATGTAATAGGTAGCCAATGTTGTTATTCTCCATAGGAAAAAACTTTGTCTTTTCACTATTTACGGAATCATTTCCCTCAAAGTGCATCCCATCATATAATTTCCATGTGGTTCTCCACTCCTCCCTCTGTTCTTTCCATCTATTTGTCTAGTCTTGCTTCACATCTATGTGTTAATTATAAAAATTAAACAATAGTAAAGTATATGATGATTCTCTATATTTGGGAAGCAAGTTCCCCATTTAGTCTTCAGAATTCTCTTGGCTCCTCTTGCCCTTTTGCTCTTGCAGTTAAATTTGAAAATTTGTGATGGCGGGAGAGGAGGGAGGTGAGGAGGAAGACAAAGACATAAACCTAGCTTGCTTGTAAATAAATAAATTTTTTAAAAAGTAAGTTTCCTTAAAGATTTCAAGAGGATCCCAACCTCCCTGGGAGACTGATTAGGCTTAATGGTAGGCAAGGAGAGAATGTGCTTTCCTCAATGGTATAGCCAATGATGTATGATTCATGTTTCTGCAAGGATTCAGGCACATGCCATCAGAGGCAATCCTGCTGAAAATCAGTGGGACATATGTTGCTGAATCCCTGCTGGGCCAGCCAGGGAAAGAAGGAAGAAACGGCGGGGCCTTGAGGCTCCAGGCGAATGGGCAAGGCAGCGATGGGGTCACCAACCAGACCCTGGGAATCAGGTGAGGAGCAAGCAGTGGACGAGCAGCTGCACATTCATTTATTTCAGGAAGTGCTTGAGCTTATATAGGGTCAGGGGTCTAATCAGGTGTTGCCACCTCTCTGCTGGGGGGGGGGAGAGCAGCCACCAATCATTTAGATGTTTATTAGGTGTCCATTACAGAGGCAAGTTAGATGGCTGCTTCCCATTGGTTGTTCATCCCTCCTTCCCATTGGTTGTTCATCCCTCCTCTTGTATGGTTCCTCTATTGGGACATGTCCGGGGCATGTCCGTACTTGTCTGGGCTTGTCCATAGCTGAGAGCCAGGCTAGGGCCTCCCTGAATGAGTAGTGCCACATTTTCACCATTTTATTTTTTTTTATACATTTTTTCAGTGGGGACCATGATAGCTGGGGTGACCCCAAGCCTCTTCAGCTGCAAGGAATGTAGGCGACTGTGCCTGTCTTAGGTTGGACAGCACCCTCGTATGGAGCCTTACACATTATTGACTACCAGACCATCGCAGAGAAGGAATCATGGTCCCAAAGGGGAACTTGAATATGTGGCAGAGAAAAGGAAGTTGTTGTCAGGGCAGGCGGAGGGGCTGTAGGTGGCACAGATGCAGAAATGATCCAGAAGAGCTGGTGAGACACAAATCAAAACCTAACAATTGTAAATTATTAGTAAGGCATAGCTCTAATGGAGGACAGCCAGGCTTCCCACAAGCCTTTGGTGATCTTAGGAATGTCCAAAGCCTGAATGGATTATCTGAGGACCTGCAAAGTAGCTTTGTTATTTTGGGAATATATGAAAAAACCTGTAAGAACACAATGATATTTTTATTTGTAGTTCTATTTTTTTTATTCAATTGTGTGTGTATGCGTGTGTGTGCATGTGTGTGTGTGTGTGTGTGCATGTATGTGTATGTGTGCATGTGTGTGTGTGTATGTATGGAGAACCACGGACGAATTTGGGAACCACCATGGACGCCTCTACCTCCGCCTTGTTTACTCTGCCCTGGGATTCATAGGCTCCGCCCTACCAGGACCAGAAACACAGGCTGCCCCCACTTCCGCCCTGCGTTTATACGTGGGGTCTAGGATCCAGACTCAGGACCTTCTGCCTGCAAGGCAGAGGCTTAACCCCTGAGCCACCTCTCCAGCCCTATTTGTAGTTCTATTAAAGATCAAAATCAAGCAAGATAATCTTTTAAGAAAGAAAACTTACAATCTATTAGAAAAACAATTGTTCACCCTAGATAAGGAAAAATTCATAGTTTTTACTCTCCTCATAGAGACAGGTGTAAACACCACCTTCATCCTCCCTTCGAGACTATTTGTCTTGAAAATTCTTATGATGTTTGTATCTGCAACAACCATGTTGGTTTGAAATGTGTCCCTTGCAGTCTCATCTGTTTGGGAAGGTCATAGCACCTTTGAGAAGTGGAGCCTTGCTGGAGGAAGGCATTCACAGGGGTTGGGCATTGAGGTAGATTAGTCCCACCCTACCTCCTGGGGAGGTCTGCTTTTATAACAAGCAGTCTTGCAGCTCTCAGCCTTGCGGATGGGTATGATGTAGCCCGACTCCAGCTTCTGCCAGCCAGCCATGCCACCTCTGCCATGAAAGACTTATATCTCCCCTCTGAACCGTAAGATTACTAAATATCCCTTTCTCCATTAAATTGCTTGACTTTGGGTGTTTTCTCACAGAAACAGATAAGCTATCTCACAATGTTGAGGTAATAAACTGGAAAAAAAGTCCAGAAGATACATAGAGACAGTGATTGTGATATAGATAACCTATTAAGTTATTATTACCTAAGAACTCAGACTCTGTTGTTGATTGTAATGGTAGTAGGTTTGGGGCTTTTTTGAGATGGGAGTCTCACTATGTAATCCAGGTCAGACTGGAATCCATTAACAGCCTCAGTCTCCTAAGTACTGGTAGTTTAGGAATGATCATACCTGCCTTAAGAAAAGAAGCCCTTGGGGCTGGAGAGGTGATTCAGGGGTTAAACCGCTGCCTTGCAGGTGGAAGGTCCTGAGTTCTGATCCTAGACCCCACGTATAGACGCTCTTGGGGCTGGAGAGGTAGCTCAGGGGTTAAACTTCTGTCTTGCAGGCGGAAGGTCCTGAGTTCGGATCCTAGACCCCACATATAGACACCAGGCAGAAGCAGGGGTGGCCTGCATTTCTGGTCCTGGTAGGGCTGAGCCTGTGAATCCCAGGACAGAGTAAACAAGGAGGAGGTGGAGGCAGTACATGGTGGTTCCCGAATTCACCCGTGGTTCTACACACACACACACACACACACACACACACACACACACGTACATACACACACATGCATACACACACAATTGAATAAATAGTAAAAAAAAAAAAAAAAAAAAAAAAAGAAAGAAAAGAAGCTCTTGAGCTGGAGAGATGGCTCAGGGGTTAAGACTCTGCCTCACAAGCAGAAAGTCTCCCACGTCCCATGTAAAAATGTCAGGCGAAACAGTGGCAGTCTGCACTTCCAGCCCTAACGGACTGAACCTGGGAAATTCCAGAGTGAAGCAAGAAGGAGGTAGAAGCAATCCAAGATGTACCCTTAATTCTCTACACACAATGCCCTCTGAAACACACACACGCGTGCGCGAGCGCACACACACACACACACACACACACACACACACACACACCATGAATGAAGTTTTTTTTAAAGAAAGAAACAAGCTCTTATTAAAGTCACACTACTACCAGAAGCAAATCCTCCCATTTGTACATCAAACCCATCTTTTCTCACCTATTTGCCATTGTTTGAGTTCTCTGATTTCTCTCCTACGATATGACTTGTACTGTGTCTCAACAATAAACAAACAAAAGATCCAATTTACCTTTTATTCCATCACTGAAATTTTAGAATGCCTGAAAACAAAAAGGCCTTAAAAAGTTCCCACAGAATGGAGACAAAATAACTCACACAAATATTCAAGAACCAGAATGGGCATTAAGCTTCTTTACAGGTCTTTAAAAAAAGAGAGAGAAAGAGATTATTTTCAACCCTAGAATTCTATATTCAACCTACTTATTAGAAGAATAAAGACCTTTTTGGACAGGCCAATACTTAGAAAGTTATAAAGGGCATATGCTCCAAGAAACAGGATCAGATAGCAGGGTAGGAATGAAGAGAAGCTCCTGGAACGTGAGTGTTGAACAAGAGAGAAACCAGTCGTACAGAAAGAGGATGACCCTAGAAGGGGTCTCCAGAGGCAATAAGAAGAAATGACATGATTTATTATGGCAAATAGGTGAGACATATTGAACGACCTTGAAAACATTATTGGTAATGTTCTGATAGATGTGAGAGAATAAATGAAATAATAAATAAATGCCTCTGGAGGAGGAGGCAGAAGGATCACCTGCTTGAGCACAGCCTGGATTACACCACAAAAACCATTGTAACAAAGCAAAACAACACCTTTGTGGGCTGGGAAATATAGCTCAGTGTCCAAGCAATATCTTCTTAAATAAGAAAAAAACTGAAAAAAAAAGAAGTTGTTGAAAAGGCAGGATGAAGGAAAATGTTTACTATTTATTAGAAGTATCATAACACAGCCGTATTTCCAAAAAGGATGAACTGACCCACGTGATTCTCTATAGTCTCCTGTAGGCATAAAAAAATGACATCCAACAGGTTAAATGTTTTCACATGGCTCTTTTTAATAGGGAAAGAAGGAATGGCACATAATGAAAATATTCTCAACTGATGAGTTTACCTCTCATAGGAAACTTTGGGAGGGATCAAGAAAAACAGACGTTATAGGAACTCTAAAAATATGAAATTCATTGAGTTCAGGCAAGAAAGTTTATTGTCACAAACTGCCTGACTTCTCAGCAACAATTACTGAAACATGAACAGTCCCAGACTTCTGTGTTCTTTATTCCAAGAGCCACTGAGTTAATTTTCTTCAGAATGCCTGGGCTGGCTTGGGAGTAGATCTGGTCAAAATGTAGTCTGTTAGTGCCGTAGGTAAATAAGAGAGAGGGATGAAGAAAAAATGAGCATCCCAGCCAGCTGAGTATCGAGTGCGCGGATGCACGGCCGTCAGAGCATGTTCCATGCAGTCAGTGACCAGGTTCAGTTCTGTGCTGCAGTAGCCCAGGCCTTTTTTGATGTTGCTGCAGACTGCACAAGAGAAAGGCAGAGAGTGAGCAAACCTAATTCCTTCCATTATTATATTTTGATCTTGTTGTTTTTAGTTCCAGAAGTTTAACAAGTTTCTACAAGACCTGTGTTTCCCAATATGGTAGCCACTAACCACACATATGAAAAGTGAATTTTCAATTTTATATGATTCTGACAACTTTTCATTTTAGAACTCAATTCCATAACTGGAAAAACATAAGCATATGAATCTCCTTTATCAATTGGGAGTTTTTAAATTTGTTATTGAGTTATAATTCATAGATCATAAAATTCAATCTTTTAAAAGAGTTAGACAATCATCACCATATTTGAACTTCTCGAATTTAACATTTTTTTAACATTTTTATCATTCCTAAAATAAGCTCTGGAAAATAGAGATGTGGTTCAGAGGTAAGAAGCACTTGCCTAGCATGTGCAAAGCCCTGGGCTTCACCACCAACACTATACACACACACACACACACACACACACACACACACACACACGCACACGCACCTTCTTCCCAATTAAGTAGCCACTTTTAACCATCCATCCAACTCAAGGTAAACACTAAACTACTGTCTTGTCACTCTGGTGAGCCTGGATACTTCATATAAACGGACACATGCATCATGGTCTTTTTTTTTACTTTATTTATTTATTGTGTGTGTGTGTGTGTGTGTTTGTAGTGAGTGTGTGTGAGAGGGCGTTGTGTGTCTCTGTGAAGGACCAAGGGTGACTTCAGGAGTCTTTCTGGATTGCTTCTACTTCCTTTTTGCTTTGCTGTGGGATTTCTCAGGCTCTGCCCACCGGAGACAGAAGTCCAAGGGTGTCACCTTTCCACCTGATGTTTTTACATGGGACCTGGGATCCGAACCTTAGGACCTTCTGCTTGTGAGGCAGTCTTAACCCCTGAGCCATCTCTCCAGCACCACATCATAGTCTTTTATGACTAGCATCTCTCACTGAACAAAATGCTTTAAAGGTTACTCTGCACTGTAGCCTAGAGCAGTATGCCATTCCTTTTCAGTGGCAAACAACATTCCATTAAATTCCATATATACTTCACATTTTTGTTTATATATATTTCACATTTTTATTTTTTGATCAGTTGAGGAATGTTTGCTTTCTGCTTTGAAACTATTATGAATAATGCCATTGAGAACTGTAAATTTTATTAAATCTAACTAAGACACAAAATTTCCTAGGAAATTTTAGCATCCAAATTGATAGGTACTGTTATTTACTTAAAAAACACACACTTTTGAAAGTTATTAAAAAATGTATAAATTGATGTACTGATAACTTTTACATTGACAATTACTGTATATACAACAACATTTTGGATTTGTTAGGTGAAATAAATACACTAATTAAAATTAGTTTCATTTTTTAATTTTTTCTTCACTGGTGGAGATCAAACACTTAGTGTTCTATCACCGAGAAACGCCCTCAACACTCCTTTTGTTGTTCTTACTGGAAAATTTACGACAACATGTGAGGTTCTCATTTTATTTCTATTGATAGCACTGGTCTAGATTTTTCGGGTTTATGCACAAAGGTAGCTCCTGTTAATTGATAAACTACAAACATCCCATCTTAAATGAATATTCTTTTCAGAGTAAATTCTGTTTTTTTCTTAGTGATTTCTATTGTCACTATTCTCACTACTGTGTATCCACAAGGGGGAAGGGCTTCACTGGCGAAGGGACTTTTTGTGAGGAAGGGCTGATAAGGATGGCTAGCCGTTCTCAGCCTTATCTTAATCCAACTTCTGTCCCCTGTTCATGAGGGCTCTGGGTCTGGAATTCATTGCCAGCACATTCCACTTCTCTTTTCCTCTGGAATGTAGTGTTTCCTAACGCTAAAAAGTAAGGCTGCTATTATCTGCCACTTGTTCCCTTTAGTCTTGTCCTGTTGCTGACATCTTGGTGTGAAGAGCAAGTGTCCCATCCCCCAGGGATGTGCACCCCACATCAGTCAGTATGCATGACTTGCTTCTGTAATACTGAGAGGAACTGCTTTGTTCAGGTCCCACCACCTACTCCTCCAAGTCGTCAGAATGATGTTTTGACTTGAAACTGAATGATCTCAGCTCCGTAAGACTCCCGTGGTCTATCCATGAGCGGACTAGTCCCCAGCATGGCCAATGAGCCTGAAAACCTAGTTCTCACCCACCCTTCTCTCCCTACCTATAACCTTCCTCCCAAGGCACCAAGATCCTTGAAGGCAAGGGATTGACAGCCACAGTAGTGTTTATGCTTAAGGGGAACACAGGATAGGATTCAGGGGAATGCCACTGGGTCTTTGTACGTCATCAGAGAGGAGAGCCCAGAGGAGAGACTGGCAGGCACATTAAAGGATTCTCTGGGGATTGGGGGGGGGGCACTGGGGGATGGGGAGGGAGGGATGAGGGGAGGGGGACCAGGGGAGTGGGGGTAGGAGGAGGGAGGAAGGGAACTGGTGTACCTACAAAGTTTGTATGAGCGGAAATAATAATAAAAAATGTTTAAAAAAAAAAAAACCTCCCTTCCATCACAATAAGAAACAATTTATTACCAAAAGAGTAGGTAATACTGAATACTGCACTTTAACCAAGCAGTTATCTCACATTAGCCCTGCTAAACTATCAAGACCAAAGGTTCCGTGTCTCCTCGCATGTAATACCTCCTACTGCTCAAACAGAAGAGCCTGCAGACGATAGGTCAGGGGAGGAGAAGCCATACCCTAAATCGTGTATGTCCCCTTCCTCTACTGGGATAGCTATAAGATAAAGCCAACCCTGAAGGCACTAAACTTCCTAAATCCCTCCTGCCTCAGAAAGAGTTTGTTAAAGGAACTTAGTTTTCAGAAGACAGCTACTGCCATCTCTCCTTTCCTTTTCTTACACAAGAAAAGGAACCCATTATTCCTACTGAAGAAAAGGGCTAGGGTGGAGAGATGGCTCAGTGGGTAAAGTACTTGCCACAAGCATGATTCCCAACACACAGGTAAAAGCCAGGCATGGCGGCAGGTCTGTAACCCTAGCACTAGAATGGTGAAGACAAGAGGTTCCCAGGTATTTGCAGTCTAGCCAGAATGAGAGTTCCAAGTTCAGTGAGAGGCCCTGTCTCAAAAAATAAGGGGGAAGCACAATAGAAGAAGTTATTCAGTCTCCACCTTTGGCCTCTATAAGTGCATGCACAGGTGTACACGTGCACACACACACACACACACACACACACACACACACACAACTTACAGGCATCAAAAAACTGCTGTCCATAGGACTCCTTAATATGCGCAGGTGTTTCTTCCCAAAGTTGCTTGATTTTCTTTATGGTTAACTGTGGGTCTGTCATTTGTGTTCTGAAGCTTCCAGGTGTAATTATGCTGACTTTCACTCCAAAAATTTGAACCTCACGCCTGAAACAAAAACCCTCAGGTTAGTTAGCTCCTTTGGTGAGAAGACACAAGTATTCCAGTGCTCCCAAGAAGGAAACAACATGAAACAAAACAAAACGAATGTTACAAAACTGCCTTTACCAAATATTGTAAATAGTAAATATTCAGGACAAAGAGAAAGGAAAAAGCTAATAATTCGAATATCCTTAAAGTCCAACAGTTGGAACATGATTATACCAACTGCCATAACCAAACCTCTAATTTGTTCTTTTAACTGAAGTTAACTAAGTTCTCACCTCATGCTAACACTGTAGGCATGAGGAAGACCATAATAAAGAAAATCAGCATCTATTAGGATAGACACTAGGCTAGCAGTTTTACATGCATGATGTGAACAGATTCACATTTAGATTCAGATTCAGGACCTCACCATGGTGTCATGGTATACTAGTGCTGCCTACAAACAAAACAAGAAAAATGGCAGCCAAACTGGGAAGGGGAAGTAACAGATTCTCCCCTAGAATTGTCACAAGTAGTGTGGTCCCATCAACAACTTTGATTTCAGACTTTCACCTACAAAATCATAAGGGAATAAATATATGCTTTGTTTGCTTGTTTGTTTGTTTGTTCGTTTGAGTGAAAAATGAGAAGGAAGAAGAGGAAGAGGAAAAGGAGGAGGAGAATGAGGAGGAAAGAAGGCGCAGATGCATGTCATGGCTTCAGAAGCCATTTCTCTCCTTTTACAGTATAGGCCTCCAAGATCAAACTCAAGCAGGTCAGGTCACTGAGCTTGTGAACAAGTACCTTCCACACAGAGCTATCTCACTGGTTCAAATGTGTTATTTTAAGATAGCATAAACCATAAACTACTTGTGTTAATATATTACAGTAGTCATAGTAGATTAATGACTACTAGACAATGTTATAATCAGAACACATTTCCAAGTGAAATTGTCCTAAGGTCAACTCCCAAGAAGAGAAGTTTGCAATATTCTACAATATTTTGGACTAGATCACTACACGTGTCTTTATAATCATACCTAATTGGACCAGAGTGGGTCCAATTTGATTTGAGGAAAATCACTCTTAGGTCCAGAAAGTGACTCTGTTACTGTCTACATGATACAGGCAAATACTTAACTTCCTCACTAGTTTCCTCAGATTTACATATAAATAAAGCTAATACCTTCATCACTGGGTTACTATGAAATTAAAAGACTTGAGGATATAGAGATATAGCTCAGTGACAGCATGCTTGGCTCGGTGATACAGTCAGTACCTCCCTAACATGTGAGAGCCCTGTGTTCAAATCCCAACACCACAAAAAAAAAAGAAATGACTTAACAGACATAAAGTATTTACCATAATGTCTTATACAGCATACAGCCAATGCTGGGATATGAAAAACATGAATTCGAGACTGGGGACGTGGTTTAATAGCCAAGTGACTGGCTGTCCAGTATGTGCAATGTCCTGGGTTCAATTCCCAGAACAAAAAATTTAAAAAAGAAAAAGGATCCAACCAATAGGATTATTAAGCCCAGGGATTAAAATATAAGACAATTAAAAGAAAAAGAAGCAGTTGCTAGAAGAGCATGAAGCTGAAAAAAAAATGCAAGAACAGTAGACAGAGGTGGGGCCCTTGGAATCCATAGTGAAATGAAATTGTAATAAAGAAAACAAGCTTATCAGCTAAGAAAAAGAGGTGCAGAGTAAATGAAAGGGAAAATTGGAGTGAGTGAGAAAGAATCACCATGAAGAAACAGAGACAAATTGCCTAACGCATCAAGATTTTGATG
Source organism: Typhlomys cinereus (assembly GCA_023101885.1). Lineage (NCBI taxonomy): Eukaryota > Metazoa > Chordata > Mammalia > Rodentia > Platacanthomyidae > Typhlomys > Typhlomys cinereus. Next base: position 5,867,877 of record JALPQD010000090.1, on the reverse strand, counting down.
CACATGATGGTGCCACGCTTGTAATTCTAGCACTTGAGAATAAAGGCAGGAGGATCAGTTTAAGGCTCATCTCAACTTCATGAGAACAACTGCAAGGCTAGCCTGGATTACATAAGGCTCAGTCTCCAAAGAGACTAGCTGGATAAGATAGATAGATGGATGGATGGATAGACAGACAAACAGACAGACAGACAGATAATGACTTTTGAAGCCAGACATGGTGGTTCATGCCTATAATCCCAACACACAGGGGCTGAGGTAAAAGGATTCCCTCAAGTATGAAGCCAACATGGACCACAAAGTAAGACACAAGCCAGCTTGGGTTATAGAGTGAAATGTATCTCAAGCAGCAAGAACAAAGATATTGGGAATAATAAAACAAGGCAGATGAAAGCAAGTATTACTTATAATTATAGGTTATACTATAAGTATGAGGTTAAGGATTCCATAGTTTGTGTTTTATTTTAAGAGAATTACCTCAAAATATCCGAAAATGCTTCAATTCCATACTTGGAGCAACAATAGAATGCTGTTAAGTAAGCAACTCTGCCCACAACACTGGAGACATTGACAATTCTCCCCTGAGCTTTCTTCACGAGAGGAAGGATACTCATGGTCACCTGAACCAAGCCAATGAGGTTCACTTTGAGAATATTCAGGAAGTCCTCAGGCTTCTGCCATTCGATGTAGCCAAATGTTGGTAAAATGCCCGCATTATTGACCAAACCCCAGAGTCCTAAAACGATAAAATTTAAATCAGGAATTGGGTTTCTAATGACAACTGTTTACCTTGACCAATTTTCCTCCTAATAACAGCTTAAAATGTTAGGAAAAGGAAAAAAATTCAAGAGGTCTGACTCTGAACCCCAAGCGAACCCGGAAGTGATGATTCTCCTGCATTAACCTCCCAAGTGTTGAGATTACAGCTGTAACCCACATGCAACCCACATGAAAAAACACATTTTTAATGCTCTTAAATGTGTCAATCAGTGGAAGGTTTAAAAAAATAAGACCGGGCTGGAGAGGTGGCTCAGGGGTTAAGCCTCCGCCTTGCAGGCGGAAGGTCCCGAGTTCGGATCCCAGATCCCACGTATAGACGCCAGGCGGAAGCGGGGGCAGCCGGTGCTTCTGGTCCTGGTAGGGCGGAGCCTGTGAATCCCAGGGCAGAAGGAGGTGGAGGCGTCCATGGAGGTTCGCGAATTCGTCCGTGGTTCTACACACACACACACACACACACACACACACACACACACGCGCGCGCGCGCGCGCGCGCGTGCACATACACACAGTTGAATAAATAATAATAATAAAAAAATTTAAAAAAAAAAAAAATAAAAATAAAAATAAAAATAAAAAATAAAAAAATAAGACCAAAAATTAAGGAAGCCACACGTCCCAAGGATAGTTCCAAACCAATATTCACACAGACCGCCCTGATTAAGCTCCGTGGATCACGAAACAAAACAAAAAGATGAAAATGGGGGGAAAGAGATTTGCAGGGAAGAAAGGAGGTTGACTGGAGTAGGAGGGAGATAAAAGACAGTAAGAAAGAGAGAGTAATTAGAAAGCATTGTCTACAAACATGAAATTGTCAAAGAACAATTTAATTTAAAAAAAAGAAAGAAAGCTAAGGAATGCAAGAATCCCAGACAAAGTAAATAGAATATTGGTTGCTGGCTTCTGAGTTAAGGATTTTCTTGAGAAGTGGAACTGGAATTTCAGTATTTGTGTTCCCAAAAAATAAAATAAAATAAAATAAAATAAAATAAAATAAAATAAAATAAAATAAAGCAATGGAAAGCAAGAAGCCAAGTACAGGGATCTCCTAGGTATGGAGTCTAATAAACGACACTTTCTCAATTAAACTATGATCCTAAGTGGGTACACTATCAGTTTAATAATAAGCTAGAAAGTCTACAAAAGACTAAAATTACCTGTCTTAAAGTAGGACTTAGTGCAAGGTGAAAGGTGAGATTAAGGTGCCTGCTGTCAAATCTGGTGGCCTGAATTCTGTCTCTAGAAGCCTACATGAGGAAGGATAAAACATACTTCTGAAAATTGTCCTCTGACTTCCACGTTTGGAATTAGGAAGACAGAGTAAAGAATCATTCCTAAGGAATCCTAATCACAAATTCCTTCTATCTAGGGAATCCAATATATTTCAAGCTAAGAATTGCCTTTAAGATGGCAATGTTAAGGCAAGTCTGTGATGTCAGCTACTCAGGACACTGTATCAAAGCCTGCCCAGGCTACAGAGTGACTTCAAGGCCAACTGAGCTTGTAAGACCCTAGCTCAAAATTGATTTACAAAAGAAAAAAAAATAATAAAGAGAAAGAGAGGGAGGGTCCGGAACTGCAGCTTAGTGATAGAGTGTTTTCCTAATATGGAAGGCCCTGTTAGACTGAAGCTGGAGGATCACAAATTCTGGGCTACATAGCAAGTTCCAAGTGAGCCTGAGTTACATAATGAGATTTCATCCCAAAAGATCAAAGTGAATTACAGTCATAGTCATGGTCATGGGCTGTGAGCGCTCCCAGGTAAGCAAACATAAGTATTCTGGAGAAGTGTATCTCAAGCTTCCAGAAAGTATCAGAAAAAGGTACTAAGAAAAACAATGATTCATTGTCATAAATCACTAATCACAAAAGAGAATAAAGCATTATGTATAAGAATCAGCAAAAGCAATTGACAGTAGAGATGCACAAGGATTTTATATCCTAAAGTTACAAGATACATGGAACTTATTTTATCAAGTAAGATAAGTATAATTGTAAAAGAAGAGATTGCAAATATTGATGGACAAGATCTGCAAAACTGGCCAAATACATTTGAACAGGAACTGTGTAGAGCATCTAGAAAATTTTAAAAATTGGGTAGGTGAATTTAACATCAGATAGATTGAAAAGAGAACACAGCAAAGTGAAGATTTCTTTTAAAAAGTAAAATATGCCACTTACGATTGCATATGCTTACAATCCCAGTACTTAGGCGGTAGAGGCAGGGAAACTAGCAGCACAGGCCATCCTTAGTTACATAGTATATTCAAGGCCAGCTGCAGTTATATAAGATCCTCTCTTAAAGGAGGAGGAGGAGAAGAGGAGGAGGAGGAGGAGGAGAAGAAGGTGAAAGATGGTGGAAAGTGGAGTGTTATAGTTACTCTGCATAGTTGCCAATAAATGCATGACCAAATAGCTTAAGGGAACAAAGAGTTTTATTCTGGCTTACAATTCCTGGTTACAATTTCCTTGTGCAACTTGGCAGGAGAGCTCACACCAACACCAGGGACCAAAGGTGCTGGCCACAGCACATCCACAGGACGGTGGAGAGATGGACAGTCCTTAATTGCCAGACCAACTATCTGGTCAAGTATATAAAAGGATACCAACTTCTTCAACTAGTTCCCTCCATCCTATTCATCTGTCTAGAGACTAGTCTTACTCACCACAGGCTGGGCCTTCCCATCAACTAGACAACTCCTGCAGGCTTCCTTGGGGTCTAACTCAACCACTGATTCTTTACAATGTATCTAACGATGACATAAAAATAGAAGGATTATCCTCAGGTGCATAGCAAGTTCAAAGCCAAGTCTATATGAGATCCTGTCTCAAAAAATCCCTCCGGAGGGGCTGGAAGGTGGCTCAGGGGTTAAGCCTCTGCCTTGCAGGTGGAAGGTCCTGAGTTCTGATCCTGGACCCCACGTATAGACGCCAGGCAGAAGCAGGGGAGGCCTGTGTTTCTGGTCCTGGTAGGGCGGAGCCTGTGAATCCCGGAGCAGAGTGAACAAAGGAGGAGGTAGAGGCGTCCATGGTGGTTCCCGAATTCGTTCGTGGTTTTACACACACACACACACACACATGCGCACACACACATACACACACACACAC